>CM067378.1:9543042-10170542 GCA_034510155.1 Eucriotettix oculatus | reverse complement strand
GCAGGCTGACCTGTCAGCAGCTTAAAGTCGTTCAACCTAAGCGCCGCGCTCGTCTAAAACGGGTTGGTGGCTCCTGGTGCTATACGCCAGTCTGTCTAACCTTTATTTTTTATTATTAAACCTTCTTTATTCTTCATTCGACTCTTAATTGACTAGTGTGCGGCGACACACGAACCACTAAGGCTAGGTTCATTCATTTGAACTCGAACCCTACCGTTACCGCTTTCCTATTCTGAATTCTTCCTTTTCCCTCTCGATCATTAGCCAAGAGAGCTCACTTGGTGAACGATTTAGTTGGATTTTCACATTCCGAGATGGAATGTATCGCAAGCTTTTAAGTTATTAATTTTCTCTAAATTTATTTACTGAGTTGGCTGTACTCCGCTTCGGAATGAACAAATGTATATAAACTTATTTCTAACAAATGGTGTCAATTACTTATTCCAGTCTGTTTAATTCTAATCTTTTCATTATTCTGTTTACTTGGTAACCATCATAAATTGATTTTCATATGTTTAAAGTAATATCACAAACAAAATCTTTAAATTTAGACAGATTAATTGTATATCTCTGTACTGAACAGTTTATGTAATTTATTTATCTTTCAACATATTAATAAAATACTGCACAATCTGTGTCAAAATTTCTAAGGCCCCTCTACACCATGAACCAAACTGGGTAATGCAGTCATTGACAATGGTATGGACGGGAGTTGGCTTATATTAGCCGATATTTGTGAGGGTTGGAAATAGAGTTGGCCGAGATTGACTCTGGGAGCAGTTTTCTCCACACATCAAAGGAGGTTAATACGCGCAAACGAAGTGCGCAGTATAAAACGGGACGTGTACACATGTACTGGGCCACTGTGTGGCTAGAAGGCATCCAGCTAGTTATGCTACAAATAGGGTTGTTTTAAACGACTACCATCCAAACATTCACATATTTGGAATAATAACTCAAAATATACTTGTAATAGTTTAGTTCATTACCTATATACTCAATGCAAATATTTTATAATTTGAACAATTGTTTTTTTATAATTTAAAAAATGGCTTCCTCTTCAGATAGTTTTACCTTTGATACTAAGTTTCCTGTTCTAGAGCTATGGGATCTGCGGCTATTAATTTTACTCAGACTTCAGGTGGCTTATAAAAATATAATGGGATATATAAATATACATTAATGAAAGTATTTCATTAATGAAAAATTATTACGAATAAATTGTAAGAAATCTTAATATTATTTGCAGGACATGACCAGATGCATGACGGTCCAGGCTATGGACGTGCTTGGATTACAACTGGCGATAGTGGAAAGTAATAGTTTTGAAAAGAAGTTTCATTTATCCTTGGTGAAAATTCACAAAAACCCAGGGTGGTTGGTTATCAGAGAAGGCACTGAACCGATGTTATTGTGGTGTTCAGTCCTAACACGCTCCATGCTGACCTATCCTGCGCAAACCTTTTCATTTCTACATGGCTACCACATTTAAAACCTCACTAATCTGCTTAGCGTATTCCATTCGTGGCCTACCTTTTCTGTTCTTATCCCAAACACTTCCCTCTAATACTAATTTTACAATACCCTCATGTCTTACTTATTAATCAAATTGTTTGATTTTCTTATTTAAAATAGATTTTAATATTTATATAACTGAAATATTAAAGTCAGTATTCCCAAATTCTGTCAGTATATTACCCACTTTATTTCAATGTATTAAGAGCGACCGTTATTGACCGTTATCTGCTTTTATAAAGATTTTAGCGGGGTTTCTATTGACATACTGTCACTAACTGACTCTCGCAAGAATATCCTGGCCTAAAACCGTGCTGCCCACTATGTAACATATATTTTCTATTGTTACTTAACTATATCATTAAATTAAAGTCTTTAAATATCTCTAACAGTATTTAAATATACAGTGATATAATTGTCAAATACAATAATTTATAAGGAAGATAGATTTTCGAATTTAACAAGTGAATCAATATTTCTATCAATATTATAAATATTTTAAGCCTGAGTCTAAGTTTTACTTGTTATAAATTGAATTATAGTTATCAAATTATGAATATAATAACCTGTAGTTGGCTCGATTGATTGCCGCTATTACAGTGAATTCAAAATTTTAATACATTCCTAAATAACTTTCTTCTTCGTTCGCTCTGCAGCCCATTACGGGCCTTGGCCTACCAGTCGACTGCGAACTGCCATCTTACATGACACATTCCGAATATGGAGTGACACGTGGTCAACGTATCGATTGTCCATCAATCTTAGCCCCAGTCTCCGTGACCATGACATCACAAACATCGAAGCTCATGCCAGGATTCGAACTCAGGACCTCTGGGTTGTGATGCAGCAACGCTAGCCACTACACCACAGGATTTAGGGCCTAAATAACCTTAACAATAATAATATTTTGGATTTTATTAATCTATCATTTCTCATTTAGGAGGCTGATCCAATGGGATCAGTGGACAACTCTTACCGTATGCCCAATGTCTTAGAATCCAGTACATACACTTCTTAAATTAGAAGATGCCTCGGCACCTTAAAACCGATAAAAATTGATTTTGGTGGAATAAAGGATTACATGATGTAAATATACTGCTGAGATAGGAAGAGGAAAATAAGTCAAAAAATAAAGAGAGCTAGACTTCGCGTAACAGAGAGCAATATTTGATTATGCGTGTAATAAAAGCCAACTTGAAACTACATTTGTATTGCAAGTGAAGTATTTTAAATTGATAGGAGAATTGAGAACAGACTTAGATCATTATTTGGACAAAAAGGATTAATAGAATTACAGTTTCGTGAGAAGTCTATGCTATTAAAGGCGATTAAGCACCATAAAGCCTGTCAAAACAAATTAACCGTTCGTACGCCTTGCTCTGTCTTCATCTTCTGGAGAAGTGACGATTCAGCTGTGGAATTCTATTTATACAGAAGCGGTGAATCTCGCTTCTTCCTTGTTTATGCCAGTGGTATAAATACAATTCCGCGCCTTAATCGACCATTCGCCAGAAGATTATAACAGAGCAAGTTGTAATGTATATTCCTGGCTGTTAGATGCTCGAGAACTATTTTTATAACATTTACAATGTGAACTCTATATTCTTTATTTACCCTTTCATATCTTAGGAGAAATTTCATATTTTTGGATAATAAG
Source organism: Eucriotettix oculatus (assembly GCA_034510155.1). Lineage (NCBI taxonomy): Eukaryota > Metazoa > Arthropoda > Insecta > Orthoptera > Tetrigidae > Eucriotettix > Eucriotettix oculatus. The sequence continues at coordinate 10,167,370 of CM067378.1, read as the reverse complement.
AAAAAGTAAAATTAATCGCTATTTACTGGCAAAGATAACCCTATTCCTCTTAGCATCATGTACGTTTATTTGGATATAGTTTTAATTAGTTATGTTTTCGTCATTTTGGGTGGTAACTGGCAAAATGAAGTGAACCCTGAAACAGGGGACTCCCTTTAATAGCATAGGAAGGGAATTGAGAAGGAGGTACGTGGAAGGTAGAGCAAGGTAGCCAAGGATTGACTAGGAACCCCGGCCTGTACCCAGTTAATCGCATAAAAGAGATTTAGGGGAAAACCTAGAAAACCTGCATCAGGTATGTTGGCTTTGGGGAACTATTCTCACGTTATTACGAAAAACGGGACAGGAGTTTGTTGCAGGGAAAACCCTAAAAATTCTGCATCAGGTAGGTCGGCCTATTCGGTACCATTCTCATGCCCTTCCCAATGAAGTTTCCTGTGGGGTCACAGCATTCCCTTCTCCGCGTCACCACCAGTTTTGGAGGCGGTTTGCCGACTGATCCAACGGGATCAGCCGACAAATCTTACAGTATGCCCAAGGTCTTCGACTCCAGTACATACATCTAAAATAGATGGAGTATCTAGGAACGTGAGAACCTTTAAATTACCAGAGAGAGCACGAAGCATCGCCAAGGATGAGCCCCGCAATCAATCTGGGGAGAAATACCCCTCCCGCACGCATCTCTTTTCTTCTGTTTCTTTTGAGATATATGTGCTTTCACTGATGAAATTTCCACTTATAATAATAAGCAGGATTCGCTTACTGCTATGTGGTTTTATATCAAATAAATTTGGATGACAAAGTGTTCAATTAAACGATATACCTAAATACATTAGCACAGCAGTTGCTCTGTAATTGAGTATATAGTTTTGGAACTACGAATTTTCACTATCATATTGTTTTCATTGAATTAAAAACAATAGTCATAATGAGACCGTTAAATCTGAACAGTCACAGGTGTTAAGTCCATTTTGCAGTGCTACAAACTTCAATAAAAAAATTAAAAATGATCTAGCAACAGAAAGTTGATAACACATCTAGCAGTCTTTTACTTTTTTTACCTTTATATACACGTATGTACGTTCCGTACACAAATTTAAGTGCGTATATTAATTTTGGTCAAATTCTGTACTCACGTTCCTTGCGACACGGAGAAAAACACTGTTGGGGAAAACAGGACTACCACAATCACAGACGGTGTTGGACGGGAGTGTAAAATTAAAAATATGCATAAACGACTAATATTTGCATTGACTAAAAACTCTTTTTGGTGTCACAGATTGATGGTGTTATTCCCGATGCTGGTTGAGTATTTTTTAACCACATTCCCTATGGGAGGGGACCACACATAGAGGTGTGGGTTATGAGGCGTTAAATGAAAACAGCGTGGAAAGAATCAAGAATATTGTTTATTACATGGTTATGGAAGCAACTGAGATTAATTTTTATATTCACAATTCAATATAAGTGATTGTTCACCATAGATGTAGCGGATGAGGTGAAGGGGTGAGAACCTGTTATGTATTATAATAATAATTGGTTACGAATTTAGTGTTGTGAAAGTCACTGACATTTGATTTGTCGGTTAAGTTGCACTGCAGTCCCTAGGATAGGGTGAAAGGGGGTGGAAAAAAGGAAGGCGTGCAATTGTAATTTTAGGCATGCATCAATTTTCTGTGCAAGATGATTAAAAAAATTAACTTTATTATCATATTATTAATATTTAATAAATATTGACGATAGGTGAATAAATGTAACAGTTTTACTGAAGAGAAAATTTTATACTTTTAGAGCTTTGCACATTCTAAGTGATTTAAAATAAATAAAATTTTATTAGTAAACTGGCCATTTTTCTTTGGTACCTCCTTTCCATTTCTCTGACATCCTGAAAATATATCTCACCCATCTCTTTACTGACAGCACATAAACTCATGAAAATAGTACAAATGTGAATTTAGGTAGTTAACCTTCAAACTCGCGGAGCAGCGTATATTTTTGTAGTGGTGAAGTATGTTCTCAACGATTGATATGTAGTTCGGATCCTTCTCATTAGCCAGAAACTTAGTTATATCGTCCTGAAAGGTTTCCCAGGATTTTACTTCCGCAAATTCCATTTGTTTATTTAAATTGACTTCATCGAGAAATTTTCCAATGCAAGTAAAGAGTCTATTTTAGTTTGGTGGTTGGTAAAGTTCGATATTAAATAAAATAAAACTTTCTTCTTCTTCTCTACGTGGCTTTACGGTCAAGAATGAAACTTCTTCCACACAGAAATTTGGTGTCGCAGACAATCTCCCTTGACTGTTACTGCTGAAATGATGTGTAATAATGAGTAATTGCTTTACGCCATTATATTTTGACATTGGAAAATGAATTTATACCGAGACACCAAATTTCTCTAGTGTAAATAGTTCATCCATTAAAAAATGTAAGTCACTCATTTATTTTACTTTATATTGAAAATTACACTTCATATTTAAACAAAAATTTTATATATTCGAAATTATAATATTTTTGGTATATAGTTACCTGACGAAGTTCACAAACATGGATGAATAGTTGTATTTATATTAATTAAATTTATTTGCTTACCTGTTTGGCCATATTTTTATTTATTTACTATATAGTATTCCTTTGGGGTCAGTATACGATTACTGAGAAGCAGCTTTTAATAACAACTACTATTAGTATGTTACCATGTAAGATCGAAATCTAGTAAATGTCGACATCCTCCAGTAATTTACTGTACGTTCACCAAATCGTCCATAATATTTGCCATTCATCATCATTTACTAACTCACACCTGTGGGTGTCGAGAATCAGCATGTTCTTATTCTTCGGCGTCACAGCATTAGCCTCCTCAACAAACTTCCTCTATATCTCTCTGTTCTCATTTTTTATCTTCTACTCTAAGAACTCCATCCTATTAAGGTCAGCTAGTACGTTGTCTCTTGGTCTGCCCTTCCTTCTGGTGAAATAGAATCAGTATGCACTAATGGCCAACATTTTCTTATTTTAATTCATACAATATATATATATATTATAGAGTAGACTACTATCCGCGCGCGGATCAACCGCGGCAATGTATGTACGAATTTATTTAATCTCCAAATGGGTAGATGCTCGGTGTCGGATACATAGGAGTTAAACAATAATTAATAATCTGGTCGTAAAGACCAAATTTAATCTATAATTATATTACTTCAATATAAATCATATATACACATAATAAATAAATAAATAAACATGGAGTCACATTATTAGAAGACTAATTTTGAAAAATAAATAATGTTGATTTTACCTAAAAAAACTGGAAATAAATTTCGATTTAGTATAATTTTAGAGATTTTGGAGCACTGACCACTTCACTGTATTTCACTACACTAAACTATATTCACTACAGAATTTAGATTAAGTCTAAATTTTCTTTCCGTTAGAGGAAGTTCTCCAAATAATTTAAAGAAATGATCACTCCTCCCGTACCGAGTCGATTCTTTCATTCTATCTCGGATACCCTGCCAAGGTTTTTGATCTGCAAAGGATCGGTAAAAAATGAGTAACCTAGTTCTTTCTCTTCTCGTCTTTACCTTTTCGTTCCCATGCCTAGGCCCTATAAGTACGACTTATTCGGCCTCTCTTTGCACACTTTCTAAGGATTCTATTTGACTAATCCTGTACGAATCCCATCAGGCTGACCGTAATAATGACAATTATACCATTTCTTTAAATTACCCTTCTTGAGTGTCCTCATTACAAAGCGCAGTGTTCCGCGCTTTACCGTTTAGCTCCTGGATCACTGTTTCCCCATCTATTTTATATTCCAAGGCATACTCAAAGCGCATTTAGTAAAACTGATCGCTTTACTTTTGCTATTGTTGATTTTGAGCTTATTTCGCTTAGCCCATGCACTTAGGATATCTCAGTCAGCTTGGAGAGCAGCTGCGTCTTTCCCCCCACTCATTTTCCTGTAGATTACGCAGTCATCTGCAAAATGTCGGACCTTAGAATTTATACTAATTGGTAAATCGTTAATAAATATGGGGCAATAACTGATCCCTCCCGATGTTACAGATCTGACTTCTGAAGTTTCTTATTGTAGGCAATTTTTTAAGAATTCTTATACCCAGGGAACTACTTTTTTGTGAATACCCGTCCCATGTAACTATTGGATCAAGAAGTCGTGAGGAACTACATCGAAAGCCTTTGCAAAATCAATAACAGTGGTGTCTATTCTACCAATTTTAAGGAAACAAAGGGACTGCAAGATCTGTAGTAGAGGGTGGAAGGAGAGTTAAGCTGAAATAAGACTACGATCTAGTCTGTCACTGAACTATATTCTTCAGATTTTATTTCATACAGTAGGGAAGTTCAGTTCAGCTGGAAAAAGTATTATTTTTTCTGTAAGAAAGTTCGTAATATTTTTTACTATCATCATTGTGAGTTGTTCTCTAATAGTACGGTATTAAGATACTAGTGAGGTTAAAGTTACAGTATACTTTTATAATTTTAAAATATATTGACTTGTACGGTGCCCACGATTTGGGCAGGAGGAAATTTTCAATAAGAGGTCCATAAATTGAAGTTGCTTGCAGTAAAAAATCCTGTTCCGCGACTGTTCTGCAGAAATTAACACGCTATGTTCGGCCAATGTCTGAGATAAAGACGTGCAAGGTTACGGATCCTCTTGAATAGAATTATAATTATCCAATTGGAATATGATCAATTTGTTGAATCTATTTAAAAAATATTGATAATTTCTTCTTCAGTTTGGGATGAACTTGTCAGACAGAGATGAGAGCGCTATGCATCTTTTTGGTTTAACGCCAAACAGTGCTTCATGTGCGCTCTGGCATACTCCTTCATGGAAAATTGTGTTCTTGATAAATTGAACAAATGCAATCCTTCGGAATATTTCTTTGGATCATGCAGTTTAACGTATTTTGTATATCGGTTGATTGAGCGCTTAAAACCATTTATTAATTCGAAAATTATATTTCTAACGAGTGATTTTTAATTTAGTCGGAGTTATTATATCTAAACGGAATATGCAATTGAGAGCTGTCTGCTAGTATTTTTAATTAAGGTGCGTGTGAGTCGAGGCACGCCCGCTAGATGTCAGGCGGTGCGCCCGGGCTGGCGAGTGGAGGGGGAAGTTGGCGTCAGTGAGCACGGTGATCGCGCAGAGTGAGGACGTAATGGAGGACGAGCTGCGATGCCCCGTGTGCAAGCAGCTGTTCAGCAACCCGGTGCTACTGCCGTGCTACCACGCGCTGTGCCTGAACTGCGCCGTCCATCTGCAGCAACCGGCGGCCCATGGCGCCGCGGCGTCCACGTCCTCCGCCGCATCGACCACGTCGTCGGCAGGGACCGCGGAGGCTGACCCCGGAGGCGCGCCGTCGGACTCGGGCGCCTCAGCCACCGCAGGGGCCGACTACCAGGAGGTGGACAAGCTGTCCATCCTGAGCGAGACCGACAGCGGCGTCGTGTGCACCAGCAGGCCCAACAGCTACGTCGGCACACCTAACCTGCAGGGCTTGCTGCTGTTCCCGCCCGCCGGCGCCGGCGTCGCGGTGCTGTCGCTTGCCTGCCCGCTGTGCCACAAGCACGTGTATTTCGACGAGGGCGGCGCCCACAACCTGCCCAAGTACCGCGCCATGCAAGTCATCGTAGACAAGGTCCTGGAGACGCGCCAAGTGACGGTCCGCTGCCAGCTGTGCGAGAGCGAGCCCGCCGCCCCGGCCGCCGTCATGTGCGAACAGTGCGAGGTGCTGTACTGTGAGGCGTGTCGTGACAACTGCCATCCGGCCAGGGGCCCTCTGGCCCGACACACGCTGCTGGAGCCCTCGGCAGGCCGCGCCGCCCTCAGGGCCCGCAACAGGGCCCGAGACGCGCAGTGCGCCGACCACGACGAGGAGCCCCTCGCCATGTACTGCCTCGTGTGCAAGGCGCCCGTCTGCGCCCTCTGCCTGCAGGACTCTCGACACTCGTCCCACGACGTCCAGCCCATCAACACCATGTGCAAGGCTCAGAAGGTAAGCCTGTCAGCCTGTCACACCGGAACTTGTCTTTCCCTCTAGTCTGAAATTGACTTACTTCAACACACAGACAACTACTATGGCTCGAATTTCAGAGATCTTAATCTGATCTCTTAATAGATATGGTGTAGGACATGCGCGTACTTTGTATTTGTCAGATTTTTGGTCAGGAGACATGGTACGAGTCTTTTCACTTTGCCCCGCCAAGTATTCGAACTATAAACTTTTATTCAGTATAATTGTTTTATGGTAAAGGACACAAACTTAAAAAGAAAATTTTGTGTTTCCTCGTACAACAATATTTGCGAAGCTATCCCGTTATATTACAAACAAAATTAATTTGATTCCGTTAAATAACATGTATGAGTTTCTTGATACTAAATTTTAACTTAGAATAAACAATTCCATCGTTTAATACACTTTCGCGGGATCTCACAATGAAAGTGAATTTATGTCTCTTCATTCGAGGGTCACGAAGGGATCCCGTACACAATAGACGTGTCCTTGTCGTTGGGCGCCATGTGGTCCTTTGATAACAATACCCTGCATCATAAGGAAGGCAGAGGCTAAAGAATACAAAAACGGAAAACGTTTCTTTAAAATTATTAACTTGTCGATCAGAATCTTTTCAAATCTATAAATACCACATATTTAAATCGTTTGTTTCAATGACGATAGCTTCCCTTTTAGCAAGAGATTATATATAAAAAAATTAATTGTCAATTATAACGTATTTGTTATATATCGGCATCTGTAAACGGTTTTCATGCAAATTACGTCTTACATTTCGCATAACCCTATATTCAATTAGAGAGTATTTGGATCCTAACAACAATTCTCTTATCGAATGCTACCATTACTTATTACGTTACTTTTAAAGAAATTAAAGACCGCCATTCTGTTTTATGCCTGTAATTTTTCCCGCTTGTTGTCGACACAAGTTTTGTCAATAAATGTAACGCTGTAGGTGACTTGGGGTGCCATTATTTGCACTCAGAAAATATTACGACGTCAATCTCCAGCTCTTGAAACCTTCCCGACCTTGTATTTCCATATTATTGTTCCGATTAACAAACTTCTTTGTTTACTTCAATATGTGGTTATATTTATACTCGAATCTTTTTCTTACGTTTATGACTAAATTTTCGTGAAAATATTCCTGTTTATTTATGGACGTTCTAGCAATACAACTCTAATGAAGGATCAATGATTGTACGCAGGTAACAATATTTATTTTTTGCTTGATATTATCTTACAGGAATTTGTTCCGCGAATGTCTAAACATTACATTTCAGAAAGATCATTATCCAACTCGACGTGTGTAATAAAAGCTATTCTCTTTGAATGTAAGTTTATGAAAGGTCGTTTCTCCGACATTCGTGGACTTCATGATGTAAGTTCAAACACTATGGGTTGTAGACGTTTGGCACCCGAATATGTAGATTTAAAATCTACCTTCGGTTATCTTAGTCTTTAAATTTTAGAGTTTTCCTCAGAATTTGAATAATTTTTTAAAAAATTATCCTACAAATTACTTTAAGGTCTTTTTACAGATTAAATTATAGCCGTCTTTATTTTTAATTCGCAAACTCGTGTTTAATGTGATAATAGTAAATTTCTTTAAAATTTCCCGCTCTTCTTTTATTTTAGGGAATTTTTATTCCCTATATGTAAGATTCTTTACTTCATTCCTTTCCCAGTATCGGAATGACGATAAATCGCTCATGGTTTTTATAATAACCAATTTCACTTATTTTGAATGGAATAAAATAAAGTTCCGTATCTCTGTAATACTCAAAGAACTAAACGTTTTACATATTTTACTGTGAGAAGAATAATCATTTTCATTGGAGTTTCGTCTCGCTGCTCTCAGGTATTTATGGGGTGCCATCTGTGCACTGCGTGAGAATTCGAATGTATTTGCCTGGTTTATTCGAGGTTTTCACGGGGAATCTGCAGTTGTGTTGAATAATTCTCGCTGTGAGATCGTAAAGCTGCAGCCGGCTGCTCACTGCAGCATCCGGGGCAAAAGCCTTCTCTGTAACGAAGCTGTAGAAGATGCTGAGCTCTGCTTCGGTCACTCGACAACTCAGTTCGTTGTTTTCTCCTACAAACAGTAAAGTGTCCTTCATTATGTTAACTAGGAAAAGAAAAAAGAGCACCGAATAAAAACATTTGGAGAAATTCAATTATTCTTTCAATACAGCTATTAAAACGGAACAACATTCAACACAAAATGGAGTGCTTCAGCACAGTTGTAAATAAAAACGATTGAATAACTGGCCAGTCATAACATTTACCGGTTACATGAAAATATGAAATAAAACCTAATGATTTATTAATACAAATTAAAACAGTAGCTTTCGGTCTCGAGTAAGATAAAGCACACGATGCATTTCTTTCCACTTCATATTATACTTTAACATTGTCGTATTCATTTACATAACATATATATATATATATATGTATATATATGTATTTGTATTAAATACCCTCAAATCAGCTTAATTCTATCTTAAAACTCTAGGTGATCGTGAAACGTGTCACATTAACATTATAAAAATCACGCAGAGAATATATAATATGTTACCTATTAAATATTCAATTTATAGGGCCTACTTTATGTTTACAAAGAATTACTTTTAGCTATTTAATTATTATTGACATATTTTCAATAATTAACATATTAAACATATATTAATTTTAATACTTTCCTAAAACCATTTATTTATAATTTTTTTTATAAAATATCGTTATAATGTTTCGCAGCTTTCACTTTTTTATTTTCATAATACCCTTATTAATACAATAAATATGCATTCCGCAAATATAATTGCAGATTTGATATTATTTGGATATAAAATTTTCACTATGTGTTAAGTTTAACTTCTCACAGTACATTCTGGTTTTGATACGATCGTAAATTATGTACTATATTATTCAAGTTATTACAATCAATTTAATCGTTTGGGTTTGTTAATAGTTCGGTCACATGTTTTTTTGGCTTCATTATAAACATGAAATCGTTAACGTCTTAATGCTTTCATTATTGTATAGGTTAACTCATGGGAAATATTTATTCAATATATTGTTTCCGATTAGTTTTTAGTATCTGTCTGTTAGTTTCTAAAGTCTGCGTTGATTTTATAGTATTATTTACAAAAAATTGGCTGTTTTTATTTGTTAAAACATTTCTGCATCGAAGTCTATTATTAATATTGCAATTAAACCTTCTTTTATCATCAACTTTTAATAAAATTGTAAAACCAACGTCTACTAATAAGTTCCAGGGGAAAGAAGCTATTAACCAGCGTATACATACTTTTACTTCTAATCTTTCAATAAATATATATGTGGTTTGAAAATAAAATTATTTGCCTTGTTTATTATAATTATTTTAGAATGGTTTGAATAAATATGTAATATTAGAAGTTTTTGAATTCGAGTACTACTTAGTAAAAATAGTATTCTGAACTAAATTGTTGATAGAATTATTGTTTAAATTTCCATTGCGAAATTAATCTTTTTATTAGTTATTTAGTTGTTCTAAAAAGGGTTCCATTTCTGAGATTTTCACTCATATATAGCCTCCCATTGGTAGTCCTACAATTTATTTATATCATTAAATTTTATGTACAAAATAACCATTTATCAAACTTAATAGCAAGCAATGTATTTCATTTAATAATAGTAAATAGTTCAACAAATTATTAGTGGTTAATTTCTTTGCATTGAAAATACCTGTTAGCTAATGATTGGTTGGGTGGGGTATTATTCTAAAATGTTTTACTTAATTATATAAACATGTTCTATGTAATTTAATTTTTTAAACACAATATTAGATATTTATTCTGGTGCAACATGTCTGTGCATATTAATGAAACATTGTTCTGAAATGTCAATGTGCATCAATGACTTCTAGGTAATTAATTACATTCAAAGTGTATCTTCTAGACGCTGGATATTTTCAATATCCACAGTTTTATTTGTAATATCAGTGTCATGAACTGAAGATTAATAACTATCTGATTTATCCTCATCACTACCTAACTTTGTCTTTACTTTAATCAAAGTTGATAGTTAACTTGTGTTTACAAAATAACCTTTTTTGAAAACTTAATTTTAAGCATTCCATATAATAGGATTTAGAAGTTAATGATTCGATAGTTAACCAATTGTTATTGATCATTTTTAGCATCGACAATATTTGTCGGTATGAATTTTCTGCGACGATGATCGATGCAAAAAGTGGAAGTGTATATTTCTGTGTTCCTAGATCTATCCGCAATGCGCAACGTCGCACGTGATCTGCGTTCTCCTTGTGCTCTGTTCTCTTTTTTGTGTTGACTTTAGCTTCCACCTTAACACGCCCAGAAACCCACGGAGTAAACAAATAAACGAAAGCGACCTTAAGTTTCTTGGGAAAGTGTTGATTGCGAGTCGAGTCGTGGCAGGTATACTGCTAATGGAACCGTTTGAATCCTGGAGGAGAATAAGGGGGATCCATCTTTATTCAAATCGATGGAGCGGAAAGGGGTAGAAGGGTGGGCAGCAGGCAGACGATTTTCGTCTTTTGTGTAGTCCTCTTTAGAAGTGGTGTTAGGATGTAAGAGCGCTGAATCTCTTCAATGGTCTACTGTGTAGGTCGGCTTGGGATCTTTATCAACACACGTCCAGACTTCATGCGAGAGTGAAATAAAAAACATTCGCTCCAAAGAAATGGGATTCCGTGTATTAATCTGGCCGTGGGAACTGGTTCCATATTGCAGGGGAATAATACTTATCTGTGGGAACGCAGCGATGGATACCGGGTTTATACTACTTTGATAGACAAATAACGTAGGCTTTCCCGGGTTGATTGTTAATCATAACGTTTCAGTGAAATTAATCTCCGCTATCGTCAGGTGCGTAGAAAAGATTCTGAGCGTAACATGCACTGACTGCAATATCAAAGCAAATTCTCTGAACAAGGGGTCGATGTGGGGTCATGGGCCACTGTCCCCATATGTGGCATATGTTTTCATGGAGTCTGTTGAAAGCGCTGATGATACTTTTGTTTTGTAATCTGGCCTCACTGAATTCAAGCATGAAATGATTTAATGAATTATATAATAGTTTTAACTGCAATATCCAATTTACGATGGAATTGGGAGAGGAACGGCTGTTTGCCATTTGAATAGATCATTAACGGCAATCACATCGGAATCCTCACTCACGTCTGATCACCTGATATGATATTCGTAAGGAAGTTTTCGTTGTCATTGGCAAAGGCAAGCAGTTCCGTCACGAATTTTGCAGTGACGCCGCACATGACAAGTTTGTCAGTCCAAATTTGATGGCGTGATCCTCCACTGAAACCCATTGCATCAACAAAAACTGTTAAGTTACAGACGGTTTCCAAGAGGTACAGCATGAACTCTCTCGACATCTGTTAACGTAGAAGACCGTCCATCTTGGGATCGTCATCGACCGACATTATCGTTTTAAAAACGTTTAAACCCCTTATAGTACCGCATGCGAATTATGTACTCCCCGTGTACTGGGTTGAGCAATGTATAAGTTTTGCCCAGTTTGTACCAAAATTGTACACACATATACGCAATTCCTCAAGCTCTTTCATTGTCCGACGAACAGATTGCACACACTATCACTTCAGCGGCTGTATTTGTCAACTAATTCTCAGCACTAAACACGGCAAAAGGCAATTTGCTGTCTAAACCTTCTGGTCGCCCCAGACGGGTGTTGCCCTATTTCAAAAGTTGTTTCCTTTTCAACATTTCTGGTATATAAAGAATATTGTCTCCGCACACCGTCCACATGACGATGTCGCAGATGAATTTCTACGAATCGTTTTATTATAATAAACAATTGATCCTGTTAGTAAAACGAGAATAGATTGTCTGACGAACATGCATGTGTATTGTAAAGTGTTTTAAATTTGTATTATACAAATGTTCCAACAGGCAGATGGATATGACCGAACGGTTTGATGCTTCTGTGGTTTTGATTGACGTGTTTCAAATAAAGAACAATGAACATCTGAGGATTTTTATTTGGTTTTGTAAGCGTTAAAACGAGAATAATTTATTAGAGACTTAGACAATGTTTTAATTGCGAATAATCTTGTAATAGACTCTATCAATTGGGAATTATTATTAACCACCGTAAAGGGTCACATTTTGAGTCAGATAAAAGTTTATAACGTTGAAAGTATTTTCAGAGCAAATTTTGACTTTGATACAAAACTTTTGATTGGCTTAGCTTGAACTAATTTCTTGTTTGAAATATTAGTTTAGCAGTATTCATTTCTTTTCAAAAAAATCCTGTCTTATTATTTCTAATTAATTAGGTGGGATATCAAGCTCGAAATATTCTCCAGGTTAGAACACTTATGTGACTGTTACTCTTCGAATTTGGTAAAACTGTTATTCTTCTTTCTTCATTAATTATAAATAGCTTATAGGTCGCAGTCTTACGTTCTGTTAGTTATGTATCGAATGAAATTTCAAAATATTTCTAGTTCAGACGTAATTTGACATTTTCCAACAAAATTGCGACATACACTTTGACATCCAAGTGTGAATTTACTCGTATCACATCGTACATTATATTAAAAATTTTATATTTTTCAGTGAACGTTTATCACAATGTATTTTACTGGATTAAGCTTTACGTACACCGCAAACAATCGTCGACTTGAATCCATAACATGAGCTATGAATCCATAAATGAAATAATTTTTAGGTATTAGGAATACAATATTATGAAACGTTCATTAATACAGGAGAGGAATGCTATAGGAATTGAAAAAATAGTAAAATTTATTATTTGCTTATATGAAGACTTGTGTGTAGTATGCGTTGACGTAATGGCACGCAGGGACGCCGACATGCATACATTATTGATGCTAATAGTCTTGGCAATGGGAAACGGTTATTCCCCTCCGTGACTGTGAACCGGTCATTCTTTTACTACATTCCATCCACAAGGGCAGCTTTAAGAGGTTTTGTTATCCATGGCGTCTGCTGCCCAATTAAGTACGCCTCGTCGCTCCCAGCAAGCTGCTTTCTGCTCTGCTACAGGAAATGAAACTTTAAAATAATAATAAGGCAGGATATAGGTGTAAACCGTAGTTCTGCTGACTAGAAATAACCCAGCTTTAAGTAAAATAATGAGTCACTCAGTAATATGTTGAAACGCGCTTTATTACTTTTGAATTCAACAATGTTAGCCGTAGAAGTGTTACCGTAACATTACTATTCGATATATTATATTTATTGGAAAACGGTGCTCGATACAACAGGCTATTTGGCTGTATTAAAAATATACATTACATTGTTGTAAACCTAGAAGATTACGTCACTTTGGAGACAGTTCTTATATCAGTCTTCCGAAAAAACATTAATTATTTGCAATAATTGTAAAATGAAATGTACTATTTTATGAAGCTCGACCACAATGTCGAAAACGCTGTAAACCTTGTGACGTCACATGGCTATAAATATTGTGTAAAATGGCCCTTCGTATGTTTGTGGTTTCTGCGAGCGAGATATATGCTGTTATTTTGCATTTGGGCACTTTTCAGAGCGTAAACAATACTTTTTTATGTATGTTTAACTGAGGCTGGAAGCAGACAAAAATTAATAAAACAAAACCAAAATGAATATAATACTACATCTTTCGGTCCTGATCTGGTCCCTCTTCAGGTTGAACGTTAGTTAACAAGACACTGAATTATAATATTACAAAGATATAAAAGTACAGTTCAGAAGAATTAGCTAGTCGTGTGTCAAGACGATGCACAGTGGACAACTCCGCCCATATTGTAGTGGGTGTAGACATCAGCTCAGGTTTACTCCGGGCTTTGTATAGTCAAGTTGGTAGTGTCAAATAAATTCTGAAAGTATTGCTGTCAGTTCAAGATATGTTGTACCTCAAGATGTAAAATGTAATAAGTATAGCGTGTGTTAAAAAGATATCGCAGTCTCCATAACCCGTTCGTATGAACGCAATTGAATTTCAAAATGAGAAACTCTGAAAGTCCAAAATTGGGTATTTTCGTATTTTTCCTAAAAACCACTCATTGTGCCATGACCAATAACTTGGGAAAGGTTGGAAGTTCCAGAGAAGCCTCCTTGTACTTCAAAATACCTCCACTAGATGTAACAGTGTGTAAGTTCCTTTGGTCACAACATGAGAAACGCTGAATGTGCCGAGCGTGTTTAGCATCTTTATGATGGAAAATAAAGGCAGGATTGAAAACATAAAGAAGAATAGTGAGGTAAGAATTCAAGAAAAGCCATATGTAACAACCAAAGGGACATCTGTATTAAGTACATGATACCAGAAGAACTAGAAACTATGGTGCCACTGCTAAGATTAAAAACCCTTTCAAAGTAGTGAAAATGGATGAAGGTAATTTCTTAGATTTGGCTTCCTTGGCTAACAGATTTTTAAATACCAGAAAACTACAGATAACAAAAGCTTTAACAATACGTTTTAGCTCAGACAAGAAAGGTAAACTTATGATTAAAACTTCCTTTGATTATGAAGTTGGACTGAGTTTGTTGGGGTTCAAAGTGTATGATCTTCCTAACCTAGGAAATATTCCTCGCCTTCCATTAAGTGCTGAGAAAAAGAAGGACCTATTAGCCATGGTCGATATTTTTGAAGAGATATATGGGAGATCTGATATCTTGTTGCTACTGTTGATGTGTGGACATTCAGTGATTACTTGAAAGTGAAGCTTGCACTTAAATCTGAACTAAAATGGTTATTTTTATATTTCTTTAAATTCTAAAAACATCAACTTACTTCTTTGCAACACTTTTCATGTCAGACATAAGAAACTATGTGAACCTCTCATAATTTTCATTCCATCCATTACATGATTTGTAATTGACTTTGTCATGATTATTTCCTGTTTTCTTACTTTGGCATTTTGGCACTTTCAGCGTTTCCCATTTCCAGTCTTCAGTTAATGCTCTTAACAATGCTAGTAACGTTTTGCCAGACCCTGCCGGAGGACAATACTCCCCTTCCCCTTTCCATACGGCGCATGTAAACAAGCCATGTGGAATCTCACAAACTGTACAGCCAAGGAATACAAATAGTTAAAGAAACAAAGACAATCAGTATACATTTGAAAGTTTACATTTCATTATATATACTACTCAGCCACAGAGTCCGTTATTATATTCAGTGTATTAGTGTTGCGTTAAATGTGAAGCATTTCGGAAACTAAAAGGGATTTATAATTGCCGTCTTTGTCAAAAATTTGAAAATTATCCCAATATTAGTATGGTTAGATTCTAAGATATTTTTTAAAGTGACGGTTAATTTATATTGTGGAAGCTTGGTATTAGATTCGTGTTCCTTAATTGTGATAAATACATGTATTTGTCCATGGAGGTACCGCACATCATTTATAGTAGATAAGCGTCAAAGGCGGACTGAACTAAATTGCCTACTGCAAACATGTAACGTGCCAGACGTTGCGTCTGACTCAAGGCAACTTCCTGATTCATCTAAAATTTGCTGCCAATTTGTTATAATTACAGTAGTGCAGAATAGACAAAATTGATATACTCAACATAGGCCACGTTTTGAGACACGAAGTCTTGTAAAATTAGTATTATAGGAAAGTGTGTGGGGTAAGAACAGAAGGGGAAGGCAAAGGATGAATACCCTAAGCAGATTACGGGGGATGTGGTAGTTACGCGGAAATGAAAAAGCCTGTGCAAAATAGGTTATCTTGGAGGGGTTGCATCAGACCAATTTTAGGACTGAATACCATAAGAACAAGCAATCTAGTTTGATTTATTAAGTAAAAAAGCCAATCGCGTTGTTAATAAAGAAACCTTTCTGACAGTTGGGCGTTGTATTTATTTATTTGAATTGTCTGGTGTTTGATTGTGAGATTGTCAAGTTCGTTTTCGAAACAGTAATTTTTTTCTATTGGCATAAATATTCAAGTAATCAAGTGGACAGACAATTGTTTAAATAAGCCTCAAAAGAATATTAGATGCGATTTAGATATAAGAACAAAAGTATTAATCCCATTATTGCGATAAAGGCGTTAGGGAAAATTGTGTATTGTGGTATTCAGTCCTAAGACTGGTCTGATCAACCCTCCATGCTAACCTATCTTGCGCAAGTCTTTAAATTTCCTTATACCTATCACAACCCACGTCCACCCTAATCCCTCTTCTGTTCTTATCCCACACACTTCCATTTATGCTAATTTTACAAGACCCTCGTGTCTTAAAACGTGGCTTTTTAATCTATCCCTTCTCTTAGTCAACAACCTCTATATTGTTCGCTTTTCCCCTATTCTGTTTATAACTTCCTCGTTTCTGATTCTATCCACCCATCTGATTTTCAGCATTCTCCTATAGCACCACATTTCAAAGGCTTCTATTATTTTCCTTTCCCTAAGTCCTATCGCCCACGTTTCGCACCCATATAACGCCACACTCCATACGAACATTTTTAGCAAAGATTTCCTAATATTCACACATATTACTCGTTAGTAAATTCCTCGTTTTTTTGCGAAAGCCTTCCTTGCCTGTACTATCCTACTCTTTATGTCCACTATACTTCTACCATCCCTAGTTATTACCCTGCCCAAATAGCAGAATTCCTTAACTTCCTTCAAAATATCCCAAGTCAATCGAACAGCCTTTGCTATTCCACTGTTTCCCATACTACACTCCATCACCTTATGAAAATAAAAATAAAACAGTCAAGGTTAGCATCGAAATCAGTGCAATGAAAGCCTTTGAGTTTGATTCTGACATTTAGAATGCAAATTAAATTGCAGTTTATCCCCTGACAGAGGGATGGGACAGGGTAAAACGCACTTATGCGTTTATTCATGTGTTAATCAAGAATTAAATAATGTACGGGGATAATATAAATAAATACTCGGGCAACGCTGGGTCCTCAGCTAGGAATTAATAAATTTATTGATATCGGTTCAATTCGTCCTCTACGCTTCTGCAATATAACATTTTTTTCTACACAACGGATGAGGCCCCAAACTAAGGGACGCGAAACGTTGTGTGTTGAACCGATATCAATAATTTTATTAATTATTCTGAATTAGAGGCATTATTACCAAACAGTAATAAATCTTTATTATTTTCAAAAAGGTCAGATAATGTAGATATAATGTATTTCATACTGATGATAATTTGTCAGAAAAGGTAGCATTATCAATAACTTACGTTGATGTTTTTAGGAGTGCCTGAGGTGGAAAGTGAATATTGAGGTCTTTATTCCCTATTGGTTCTCTCTAAGGAGACACTCAGTGTGCGTTTACAATACGGAAAAGCTGGCGATTAGCGTTTTATGGAGGCTTTGTTCTCTCCAGGGTGCATTGTTCACTCCAAGGGCGCAGCAGCACAAAATTGTTATGTGACGCGGAAAGCATTGTTTATTTATTGGGGTGTAACCGTGGGCTGGGAAAGGGCTCCTCAAGTTTCGCAAGGGCAGTGCCTATCATCCACTAAGTGCGCAACTATTGTACGCTTATTACTGTTTTGAATGTCGAATCATTGAAGATATTCGCGCTCATGATTGGCATAAACGAACCTATAAGTAATTCTCGGCAATTTTTCTGTAATTCCACTGTAACCCGTTTAAAAACGGATGCTTCAACTACAGGATTGTTACTCTTATATTCGGTATGACCCAACGAAAATAGATAGCAGTTATGTGGATTCTCAGTAATCAGTTTCCTTCGTTTTGTTAGTTTCTATCATTTGTTAGGTAATATGAAACTGTAACTGTAAATGGTAATCAGCGTTCCACCAGTATTGGGGTAGTTTTATCATATTAAATGCAAATGAGAGAACGGCTATAATTCCAAGCTTTTATTGTATTCAACTTTGGAATAGAAAAACCTTATTCTAGGTCTTGACATGAACTGTAAAACATTATCTCACTGGTCATCGCGTGGCATGGCACTCGAGCCGGTATTTCCTGTTGGCTCCCGGCAAACCTTTCGCTCATTTAACCGGATTCCCTAGTGTGAATCAGCAGACCGGAAGTCAGCTATCAGCTTGTACGACAGCTTTATGTAATGTTGGCAATATGAACGTTTAAAGGTCTCGGATGCACGTGGTAGACTCTTCATATATACCAGTTCGTATCTCGGATCGTACTTAAGAATGAACACGTGTAGGAGGGGTGGGGAATTAAATTAAAATGGTAATTAAGAAATATTGGGAAATTTATTTACACACGAAAATTTAACAGGAAAAACATTAATGCGGGAAATATTTACAAAGGAATTTAAGATTCGGCGAAGCAATCAGATCTAGATTATCTCAGGTTCTATACCATGAGCGATACCCATCTAAACGTCATGGATTGGAAAATTGGCAGCGTACCTCGTTACATGATGGCGTCGATTGTCCGCCAACTTCTTTATATGGCGTCGTCTTCTTTGTCACAAGTCGATCTTTTACAATCGATTTATCTTTAACCACCAAACCCTATTGGCCGAGGCAGCCACGTGGTAATTCAAATGTTGTTTCCGTGGGTCTTTCTTTCCCACGCCGGCTATTTGCGAAAATAGTGCAGGTCATATTTTTACGCGACCCGAAGCTATTCCAAAGGCTTCCAGCCCCGCTCTGCGCCGACTTCTCGGCTAATTTTATATTACAAATAATAAAAATACTATCACACTATAAACGTTTTACATTTTATATAAGTGAATTAATAAATTATAGTATCACACTCAACATCATTAAATTAACTTTATTGCAACAGGATTACATAAAACTATTGCAGTTTTTTGTGTAAATTTATGATGGCATAGAAAAAAAGTCTGGCATCAATATTCTCTAACAAATTCTACAGGCTGTGGTTACCTATGAACTCCTTAATTGTAAGTGTAATAATTCTCAATAGTACTTCGTTTCATATGAATAATAAAACGTTTATCAAGAGAAATAGTTCGTCTTTCGACTGTGTAGTATGTACATCTCATCAAATGTAGTATTTAAATAACTATCTGCCCAAATTTACTAAGATATTATAATTCGGCCAACCTAGAAATTTAGATGTCGCACAATTATAGTTATGATATTTGATTCTGATGATTTCGAGAACTGATATTTGTTTCAGTTTCTGTGAAACGTATTACCACAATCTTATCATTTACATTCAAAACCCTTGATCAGTAATTAGCTGTCCACTATGTCCCTGTTGGTCCTAAAAATGCTTTACTTTCAAAACAGTTCTTCATGTACTGAGTCACATTCGTACCAGTTTCTGTTGATGTTGCCCTATGCAAGTAATGAGTGAATCGCACACAAATAAGGAAAGTGGCCTTATAAAGGTTTAAGAAAAATTCCATTATTTTATTACAACGGAATCTGAGAAAATGATTGGAATGACTCCCCTGTTTGAATCCGTGCAGTTGATACGTATAACGATGGGATTTTAAGAACGGTTTTAAATCTGGCGAAACTTCTTCGGGCGTTAGCAAATACAGATTTTAATCAGAATGTTAATTGGGTCTCAGATCTCTGGGGCTTTGTTTCAGTTTCACTTATACAGAAAAATTTCCGTGATCTCGGTATGGACAAAACTGGAATCAAGTGAAATGGAAATTTCAAACCCCATACTACGACGTTACCTGATCGAAATGTTGCATTTCCTTTCTTCAATTGTTTAGGTCCTGTTGTAGTTCTCACAATTTTTCTGCTTCATTTGTAATATGATTATTTCATACCAATAAGCGTGATTAATTAAAACAACGTCTTCATCTCAACTCTACTGGCACCAAAGATCAAATAAAGCTCTGAGGGTAGCGTAGAAAATGGGCCGTGATTTTTTAGGAGGAGGAAGACTGTCTAGAGAGGATATTTAAAGGGCTCCACCACTGCAACCACAAGGAGCCCCGTTAGCTCTGCCTGGTTCCTAGGTTCATGTAAACAAGCGGCAGGTTCCTCTGAATTTACATCAATATAAGGGGGGAAAGTATCTCGGATTCCATCATATATGAAGCTCTACTGAAACATTAATAGCATCAATCGTTGTGCGGGGTTTCATATTTCAATTTAATTTAATTTCAGTTTTGTCCGTAGCGAGATCAAGGAAATTGTTCTGTATAAGTGAAATACAAACGCTCCAAAACTTCCAGAATAAATTAACATTCTGATTAAAATTTGTATTTGCGGACGCCCCGAGAAGTTTTACCAGATTTAAAAGCGTTGATAAGATCACGTCCTTATACGAAAATAACTGCACAGATTACAATAGAGGCCACTCCAGTCATTATCTCAAATTACGTTGTTATTAAAGAACACGGTTTTTAACGCTTAACAAGGCCACTTTTATTATTTGTATCAGATGCACTTATTAAGTGCATAGAGCTATCTCAGCAGAAACTAGTACGAATGTGACTCAGTTTCGCAAGTAAGGTACTTTAAGGACTCCCAGGGACACGGTACATGATAACATGTAGAACAGCTAGCTACTGATCAACTATAAGCTTGTAGGTTTTGTTTGAACTGCCTCTACTGTTTCGAATGTAAATAATAAGATTGGGATAACAAGTAAAGCGAACATTGTTTTTTATCGAAATGTTTGGAAATAACTGGAACGATAGACAGTGTAACACTATTTAGCGTCTGAAATCTAGAAAATCACTTTGTGACTGTACTTTTCCTGAAAGCACCGCAATTATCATACTACTTGAGTGTTGTTGTGGTAATCAGTCCTAAGACTTGTCTGATGCAACCCTCCCCTGCCCAAGCCTTTTCCTTTCTTCGTTGCGCCCTAATCTGCTGAGCGTATTTCATCATTTGATTCCCTCTTCTGTTTTTACTCCACACAATTCCTTATAATACTAATTTTAAACGACCCTCATGTCTCAAAACGTTGCCTATTAATTTATTCCTTCTCTTGGTCAAAGTTCTCCAAAATGTACTCTCTTCCCCTATTCCGCTTATAACTTCCTGGTTAGTTACCATCCACCTGATTTTCAGCTTTCTCCTATAGCACCACATTTCGAAAGCTCCTATTCTTTTCCTGTCTGCATCTCCTATCATCCAGGTTTCGCACCCATATAACGCCACAATTCAAATGAACATTTTTAATAATTATTTCCTAATATTAATACTTACATTAGCCACAAGTAAATTCCTCATTTTTGTGAAAGCCTTTCTTGCCTGCTCTTTATGTCATCTTTACTTCTACCATCCCAAGTAGCAGAATTTCTTAACTTCCTTTAAAATATCCCTTCCCAATGTATTTCACTATTTCCCATGCTACACTCCATCACACAGGTTTTTCGTCTAATAATCCTCATGTTGTACTCTTCCTCCAGGATCACGTTCATACCATTTGTTATGGTTTCCAAGTCATCTTGTGACTCCCCTAATACCACAATATCAACAGCATACGTTAAGGTTTTTATTTCTTCTTCTTCCATTTTTATTCCGTTTCCATATTCATTTTTAACTTTCTTCATCGCCTGTTCTATATATAAGTTAAACATCATGGGCGACAGACTGCATCCTTGGCTTACGCCATTCTTGAAATTTCCTTTCTCTTCTTGCCCTTCAATTCGAATTATACAAGAGCTTGAGTAAAACTGCTAATAAATCCCGTACTTTTTAAGTTTGTGTATGTTAGGGGCATATCGATCGTGTTGCTGGACTAGTAGAATACCTGGAAAGTAGAAATCTGCAGGCGATTCTGTTTCCCGTGGCTACGTGACCCGTCTGCTGCGGTTAGAGACGAGCTCTGGCGCCACTGTCAGCTTTAAAATGCGGCCGTCTAATTAACGGAACCCCACTGTTCCATAGACCCTTGCCGACGACGGCGACAACGACAACGTGTTGCGATCAATCGATGTGAGCGACGCTAACGGTAATGACTCTCTCCCTCAAACAGATCTGGACATTTTATACATGCTCTGGAGAATTGGCATATAAATTAAGGGTATTTATTGTAACTTTTCAAATAAAGTGGTGCTAGAATTCAGCATCCACCGCCACCACTTGTGTGCCATTTTGTAATCGTATGACTGCGCCTCAGAATTTTATTCCAAATTCTGATTTTTCCATGATATAATATTTTTATTTTAGCTAAAAAATCGCGTTAAAAGCTATGTAATTAGCGAAGGATGATATCATAGTTTTCAGTTGAAACCCAGTTAGTTTATTACAGAATTAATTTACTATGAACAATACCAAATTTATTTGAAACAGGGTAATTGGCGAAGCATGTATCGTGAATTATAGCAATCACTGATTGGAGTTATCCCAAGAACTGAATGAATTTGATTAGAATTTTTTATGATACGATTTTATGTTTATAATATCCAATTCTTTAACTTTTGTTAACTAATTTATGATTTAATTCCTGCTCCAGTGCTGTGATTCCTGATCAATGTGGAAAATATACAATACTCTGCAGTACTCTCTAATAATTGTCTTAGCTTTATTGTATTTATTTCTTAATTTTCTTGTTGAAATTATCTCGATGCTTAAGGACACGATGATGTAAGGTGTTCAATTGATTTACGATAAAGCCATATTTCATATGAAGTACACATTATTTAATAATAATAGTACATTCGTAAAATTTACCACTTTCACATACATAATGTTATTCTAATTAATTACATTTAATTACTGAAAATATAAATTGGTGATAAATATGATCGGGTTTAACATCATTTGCCCACAAAGGTATTCAAAAATATTTATTATTTGTGGTTTTAATATATAATAATATTTTGCAAAATATATTCATAAAAATGACCTTATTCCGGTATGCGCCATCGCATTGTTAATGCAAGTAAAATCTGGATCTCAAAATTCTGATTACTCTAGGGACACTGTCCGTGGTATATTATCTTCCAATATCGACAGATTTTTTGTTTTGTTTAGGACCAGCTGTGTGTCCCTACTTCATATTGTCTCATAATTAAAATGGAAGTTTGTGTGTATGTATGTACGCGTGTTCGCATACAATTATAAACATGTGGAGGAAATTCGACAGAATTTAGTGGACCCGTTCCTCATTACACGAAACAAACAACTTAAGGGTTAGACACGGCTATATCCGCAGTGACGGGAAAGGAAAAGGATGGAAATACTGATATTGGCGTTGAAAATATTTTTTACTGTGTCCTTGAGGTTGATATTATTTCTCCTGATTTTTGGGTATAGTTTGAAACCCCTTAGGGCATGCTCGGTGAGCATCCCTAGGGCTGAGGGTAAAGGGAATCTACAAATAAAAACAACGCGAAAACAAGAGAGATTGCTATGGAATCCTTGGTCATGATAGACGATGGGTTTAATTACGTCATTGGCAATGCTGCTTAAGTTATAGTCCAGCCCCAAGGAGTTGGGATGTAAAGGGGTAAAAGTTTCAACTCCGCGTCGCATGGGGGTCGTATATACGTTTTACAATCGCAGGCTTTGTTACTGAATCATGACACGCGATTGAAATTGTTATATAAGTTGGTTAATATCATATTTTACAAAAAAAAATCATCTAGGTTCTATAACTTCAATCTAAAATAATGTATAATTGATCGTACATATTAAGTGTTCTATTAAATGATGTGCTTTATTTCACAAAATCGCCCCTTTCGGAAAAAATGACGCATCGCGATATTAACCTGTCGTGAAACGTCAATCGGGAAAGTGTCCGCCGAGGGACATTGATTTAGGCCGTGCAATCAGAACTCTGCTAAAAATAGATGTCAAAAAAAGTGCGTGCATCCATTATTTTGTAAAGAGTTTCACTAAGAACATTTGTGCGTTAACGTAAGGATCCATCGCAAGTGAATAATATCCACTCCATGTGGAAACCTTACTTTGGAACAAGAGCTTCACAAAGAATAATAAAAAGTCAATTTGCTTAAGGGAGATGTTTTGACACGTAACAGGATGTGGTTGAGTCCCTCGACAGTCATACCACCATTCGGAGAACTTGAAAACCTTGAATTCAATCAGGTTTCTTTCATAAATCAAGCCCACGATTGTCACATACGTTATCATGATATAAGCCAAAAAATTGATTTAAAATTTAAGAAATAATAGTGTACTTAGATCTAGTAACTGATGCGTATAGAATAACTGAGTTACATTTGATTCTCAAGCTATAAACTTGGTGTTGAAACAAGTTTTGCGTAATGTTGTGAGGACGATATTAGTTGAGGTTGTAGTGTGGAGCATGATGGAAATTTATTTCCTCCATGGCTTGGAGCACGTTGATCGACTGCTATTGTCAATAAGCCTGTCTATTAGCCCACGGCTGTTTGTACAGGACTCGGTTTATGTCATCGTCTGAAATGTGTACAGTCACGAAGACAAACGTTGTTGCGGCGATTGTCAGGAATTTCAAGTTTTATCGTCGACACACTACATAGCAGTTTTCAATTATATATCGTCAGTCAGTTGTGGTGGAGCTCATTGAACTACAAATTTAAATCATTATACTTGTAGGATTCGTATAGCAACGACTGAGGAAAATCATTATGCCAAACTAAAACTATACTAAATTACCAATCTTTGAAAAAAAATTGTTATGTGTAAACCTGTAGTTTTCCGCTAGCATTGGCCTCTGTGACATATCATCCGCCATAAACTTTGCCCAACTACGGTTGGATTTATGTTACAACAGCTTTATCCAACTGTCTACTTCTAAGAGTTTTGAACAGAATATCATTGTCAAATTCTGTCTAATGATTAGTTAGTAACTTACAAGATAATATTTAAACTATAATATACAAGATATGACTGGATGTTCCGTGGAATCACTACCACTAATAAAGCCGAATGTCTCAAACTACTAGTGACAATAACCAGATTTTATGTTAGAAAAGCTCACCGTGCGTCTCATATGTGCCGAATAATAAACAGGCTTGAAGTTATCACAAGCGTCTATCATCCGCCTTCCGAGGTCAGTCAGGTACCGTACTGGAGTATGATAAACATTTCCTTTTCAAGTATACCCAAAAAAATAATTCTAAGGGGGTCAAATTTGGTGACCGTGGAGGCCTTTCAATGGGACCTGATCTTACGATCCAGTTGTTCGGAAATTTTGTGATATAGTCCCGAACTTAATTGGCGTAATCTGGATGGAAGAAGAACTCATCCTCAATTTGCGCGACTGCAAGTTTCTGCAGCATATCTCTTCAGGTATCTCACAGTTTTAAATAAGCAAGAAAGATCCAATAGTTGTATCACAAGCCATAGAACACCGTACGTTAACTATGGAACTATCACCTTCATATTCTATTACGTGCCTGTTTCCAACAGATGATCATATCATTTCACAATGGAGCATTTGCAACATATTCTTTCCACTGAAATAAGGAACGTCATTTTGGATAACCACGATGATGACAACGACTGTCAGGGAGGAAATACAGTATAGCGAAGTTAGTTTCATAATTATTTAAGATGTATATGGTATTACAATACTTTTATTAATAATACTAGCCATAGTTGACGACTTCTCAAATCGTAACGTGTTTCTTGCTTACGGCGATTTGTGGACTGGAGTGTGACTAATCGATTTTTCCTGGGGTCGGATCCACATAACTTTTGGAGAACAAGTGATTGCCTCGACCAATGTCAATTATGGTCCAGGGAGATCAATTGTAATGAATCTTATTTTTCGTGTAGCAATGAGATTCGGCCTTTATCCTCCAGTGGTGATACGAGGATGGCTGACCCACCAATGCATCATGATGAACTTTCACCCGCACACGATGAGACCAGAGATAAAAACAATCTTAATGTTCCTCCGGATACCTATATTTTTATAAATTAAGTTATAAAAATATTATATTTATTTAAGTCATTTATAAATAAATTTGTAAATAAATACTCTTTAACTTAAATTTGTAAATAAATACCCTTAAACTTTCTCCTTTCTTTTACATATCACAAAGGATCCCACTTCTTCCAAATAGGAACGAGCCAATAATTCTTCTGGTATATTAAATTAGTACGCCACTTAACGAGACAAAAATTCATTGTGAAAGAGAATGATAAATATCCCCAGAACTCTGAAGCAATTAAAAATTCTCCATGTACCCTAAGAAAGTCCGAAATACACACGGTTCATTAAAGAAGTAAAAACAGTTCCTGTACCTTTATGGAAATAATCATGGCAATTTAAGGAAGTCCAAAATACGTCCCTTACGTACATAAAGATGCATTTATAAAATTAATAATTATCTCCTCCTCCCCCTGTCATTGTGGTCGACTGGCCAGCGTAACTGCCTCGAACCACGGAAGTCCCGGGTTCGATTCCTGATGACAAAGGCTTGGGTGTTTGTGTACGTCTTTGGGTGCTGTTGGCCAATCTCAAACACACTTGAAACGCAAACTGATTAAAAGAATGGCGATCTCTCTTTCAAAACGTTCGACACCAGAAGGTATAAGAGGACAAGATTCAGAAGAATTATCCCGGTACAGAAACATCATATTCGCGGTACATGAAAATAAAGAAAACTACTTTTGCTTCCCTATGTTAATTACGGATGTAAACGTACCTTTCTCCTCAGGTATTTGACAAAGATTTCGTGAAATGGCTTCATAGCCATCTATCTTAAACTGCATGAACTAATTCGTGTTTAAAGGTGCTTTGCTCCCCACCTATTGAAATTTTTGTCACTTTTTTGAGGTAGGACCGAGGGGTTAGAAAAAGGCCTACGTCTTCTAAAGATCGACCGAATCCTTTTCGGGGATGAGCACAACAAGTCACCAAAATTTCATCGCAAACGAATGAGTAGTTTACGAACGAACAAGGGACATAAAAATACATTCATTTATATTTATATAGGTTATTTAGTAATAAATTTAAGTTTTGTTCGGGTGGAGATATCTTTGTTACTTGTTCCTTATAATGACAATATTGACCAGTACTCTATATAATTTGATCGGCGAGTGAGTAATGGTTACTGATACCTTGTATATTTGTATTTCATAATTAACTTGTATTTTACAGACTATTTGTTACTGAACGAAAGGATACGTCTGTATCATATTTTAATGTGGTACTTCTTAAATTGATTTCCGAATAACAGTTAACGAAAGAGCGCTCAGATAGATTCATTTAATGAAGACCATTCCGTCGCATATGCCATTAATAGGGAATACGAGGTGAATAGAACAGTTTTACTCCGTGAGTTGAGTATGCATTGTGTTTTATATTGTATTTTGATACCATTCTATATTGCACCGTCAAAACGTGATTGTGTTATCCTTTGACGCAGTTTTATAGGCCAATAATGTCTTAGTTATTTTTGCTCCCTGTACCCGGGATTTTATTGTTTAGTTTAACTGCCAACTACTGGTGTAATGGCTGCGAGTTTCCCAGTAGGCTGCAGAAACTTCCTGGACACCTTGTCGCCAGATTGTTGCACTCATTATGGCGAAATCTTCACCTGCAGCGTGTAGCAATCCTCAAGTGTACTCTCCCTCTACTTTAACCTTTTTTACTTTTCGCGTATTTTCCGGTGTTTTAACTACTCTCAGCTTAGTGAATCTGAATTAGATTTGCATATCTGCTTTTGCTATTTGTATTTACCGACACCTAAGAATTTTTAACTGCATTAATTAATTTTCCAGTTTTACTGAATACCATTAGGTAAGATTTCGAAATCACCCTTTTTAATTGGATTTTTGAAGTGAAACTTTAAAAGGTGCTGTGAGCTAAAGGTTGGGAAATACGAACGTAACGTACCGGAAGTAACGTCACAGCCATCACGTGAATGGCAGAAACCGACGCGCGATTCCCGTACTCATTAATTTCTCACGCAGTCGACATTATGAACTCAAAACTCGAAATCGATTGTGTCGTATCAGATCGCACGTGTTGAGCTTCAGCTGGAACCTTATACGACTGTTGTGATGAGGACTGAATGCCTGTGTCGGACACCTTCAGTGTGGGACAAGAGACGTTGGAACCTGGTCAAGGCATGGAGAAGAGAATGCTGTATCGCCATTGCAAATCTCACTCCGGTCATCTAAATGGCGTGGGACACGTACCTACACGCAACAATTTATTTATTTCCATTTCTATTCTGTAGTTACTTCTAAATTTTTTAATGTATATTACCTATAATGTTTCTATAGATCATTACATCCATTTACAGCAGATGAGATGCTGTATTTACATAACTTTAATATTGTTTATGCCCTGTAGCGTTTAAAATGCATCAATGAGGACGGAAATCTTACACAAAATGGTACGAATACGAATGAGATCATTCTGAGTATCATATCCAGCGTTCAGGTTTATTTGTTACATTAGTTCTCTACTGAATGAAATAAGGCTAGTCAAAAATATAAATACGTATATGAGATCAATATAATATACACCAGGGGCGTTCAGACCTGTACTATTAGTGAAAAAATGTATGCGGCAAGCGATCGACCAAATAAATTAAAGAGGGTTGAGAGTGGACGGATGTGCTCCAGTTTGAGTATGTCGCTGTTACATCGCATGCATGCTTTTCTTTTTTTATAACCGATTAAAACCGAAACACTACTACTAGGAGGGAGTTTCATGTAACTGAAAAACAATTAACATGAAATAATTATGACCAGGCCGGATATCGAACCCGGGATCGCTACATGGCACGCTCTGGCTCAACCATCCGAGCTGTCCGATCCGTCTAACTGTCAAGTAGGAGCCTAATCCTCCATCGACAGTTTCATCGACAGAGCTTCGTTTGAAAGAATTTTTTTCTGTAATAAAATTTTATTTATTTATAGTACATTCGATTTATTTATGCATGGTGACATTACAATTATACTAGCTGGGTGCTCGACGATGCCTATATTAGAAAGTCACAGTATTGAAATCACAATAATATCTTGGTCAACGTGTTACTACACCGGTGTTAATTACTGTTGGCATGTGTTATATCATGCATATAAAGTGTACCTTTTCCATTATAACGAACATATGGCTTGCAATGCAACTAAAAAATAATAATTCTGTTTAATTTGACGTGTGCGTAAGCCCTGTCATTATTTATTTGAAACCATTTTGTGTGACTTATAAAACGTTTTGCATATTTCTTAACTAATCAAAAATTATAATTACTTTTATAAAATGTTATTTAAATTTAAGCATTATTTCACGCTAGAAAGCAATTTAATTATCTCGCTTGACAGGCAACGTTAGGGCATAATGTATCCTGATGCAAGTTCTGTATGTCTTTAGAGTTGGACCTTCCTTCGTATGAAAAGGGAGAAATGAAAAGATAGAAGAAACCTCTGGGCTGAACACTACAATATATCAAACTGTTATGGCAATTGGGTGAATGGTACGCGGACGCATGCGGGACAAACATGAAGTCGCAAAGCAGATGATTGACGTGGAACCTTATTTGGCCTCAAATAAACATAAATATTTAAAAGTTGGACAGAAACGTCCCGTGGGCTGATCACCGCTTAGCACCAAGAATTCATGCAGTCGGATGATCGGTATAGGAACGCATAAGGGCAATCCAGTGCGTTCCAGCGGCGCTCGATATAAGTATATATATAAAACGGTTAAATTCCTCCTACTGGGTTTTTCCTTGGCCCAAGGTTAAGGATGTTAAATCGAGTCTGCCGCAAGTTGTACACCTTCGTACATTTTGAGGGGTGTATGCTTCGGCGTCACAGAGCTTGGCCTTAAGTAAGAATTGGTCACAGACCAGTTGGCTAGCTGCTCGTTAAATCTGGTCGAGTCGGTTTTTTTTTGCCTCCCCACAACAGACTGTCTTGCGTTTTTGGAATGCCTGATGTAGGTTTCTGTAGGGTTTTTACTGCAACGCCGTGTTGGATCGTTAAAACAGACCGGAGGACATATTCAACCCTGCCTATGTTGCTCTTCCTACCAAACCCCCTTTTACATCCCTTCGTATGCTACCATTGGAGAGAGCCAAACAAAGGGGAAAGTCTCACTTAGCCTTATATATATATATATATATATATATATATACTTGTTTCCAGTGTCACATAAAGCTTTGAATACGATGCATGCTTTAATAATATATTTTTCAATTTATCGCTGAATTTAAAAGTATTAATTTTTATAAATAATAAAGTGTCGCCGTTGTAAGACGATTTTTATTTAGGAATGTTGATATATGAATGTGATTGACTTTAAAATCCCTCGCTTTGGACTATTTCACGAGATTTGATCTGCACAAATGAGGAAATACATGGATGAGAAATTAAATAAGCTAAACTAGTAAACTGTGAAGTAAAAAGTTCGTGTAAAGTTAAAACAATTGTTAAATAAATTAAATTTCACAATCAACACTACTCTTTATATTGAATCCGGACTCCTTTGGAAGCCCTCAATGCATGTTATGAAACAAACGAAAACATAATAGGAGTTATTGAGGTGATAAGTAGATATAGTTTACATAACACTGACTGAGCCCTGAGACAAGAAACGCGTGTAATTGTCAACAGATCGATTGATAAATTCAGGAACCGTGAAATAAGCGCCGTGTAGTAGAAGAGTTTTACCGGCTTTCATTAAAATTGTTCAAATTTTTTTCATGTCTTTGTGATAGACTAGATATTACTCTCGTGCAGGTGTCGAAGTATATATCGTTTACTGAAACTCTATTCGTAATAGACTAATATTGGGTTTTTCAAATGTTAAAATTCCTAATATGTAAACGCACGGCAAGTTTAGGATTCCCAGGCGTATAGAGAGAGGTTTACAATATTTCTTGCGGTCTTAGGAGAAAAATATTCTTATGGCATCTTTTTGGAGTATGAATATTCCGGAGCTCGGCGCGCATTGTTCCGTAGCACAGGAATGTCAAATATGCGGCTCATTGCAAGTGATCTGCGGCTGCACAGACGAGAAAATCAAACAACGACTGCAAACCCAGACTCGCGGCATTTCCCATCATTTGCACTAATTAATTTCTCAACATCCAGATTGTAGTGAACGCAATCACAATTGGTATCTTTTTTTATTTCAACACAGTAATAATAGATAATTAAAGATGGCTGGCTGTTAAAAGTTGACCTTTTGTTATTGAATTTTTATCGTACTGCTAAGATATAGACCGCGCAGCCTTATGTCGACGAACATTAATTAATTGATTGCTTGGATTGCTCAGAGGAGCAAAAGATGCACGAATGAGTTCCTGTGGACGGTTTCTTCTTGAGAGAGTAATCCCTGTGTTGTATATCTCTGCCTTTACGTTGAAAATTACTAATAAATTCATATTTAAAACACTTTGAATGATGATTATGGATAGTAGAACAGTAATTATTACTACGTCAAGTAGTCAGGCTGTCTTTCATCCTTTCTTCGTTTCTCTTTAGTCGCACAGTATCTAGCATACATTAGTTGAAATCTTGTTTTTGAAACATTCTACTAAATTATTGTTCTAACTTGGTAATAGCGTTGTACTGTAAAGCGTAAGAAAATACTATCTTTTAGTAAATAGAATATATAATTACATGACGATACAATTTTAAGGATTTATATTTCCATGTTCCGAGTTTCATTTGTCACTTTTGCTATCAAAAAGCGCATGCAACTGTTTGTTGATCTAGGCAATACACACGAGAGGGAGTTGGAACACGAGTGGAGAAGCAACCGATTTCAAAGCAGTCATTGACCGATTGCGGGAGATTGTTTTTCCCAGTCACACAGCAGTTGCCTTGCAAGCTTGGCCGTGAAATGATATATTCTCCTAGTGCATCTGGAGCATATATAAATGATTTCAACTTAAAAGTTATCTTATTCTTTATAAATTAATATAATGAATAGTGGATAATTTAGACAGAAAAATATAATTTAGTTAATAGAAATTACATTTAATGAGTCACGTTTACATTGAAAAGGTCAGAACAAATAAAACACGTTTTGTCCCTCATCCGGTGTATAGTAACCGTTCTTAAACAAAAAATGAAAGGAGAAATGTACATTGTATTTGAATTTACCCATTGATGAATTAGACTGGTAGGCACTGGCGGCTCGTGAGTATTAAAAGTTATGTGCTTCATCACTCTAAGACAAATTTTTGGAGTATAAAGATATTAATAATACTACAACATCTACAGGGATGTTAATACTCAACGACCCGAATATGCTACATTTGTAATTTCGTCTCCATCACGTGCCATAAAAACGAAATTTAAAATTGTAAAAATATAAAACCATATTGGCGCAAATCCTTACCACGACACTATTTTTACTTATTACATATTATAAATAAATAAAGTTAATTTTAGGAAAAGTCACATATAATTGGAATAATGTGTGCATGATCGTTCGGTAATTTTCTCAGAATTATAAAAGTCTTCGAAATGCCGTCTGATAAACGTTTTTTATTTTTAATAAACTTTGATTAAACCAAATAAACCAAACAAAGTGAGTAAAAAGTAAATTTTTTATTAATTCATCAACAACATTTAAAACTATCCTGATGAGGCTGTCTACAGGTGTGTCAGCTCGCTCGCTCTGACGTCGCTGTGCGTTTCATAGCTCATATTATTGCTGGATCTTTGACGAGCAGGAGTGTGAAACTGTAATAATGCGCATGCGCATTTCTCATTCCAGACAAGATTCTCGTGCTATAAAGAATGCAACCATATACGAGAGGGAGCGCGCTGGTAGGCGGACAGTTAAATTCTTCGAAACCGAAGCAGAAATTCACACTCTTAAAATACTATTATTTTAGAATTTCTTAAGATTACAAAACAAATAATTCCTCCTAAATTAATTCATGTGCTGTAACACATGGGCACATATGCACCAGTCACCACTGCCAGTAGGTAATTATATATTTTATATAGCAGCACGCGGAACTAAAATGCCGGTAAGATAGACAGATATGACGATTTCACAGATTATAGTCAACCTGAACGCCAAGAAATAAGGTTTTGGACTGAGAATCAGTTGTCTTCAACATAAAAATTAGTAATTTCTGGACTAATTAAAGGTTTTTAGTAATGAATGTTCACTTATTCCACCGAACCGCAGCATCAAATTTTTTACCGCGCTTTAACCTTCACACCGAAAGTTTTTAGATTCGTTTCGGAGACGACGACGTTGGTGTGATCCTCATACAACGCTGATTTCAGTGGGTGAATTTGATCAGGAGGACCATTTATATACGAAATAAAGAATAGAGGGCCGAGTATTGATCCCTGTGGAATTCAACAATCTGAAAAGGAAAGATTTTGGTTTTAATGGTCACAACTTACTTTTTATTAGTTAATTATGAATGGTTGTGTAAAAAGGCGTTTGATCTGGTAACGTAGTATTTAGTTTTTATATTAATATATTATTATGCACGCTATCAAATGTTTTTAACACATCTGCGGTTTCTTTTAATTATTGGTTGAGCGAGTTCTGTATATCTTGTACCAATTCGTAAATGTCTGTGCTGATGGACTTTCATTTGAGAAAGCCATTCTGAGCCGGGTTTATCATTGAATGTTTTTCATTGTATGTAGCACTCGCGTTTGTAAACTCATCTATTGAAGTAGTTTCGCCAGTTCATTGAAAAGTCGTCTGATGGCACGCGATAATTAATTCGTACTAGTAAACGTCGTTTGAGTATTATTTTTCACAAATGTTGTGTACTTCCGTCAGCTTTGCTTTTCCGATGGCACGGAGTCAAAACTTTTGGAGGGTGAGCTAACATTATAAGCATCCCCGCCTCACATGGCCTTAAGTTGTCCTAGGATCTTCGTAATTTACCCTTCCGAGCCGAACAGCTGGACAACGGGGGTTAAATATATCGCAAAGGAAGCAAAAGAGTGGGATAATTGGCCCTGAAAGCTGACGTCAGAGCCCTTTGAGAGTGAGGACAAAAGAAGGGCGCCAGTCGGTCTGAGTTTGTTGTTGTGCTGTTGGTGAGCATGGCTGTCCTCCCCTCGCTCAGCGCATTGCAGGGGATCGGATTATTGTCTGGGGGATGGGAAGGGGTGGCTTGTTACTGCTGAGGATAGCGGACCATTTCTCAAAGCCGCGGCGATATGGGAATGCTACCCTCGAAAACGAGACGGCACGTGCTCCAAATCATAAACACGCCACGGGATTTACTCCCCCATACCCCCACGATATAACGCTGCGATACTTATCGAATGAAGAATGGTTACGAATTAAAATTTCGAGACCCGTTTTCAGCTACCTCTGTTGGTTTGTATCGCTACTGCCAACGATGAAAGACCACGAACACAGCCAAGGAGACGTAATAAATTTGATTTAAACTGCCGATATCTCATCATTGCAACTTTAATTATTATGAGTCGACGATGTGACTTGTACTTTCTTTTACAATTACAGATATCGATAATATTTTATGATGGGGATAGTTAAATAAAATTTCTATTCTTTCATTTATTTCATTGTCTCAGAATGAGGAATTTGCGGTTATCAGCTTGTCTACTATTTGAAAGTTTCCCGAAGAAGACGACGTGATAATTGAAGGAAGAAGAAGGAATAGGTTTTGTTTCGAAACATATTCTAACATTTACTCAAAACTGCGATAACCAACCTAGAGTATTAAGGACTAGCGGTTTTCTTTGACCGTCTCTTACAAAATGATTTAGCGCCTGCTCTCAGGACAACCTGAAGAGACGACGGCGATAGCTAGCTAAATGTCGGTCAAGTTCTACCAGTTTACTCAGAAGCAAGTCCGACGAAACTATATAAAATATATTTATGTGTGTTAATTAGGTATGGAGAAATGTTTGAAATTTAATTTTCGTTCAAGGTTGGCCATTATCTTTCCCATTTTTCAGCGAATATATTATTAACAAAACATTTGAAGTGGAATGGTAACGGAGTCTGTAAACCTAGAATACATTTTCAAAGAAAACTATTATAAAACAATTTAAGCAGCTTTAATTATAAATATTGTTTATTTATAAAAAGTATTTAAAAGCCCTATGTGTCGCTACTTCAGACACTAATTTAGATTGTGTGCCCATGCTTAAATGTAGTTAATTTAATAGGACCTCATATTCACTAATTAATAACTAAATTTATGACCTGTACTAATCAGATTAATGAATATTTTATTTTAACATGTCTTTAATTATAATAAATTATATTTAACGACCTATTATTAACAAACACAAGCCAGGTGTGTAAGTTTATGCAAAATTTGGGTTGTGCCATTTTTTTCAATAAGTATTCTTTTATAGCTGATTACTAAATTGACCTTTATTTCTTTCCTTAAGGTCAGGACTTTTCACCAAATGCAAATGACATTTGTAAAACTTCGCAAAATTGTCTAGATATGGGACTTTAAAAGTACATTTAAAACGTTTTATGCTTGTAATCTATTATTTTTTTGGCTTATACTAAGCGTTCTTTTAGTTTAACAGTTCATTGACCTATTGTTTTGTAAGGAAAGTTGCCACAAAATTATGCTAGGTTTCTACTTTAGTGTAACAACTTTTCAAATATCATAGCGTATGTATTGAGCATTAATTCAAATCCAAGTATGATATTCATCGTTATTAAAATTTAATACTTTGAGAAACCAATATTTTCATATTCCATCGATCCACTTTACCATTTTTATACGGCAAAGCATTCTGTGTAACTACTATTCGTCAGTTAAGCGATAAGCCAAGTATTTATCATAGTTTTCCCTGAAGTACATAAATTAAGTTCTCTTGATTCCTAATAATGCTTTGGAAAATGATACCATCAACTTTTAATTTTTCAATGTGTGTCAGTGTAAAATTCAATTTTGGCAAACGTTTACTGTTAAGCAAATTTCAACTAATCCGGACGAAGAAATTATTTATTCTCTGACCCGAGAATTTTTTTCTCTTTACCTGTTTAGGTAAATTACATAGAATACGAACCTCCTCACAGCTGGTGTTCCGAAATCGTCCAATTCGCGAGGGGAAACCAGCTTTACATGTCGCTGTAACATGAAGACATGACGGACGGTATAGTTACCTAATAAAGCTGTACACTCACGCGAGGTGTAATTAATGCAAAGTGTGTGGCGTAAATAGAATTAATGGAGTCTCTGTCGTCCTTGGTTTGTGGGGACATTCAGCGCTTCAAAAGATCGCGTGGCGATGAACGCTAATTGATCGACTGCAAAACCCTGTAATTTCAGAAGCTGCCGCTACCACCCTCATATTAAGGCAGTTATAAATCAAATTCTCATTGTCAGTGTCCTGTGGCTGACGTAGATTGTACATTACAATGGCTTACAGCAAGCCAGCGATTCACGGGAAAACTAATATTTATCTGCATGCATATCTTAGAGTAATTAAAGTGAAATCCATAGATGTAAGTACAAATAACCGCATTGATTATGGAACATCACCGAGCAGGATGGGCATCGCTACAAAATTTCCGTGTTGCCATCATATCATTTACTACTTATTAGAAACGTAAAAGAATTATTTTATTAAAAATACTAGCTTGACTTTGCTCGGGTACTGGTTTGTATTAGTCCGATACAGTATTTGACACTTTTATATCATTCACCTTTTTACGCTTACATACCCCGACGGAATGTATATTCCTTCATAACCCTCGTGATGGCTCACAGTACTTTAATTCGCTGAAGAAGTCTCCTAGTACAATTAAACAAGCCCTTAAAAGAGTCTAAAAATCCTGGTAAATTGAATGAGTGACAATATCTACAGTATTTTCGTTGAGTTAAAAATTCTCCCTGTACACTAAGAGAATATCCGCAGTGAAATGGACTCCCAGTACCATAACGAAAAAAAAATTCCCGTTACTTTAATGATGTCACAAATACTCCCGGGAACGAAGCAGTTATTCCCTAAATCTTTTCACCACAATCACAAATTATCCAATCATATCTATCGTTTCCGTCAGAATGGTCATGCCACCAATTTGAAAGGTTTTTCTGAATGCCACGAAATTTAGGGGCACATTATTTTATTTAATACACTTTGCGTTACGCGATCTTAAAAATCTATTGGTTGGATAAAATATGTGCAGAACGACCTAAACCTGCGCTCGCTGAATAATTACAGCTTAAAGTATAAATCATGGTTCACTGTATATAAAAGAACGATATCCGCAAGCTCTGCAGTAGAAAAGTATTAATTTTGTGTAATATCATAATTCTCTGGAATAATTGCTCGAAATTAATTCGTCAAAAATGACACCCGGTCAATAAAATTATATTTATTGGATAATTTTTTAATATTTAACTATTATTAAATAAAAAAATTAAACTTGAGGTCAGTAGTTAAAATTACAACAAATTTATTAATTTATAAAAATTAGAAAATATTACATAACGTTTATCATCGCTCTTTGATACTTCTTGAAGTTTGTATCACACGATAAAATTGGGCAAATTTTTATTTACTCCCGGTTCCATGATATATGTCATGTTAAAAGCCAGTTCTAAATAAAACGAAAATAGACAAATGCATGTTTTTTTAATGATTCGTATTTCAGTAAAGCAGCATATAATTGATAACATGTGAGAGTTTCACAATGTTAACAATTAGCCACGACACATTGCGCACAGTTAAATATGGTCGATTCCCCCCTGTCTCCCTTACGTCATGTTGACACAACGGCATATTTTAATTAGAATTCCTTCCACGTTTGTGTTGGGGGTATCTGACAGCCCCACCCTGCCCTCTCAGTATTTCTCTCCGGATATATAAATGGAGTCGGAAGGTCATTGTTACAATGGCGATTTTCAATTTGTCGGAAATCGTTATAGATACAGCATTGAAATTTTTAGATCTGATGCATAGCAACACTACAAAGCTACTGAAGCAGGATTAAATTTTCAACTAGGGGTTGGATTTTTGTTTAAATAAAAATTAATTATTGGTTGGCTTAAATAAAACAAATTGAATTTATTTCCAGAAAACGACAATAATTACTAAACTGTAGGGTCCAATTGTTCTTTAAATTTACCACGGCTAGCTCAATTGTATTTAGTAAGACTATATACTTAAAGGAAATTTTTTATGAGCTTATCGTGAAGGAGCAAAATCGTCATCACACACTTTCCGATATTGGCACTAACAAGCCTGAGATTTATTGTGGGTCGTAAACAGCGTCGTCCTTTGCCCACGCCGGTATCTTTAGGTCCGTTTTCCACGAATTCTGGTAGCCTCTGGAGCTCTTTCCTGGGCTCTGAGAAATTATTTGGACAGGACTCAATCTGCTTGCAGTTCGCCTCGTTGTAGAGAAATCTTTTCGTCTATTACGACAACAAGATTCCTCGTTTTCTCTCCGCCTGATTACTTCAAAGCTCGTTCCTGACTGACTGTTTAAAGAATATTCAAACAATCATACTGCCATACAAATAAATATACAGCCTTTTTTATTATTTATATCGGATTGAGGATTAATTTGGTAGGAAATGGTTAACTACATTTTTCTTAAAAAAACTTGGTTATTATGCACATATATTTGAATTTGTCGTGAAAAAAAGGTAATTTCGCTCGTATAAGATAGAATTTTAAGGGGCTAATATTTATTTACTTATATTTTCAATATCAGTTCGTTTCAGATGAGATTTAAATTAACGGTAATGCATTCGTGCCAATTCTTTGGAATATGCCATTTATCGATGATCACGTCTAATGTATGATAGCTAATCGTAATAAAGCCACCAGAAGCTTTGTAAATAATTTCAAACATGCTTTCCTTTACTTCGACAAACTTGCAATATCAGATTTCCGAAAATTTTAATTGCCAAACAGAATGCGTTATTGGTTTCGATTTGGGGTATAATTGTTTGATTCAAGATCGTTCAATGTTGAACACAGGTGTTTGATCTAAAACTATCTGAAGAAATAGACACATTTACAGTAATGCCAATTTGTAGTGTTGTATGAATAATGCATGTTGCGGTTTGCGTTTGCAGGCGTGGCGT
The DNA here is from genome assembly GCA_034510155.1 of Eucriotettix oculatus. Lineage (NCBI taxonomy): Eukaryota > Metazoa > Arthropoda > Insecta > Orthoptera > Tetrigidae > Eucriotettix > Eucriotettix oculatus. The sequence continues at coordinate 10,128,454 of CM067378.1, read as the reverse complement.
GAAGCTGTGAGATCTTAAACCGTGCCAGTGTTGCCCTTTCGGATCGATCGACATGGAGCCCCTTTCTTCGAGGGTAGTGCAACGCGATAGTCAATGGGGGAGAAGATCGTTAATTTCTAAATCTCTAATAAATATGAGCTGTCTATATACTAAATGCGATCTTCTGTTGCTATTTATGTGAAATGAAAATATTATATCTAGAAACATATGTAGAAAAACGGAATTGGAAAATAGCAGACGATGCAGTAACTAAAGAAGCTTTTAAAGTAATTAAACGCAGCAGAGGACTATAAAAAATCTTCCTTAACGTTTAAGGATTACCCAAAAAAATAAAAATTACGACTTAATTGTTTATCATATTTTGTGTTCAAATGTTTTATAAAGATCCAGGAGTTCTTCCATCGTTTAGTCTTGTAGTATATATCACTGGGATGATACAAATAGTGAAAATGGCGTTAAATTTTCTCGTTGGAGAAGTGAAACGCCAGAGCTGTTGTCTGTGTTATTGCCATTGGCACAGGGGCGGCACCACGCCATAGCGTGTTATCTTTGCCGTCATGGCGCTCGTTATCTCTGCCACGAGCGCAGTTCTCGCTGCAGGTGTGCGTTCTGTTCTGACTTGGCACGCAACTCAAATCCAACATTCATTAAGCACGAATTAATAATCATTTCGCCTCGGAACTATTAAGACATTTGGTCTCTTTGCCATTGAAATGTAATTAATGCGTATTGGCAAAAGTGGTTCCGATTATCATTAATGCCGGATTAATATTCACTTGTTTTAACGAGCAGAGTGTTTTATAAATTACATGCAACAACTGTAAAGAACCAACACGATAACACTTTTGTTGGGCAGTTTGGCTAGTAATCACATGGATGACTACCATAAAATTGATTTTAATGTTAATGTATTTGTATTGTAAACGATTAGAGTTTTAATTATTTAATGAAATTACTAGCGCTTAAGGATATGATACAATAATTTAAAAGGGGTCCTGCGCGTTATTACAAATAATGAAATTAATTCAAAGGGACGATTTTTAAATATCAGGGTTAATTACTTATTGTTACCAAGTGCACAGAGATTTCGTTCACTTGACGAATCTGTTTTTATCTTTATTCCAGTCTCGATGCAGGTTACTAGCTGACCGGAACTTCCATGTTCCTTCAGGTTGAATTGTTGATTTTTCCTCTGCCGGCGGAAAGTAGGATACTGCTGGTAATTTAAGAAAAACCTAGATTTTCCTCCTTCTTCCCTTTTGGTCTTACTTGTTCTCAATACCTTTTCACTTACGAGCAACAATTCAAACTTCACTTTCAACTCTTGTTGCAATCTCTAGCTTCCTCCTCTCTTTCAAAATCCGCTTCACTCTCAGCCTTTTCCTCCCATCCACGTCCTGATCAACTATTCTCTCTTCCACCTCGCCTTCTCAACGTCTTGAATCACTCTCCCTCTCTACCTCCTTGCCCTCTCATCGTCTAGAACCATTATGCTTATTTTTAGGCTTATCGCCTCCCAGCTCAACTCGTATATCCCTTCTCCAAGGGAAAACCCTATCCACGTGATGTTTTTCCGCCAATCCTCATGAGTCCTTCCTCCAGTGCGGGAAATTTTTCATGGCACAGGGAAGTGTCCTTCGGAAGTTTTGAAGAGTGATTGTTTCTGCAGCAAAACTATCTTACTATTATAAGTCCACTGATAGGTATGTCCCCCGTCCGGCAGTCTGGCGCCGGGAAAAAACACTTTTACCTGCTTGTCGCCGAGTCATGATGTTCCTGCTTTACCTTTAGGTCATTCAAAAAAAAATTGAAAAAATTAGGGAGGGGTTCTACTGGTTTACAGTATGTTTATGAACTTTTTAAGACAGAATCCATAAGTTTCCATAACATACTACCAATTTCCATTTTATCATAGAATAATGCCAGGCGTCGCCCGGGTATTTATTAGTATTTTTCTGGAAAATGTTTTAATGGGACACTAATATCTTGGGTAACTCGTGATTTAACCGGCATCGGGACCGTCACTTGTTTTGGGAGCAGTAATCCCTTGTTGGGATTAGCCCGAGCTGTGCTAGAATATATCTGGAACCAAGACACAGTAAAAGAACTCCAGATAACTTAAGGGAGTTAAAATAATATCCCTGATACTTTACAACTACATTGAAAATATATACCAATAAATAAAATTGAAGTGTCTGTATGTTTGTCTCGAATAGGCTCCGAAACGGCTCAACAGAAAAATTGAGGGTTTAAAACGGGATTTAACTTAAATATTTCATTTAGATATATTGGAGAAGATATTAATATAATATAAACATTAATTCTACGGGAAGGTTTCTTGGTATACTGGCATCGGTCGCAAAATGTGAATGCGGGTTGTCTATACACTTGTTCTATGCTCCTAAACAGCTTAACGGATTTCAATGAAAATTTCAGAGATTGAAACAAGAATTTTAACCTCAATTTTTCGTTTATGTTTCATTTCGTTATCTTGCAGAGTTCAGAATATCTTAAAGTAAATATATATAAATCCATTGAATTTTCGCATGCAAGGTGACATGAAAACCAATTGCGAGTTAAAAGTCCTATTAAGCGTTCCTTTACAATTCATCTCACTTACTGTGTTATTATAAGCGTAATTTTGTCAGAATATGAGAGAGGAGGAGGGCGAGTATTTTCACTCCATCTACTGTTGCCGTAAGATTTGAGCCGAAAATTGTTGGTAGAGAGCTAACTCCCTGAAAAATTTTCTTTGGATCGTTGATACGATGTATACGTAAATTGGTTTTATTTCTCGCGTCTGATAAATCTTTAAATGCTAATAAAATCAATATGTAATTGACGTTTCTGTCTGTCTGGAAGTACTTTTCGAATTGAAACCTGTTCTAAACCAACTGCGAGTTATAAGATTTGCCCTGCAGTGATAAGTGATATATATTCAACGAATTTAATTGTATCAAAACACTGTACCTGTCATTTCGTTTTTAGGGCAAAATAAAAAGTGCTATTTCCGCGTGAACGAAATCGCGGGTGTTTCTAGTACATCATAAACTTGAAAAAGCTTTCTCAATTTAGTTAAATTATTACTGTGCTGTAAAACTGTAAATTATGGGTAGAATAATAATTAATGAATTTAATAATTGAGTTTAAATATATACATTTATTAGTTGTAAACACAATAATTTTTAATATGGGTAGTGCGTGTATACATTATGTACAAAAATAATTAATTAAAAATGGGAATGTATTAAAGATCTCATTGTATTAATGGTTTGGGTGACCACGTGTAGCAGATCTGTTCGTTGACGAACCTGAGTTGTTTTCATAGGCGTCTCGCTGTAATTTCCGTGTTGTGGAACTTGAAGCGGCCGGTCGACAATAGTACGAAGTCATGCTACCAAATTATGGAAACTCCGCTTTTTCCTCTTTCTTCCATTGTTGTTAAGACCTTTCTTCCCTGCTTCCTGGACTGATCAAACATGGTCCACTTCTCCGCTGCCACCTCATCAATCTGGTCTCCCACCACTCTTCTTCAGTATCCTCTCGCCACCACCTTGTATCACCGGCAAAAATCTGTCTCAAATTGTCTCCGCCAGCCTCTTTAAAACCTTGTCCCCACTTATCCGACATCTATTACTAAGTTGGCAGGGATGGATATTCTCTTGTTTCATTTGGGGAACACACGCCACCCGGTCACCAAATTCCCAGGCAGATTAAGACATTCCGAAACCGGCGACGAGGTGTCCGATCTTTATGGTCCAGGTGTCAGCCGCAGTCCCTTTGTTAGTATTCCGAGCCGCCAATATGGCACGCGGAAAAACCCCTTCTTCCTGGCAAGCGACTTGCTCTTGCCGGAATATTTGTTATTTAAGTTTCCGTAAATAATAATAAAAAATTGGACGCGGGTTCTACTGCGCTACAAGGCAGTCAAAAATGCTCCCAGCGTATTTAATGACATTTAGCGTTTTAATTAGGTCACAACAAGATCGATAAAGTTAAAATTAGCACTGTTGGTTAATATCGAAAGTGAACTCCGCTATTTAGTCAACTCACGATTCCATACAAATCTGGGTTGTTTTCGTAGTGTTTGTAAGAAACTCCCCTCCTTTATCCAAATAAGTTGAAATTATACACGAACAACATCGAGACAGACCCTATCACATTAAATCTGAAAAGTATTTTTATTTAGGTTTGTTGTATTAACCCCAATTGGTCGTTACCAATGTTGAAAAGTATTTATTCGATGTTAATTTAGGCGTTTTTTACATTTTAAAAATCCACTCCGACTCTTACTGGCAGTAGTTGTCTTAGCTGCACAGTGTTTGTTCACGTATCGCAAGGAAAATAAAGACCACCTTTGTTAAATTTTCTCCACGCGATAAAAATTTTATCTGGAACATACGCACACGGACATCCAAATTTATTTATAACATTATAATTATTGTTTTTATTAGTTCTCTCTCATTAAATTTCCATTATTACTGCCGTTTTATCTTTTTTATTATTACTACATGCAAATTTCCCTGACAACTTTATACCTAAAGTGTTTGCTTAAGCTTGCATATGTGGTTTAAATATTGGAGTATTTTTCTTTACAATGAAATGTATACCGTTATATAAATATATGACTGTTTAAGATCATTATATAATAAATATACTTTATTTCAGTGCAGTTTGTTAATGAACTTTAATCGATGTAAATAATTTTTAAATTTTAGGCCGACATGTATGAACGATGGAAGATTTAAAAACCCCTAACGTAACAGAGAAATATAAAAGAATTTGGGGAAAATCATCTTATTTGCCAACATAGTTCTTTTTAGCTCGATACACTTACCACAGAAATTTTCAGTAGCATTAAAATGAGATCCATGATGCTCCTCAAAATAGCTTAATAACCGCAGACCCCTCTTACTCATTGTTAGCTTATCTTTTACCAGCGAGTAAGTTCCTCAACTTTGGAAAGAGAAAATAATCCCAGAGGGCTAAATCTGACGAGTAGGGTGCGTGAGGTAGCAATTCCCACTTTAACTCATTGATTTTGGCAATCATTGTAATGGATGTGGGAACTTGTGTACTGTCGTCCTGAAGCAGCACTTTATTTTTCTTCAAATGCTGCCATTTTTTAAATTTAATGACTCAAGCGATGTAGGAAGTTACCATAATACTCTCCTTTGACTTATTTTCCTTTTCAAAGACAACTGAAAATTATTCGATGCGCATCACAAGCACCTGATAACATGATCTTGCGAATTCTCTGGCATATGGCCATGGTTTTGACAGTTCCTTCATCTCAAGGTATAAGTGATAAACTCGTGTTTCATCGATGCAGAACCTTTACACTTGTTTCATACATATTTCATACTGTAAACATGGTTGAACCGCTCGTTTGAAAAATCCTAATATTTGAAGGTTCATCGTCGTAATAAGAGGTTGCAATAATGAGATTTAGTGACAAGCCAATATTATTGTAACATACAATGTTACCTCATAAGTTTAAATTTGCAAAGTTTTATTTGAAAAATAATTTGATTGAGTTTAGGTTATCTATGTAAGTCCAACTGGGTATATCTTTTCTCTTTTATAGAGAAAAGGAAAAATGTAAGTATACAAAGAACAACACTTACGATGTTTTTAAATATATACGTTTTGTGATGATACTGATTCAGCACAGTTAATTATAATCCTGATGCTCAATCACCATGTTTTCGTACAAAAGTTTGTTACAATTCAACATGTGTTAATTGAGCTAATTCAATAGTGTTTAGAGAAAAAGTATTTGAAGTTTATTTTGAACTAAGTGGAGCAAATTTGATGCACTTTTAAATAATCTACATGTATATATCAGCTGATTTATTTACTATTAGACAGACCATGGAAAAATTTTTACGAACATGACGTAGACTTGCATTTTATTTTTATTGACTTCAGACAGGCATTTGACAGTGTTAACCGGACTTGAAGAGATACTTAAAGGCGTACAATATGCCCCCAAAATTAATAAAGCTGATAAAAAGGACTATGAGTGAAACTAAAGCAAGGGTGAAAATGGGTAAGAAGCCTAGTGACGAATTTGAATTTAATACAGGAGTAAAAAAAGGAGATGAAGTTTCAGCAGTATATTTTATCTAGCGCTACAGAAGGTTATAAACTTAATTGACCAAAAATTGCATACTGAAATGGAGGGAGAAGCCTTCAAAGTAGGACTTGCAGTAAATGAGAAAGACTTAGCATATCAGAATGTATAGGGCGGAGAGAAGAAGAAGTCCTCAGGAGTTAGTAATTGGGAATATGAAATTTGAATGAGTATCAGGTTTTAGATACTTGGGGGTAATGCTGTACAATGACAACTCCATTAATAAAGAGATTAGGGAAGGAGTACAGGCTGCTAATCGAGCATATTACGCAAATAAACAGTTAGTTACTATACGATTCATCACAAGAAAAATAAATTTGAAAATATGCAATACTATGGTACGACCAGTGGTGACTTACGTGGACCCTAAAGAAGATATAGGTGGATGGATGATGTAATTTCAGAGTTGAGGAAGATGGGAATAAGAGGATGGAGGAGAAGCGCTCATGATCGAAGAGATTGGAGGCTAATTGTACAGAAGGCCATGGCTCACAAATGGCTGTAGTGCCAAAAGAGAGAATGTACTGGGATAGTTTACACTTTTTCAAGACAGTGTACTTATTTAATATAGATGCAAAATTCTTGACTAGATTAATTTAAGCTAACGGGTCAGGGTGAGCCCATCAAGTTGTTTATGGTCTAGAAGAGAGAAGGATTTTATTCCGGGTAAATCACGTGTTTAGCAAGAGGTTAATTTCAAATTAATACATTTCCGGGACTAATATAATTAAAAACACGAACAACACCTGGAATGGAGCTTGTTACTACTACAGTCAAACCTGAAGCACCAATGTCACACAGAAGCAATGAACTGATATGAAGTATGATAATTGCAGGTCCTTCGATCCGCGAGTATTCAATGACACTGCATAATGTGCACAAAAAAGTGATTGTAACGCTTTAGTGTAGGAAATTGTACTGTAAAAGCGGATAATGTAAATAGCAAAGTTAATGATTGCAATATAATCATAGTGGCGATGTCGTGTGTTAATGAATGCAGAAGTATTGAAGTTTGACGAGCACGTTCCCCACGACGTGATACATTTGTTGTGGTTTATTACCGAGGGCGAGGCAGAGGCAGTAAAGTCTGTTGATTACAAGTATGACACGCCTGTTGGCCAGGATATTAGCAGAACCACAGCGCACGCAGACCGCCGTCCCGCTACTTCATTTCCCGTTTCCGCGCTCTTCGATAATCGAACGAAATTGGGAGACAATCGACTTGCGCGTCCTACAGCAGACTTCCCCGTAATTTGTTCCTGAATGCTGGATTTCGGTCAAAATTAAATTACCTTTGTGCATTCGTTTGTCACCGGAGGTTTACCCGTAAGCGAATTTACTGTCTGTACAGTGAAATAAACCAAATTTGGCTTCATTTATGTATCCTGTAACCGGGGCAACATTTTATTTTATAAGGAAATTATATAATATAAAAATCTATTAATTCTATATTTATCTATTTACAATGTACTACAATTTGCTCACGTTGAAGTTATAAGCCGTCATTTCTTTGAAAGATTAACAACATTTATATATTTACAAAATTTATACACACTGAATAAAATATCTTATAAACTAAATACATGAGCTCTACATTAAGGATTGTCTAAACGGGTCTTCTCATAAATCCATTAATAAACTTGATTGTTTATTGAATTTGAAACTGAAAATGAATTTCCTTTCAGTAAATAGTATTTACTGACAGTCAAAAAGGAAAACTTTTTTGGAATTTATAATACATTCTGTTCAAGAGCATTTAAACTACAAATTTTTAATGTTTTGAGAAGTAGTTAAAAATTAACAGTAAAAATGACAATCTTTCTTACTACAACATAGTTTTCTGACTTTAAAATTTCCAATAAATAAAAAATAAAACAATTTTTGACCGTCTTTTCATTGATTGTAATTCTTCATTACTGTTTTACTTTATTTACATTTTAAAGTAAATTTTTATGAGTTTTTAAAAAAATTATTGTTTTTCTGTTTCAGGTAAGACTTATACTTCTTTCGTGTGTTATTCGCATCGTACAAAGTGCATTAAGGTATGTAATAAGTTGGATAAGTTTTGTGTAAAATGCTAATAGGAAAAATTGATATGGGTAATGACGGTAATTTGTTCCATTTAATATAGAGTTTTTTCGTAATTGTTATTTAAATTAGGATCCTTCCTTGTGAATTTTTAAAATTGTTTGTCACCAAAAATTCATTATTCTAATAGGCATTGTATTACACACCCACATACATATATACTATATATATATATTATATATATACATACAAAAAACAACTTATTTTACTGAAAGTTTTTTTTAATTACAACAAAAATTTACAATGTTTTCTCAGCGCCTACATAGCGTTTTCATGCAGTGATCGTAGGGCATTATTGATGAATATAAAAAGTCTCTCTGTCCCGTACACACTATTTATGATTTAGTTGGCGGCGTCTGCTAGCTTGTCGGCAGTGAAGTTGCAGTTACTGCTACGAAGGTACTATCAAATTGACGTAGTTATCTGTTTCAAATGAGATTAAGAATGTCAACATCCATGTAGTCTTATTTCAACCACTAGCTACGTAGGAATAATAATGTCGGGAGTGGAAGTAAATAGCATGAAGATAGAGATTGGTGTTGTTTCCACATATTCGAAGGTCGTTGAATTCTATGCTGAAGTTCAGCGATCAGGTTAAGTAGAAGTTAAGCCATCTCAGAATATCGGTAGGAAGGGAAAAATAGTCCGAAATGGGTCACCTTAGTATCAAATCTAGTCTTTCTGGTGCATCTTAGAAGAACAATGACGCACCCGATGTCGATTAAGTTCAAGTTCAGCCCCTTCAATTAGAATGTGGTGTGAAGAGATTAATTATAAAGTATTCGAATAGTTTAAGTGATAAGTGTCCAATTAATTCATTGTTCGGTACAATATAAATAAATACCCACGTAACGTGGGTAAATAAATGTTGCGTACTGTATTGAGGTACCATAGTTGTCAAATATTGGATTATAGATATTTCTATACTTTAAGTAAATTATCCAAGTCAATTTTTATCAGACCCCGAAGATTGTAACGCTCTATGAAATAACTGATAAACAAAAGTCTACCTTAAGAACTGTAAATTAGTTGAGAGTTTAAAAATTGGGGTCAACTCTTTTGTGCAATATTATCTTTCCTGCGTGAAAGCAAACTTTGTTATCTGAATAGTCATAATTTCTAAAGGAATTTATGTTTGCCGTTTATTTTAAAGGGTATAAAAAATTATTCAGCCATGATTCGCATTATAGAACAGTTTTCCTACTATTCTACGAACTCGGTTTGCCATATTCACCATCGTCTAACGTTTTGAAAGTTTATTTTTCTAAAAAGTTTGATTGATAAATGACTATAGATCAGTTTGTGAAATCTGCCGTGTATTCCTTTAAAATGCGATATAAATACTAACTTCAGTTGAGAAGTGTTACCTTCCGCAAATATATAAGATCATTGAAAAAATATGAATAATTTTACAACATTTAAACAATTATATGGCTAAAAAGAAGGCAATAAAATATTAAGAAAACTCATGACGTTTCCTTCACCAATTGGTGGACCTAACCATGTGAACACAACCTGCATAAGCTAAACGCACACTTGATAAACACCACCAATTGGTGGTTATATTATGGTGATATAAATTTAACAGACATACTAATTTATGGTCATAAATTACAACAGTTATCAGCTTATGAAATTTTGCGGTGTTTGAGCTCTAAAAGTTTGAATGAAGAAATTTCGTAATAGCCTAGAGAGCCTTTATTACGTAGAAAAACATTTTTATCAATAAACAAATTGATTACACTGAGGATCTTGAAAAAAATTTTTTTTTTACTTTCCGAAAGTTTTTATGGTTAACAGGCTATATGAGGGTGACGCAGAAACTGACAACTTTCTTATAAAGCAAGGAAGGGAAGGGAATGGAATTGAAAAGGGGGGATGGGGAAGGTAGAGGAAGCTTGCCAAGGGTTGCTACGGCCCCCGGGCTATTGTTTAAGGATACACGGTGTTGTAGTGGTAATCAGTCCTAAGACTCGTCTTATTCAATCCTTCATGCTAACCTATCCTGCGCAAGCCTTTACTTTACTACATAGCTTTCACAACCCACATCTTTTTAATATACATCATACATGTTATACATCTTCCTCGTTAGTGTTACTATCCGCCCATCCGATTCTCCTATAGACCACATCTCAAAGGCTTCTATCCTTTTTCTTTCCGCAACTCCTATCGTCCACTTTTCGCACCCATAAAACGTCACACTCCATACGAACATTTTTAGCAAAGATTTCCTAATATTCACACATGTTACTCGTAAGTAAATTCCTCGTATTTTTGCGAAAGCCTTTCTTGCCCGTACCATCCTACTCTACATGTCTACTATACTTCTACCATCCCTAGTTATTACGATGCCCAAATAGCAGAATTCCTTAAATTCCTTCAAAATATCCCAACCCAATCGAACAGCCTTTGCTATTCCTCTGTTTCCCATAGTACACTCCATCACCTTGGTTTTCTCTCATATTGAACTCTTTCTCCAGAACTACGTTCATGCCATTTATTATGGTTTCCAAGTCTTCTTCTGACTCCCCTAATACTACATTATCATCGACTAATAGTAGGGTTTTATTTATTCTCCTTGCAGTATGATTCCTTTTCCATATTTCGTTTTAACTTTCTTCATCGCCTGTTCTATCCATAAATTAAAGAGCATGGGGGACACACAGCATCCTTGTCTTATTCCTTTCTTGATTTCTGTCTTATTTTCTTAACCTTCAATTCTAATTACTGCTGTCTTCAGTTAAGGTTATGTGTAAGCATATTGCATTCCTCTGTTCTTCAAAATCCTTAATAATGTGTTCCAGTTTACGTCATCAAACACTTTTTTTCAATCTACAAAAACCATGAACGTAGGTCGGTTTTTTCTTATCGTGTCTTCTAAAATTAGATGCAAAGTCAATATTGCTTCCCTTGTCTCTACATTCTTCCTGAAACCAAACTGATCCCCTAACTCTCATTATATAGTACGTTCCATCCTCCTATATACATGAAATACTAAACTAATTGTCGTGTCGCTTCGGAAATACCAAAAATACAGACAAGATAATTAGTAAAGTATTTCCATCAATGTTCGTCTACGGGCACTTTTCATTTTTCATTAATTCTAATTTGAAATCGGATTTTCACCATCACGCAAGGTTTCTGATACACGGGCGTTTAAAACATCAGACATTTTTAAATACTTTATACACAATATTCAAACATTCCGACTGACGCAGAAAGAAACAAATTACGATTTTCTTCTATATTTCAGCTATGGAACATTCGTCTTGATGGTCCAACAATAATCGTTTGGCATATTATAATACTATTTTCCTAGATAGCTCTAGCTGAAATTTCCTGATAAAAATGTCATCGCTCGCTGCTCCAAAATTTTCGGGAAAGAAATCTAGATGCGAGTCCAGGAAGTGTACTTTTAAGGACATATTACTACCCAAATTTTAAAAATTTGCTGTAGAGACGTAGCCAATATTACGGTAATTTGCCGCCATTTGATATCCCAGAAAACAGTATTTTTTTGAATCTTAATATGCTGGCCGATTACTGTTCACCCATCAAGAAAGATACTACACAGGCAAATATAGAAGAATATCGTTAATTCCTTCGTTCTACGTCAGTCAGAATGATTGAATACTCTGTAGTTTAATGTAGAAAACAATATTATTCTTATTCTTTTGAGGTGTTACGACAACTTCTGTGATGTCTTGGCCTGATCCACAACGTGTCTCCACTCATTTCTTTTCCACTTTCTAATTACGAGACCTCTAATATCACTTAATATTTAGTCTCTCCATATGTTCTTCGGTCTGCCTCGTATTTTAGTTGAAAGGGGTATCCAGTTGTTAACATTTTTTTGCATTTCCTTCATCTCTCATTTTGTGTAGATGTCCTAACCAACTTAATTTCAGGGAAACTCCATAGAAGAAGAGGTTAAAGAGAAAATATGTGCAGGAAATAGGTGTTATTTTGCATACAGAGGCCTACTTAAAAGCAAGTTACTGTCCAAAAAGGCAAAATTGAAATTGTATACGTCGGTAATAAGACCAATTGTCACCTAAGCAGTCGAGACTTGGACATTGAAAGATAAGGACATCAAAAGACTGCAAATATTTGAAAGGAAGGTCTTGCGAACGATTTATAGTCCATGTTGAAACTGGAGGATATGCAGAAAACATTATAGTGTTTTAAATTATAAATGCCAAGATCTCGAATCCCTTGCTTGATGGTGAAAATACCGTATCATACTTAAATTTAGGAGAAATAATGCTATCAGAATCACATATTTTCCTTTCTGAGACAAAAAGTTTCTTTTTTGTTCCTACATGCAATGGACAAACCACGTTTATTTTAAAAAATTGAAATTGGATTTAATAAATGTGTGGGTGAAGGAAATATTCCGAAATCATATTTTAAAAGAGGGCGAAGATCTACATCAAGTATTGGTACTCGTGAGACAAAAATCATGTTGGCCAGTGTTATCGTTTCCAAAGTTCTGTGTTGCTACATATTTTATTAATTTAGACGGTTTTCAAATAAAATTTTGCCGATAAACACCCAATGTTATTGAAAGTGAGTGTCGATCACCAATGCGAGTAATGAAAGCTTTCATCACTTCGTAAACGTAATGTAAATTTGGCACGCGCCAAGATTATCTGACGGTCAGGGATGAAAGGTTTCTTTCTCCTGCAGGGTCGTGAAGCATAAATATTCAGGTCCGTGGTTCCCGAGCGTGACGCCATTATGCAGGCAAGGAGTCCCTGGCCTGGGTTATCAGCCTAGGATCCTCTCTCCGTACTATCAACACAATTACGAAGCGATTAACCTCTTCGGAGGCGAGGCTATCGTGCTTTATAAATCTCACCCTTGGCGACCCTGCTGTCAAAGTCAGGCCACAGAGTTGGGATGCAAAAAACCTCTCCCTCTCTCATGAACATTTTACACCCTGTCTACATTTCGTGCTTGACATAAGGCTTCTCTTTTTTAATTAAATCAATTCCTATATATATATATATATAACAATTAATGAGGACGGGAAAGACAAAAACGTTTTCTTCCCTTCTATTGTAGGGAGCGGTGCCTCCGAAAATTCAAGAATCTGAAACCCTACAGGGTGCCTGCCATCTGTGGACTTCACCTTTCACCAGCTTTCTATCTCCCTTTCCTGTCCTTAATATTTGTTTTAATTAACATGACACAATCATTTTCTGACTAGATTTATTTAAATATAACCGACGTACAATCAAGAAGCTTTGAACTACGTGTGGAAACTCATTCAGGAACAATTATACCTTTTGTTTTCTTTATTAAGACGGTGTATGTAGTTGCTCCATCAAACACTTTAGTTCGTATGTAAAAAGTTAATAATTCTTTTTGCTTAGAATAAGATATAACCGACAAGTTTTTTTCAGTTTGAGAATAAATGATACAAAACTCTTTTTAGATTTCAGGATTATAAATGAACAACACACAAATTTTATTACGCACAGCAGCAAGTACCATTCGTTAATATTATGCATGTATTTATCACTAAAATAGAACACTAATGATACCACCGGATGAGTATAAACAATAAAATCTTTTAACATTAGCATTTGGAATTCAACGGTACTTTTCTCTTCTTTCATCGTCAAAACAATACTAATTTTTACATAATAGAATGTTAGAACCGTTCAATAAAGTTATTATTTGAAAAGGAGATCTGGTAGTAACAGTGATCCAGGAAATGTTTAGATCAATAATTAATCGTACGATAATTTCAGTCCTGATTGGGGTGCTACGTGTTCTGGAAATAAGAGGGAGAGCGCCGTCTTATTTCATTAATCTTTTCGAGTAACGAAGTACTTGACAGCGTAATGGGCTTCCATTAATTGTGAAATAACTTATTACATATTTATTTGCATTACACTAGTAACTCAGTTCACTTAGCACATGCAATTGGAGGCAGCTGGTGGGAAGCACGGTCATGAATTGTATTGACGAATAAAATCGTAAACGTGCATTTTATATATGTAAAAGGGAAAATCGTCACGACAGTTTGCACTATGCACCTGATGACGCCGAAAAGTTGTGCTCAAACACTTGCTTGACCTGGTTCATAAATCGAAAATGTTAAATATGTGTTTTATATAATAGATCTTTCGGGTATAAAATATTCTTCAAGAAATAAAGATTAGTTTTCATCTCTAAGATGTATCTTCTTTCGCGCCGTTGCTCTAGGCGTTCAGTCGGTACGCATGAAGTTTTAATCTTGGAAATATTTTAAGCATTGAATAACCAATATATTTTTTAAAAAGATTCATGAACTCATACAACTTATTTATACTTTGGAAAAACAGAAGAAACTAAATAATTAAATACATATTTTATAATTTGTGTATGAGATAGAATTTTTCCACTCAGGAAAGAAATAGGATGCCGATGTTGATGGCAGGATTATTTGACCGGAAAACAAAATACAGAAAACAAATTGCAGATGCTGCAAGGCCATGAGTAAATGTACGGCAGACGTAGACTGCAAGACTGCCCAAGCAATGACGACCTAGAACGTTCGATGCTGGCGGAAGTAGTACGGCCTAGTTAGCTTTAAGAATGATAACTATCCTCGAAGCTAGAAGTTGTCCCTAGCTATCTGTGCTGATAACTCTCTGTGGTGAGTGTGAGATCCACTTAGGGCGCTTCAGGCGCTTATTTCCGGAACTAACTGATACCAGTGCGATGGCTGCCATCAGAACAAATGATTTCCCTCAGATCCTCATTATCACAGAGCAAAGGAAAGCAACAACCGTCCCTCACGAGAAAAGCCCCAATCGTTCGAATTCTCGCAATTTCCCCCTATATTTATTCCATACCTGCAAAAATTATCGGAAAAAATTTCCCAGAATAACAAACTTCACTGGTAACAATTCAATTAGAAGTAAGATTTCTGTTACAAAATCTAGAGATGACAGTTTCAAAAGAACTGATGCTTCTGCCAGTGCGTAAAAGATTACATCCACATTAGAATCAACAGACATAGGGGGACAATGAGCAACACGGGGAAACAAAATTAGCCGAACATGTATTGGAGTTTAATTACAAATTCAGTTTCCACAAATTTAAAATTAAAAACCCATACATTCAGCATCCAGCAAGACCGTATCTCAACCAAACGATTCCGTCACGACTGTCACATATATGAAAACGTTGTATGTTGCATGTTACAATGCGATCATTCACATAGCGAGCATCGAACCCAGCTGCCGGTGTTTTCGCGAATCCCTTTGCGTGATACATTACAAGTCAGTGCAGGTTTCACGTCGCTCGGCAGGAGCGTGCCATTTGAACAATACAAATGTGAGTGGTCATTTCTTTTATTAATATCAAGTGGCCTTTCACTGAATGTTATCTGACAAAGATTATACCTTGGGATCCTCAAGTCCACAACATTATATTTAATGGAAGAAACACTATGCTTGGTTGAAATTAGATGGCGAACTCGAAAGTTTGCCTCGATATTTTGAAAATATGCTGTAAGCTGGTGAATGAGTCTCTAGAGGCATAATATTGCAAGGTAACTGTAAACATTTTAATGGCACATATAGTTTTTATGACGTGATATGTCATTTTGAAATTTTTGGCGATATCAACTGATAATATATTCAAATCATTGGAAGACATTCCACCAAAATTTTAGTATTGCCCACCAAGTTCTTGGATCTTCGAAATGTTCATTAGGGTACCACATATTTTTTTAAATTACAAATTACTAATATGTGCGGTACATTGAAACTGGTTAAGTGTGACCAACCATCAATTTATGTCTCGTATTTCTTAAAGTCTAATAGTTTTAATATAATTGTCCGTTCGGTGACGTTCAAAGTTTGATCTCACTAACGAGGAAGTCACTCCACTTACCTGGTCTAGTCTTTAGAACTCACTACACTAGCTCTAGCTCGAACGGTTTGATCTTCCATAGTCTGCGGTGTAAGTTTGTGTTGTCCAGCAGTTGTTGGACGCTAGAGTTGGGATGTCGATAAGACGGTCTTCATGCTTCCCGGCAGCTCTTTTGATCTCCTTTTTAATAAAAGGGACTTCTAAGTCTTTATGTAGATCCGTATTTCTATCGTACCACGGAGCGACTACGGTGACTCGCAGCACCTTGTTTTGCCACGTTTGTGTATTTGCAACGTTGGCATCACTTGCACAACCCCAAAGTTAGATGCCGTATAGCCAGATCGGTTTAAGGATCTGGTTGTTTACCAACAGTTTATTTTGTATTGACATCTGGAATGTCGTCCAAGAAGCCAATACATTTGTCGCATTTTTAGCCGCAGTTCCTCAAGCTTCTTCTTCACAAGCTCTTTCCACTTCAGCTTCGTGTCCAATGTTGGGACGACACATCAGTTATCTTCCTCTAAAAGACATTAATCTGCAAACTCCGTTTTTCCTTTTTTCTTCTTCTTATAAAAATTAGAAACAACATTTACATTCTCTACCTTCGATACTGAAACAACTGGTAGTAGTGTGTATCAAAGATGTTGGGGTAAGGCCTTCAAAACGAGTATTCGCAGTCATACGTTTGTTTCTTCATAAATATTGTAGATGTCGCTATAAGCGGCTGCTTTGCATGCTAATAACAGCATGTTATGCCTGTCGTGCAATTTTAACGGCCAGTAGTAATAGTAGATAGTGGTATTATTAGTTAGGTGATGCCTTTACTGTGTTGTATTGCGTAAATGCAAGTAAACAAAGCTGAATACACGGACAAGGGAACATTTGACTGTTAATTATTGCAAATGATGAAATGACTCTCCGAGGAGCCAATGCGCTGATGATAAAGTAATTAAACTGTATTTTCTTTTCTTTTCGCCGAGTGAAATGCTAGGTTAAGGATTGGTGAGACAGAGATTAACCCTCTACATAGCGTGATATCTGGCGCTCCCTAAACGAGAAGAGAGGGTAGGGTCCCTAGATTACTGTCATAAACTTTTCAAAGGCTTCCGTAAATTTAACAGCAGTGCTTGGACAAGGGCAATGATTCCTTCCCACGCGACGTTGAGCTGACCACATTCCACAAGCACTACAGTCCCTTCCATACTCTCCGCTCCTCTACTCTAATAAAACTTTGATGCGCAGGCGGGTATTTTGATAAACACTAGTGCTTTAAATAAAGAAACAGGCTTATATAAAAATTGAAAAATGTATTGAGTTACAACGAATTTCCGTCCGGATATGGACTCTCAGCATGTGTACTACATATCTGTATATATTCAGTTCAATTAAGAATGTAATATAAAGATAAATTACTGAATTAAATTCTTCCCCCTGCCACAAGCATTTATTTAGTACTAGCTGGGTACCCGGCGGGTATTCATATATATTAGCCCGCTGTCATTTAATTCTATAGTAATCTCTTAGTCGACACGTGAGAACGTCACAAACTTGAAAATTTACTTTTCACGCCTCCTACTGTTTCACCCTAACCATCGTGATGATATAGTATCTTTATTAACATGTTTAAAGTCCATGTCTAAACAGAAACGTTTTTAATATTAAAGTACCATAGTTTTAATTGCCCATTTTAGCCCATAATAACTCAATTTAAATTATACAGACGACAATCAATGTTGTAATCTGAGAAGTTATTAATCTGTATAAATAAAAGTCATTATATGCGACAGGCTCAACTTGTTATATACTCGATCTGTTCAAACACTCTGCGAGTTATATTGTTTGACCTTAAGTGTTTCCTATACCATTCGCCCGATACCCGCGAAATTTAATGCGTTTAGCATTGATCACCTGAAAGAAAATTTCTGTCGATCTTTTCAAGAATTGGAGGATCCTTCTTCCCCCCCTCCCTTTCGTGCCAAGAAAGATCGCACGTCAATCATCTGCTCTGCCACTTCATATTTTTCCCTTATGATTTCCTATTACAATAGATTTCTTGACCTGATTAAGATGCTGAGTCACCACGGTGCTTATGATGAACACAGCTCTAATTGAGTAGGAGGTGTGAAAAGGATCATTTTTAAAAATTTTGACGTTTTCGCTAATATTTAAATCACGTGTTGACATACAGATTACTATAGAATTAAATGCTATAGCAGTCTAATAGAAATGAATCCCCGCCGGGTACCCAGTTAGTACTAAATAAATGATTGTGCCAAGGGGAAGAATTTATATTATATTATCTCTGACACATCTGTATTCGCAAGATTATCTTTATAGAAATCTGCCCTTATTTGTTCTTAGAAGCCACTTCTTGAAAGTGGATTCTGTGTAGGGCGAAAATTCTAGGTCGAAAATATATTCATGGAAAATAATCTGATATATTTGAGATTAGCACAGAGATTAAACCAGACGTAAGAACGTCTACGTTACCGAAATCGGAATAAAAGTTGGTATTTACCAGCAGTCCATTTCCTGTAGTACGTGATGGAGGTATTGTATTTAATAGATAATCTACTATTGGGTGTCAATTGAAATGTTTTCGTAACCTTCTGATGAAGGGAGCGGTGCTTCCGAAAATTTACCATCTGCCATCTGTGAACTTCAGGTAAGACACACGCTTTCTGTCGCTCTGCCCTGTTGTTATTAATTGTTTTAATTGACCTGACAATGTCATTTTCTGACGCAGATGTAACAAATACATATTAAAAAGTGTTGGTTATTTGCAATATCCTTGCTCTTTAAAGATAGCCAGACCAGTAGTCGTGTTTCCTTCCCTGGAGTTTCAATGCTATGAAGAGATAAGAGAAGTTTGGACGAGTGTGATGCTGGCTTCCCAAGTGTGTCAGCTGCCTCGTAACGCTCCGAGAGATGTTGTCCTGTAGCCTGACTACGCCCTCTCCACAATGCTATCTTAGGTCAAGGTCGCACAGTCAACGCCCACTCTATCAGATATCTGCATCGTTCTGTCATAAAAGTCTTCCATAACGAGGGTTATCACTTAAAGTCACTTTCATTCTAAGGTTATCATTTTGGGTGACACTGCATGAGGGTAATCCTAAAACAGGTAACTCCCCTTTAATAGCATAGGAATGGGGAAAGCAGAAGGTAGTCAACGGCCCTTGGACTGCAGTTTAAGGTTTCTACCTTACGATTCACCGAAAGAGATACAGAATAAAACCTAGAATAGCTGATTCAGGTAGTATTATCACGCCCTTTGAAATGACGGTAAGGTCGCAATATTCCTTTTTTCGTGTCTGCACCAGTTTTAGGAGATAGTTAGCTGACTGATACAATGGGATCAGTGGTCAACTCTTACCGTAAACCCAAAGTCTTCGAGCCCAACTACATACACCTCCTAAAATAGTGAAGGTGCCTCGGTTTGTGAAAGCCCTGAAAAAAACAGAGAGAGTACGAGGCATCCCCAAAAGCAAACCCCGAAATAAATCTCGTATGTGTTGAAATGATCATGACATGCACTAAAAGGCTGAGATCATACGGTAAGAGCTATCTGCTGATTGTCACATCGGCCAGCTGCATCTTAAACTGGTAGTGAGTTGCAGAAGGGAATGTTGCGTCCCCACAGCATGTGAAAGGGCATGGGATACTAGCCCGATCAGTCTGATGCTAGCTTTCTAGGGTTTGCCCTGCATCTTTTTTTAACTGTTATAAAAACTATAGTCAGGGGCTGCCTTACTCTCCTTTCCGCACCCCTTTTCATATTCCCTTCCTATGCTATTAAAGGGGAATTGTCAACATGTCCTCAATGTAGCGTGTCACCTTAACAATAATTACAAAACTTGTGTAGTAGGTTGAAAGATAAAAATTTGTGAGTCCTGAAAATTCTAAGATATTAAATTAATATTGCTTGTTCACAAAATGGATTAACGCGGATTAAACAAACTGATTCTGAAATTCAAATTATACAAGTTCCTGGCCATTTCTTCCAAGAATTTTGGTTCCGCCTTGCCACATCCTGCCCTCAGTCTTCTTTCCTTATGTTACGCTAGCAACAGTACTAGTTGCCCTGTCTCTACGGCAAGACTCACTTGTAGGGTTTCGTCTCCTCTGACTTCCTCCTTATTCAAAATAACACTCCAGACTGACTAATTCTCGATACCTCGTCTTCTCTCCACCTGGCTACTTCAATACCTATTCCTGACTGACTACCTATTCCCTATTCCTGACTAATTTTCCTATCATCTCCTCTCTACGTCTTCCAAATTTCTTTCTTCACTGACTGCCTCCACCTCCGAAGATTCTTTCCAAGCTGCCCAATTTCTGTCCCTTCTCGTTCCCCAGGTCCACACTGCTCATGCCCCCACCATGCGGTGTATGGTGGATCACGTGATCCCCAGCCCCAATCAAATGTCAAACTTGACCCGCGGGTTTCTTTATGTTTCGTGGAGGGAGAAAGTGGCCTTCGAAATACCTGAGGGTTGATTGTCGTGGGCAAGGTAGCGTCTGTTAATCTCTAAAACTGAGAATTTCACACGCCTTGCTGACGTCTTGCTCCGTTGTATTTCCGTCGGAGTTGGTTGTTATTGCCGCCTGATTGATGTCAGTATGGAATTTCTCAACCCGAGTACCGCCACTGATTACATAAAATGGCAATCAAGGAATAGCGTCTGCTGTTGGAATTCCCTGCCTCCCAATCTCTCAACATTTTTTATTATTTATAATTAATTTAGCCATCATTATTTGTATGATACAGCTTTCTAACAATTTATCGTCTGCCATCATCATGAACGAAATATAATTTGCTTTTATTTAAACTATGTCGAGGGTCACTGAAAGGACGGCGTTAAGAAAACTCGATGATTACGAGCGATTAATTGGAAAATGCACGAAGCTAAACGAATTCTGCTGCTGTAGAAAGTGTCTTATGGCGGAAGGCTGTGGCCTCCACTCCATGAAGTTCATACTGGTTGATGCTATAGCCAAAGGCTTGGTATGTTCCCAGACGAGGGTAGTTTGAGTTTAGTCGCCGATCTAGTTACTGCGAAGCTGCATAATGCAGTTACGTAAAGAGGGTGGAGCTCCTCATGACACGAAATACAGACGCGAAAGAAGGCGTCGGGAGACCGGAGAAAGTAGTTCCAGCCTCCGTATGATGCAACGCTGACAAAAAAAACCAGCAACATCTATAGCTATATACATCTGTTGAGGGCCACATTACAACCGAAACATGCAATTTATTAAATCAATTATAATTTTAAAATTATGTTTGTGGCCGTTTAATTCGTGGGATTTAATATTTTGAAGATATTAATTAATATTTATTAAAAGAGCAAATTTAATTTAATCAAGAAGAACTCGGTACTGAACAATCGGATAACTTTTACGATATTCATTTTAAAGTTGAAGTCCTCTAGCGTTCCCTCGTGGAGGGAAGCTTTGTTGCTCTCTAGCTCAACACGCGGAGTGCGATTTCGGCAATGCTTCTTGGCGCGCCATTATTTCAAGCGTTGGGATTGATTGACTCAATGTTACACACCTCGCAAACTATCAACAGTTTCCTTGTTTACATCGTTCTATAGCTCACTATTTATTATTGCGGCAGTATGTATTCGCATGTCCTCTCGCCTTTTGATTCACGGTTATAGTCAGTCCACGTCAATAATCGATCATTTGGTTTTTACATTCCCTCTGTTAGCTTGATTTTAAATCAAGAATTCGAGGTTACAATACAGCCTTTGTCTTAGAATAATTTAAAATTTCATTCATAATAATCGTGGAAAATAATATCGTTAGTCTATTCCATTTTTACCCGTTCTTACACAACCTCATTGGATATTAAAATATAGGCGTCCACCGGAAACTACGCTGAATTTTAGCGAATGACCGGTCCGTAAGTATTCGCATACATTTGAGATCATTTAAAATAATTGTACTTGGTGCACGTTTGTTGTGAACGTGGGATGAGAATCATCTTTACCTTGCTTCGTAACAGAAAGTTTATTTAAGGATCGGGGACAAGTCGTCCTTGGAGACTACCTGCATCTGGTGTGCTTTCACTCCTCCACACACCAAATTTCGTGCTCTTTATCGCCCGCCATTCGTTCCAGCGACGTTTCCTCTCCCCATGGGCTGCGGTCACCTCTGCTTGTTCTCGTCCTAGTCGGTGGTCTACAGCAAGATGCTGGCTGCAGAGGAATTCTGGCGGTGATGGCCTTGAGAGCAACCTTCGCCAAGGTTATACATCCCCTTTTCTCCATCAAACGATCTGCGCTTCGGTCGCCAAAGTTGTCACAATGCACGCAATAGTAGACCACGATTGAAGGTCAACCATTAATCGGCCCATTAAGACGAACCTTAGCATTCAAAAACTTCTTCTACCAAATCGTTATATATATATATATATATATATATATATTTGGTTTATGAAACATGTATTCTGGTATCTATATATAAATTGTTATTAGATTCTACTATTGAATATTTATCCATATGTTATTCAATTATATGTGAAATTTATTTGAATTAGAATTATTTTGTCGTGCTAATAAATGAACTAATGATGCGATCGATGATACACAGGGAGACAAAAGCACATTAGTAAGGAAGCTGCACATACAAGTTTAATGTTAACAACTGATGCAACTAAAACATACATTGGAAACTTTCAAGTTACTAGACCCGTACCTGTGTGTAAATATCTATTTCACAATGGTCTAAAAATTTACAGAACCGTCTAAGAAACATATTTTGGAAATAGGGAATCGCTAGGAACCGCAACTTCTCCTCTACTAAGGAAGCAACATCTTAGGTGCAAATATCACCTCATAAAACCAAAGTCATAAAAAATACCGGGATAAAAACTTGCATCGAGAAATCAATATTATCCTCCACAGGTATGAAGTGAACACGAACTGAGGTATAGTATCATACTGGGCAGCTTTTAGCTTTATTTAATTTGGATGTGTATTAAAATGAATAAATGAAAAGACAGCCAATAAATCAGTAATTAGTTCTATTACTATTTAATTTAGTAAATTTTGAGCCATGTTTCATATATAAAAATTGTAACATAGAATCCATATGTAACCTATTTTAATTTTATGCTTGTATATGCCCGATAAAGTTTCAAAAGGGAGACGAAACGTCGTATTTGGATTAATTAAATAGTAATACAATTAATTTTGGACTTATTGGCCGTATTTTTATTTCTTTAAACTTAAATTCAGATAATGATGTTTGTATGTATTAAAAAGGTTTTAAATAAGCATTCGAAAATTTCTTACTGTATTACATTACCAAATCTGATTGGCTCTCGTTTTCACTGCTCACTCCTACAACTGTTCTCTAGGAAAGCACTTCAACCTTTGACTTTAGTGGGTTATATTACTACATTATATACATTATACATCAGATTTTCCCCCTTCATTTCGCGGAGAAAGCAATAATTTAGTTTTGATTTCACGGAGTAACATGCAATTTAAACATAAACAAACCGTATCTTATCTTTTAAAGATAATAATCTGATTATTATATATTATTTTTGGTCCCAGGGAGTCCATAATCTTTAAATGCATGTTATCGTTGGGTTTAAATGAAGGAAAACAGTATCACATATCCCACATGACGCGTCAAAGGAAGCCATTCATACTTGATCCAGGTCACTCAAATGAAACCAACCTAAAATGAATTAGTCTTCTTAAAGATTATGTTTCCAATCGTTCTGTCCCCGATTGTATATTCAATAACTTAGAGACGTACAATTTTAAACCCTTTCGATAATGGAACGCCTCACCAAATAAGCAGTCACCTATTTGTGTATCTCTCTTAGTTTTAAATAAATGATGACTATTTAAAATAAGATTCCCATCAACCCTATTATAACTATACGTATCTCTGGTAAGTTCAATATAGAATGTCGGTTCCTGTTTACAAGTCACATACTAAAAAATATTCAGAAAACTTTCTAAAATTTCTCTATTGCCTCCAAAGTGTGTGTTACAGGTTAGATACGGCATACGACGAGCTTTTGGGTGACCGGTGATACCTGGGAGTTAATTTATAGTAGCCCTTTACAGTATTTAATTTGACTGTAATCTCTTTGTCAACACGTGATTAAGTCATAAGGCACATTTTTGAAAATTTACCTTTTCACTACCCCTACTTTATGAGAGCTGAATTTTATCATAACCACTGCGTCTACTCATCTTATCTTAATCGAGTCAAGAAATCTCCTGGTACAGCAACTTTAAAAAAGTCTGAGAAATGTGCTATACACCGGGCGAGAGACACTATCAATCTCACTAACCGCGAAAATATTTATTCGCATGTAAATATCTGCTGTTTATTTACGTTTTAAAGTTCCGTACCCTCCATCCCACCCCTCAGAGAGGGGGTAGTGTCGTACGCCTACTGCCCTTGCTTGCTTTCGGCTCGCAAGGAACACGTCCACAAAATTTGGTCATAATTGCTGCATTCGTTTAGATTTGTAAGGGCATACAAATGGACAATATTACACAAACAATAAATTATACTTATAAGAAGGAGATATTTTAAGCATCTCTTCGGTCTGTTTATCGTGAAATAATGTATATGGAAACAAACGCATTTTTTATTATTATTATTATTTTAAAAACTTTTATCGTACAGATTATCAGTTAGGACGATAACGATACAGTGTATTCAATATTAATTAACCTACTTTAGGAGAATTGGTTATGTTTATTTATTTTTGCGAGTACCTGAGGGGCATACGACTTAGGTGGGTGAGGATTGACAGGTAGAGAACTGATTTATGGAGGATTAATGAGGATGTGGTCTGCGGACATGATGGTAGAGTGGGTTATGGTGTGCCTGAATGATCAGGGGGAAGGATGAGGTCAATCGGAAGTTTTCTTTTGAGGCGACGGGAGCGTGGAGGTGGAGGAGGATTGTTGCGAAATTGCTGGATCGTGCGGTTTGGGTGGTTGAGTGCGCTTTTGATTAGGTTTGTTATGGATTTGGAGATTATTGAGTTTACATTGGGAATTTTGATGTTTTTATGTATGACGGAATTTCTTAGGTACCAGGGAGAGTTTGTGATGGTGCGTAGTATTGTGTTTTGTTTGGTTTGAATTTTGGTTGAATGGGTTTTGGCTGTTGTTCCCCATATGGAGGAGGCATATGACCAGGTGGGTTGTATTATGGAGAGGTATATGAGGCGTTTTGTGCTAGTGGAGACAGGGGATTTTCTGTTTAGGAGGGGATATAGAGTTCTGAATTTTTGGTTTATATTGGAGAGGAGAAAATTAATGTGAGGTTTCCAGGATAGTTTTGAGTCAAACATGATTCCGAGGTAGGTGGTTTCCGTTTTTGTAGGGATTAATGAATTGTTTAGATAGAGATGAATTTGGGGAGGAGGGTTTTTTGTTAGAGTGAATGGGATGGTTATTGATTTGGTGGGGTTGATACTGATTCGCCATTGTTTGGTCCATTGCTCTAGGTTATTGATCGCTGATTGGAGTAGTTGGAAATCGGAGGTGAGGGAGGAGGTTTCATAGGAGATGGCTAAGTCGTCTGCGAAAAAGATTGTGCTAGTGTTAGGATGTTGTGGGATATCATGGGAGAAGATGTTGTATAGGAAAGGGGGCAATGACACTTCCTTGGGGGACGCCCGCCGCGATTGGGTGAGGTTGTGAGAGGTGGTTATTTATTTTGACAGAGAAGGTTCTGTTTGAAAGGTAGTTTTGGAGTATTTTGTAGTGGGTGTCATTAATGATGTCTTTAATTTTAGATAGTAGGGAAGGATGGTGGATTTTATCAAACGCTTTTTCGATGTCGATAAAGGTGGTGATGAGGGATTTGCGATGTTCAAAGGAGTTGTTAATGAGGTTGGAGAGGCGGTATATTTGATGGGGACAGGAGTGTTTTGGACGAAAACCGTATTGAGTGTCAGGAATCAGAGAAGATAGTTGATTAATTAGTTGTGGTAGGAGTAGTTTTTCGAACAATTTGGATAATTTGGGAAGAAGACTTATTGGACGATAACTTTCAGGGAGTATTTTTGGTTTGTTTGGTTTCGGTATCATTATTATGGTTGCGTGTTTCCATTTGGTTGGAAAATAAGTGGTTCTGAGGATAGCGTTGAAGATATAGGTAATTAAGATTATTGTTTTCTTTGGGAGATGTTTTAGGTGGCGGTTTGTGATGAGGTTGTGACCAGGGGAGGCTTTGTTTTTTAGGTTTCTTATTGGAAACAAACGCATATCGAATGAAATTGAATGTTTGACCCTGGTCTATATACAATGTAATCAGTCTGCACGGTGATTTATAAAATAATTTGCGTATTTATAAACTAATAATGAGTATCGTTACTTATGGGTAGGTAGCTGTTAAGCTTAATGTAGCAATTTACACATGTAATGATAATACATTTAATTGCTTTTCGTGAATGTCGCACCGGATAAGTGACTTTTAGTTACAGAAAAATCCGTTTCGGGCGCCAGAGTCGCAATCCTGAATTATTTGCCAGAAGCCTTTGACATTGTTATTAACTAATTAAAAAGTATCATTTCGTAAATAAAATAATATTTAAATTTAAACATTATTTCACGCTTAACAGAAATTTAATTATATCGTTTGACAGGCTCCGTAAGAATATTTTGGGTAAAACCTTGTTTGCCTTGAAAGGGGGGAAGAAACAGAAAGTTTCGAAATTTCGACAGAAAACTTCATTGTTTGAGTATATGACACTACATTACACAAAAAATACATAACAATCGGATGAATGATAAAGATTATAGATAAGCATTATTTCTCGATGTTTTATTCCTGTGTTCTTCAAAATACTTAATAGTGTGTTCTAGTTCTCGTTATCAAAGGATTTTTCAAAATCTACAAATGCCATGAACGTAGGCCTGTTTTTCCTTATCATGTCTTCTAAAATTAGACGCAAAGTTAACATTGCTTCTCTTGTCCCGAGATTCTTCCTAAAATCAAACTTATCTCCTAACTCGAATTCTATTATCCTATATACTATTTTAGTTAATGTTCTGCATGCATGGGATACTAAAGTAACTGCCCTGTGCTGTTCGCATATTATCAGCCCAAAGCTTCTTCGGTATATATATATATAATCACATTATCGAATTAAATCATTATTATTCGGTTTTATATACTATTATTTATAATTTTCGGTTCTTATTATATGCTATTGCTTTTATTATATTATCCTATAGTGCACTGTACGTTATTGGAAACGAATATTCACACACACAGATTATTTCAATCTATTGTTATAAAACAATAGCACATTTTATTATTTCATTTGAATATTGAAACAAATGTATGGTGTATACATAATTGGACTAACCTCTCTATGGTATCCATAAATAAATAAAAAGCTCTGGGGTCACAGACGTCAATATTTATTACTATTATTTTATTTTATATAAAAATTTTATTACAAGATTTTTAGTTGGTACAATAATATTTATTATTGTTGACATTGGAAGA
The DNA here is from genome assembly GCA_034510155.1 of Eucriotettix oculatus. Classification (NCBI taxonomy): domain Eukaryota; kingdom Metazoa; phylum Arthropoda; class Insecta; order Orthoptera; family Tetrigidae; genus Eucriotettix; species Eucriotettix oculatus. The sequence goes on along the minus strand of CM067378.1, from coordinate 10,100,850 downwards.
GTCTGTCTTCCTCGTCCTGATAATCTCCACAACCAACCCTACTCCTGCCATTGGCCAGGGGGCGGAACTCTACCAAAGACTTCCTGCATCAGATTCATGCGAACGCTGGGTACGATCTTTAAACTACAGCCCGGGGGCCTTAGCTAAATTTTAGCTACTTTCCTCTCTCTTTCGAATCCTCCCTTTTGGTATTCCTTCCTGTGTTGTTATTGAAGTGGGGCCACCACGTGCCTGACCTACATTTAGACCGTCATACACTATTACAAACGGAAAGTTTTAACGATCCAAGTAACCAATTTCATTGTTTTGAGCTTCAATAGCCTGGTAAAATATTTACTGCTGCTATAATCCAAGTAATAAGTCATAAATCATAATATTATTTTTATCATACAATCTCCTAGTTTTTTATTACTCTGTGATTTTGTGCTTTTACGCGTTTTATATTTTTTGTAAGTCGTCTAATTAGTTCCATTTTTTAGAATCGATGAACTTTTAAAGTTTTTTTTGGTTGCCGGGGAAAATGTTGCTCTTTTGTTTCCCTTTCACTTCATCTGCACTAATATTATTCCAGCTACCATTTGGTTTATTCGTGGAGAGCACAAAATGGATATTCCTTTGGCAGTGTTTATTCTCTTCACGCATTCATAAAGAACTTGTGGAACACAAAGATCAAAATGAAATACATCCCCTATGGCACGGAAGAGGTTTACAGCTTAAAATAATACCGGCGCTAAATCCCTTTGACGTGCTGAGGCGGAGGAAAGCAAAGCTTTCGAGCTTGTCATCTCTTCGCTTGACGTCACAGACCTGTCTCGCGCCAACCGGACGAGACCTGATCGAGTTTCACACTTTGCAAAACGAGAAGCTGCAACCTAGACCCGTGCTAGCGACGTTGCCAACGCAATCAAACATTAAATGCCGGCCGGGTATTGCATTACAAGGAACTTGCTCGCCCGATTTACTCTTACGACTTGCAAGATACGAGCTGGCAAACTTTCAAACAGGCTTCTTGATGAAGTAGCAAGGAATGCGGAGGGAAGAGCAAGGTATGGGGTCCCCGGGCTCCATACGCCTAGAAGCTTCAGTGGGAAAACCCCAGGAAAATTAAATCAGGTACGTCGGATTGGCATGAGTTTGCTGTGGGGAAATTTACCCCTTCAAGCCACAGCCAGGTTCGGTCAAGAACACACATCCTAGAACGCATAGGCGCCATACGTCAGTGGGAAAATTTAGCCACATGCCATCTGGACACAAAGTAATTATGTTTTTGTTTCCCTTTGATCCCATCAAGAAGCTATAAGGCGTGAGAATTTATCAAGTTGAAAACCTCCATAGGGAAAACGGTTAGAATATATTTCAAAGACCCTGTAAAAGTGGGAGAGATCTGGAGATCAATATATAATTCTGGGCTATATCAATTGTATAAATCGCCAGATATTGTACAGGTAATAAAATTTTTCTACTTATGGGCATATGTTGCAGCTCAAAATTAAACATAAAAGAAAATCACAATTATACTCTGAGAAAAAATAGAAACAAAAGAATTTTTTTTCTTGAGTACTTTAAGTCCAATTTTGAAGTACTCAACACCTCGTTCCACTTAACTCCATACGCTTCTTAATACGCTTTTATTAATTTTCATGTGTTAATTTTCCTACCATTATGACTTCTCTCCTTAGAATCTTTCACTATAAATTACTTTCAAGTATAATATAAACCATTTTCTCTACCGGACTTTTTCAGGTAGGCTGTTCTAGTTTCTGTGCTAAGGAATGCAAATTTCACTACGTCCCTTTGATTTCTGCCTTGAATTTTGAATATATGGTCCCATTTTGCCAAACTGCAAGATTGTTCAATTTGCGAATACATGCGTAGCTATGGCTTTTGCTTTGCATTTATCAAAACGTATATATATATATATATATATATATATATATATACATACATACATACATACATATAAAGCCTTCCCCTTCCTCTTCTTTTCTTCAGAATAATTTTTTCACTATTTTATGTGTTCAGTCCTGTTCCTTTCAAATTTTTTCGCTCGTTTCTGTATATTTTCGAATCATTATATACGCTACTTATGATGAGGATGCCTCTCCGTACTCAGCTGATGTACCAATGACAAAACGTGCTATTTATTTCGATTTGACATTCCCAATATTTAAGTTTCTCATAAAATGTAAAGAATTCCATGAGTTCTGGTGCTTTAAGTCACGTGCTCTTCCCACCCGAAATGGCTGCTAAAGTTAACGTTTATCATTCGTTAACGTTAATGCCGTAGCCAGGAGAAATGTGATTAATCTAAGACTTCCATATTTGAGACATACTGTTTCAGGTTAAATGAATATTTATATTCTCCAATGAAACTGTTATTTGACGATCTAGTCGAATTTTTTCTTTTAAAGTTTTGTATTTAGGCTACTGAAATGAATTTTCCTGTCAGAATTTGGTCAACAAGTAAATACAATATTTGTATAATTCATCATTATCAGTAGCTCTACAGTCCAGAACGGGGCTCGACTTCATTCAGGATTTTCCTCCATTGGTCTCTGCCATTTGCTTTAGTCCACTAGCTCTTGATAACCAGTCTCATGATGTCGTTCATAACACAGTCCATCCAACGAAGTCTTGGGCGTCCAGCTCTTCTTTTCCCATCTACTTTGTACTCCAGGATTTATTTCGGTACCTCATTCCCCTTCATTCTTTTAACATGGCCCAGCCATCTCAACCAGGAAACCTTTATTACTTGTATAATATCTGGCGATTTATACAATTAATATAGCCCAGAATTATATATTGGTCTCCAGATCTCTCCCACTTTTACAGCTTCATATATTTTCCAAAGAATTTTCCTTTCAAATCTGTCCAGCCTCAATTTATCAGTTTCTGTAAGAGACCAAGTCTCAGATGCATACATTAATGTAGACCTGATTAAAGTTTTATACAATACACATTTGGTTTTACGGGAGAGTAATCTTGATTTGAATTGTCTTTGGAGAGCATAATAACTTCTATTAGCCAGTTTTATTCTTTTACTGATTTTCTCAGTTTATCAACGAACCAAAATATACAAAGCTATGAACTACCTCAATTTTAAAGTTATCAATTATAATATGTTTTTCTGGTGTATCCTTTTTGGCAACTGCCATATACTTAGTTTTTCTTTCATTTTAAGACCCATTCAATCAGCAGAACATTTTAAGGCTGCAAGGGCTTTCGGTATGTCCAATTCCGATCTTCCTATTATATCAATATCATCAGCGTAAGTTTGTATATTTGTATAAGTAAGTCAAATTAAAAATGCATTTTAGGTGAGCAGTTTTGTCTTGTTGACTCGGTGTACCGACGCAGAGTGCAGAGCTTGAATATCTAATTTTGTGGCTTTGTTCGGAAGGGACAGGTGGACGGAGAGAGGGAGAGAGAGAGACCTTGCCTGACAGATGGTGGCCCAAACATGGCCCGTGAAGGCGGTCCACAGCTGTTACCACTGGACTTTAACTCTTTGTCCGTGACCGTCATCAGACAAACTCACAGCGCTCTCAATAGAATCAATAAAAATGTATTAGTGTTTCACGTCTCTTCTTGCAAACTTTATTTTTGAAAATGCCTTTCCATCTAAATTATTCCATTGTTGATCGGCCCATTTGGAAATGTAAATTGGCCAAGAATTATTTCCTAAATTCTGTTTTGAATCGATAGACTCATCTGCTGATATAACTGGGATTTTGAGTACAAGAGCTAATTTCAATTCATGGTTTATGCCCCACATTAGCTTTCATAAGCATGCGCAACTTCCCTCTCCCCCGCCTTTGCGATAACAGCTCTAATCCTAATTGATCCCTTTTATCGTTCCCATACCGTACTATATCATATTTAGCTATAATTTACCTTTTCTTTTCAACGATTCTATTTGATTTTACCTGTAGTAATCCAAAATTTGTGTCATTAAAATTAAGTAGATCTCTTACTTATATTTTTTATATCCTTTTATTCATCATTATGGAATGTAAGAAATTCGACCCTCTTCTCGACTTGAAATGAACCTGCTTTTCACACCAAAAATTATTGTTGTAATATATTCCTAAATATTTACAACTCGTTACTCGTGGAAATAAATCACTTCCCAAGCTATATCCCGTCTCACTTAATTAGAATTTGTCTTAACACATAAATTCAGTAACTGGGAAAGGGTGGAGGGCGCTTCACTTTGTCAATAGAATACTGCGGAAAAGTACCCGAAAGACCAAAGACATTGCTTATAGGTCTTTGGTTCGGTCTATCCTTGAGTATCGAGCGGTGTATTAGGATCCCTACAGAACCGATCAGATACATGCGTTGGACAGGGTTCAAAACCGGGCAGAAGAAGCAAATATTTATTATAGAGGCACGTGTATGGTAATCTGGAGGAGTGCGCTGTACAAAGCGTATACAGACGAACAGGCCTGGAGTCATATCAAATCTCGTATTCATTTACCAACATATGTAGCGAGAAATGATCATTCATTCAAAATTAATGAGAGAAGACAACGAACGGACGTGGGTAAATACTCCTTCGTAAATAGGACCGTAAAAGACTGGAATGATTTGCCTGCAAGTCCGAAGAGTGTAAAAATTATTTAGGGACAGAATTAGGGAAATAGTTTAACTTAATTTATTCAGGCTTAAAATTAGTGTTAAGTATTTGTACATTCAATGTTTATATTAGTATAATATTTTGTAACTTATATTCATTTATATGGAATGTTAAATGTATGCTACCACCGGGCTCAGCCCATTGTAACGAAATAAATCTATCTACAGGTGCAAATCTGAACTATAAGTCCTCTGAGAGCCGATGGCACCTTCAGGGGGCTGATAAAAACAGCTATCTTGGAATTCATTTTTTAACATTTGCACTTAAGTTTTTATATTAGTCCTTATCAAAACCATCCATTAAAATGAATACGAAACGTCTGCTGGTTCGAACCGCTAGTGTAAGTCAAGTGATGTAAAAATTCAATTTCCAAAATAGAAGTTAAATTTATTTTATAAATGGAAATTGACATTATAGTTTCAAAAACATATTTTGAACTTTCGTGATGTCTTGTAATTGAAAAACATCCATTTTTATGTCACATAAATTCCCATGTTTACCGTCTCATTTCCTCGCAAATTGAACTTTATTTACTCGAATATCAGACTGTCAATTATTATTATTTGTAAAAATAAATTTACGAGATATTCATATTTCAGAGATTAATATTGAAATATTTCACATTTCACGAATATGAAAGCAAGACAATTTTTGTAGGTACATATAAGTTTTATACTAACCTATAAAATAAAAAATTAACTTTTATCATAAACTAATTACATATACACGAATTGAAGTTGTTTTACGTTTAGCAAAATGGTAGGTAATAGAAAATTCTACGCAATATAAACAGATATGTCAAATCGCTTGCCTCTAAAAATGGTTTCTTTTTTATACACTCCTACCAACTAAAATATCTTTCCAACAAACCTATTCAGAAAAAAGAAAAACAGTATAAAAGAGGGGGTGCCATTTTCTGTTTTCGGGCGCTGAATGTCTCAGTGACTGGTCTCATCTGTAATATTAAATATCTGGACGGTTATTTATCATTTACAGATAATACAATTCATCCGCGATAAGGGTGACTTGTGATTTTAAGTTTTTTGGCTGATAGGTAATAAAGATTGCATAGAGTATGACCCGATTACAGGACCTTGAGGAACATACATTCCCAGATCCGAAATTTGTTCAGCAATTTAGCCTTTTTGCGATGTGTTTTAAAGATGTATATATCCAGAATACGACACTTTTACCAAACCTGTTTCATGTAATTAATCTAAAACTGTATTATGTGTAAGTATATTTAACGCTTTGGTGAATTCTATCTATTCGACCGCTTTGTACTTCGGGGGCTACCTCCTGAAATAAGCTTGTCATTAGACTAATTAGAGAATCAAGATGAAGGGAATGTGCTTTTACTTATTTTTTCCGTAAAGATGAATAACTGAACAATGGTAAAAAGTTTTATTGTATCAAACTGACTATTTTAGTAGATATAGGCACTTATATTTTCATAAAAAAATTCCGAAGAGACCACGTATGCCGTCTTATCTCTCCTTTAATAGCATAGGAGGGGATGTTGAAGGTAGAGCAAGGTAGACAAGGTTTGACTAAGGCCCCCGGACTGAAGTTTAAGGTTCCTACCCGGTGATTCACCTAATAATGTTTAATGGAAATCTCTAGAGAAACCTGCATCAGTTGGGTCGATCATTTGTTACTCCCACGTCCTTCCGATGAAGGCAGACAGCGTTTGTTGTGGGGGCGACTCCATACGTCGGCACCAGATTTGGGGGACAACACTTTTTTTAAAATTCTTGTACAGCAGCAATTTACGTGCAGGAAGCGAATGGAACCGATGCAGCCCTTCGGCGGCGCCGAGTGTCCTCTCGATCCCGCCACAACCTCTCTCAAGAAAAGAACGCCCAACTCTTCTGTATAAGTGTTAAACGCCGCGAGGAAAATCGCTGTCCTTCAAGCATCGACTTCGCAAACTCCTTTATGTTCGTGCCGCCCACTGAATAGAGCGCAGTGAGCATCTTTCCTCAGGAGTTCTCCACTAATAATAATAATATCACTTTTCTTCTTTGAACATGAAATGTCCCCACGTGAACAATAATGTTTTCAGGTTAATTCTCTTCACAGATTCGATTTCGCTGTGTTATAATTGAGTTTTCATTCCTGAGAAACAATTTACGTTTACTACCTGAATATCGGTTCTCACGTTACATCGTATCTTCTCTTCCGTTGCTCTCACTTTCTAGTCGGACAACTGACGCCTTCTATTTTCTTCTTGTACTAGTTTGTGTCAAGTATTTCTCTCAATTCGAAACCTCGTTACGAAATGCGTGATCATTTTTTATTTGTTGCTCCTGTTTCATTTTCAGACACATTAAATAAAACATTTTTCCATTTGCTACACAAACTCCCATTGTACGAAATATTTTTTTGTATCTATCGATTTTTACTGACGACTTGCGTAATTGATCCTGAATTGATTTTCAGGTCTCCGATCGTCAACAAAGCACGTATTATTACTATAAATAAGATTGCTATGTAACTGCCCCTTTGTTTGAACTCCAGGAAATTACAAGGTCACAGCTATCAATCCCTCCGAAATCCATCAAAGTACTTCGTACCACAGCTTATACTTGATTGTGAAGATAACCTTCACGTGACGTCTAAAAAGCCAGAATTGCGATCAGAGTGATTTTCAATTTGTTAATTAAATGAACGGTTCAAATTTTATTAAAAATCTTTTAAGTTTTCACTCACTTTTATTATTTGACTGCTTTCGGGAAAACATTGAAGATTTGTCATTTTTGCATTTTATGTGAACGACAAACGATCTTTTACTGTGTCCTACTATACAAAAGTTGTGATACAGTATAATAGCAAATAAGAAAAATATAAGACCTGTGACATCACATGCTTGATCGTCTTGGACTAAGTGCAACACGTTTATGTAGAAGAAATGGTGTGTGGAACCACAATATAAATAAAGGTACTTAAAAAATCAGAAAAAACGCGAAAGAAGTGAGTGAAACTATATGAAGGACCATTCAAATGTATTCAAATAATTTATATCAATAAATAAATAATATTGAAGTATCTGTCCGAAACGGCTCAACGGATTTCAATGAAAATTTGAGAGATTTAGACAGGAATAATAATTTAAAGCTAACTTATATGTTTCATTGGGATATTTTGCACGGTTCAGTAGATATGATTATAAATATTTGTAAATCCATTGAATTGCAGCACTAAAGTAGGACCTGTTCAAAATCAACTGCGAATGATAAGGTTTTCCCGTAGGCGTTCTTATAATTTCATCCGATAGCCGTGAAATTTTCATGTTTGGCGCTGATCACCCCAGAGAAGTTTTCTGTCAATATTTTGAAGATTTAGGTTCCTTTCTGCCCCTGTTTAGACCAAACAATGTCTGACTTTAAAAGCATATAGAACTTGCAAATGGATGGATTATGCCATGACGTGTGAAACCAATCAAACGAATGAATTAAAAGTGCTATTAAACGTGAGATAATGCTTAAGTTTAACTAACATTTTATTTAAGTAATTATTCTTTTTATAGTTAATAAAAGTTGAAAATGTTTTATAAGTCGCAGTGGAGGAGACCCGGGCAGCACGTGCTCTATTTTATTTTTCGAACAAATGTAGATATACACATTATTTCACGGTAATCTGACCAAAGAAATTGTTCCAGTATTTTCTCCCTATAAATATGTATGTCTGTTACAGTGTATTTTAGTGTCTGTGTGTGCCGCAAACAAATCTAAACGCGTGGAGCAATTTCGACCAAATATTGCACAGAAATTCCTTGCGACTCGGAAGCAAGCAAAGACTGTAAGGGTTAGACACTACAACAATCCCTGGAGACGGGGATAGAGGGTATGAATCTTCCAAACGTAAATAAACAGTAGGTATGTGAACGCGAATTTTTCGCGGTTAGTGAGATTGATAGTGTCTTTCTCGGCATCGTACTTTTTTCAGACATTTTTTTTTAAGTTAGTGTACTTACTTAAGATACCAGTTTATTTCTTAACTCGATTTAGATACTGAGCTATCTCGGTGATTATGATGCATTTCAGCCCTCTTTAAGTAATGGGGTGTGAAAAGGTAAATTTTTAAAAACGTGGCCCTCTCGCTGATGGTTTAATCACGTGTTGAGAAAGACTACTGTTGAATTTCCGGTTATCGTTGGGCACCCAGCTAGTATCAAATAATTTAATTCTCTAAAGTCTTTACCGATTCTTTTTCAACTGCATGCAACCTTTATTTGTGTGCTTGATTTTACGAATTATGTGAAATAACAATGTCTTCCCGTCTCTTGGTTCCCGAATGCTAATAGAAATCTGAATTTGATAAACCTCTTTGGTGATCAGTCTAAATATTTTCCCTATTGTCTTTCGTTAGTGAAGTGCTGCCTGTTGTAGCAGGTTTTCTGAGAATTCTAACTCCGGAAACGTAGTTGGTGGAAAAATATATGTGATTATAATAGTTGTGCAGACTTTATCTTTCATCAAATATATATTAAATTATACTGGGTCCCCCGCAGGGCACTGATAATAGAAGCCAAGAGTCGGAAAGGTTTGAAGCTGTCGAATTAGTAACTTTTTAAAAAACAACATAAGTCTTCTGTAAATATCATTTTCTGAATACGCCGAGAAGTGGAATAAAAGAGTGCTAATTGGGGAAATGCGATTAATCCGACTTATGAGTCGCAGGCAACTCTTAAATGTAAGGTTTTCCGCCCTTCGGTTCTCAGGTAAAACCCAGAAACACTGGTAAAAAGGATGTTCCGCATATAGCCGCTGGCAGTATTTGCCTCCACAATCGCTCCATTCCCGTGCGTCACACGCCAAAGCACTTGCCAAGTGTGTTGTTGTGTTTGTAGTGCACGCGTGTACATGTGCGAGCTCCGAAGTCTGCAACTAATAGCCCGCAATTTGCTTTTTACTCATGTTTTTAATAATTTGAGTGAGCCTCGTGCTAAAACATAAACTATTGAAAGCACTTTGGAGATTTGATAAATTATAACATGATATTTCTAACTGCAAATTCATCAGTTATAAATACAACTCTTGCCATCTATATTGAAAGAATAATTAATATGTTGAACTTAAAAAAATCTGTTAATGTTGATTTTGAAAGAGAACAAGTCAAAATTCTTATCTGGTTTGAAGTAGGGCTAAATTTTACCGTTTAATTAGGTTTACGGGATTGGAGGTCTTGAGACGTTGACTCGAACTAGCTCAGTGGTTAGGGCGCCCGCGGTGAAATCGGGAGGTCCGGGGTTCGAGTCCCTGGTCCGGTCGATAATTTTCCATTCTTGTCCTTCTAAAATATCTATACGCTCTTGCTTGAGTTTCGGGTGAAAGTATTTGTACTTCCTTAGGCTATATACGTTTATGTGAAGTTGTCAGGCTTGGGAACCTGCAGGCAAATAAACCTACCAGTGGCTGGCCTCGCCTGACACACGGCCAATATTTGATTGGTAAATGCAAAGCCACGATGGACTCACGCAATACAAAACATAATCCAACGAATCATTCCGTCATCCACCATAACATCAAACTCCCAAAAGTAAATTCCGTAATCTCTAAATCCATAACCTCCCTGATTAAAAGCGCCCTCAACCACCCAAAGCCCACGATCCAGCAGTTCCATGACAATCCTCCTCCATTTCTACTCTTCCGGCAGTTCAAAACTTAACTCCCAATTGGTCTCATCCTTACCATCATGCCCGCAGACCACATCCTCATATATCCTTCAATAATCAGTTCAACCCTCACCCACCCATGTCGTATGCCTTTTAGACATATATACACACACACACAAAACTTAACCCATCTGCTAAAGTAGGCTAACGAGAGGACTAACCTACATTACACGTTTACATGTTAATTATATACACTATTTTAATTTTGTAAATTTATTATTTTAATATTGCTGAAAATCAGATGGATGGATAAAATCACTAACGAGGAAGTTATAAACAGAATAGGGGAAGCGCAAACAATATGGAGAACGTTGACCAAGAGAAGAGATAGATTAATAGACCACGTTTTGAGACATAAGGATAAAATTAGTATTAGATGGAAATGTGTGGAGTAAGAACAGAAGAGGGGGGCTGATAATGGAATACGCTAAGCAGATTAGGGAGGATGTAGGATGTGGTAGTTATGCGCAACTGAAAAGGCTTGCGCCAGATATGTTAGCATGGAGGGTTGCATCAGATCAGTCTTAGGACTGAATACCACCACCACAACAACAAGAATATTCTGTGTACTAGAAGAATTATGGTACTAACTGATAATCGTAAAGATAAAAGTTTTTTATATGAATAATAAAAACAGGGATTTTGTGTTTATAGTATTTGATTCTTACCCGTCGCGTTACGAAATTTATAGCGGGTCATTTAATTTTATAGCGCTGGAAAAGAAAATTGTGTCACTCGGATGGAATTCTTTGGCTTTTGGTGACCTCGTGGAAATAATAAAAAATAGTCGATTAATACAGACAAGTTTACTTTTACTTCATACGTGAGTCATGCACATAAGAAACTGAAATAGCATTTAAGAGCACGTTATTCGGGCGATTAAAAGCCGAATAAAACACGGTGTCGATAGAGCACTACTGCTGTCTTTGACACGAAATTTCAGACCTTATTAGTCGAGACACCAAAACTAAACATTATGTTTCTATTACCAAACGTCCTGATCTTTCTAATGGTGCCAACTAAAAAACGATATCTGTTGTTCTCCTGAACGATTAATCCCTCTGACAAAAAAACCATCTCAGTTTGGCGGTTTTCGCTTTGACCCCCATATTAATAGGTTTGTTCGTTAAGAATAATCGTAATACCTTGTAACGTTTAGTCTTCGACAGAAAAGGTCGTAAAACCTTTATGTGGTGTTATCCCTCAGAAAAATGTATATTGTTATCTGACTTGAGTGTGCTAAAACTACATTGTCCTTTAGAAAGTCGTAAATATTTATACTTTATTTTTGTGACTTGTTCTTCATGCCCAAGAAGAAGTTCTTGTTAACAAGTTTTTACTTTCAGCTTTGATCTCTAGCAAAATTGTAGTGAATATTCAAGAGTTTGTGCTACGGTGCGCTTCTGTATGTATAATTTATTTAATCGATTTAGTTAGGCGGAAAGTACTTTTGTTGTTCACGCTTATTCGTCGGCTTCGGTTATTACTGTGATTTTAATGAAGACGTGCGTCAGAAAAACTTACGAGTGCGTCAAGTTAACAGAGAATTGGAGGCTATATCATACTGTAGACTCATATCGACTTGAAGATTGTAGTATAAAAGATCAATTTTGAAAGAAGAAGTAATTTTAATATATTTTGTGAAGACTTAAACGTTCAAAGATTCAGACAGCTAATTTCACACACGCCAATCATGTACATGTACATTCTTATGAATGGGAAAAATCGTAGCATACTGAATATTTTATTTTAATCAGTAAATACAAACTTAGGAATTTTCTAAAATCAATCTGCGTATGAATTTACTTCCAATGTTGAATTTGGCATATCTCCGTGGACTCGGTTCTGTTGACTGTTCCCGATTGCTGTTGATGCAAAAGCCATCCGTTTCCAATCAGAAGACGAATCCTCGCAGTTTGTCGTTGTGATCTTTTTCGCGTCTTGTCAGGACGAATCTGCTCCCACCTCCAAACAAATACTTCCCATCTCCACAATGCACGTATTCTTGGCAAGTTAGTTCGCCTTTTCTGACCTGCGCTAATGTGGTTATTTTCGCAGCATCTTCAACAATTAAAGTTGACGTTCAAACGAAGTTTCTGAAGTGGGAAATGAATGAGTAAAACGTAAATATAATAATTACCCACCTTTAATTGCACCAAAATGAATTAATTATTTGACGATATTAGAAGGGAGATTAAGTCCGAGTATGAGGTGTCCAACCCAGTATAATAAAGATGAGTAAAGAATCACAGGAAAAACAAACGGTTTTCTTTGAAGACTAATACGTATATAATGTAATGAATTTTGGGGTAATATTAAATTATTTAATGAAATTATTTGAGCTGTAAGATATAATATAATAATTTTATTTATAAAAAAACAGTAACTTAATAGGGGTCCTACGCGCTATTAAAAACAAACCAATTAAAGAATGGGGATGATTTTTAAATATCAGGTTCATTGCTTATTGGGGTAACCACGTGCAGCAGAGATTTCGATCCTATTTGATCTTAATTCCTGTCTTGATGCAGGTTACTAGGCGACCGGAACTTCCTTCTTCCTTCAGGTTGAATTGTAGATTTTTCCTCTCACGGCCGAAAGTGGGATAAACCTGGTATTGCCGATGATTTGAGAAACCCCAGTTTTTCCTCCTCCCCTCTTGCCTTTCTTGTTTTTTATATCTTCTCACTAAAGAGCAACAATTCACAGCTCATTTTCAACTATTGTTTCATTCTCCAGCTTCCTCCTCCTTTTCACGTTATGATCAGCTCTGTTCCCTTCCACCTCGCCTTGTCAACGTTTTGAACAACTCTCCCTATCTACCTCCTCGCCCTCTCAACGTCTAGTACCATTCTGCCTTATTTTTGGGCTTCTCGCTTTCCAGCTAATCTTGTATATCCCTTCTCCAAGGGAAAACGATATCCCACTTGATGTTTGTGCCGCCAATCATCATGAGTCCTTCGTCCAGCGCGGGAAGTTTTCCATGACACAAGGGAAAATGTACTTCGGATATTTTGATGGGTTAATGTTCCTTCAGCAAAACAAGCTTAATATTATAAATCCGCAGACAGGCGCCGGGGAAAACCACTTCTTACCTGCCTGTCGCCGAGCTATAATGTTCTTTTTGAACCTTTCAACCATTCAAAAATCCAAAACTTCGAATAAAATTAGGGAGGGGTCCTACTGCGATACAATAATAAGTAATGCTACATACATCCTGTATTGAAGCCAAACTTCCAAAAGAATTAAAATTTGTGCGGTAAAGGCAATTTTGGAGAGAATAAGTCCGTCCATGAAATTTGTGAATAGTTCATAGCGACTAGAAACGAATGCATATAACAGATGTAACTTGAAGAAAACTTTCCTACACATTAGAATAAACTTACTTTCGTTAGCAATTCCTGCCAATTAGTTAGAGCACAGATTCGCTACAAGACAATTAAATAGATATTAAATTAATTAAAGAACTTTTAAAATCAAAAAGCAATAATTATGAATGACAGATCTGTAGTATTGGAAAAGAAGAATTACTCGGTGAAGTGAAGCTGAAATACAAATAAAAATGACCTCGATGATTATTTTATAAAAAGGATTAGTTTATTATTATTATTCCCATGCTCTTGCAAGCTACGCTCCCTTGCAGTTAAATCTGGCAATACTTGGATGGCAGAGTGAGTGATGTGCAACTGTAGCGCTCCACAGACATCAAGTAGACGCTGTTTGATCCGTCAAAGTAGTTGTCTCTCCTGTGAGCACTGCAAGAACAAAGCTCGTGTGCCGATGAACCATGAGGGGGGAAGGTAATTTTCGAAGCTACGTGTATGTGCAGGATGAAAATGTCTCCTGTTGACAATGCAAATACAATCTGTCACGGAGACAGACGGCTGAGGTTTGTTTGCACGATCTCGCTAACGTTGCCTTGAGCATTGTGTGAGGTCTCTATTTGCTGACTGGCGAACATACTCCAGGATGAGCCATTCTTAATAATATCGCATCTAAGTAAAAAATTAAAGAGACTAACTGCATAGAAATATTCTTCTTGAGATAGGAAATTCATGACATAAGTGCAGAAGGTCTGGTATTTTCCGTTTCGCATTCTCCGTCGTGCTACTGAGCGTGATTGTACATAAATGTAAACCTGTAAATAAAATACAATGAATTGTTGAAAGTGACAAATATAAGAATTTTATTTCTCTAGGAGAATTTGGAACAAAAATTTAATAGTCTATTTTTAAATTATTTTTCTGCAACTTTCATTATAAATATATTAGAAGTAGGATGAGTTCTTTTATTTATAAAAGTAATTCACCCACGACCAATCATATTTAATATTTAACTTTATCATGTTGTTGTTTGGTCTGATGCAACCCTCCATGTATTATCCGCAAACCTTTTCATTTCTACATAAGTACCACGTCCCACATCATCCCTAATCTGCTTAGTGTCTTCCACGTTAGGCCTCCCTCTTATGTTCTTACCCCACACACTTTCCTCTAATGCTAATTTTACAAGACCCTCATGTATCAAAACGTAGCCTATTAATCTTCTCTTAGTCTAACTCCTCCATATTGTTCTCTCATCTCTTATTCTGCTTAAAACTTCCTGGTTAGTTACAATATCTACCCATCTGATTTGCAGTATTATTCTATACCTCATTTAGAGAAATCATAATATAAACTTATGAACTTGTTTGCCAATTACGGTGTTAGGGCAGTATTTAAATCATTTAATAATTCAAATTTTGTTAAAACTTCTAAAGATTGTACAAACATTGTTGATAAACTCAATGTTGTTTATAGAATTGATTGTTCGGATTGTGAATGTTGTCGTATTGGATAGCTTCAAACCAGAATTAAGCAACATTTCGAAAATTTATAACAACCTTTACGTAAACAATATTTATTGACAGGATTGATTTGTTTTATAAATTTTTGATATAGAACGTATTATTATTTTCGATTATGAGTGAAATGCTTCACATAACATCACAATGTAAATTCTACAACTGTAAAAATAGGTACGCCATATTTATATTCAATTTACGACTCTATTATTTTGAATTAACGTAACTATGTACATGTAACTATTTTTAATTTTTTGTAGAAAGAACGGAAGAGTTCCCGTCGTTTGGAGGCCAAATGTCTTATTTTAAAATAAAATTAGTCTTTTTCTGTTTTTGCCATTAATTGTATTTTATGTAAAATCCTAAGTAAGATTAATTTCATTATTTTATTTATAATTTTTCAGCTATAAATCCCAATTGAATACACAATTTATGACTTGCTATTGCAATAATTCATTAAATACATTGTAGGATAGTTTTGAGTGGTTGGTTTTTCATTTTACAGCATCAGTCTCTTCAACACCCGCATACTCATGTGGTGGGTGAACTATTCGGGCAGAATTATATTGCAAGCGCCGTAATCTGGTTCACAAACTTTATTGATATATAACCGTTTATTCACTGGCCACAGTTTACGTATATCAGTTCATAGTACAATATGCAGTTCTTTCTACTTTGAACTGTGTGAAGTACTTGCTGTAATACTGCTACCAATAGAATTCTATTTCATACGAAGTTTATTGCTTGGTAGAAAACGAATAGTTACAGATTAAATCCATTGGCTCCCTTCCTGTGTTTGCTTAAGTATATTATTTTGTGCCTTTACGGAGATGTCATAGTCGACTTCACTTTTGAGGACATTCTTTTATTACACAAATCAGCGACCACAATTTACAGTTCATGTAATTTGCCCTCGATACAATTGTGTATGAAACATATAAAAGGGAAAATTTGATCTGAAAATAAAACAATAAAAAATGGTCGTATATTCACACTAAAGAAAAACAGATTCCTGGTTTGGATGATTGTTTACTTAGATGCCTTGGCCGCTCCCAGTGATCGTTGGACTGAAACGGTCTTGCCTATTGTCTTAATATATTAACAGTTCAAACGGGAGTCAAATTTTTATTACAAGTACATATATTAGTTATATTTATCTGACATAAGTTACGTCAGAAAGAATTCAATGGAGCACATACAACTTAAAATAGGAAAATTTTTGACTAATTAAACTTTTTGTTTCTTATTAATTTTTATTCCTATGTCAATCAAAGTTAGTAGGTTATAAAATCTGACTTTTATATATATTGAAAAAAATTTAATGTGAAAAAAAATTCATTTACCAACTTTTACAAATTATTTTAATGAATTATTTTCACAATGCAGGTTCTGAACCGTTTTTCTGATAACTCAATCACTTTAAAATATTTTTGTGTTCACTTTTTTGTGATGTATCTGATACTCTTGCTTACAGCATCATACTTTTTGGGTCAAATTCCGTAACAGATAATATTTTTAATGTTGTGCTAAATGGAAAACATTGATTTCTGATCAGTTCTTGAGAATATATTATTTTTATCGGAAAAACTATTAAAGTGACACAAGTGATTTTGCATCATATTGTAGATAAAGCATGAAAACAAGCACACAAAAATTTTCAATATGATATATTTGATAGTTTTTGAGTTATAACGGAAACGGTTCTTAAAAATTCAATTTGTGGAAAATAAGCGTAAACATATATTTATATATCTTGCATGCTTTAAGAACCATTTGGAATTCAACCCCCCCTTTCTCCCCTTCTATTGCTGAATTTTGATTTGTAACCTGCAATCTAAGCTTCTTTCATCATTTCCTGGCTTCTTTTGTGGTTTGCAGTTTCCTTTTTTTTTTGCAGTCCTTATACAAGTCTCATCTTCAAGTTTAGTTCATGTTCACAATACCTCTCAGTCTCCATTCCTAATTCAGAAATCACTTTCAAATTACCTTGTGTACCTTGATTGAAAGTAATCACAGCAACTTTGACTATTGTCTTTCCACAAATTCCAGTTTTAGGAGATGTTTTCCAAATTTTTGAGTTCGACTCATTGACATTGTGTATATGTTCCAACACACCTTTTTAGGAGCTCTTTTGGCAACTGAAGACTGATTTTATTGAATTCATTACAGATTCTGGCAAAGAATTGTTATGTTTGTATCTGGCCACCATTCCTGTAATTATTGCTCTCTGATATGGACACCAAGAGTTTGCACCTTTAGGGCATAAATAATGCAATGAATTTTGCATCTGATGAGCATTTATGATACCAAATGGCATATAAACATTCTCATCTCACTTACTGAATTAGAATTTCTCTAATAGCATTGCCCTAGTATTGAGTATGTCTTTATTGCACTATCTGGCATCGCTCTGACTTTTAAATTATGTTGCAGCATTGTCATTTAAATCATAACTCTAAAACTACTTAAGATATCGCGATAAGTTTTAAGAAAAATAATCTAAATTAATTGCTCCATTGACTAAATTAAACATTAGATTCCTTGAATGTCTTAAGTTGTATGTGTGCCTCCTTAATGCACCCTCATACGACGTTTCGCTCCAGTTGTAGAATTTCATCAGGTGTTCAATTATAAGTTAATTAATTTGGGATTGTTGAATTTTACAAGTATAAGTCAGGAACTAAAAGTCAATGCAAATTTAGGAGAAGCTTTGTCAAATGTTACCGGAAAACGATTGTCACTGAAATGACCAAGTACTATTACTCTTTAATTTCCAAGAAAGAAAAGTATATTTCTAACATCGACGAGACAAAATCTGACAGCGAGTAAATAAGATTCGTCTGCTGGCTGTGAACAAAACAAACGTGGCGGGCTCCACGCCAAATTCCTCCACCAGCAGGTGTCTGCGTCGATAACAATCTTGAAATAGTACGGGTTCGACGACCCCTCGGGTTCTCTAAATCTACCCAGAAGGTCGAAATGGCCTTCGTGGGCGGCTACGTCAGTCGTCACGTTTACTTTGCTCCTCTATGGAGCGTTGTCACCAGCTTCCATTATGCACTGGTGCCAGAGCTCTGGCGTCCAGTGCCAACATCCACGTACATCTCCATTCGAATTATTTCATCTTTTGCTAGAACCGAGTTATAATTAATCCAATTTACAATTGAGATTAAATGAAGTTCCAAAATTATGTTGCATATAATGGGCGTGGGACAGTAAATATCGAAACATCGGCGATGGAACGAAAGTTTTTATTTCGGCAATAATAACAGCCAGGAAAGGCAATTCGTCATTTTCGTGAACTATGGAAGCTGAAAAGTAATCACTATAAAGTAGAAATAAGGAGAATGTGGCGTGCGATAGGCTAGTGAAAATACCCCACAGGATATAAATCTCTCCGTACTTCCTACATACGAGAACTGAAGAAAGTGGACAGCATGAGTGGAAAACGAACCAAAGACGTTTACGTACCTAATTTGTAATGTTTAAGTATGATGATAATTGCACAAGCTGAATGAAGATGTTTGCGCGAAATTGATGTTATAAAAAGACATTTGTTAAACATATTGTTTGGTTGTGTATGAGAATTATTTCGGAGGTATACATTTTTGAATGAAAAGCTATGTGGGAAGGAATTCTCGTGAGGACGAGCGGGCTCAGACGTCGTACAAAGACGTGCCAAACAAGTCGACTGGACCTGTAGGAATGCAACCATATATAGTAGAACCGCCTTTCGGCAAGGTTGCACTTGCATCCCTGCACAACTACGTGCGTGACATTGCCCTTTATATCAGAGAGGAATACCGACACAGACATATTGCACCAAACTTCCACGTGTTCAGAGAACTCAGTGGCCTACAGAACGGGAGATCGGTTAATTAATATTAATTATACAATAATATTAATATTTTTCACATATTTTTGGAATTCAATATTTTTGTTAAATATTCCTAAAAACAATATTCATGTCACGGAAGGATTGCGCCTTCCATTTTTTGATTTCTGGTTAATGCCTTACGAGTATAATGTTTAAATGGTTATGTGTACATTGGTTTACTAATGCAAGTAAAATTTGCGATAGAAGTGGTAAAAGGATTTCTCCCAAACATATTATGGTCTGTGGTGTCTTTGTTCCTACGAATTTTATTTTTATATTTATTTAGCAATCTTCTATCAATTAAGCACGTTAATTGGGCTATAGGAGAATGCTGAAAATTAGATGAGTGGATAGAATCACAAATGAGGAAGACTTAAGAAGAATAGGGGAAAAGCGACAATATGGATGACGTTGACTAAGAGAAATGACAGATCAATAGGCTATGTTTTAAGACACGAGGGTCGTGTGTAATTAGCATTAGAGGGAAGTGTGTGGTGTAAGAACAGAAGAGGGAGGCCAACGATGGAATCCGCTAAGGAGATTAGGGAGGATGTAGCGTGTTCTAATTATAAGGAAATGAAAAGGCTTGGGGAACATAGGTTAGCATGGAGGGTTGCATGAAACTAGTCTTAGGACTGAATACCACAACAACATTCACTTCGGAATAGCTGAATGCATTATGTTTATGATGGAGCCGGAAGTAATTTATGGGTAATTGAAGATATAAAAATGTTCTTTTTTCCAATTTAGAGGCACTATGAATCACGACATCTCTGCCGAAAACGGTCCTCTTTTGTATCAGAAATACAACCCAAATAGGTAATAACCATCAAGAAGTGTCATTAGACTTTCGCTATAGATGAAATAATGAAACGCATGTATCGTATCGATAGAATAGTTTGAGCGAGACTTTTGGTGAAGCTGAAATGGAAGCCTTAGATGTTTCCCCAGGGACTTGCGATTGTGTGAATCTGAGTCGAGGAGATCCTCACTCTGCCGGTCTTCAATTGGCACTGCAGCGGGTAGCGGGAAGCGGGAAGACATCTCTTCAGGGAGCTCCTTGCTGACCGGAACTGCGCAGAATGCTAAGCACCCACTTCCGCTGGAATTACCATTCGTGAGGGCCAATAAACCTGCAGCTGGTTAGCAGGCGATGCAGTAAAAAGCCGAGGGCTAGACGTGCATCGCGTGTGACGACGGTCGTAACTCCATTACAGCACCACGCCCTCGCAGACTCACTCACGCCGACATATGCCGCCCTTTACTCTACTCTCTCGCTTTGCACTAAATTACCTAGTGTTTATTTAGGAAACACTCGCTTTACGTCACAATATTACGACTTTGCCTTCTATTTTAACTCAAGTTTCACCCTGTATCACCTTGCTTTTTTCCCCTTCGTTGTAATAATATTACTGATGTTGCGAAAATTTTAATAAAAGCATCGCAGTCCTGACTCCTTTGCCTAGGCTTCACAATAATGTCCACGCTACGAAAAACTGTTCCCTAAGATAAATGCATTTTTGAGATTGTATTACGATATTTCGACACACGGCAAATTAACCAACGTGTTATGAGAATAGAAACCAATTACATATATTTAATTAGTATATTATGTAACAATGCAACTCAAGTCAATTCAAGGAAGAACGATTCCTTGGAACTTATCATAACTACAATTAATTATTTAATACGGGAGTATTCTATTATTGTGTCTTAGATCTGATGAAAAAATGCCTGCAGTTTTCGAACAACTCATGTGTCCTACATGTTGCCAAAGTGGTAAGTTTTGATACTGGTGTGTAAAAACTTATTGATGATTTGATGCTGACGTAATGAACATGTTATAGGTTAATATGTGAGTGAGGGATGCAGATGCTCTTCCCGCCTTTGAAATTCTTGAGTAGTAGACAAGTGAGAACTCACCTCTACACTGGAATAAACACGCGATGCCTTCAATGTGGTTATGGATAAAGAGTTCAATATGAGGATTAATAGAGGGAAAAACAAGGCAATGCAGTGTAGTAACGGAAACAGTGGAATAACAAAGGGTGTTATATTGAGAAAGGATATTTTGAAGGAAGTTAAGGAATCTGGACATTGGTAGCGTTCATAACTAGGAATGGTAGAAGTATAGTAGACTTAAAGAATAGCTCAGGAAAGGAAGGCTTTCGCGAAAAATAGGGATTTACTTACGGGTAATATAAGTCTGAATATTAGGAAATCGTTGCTAAAAACGTTTGCATGGAGCGTGGCGTTATATGGGCGCGAAACGCTGACGATAGGAATAGAAGTCTTTGAAATGTAGTGCTGTAGGCGAATGCTGCAAATCAGATGGGTGGATAAAGTAACTAACGAGGAAGTTCTAAATAGAATAGGGGTAGAGCGAACAATTTGGAGAACGTTGACCAAGAGAAGGGATAGATTAATAGACCACGTTTTGAGACATGATGATCTTGCAAAATTAGCATTATGGGGAAGTGTGCGGCAAGTAGAGAAGGGGGAGACAAAGGATGAAATACGCTATGCAGATTAGTCATGCGGAAATGAAAAGTCTTGCGGAAGGCAGGGTTGTATCAGACTAGTCTAAGGACTGAATACCAGAACAACAACTACGCGGTCCTTATTTCCCATTTATTTGGAACCGCCTTATAAATGCATGGCATGCTGTATTTATCGGAAGCAAGGCCCAAGACTGTGTTACGGAACATGACTTCCGCCTAGTTATATCTTCCAATTAGAACTCTAGGAGATATGGAACAATAATAAGAAAAATAATACGGAAGATTTTTTAATTAAAATTTATTAGACGAGCTTTAGGTCTGAATACCACATCAACAACAACCTTCAATTAGCTGCGGTTCATGTTTGGTGAGATTTCGTTTCCTTCCATGACTCGAATTAAAAAAATAAATAGTAAATGAATTCAAGACTCCTTCTCACAGTAGCAAATTTGTATACATTTACAAAGTTTAAATCAACTAAAACGAAGTTTCGTCACCATATTTGAGACTTCCTCGCTTAATTTCTTCACATGTTTAAATTTGATGGTCAAATAGAAGCTGAAATGTATAAGAATGTAAATGGGAGTGTCTACTTGTTCGGTTGAAGCTGTCCTTGTAGGCAGTCCACTTAAGATCATTACAGCCGTCCCTGTGGAAATGTCAGTTACTCTTCCGGCATTCGGAAATTTGCCTGCTCATGGCACAGCCCAACCTAGTAAGGAAACAGGGATATCTCTTTTAAACACACGCCGAATTCCAGTCTCAGTTTACCCTAATTGACTCAATGTCCTGCATGCTACCCATATGCCTAGATGTTATGATGATTCTTAAGATGTAATTTCTGTAGGTTTCTTCAATCGAACCGCAAGTAGGATTATAATTTGATAGTTCTCATCTATAAACAAATAAATAGTATTGTATATTTGGAAATATGAACATGTTAGTTTCGTTTGCCTTCATGTAAATGACGAGGAATTAAGTATTCATAGTTTTAAGCAGTTTTGTAGGTTGTTGAATATTTTCCGAGATGCTCCTGATAGCGAGCTCCGTCTTCGGCCTCACAGGACAGTCGCATAATAAAGCTGCATGTCAGAGGCAGACAGCAAAGAAATGTTCCAAATCTCCGCGGCACGAGGAAATTCTAGAGTCAGGCAGCACATTTCAATAAGGAACGCTCCATTTAATTATAATTCCTCTTACACGACAATAAAGAATCTCAAAGTTTTACGTGACGCGTGTTTGTATAACCTCTGAATCCTAATTAAATTAGGAATTATTAATAACGTGGGCTGTAAATATGACGGCTTTTATGAGCACACGAACTTATTTCCTAATTATTTTATTTACACTGTTACATGATAATTTTGTAAGAAGAGCTTTTAATTAGATGAGCATGCAGTACAATGTTGAACTTGTATGTTACGTAATTTCTATATTTTTTGCTAATATTGTAATATTAGAAAACGTATAAACACATGTGTCAGGTCTATTGTATGCTTTCTCAGCTATTGCGCTCTGACGTCCCATTCTCAAGCAGTTGATTACAGATTTCGTAAGATTTCAAAAGTTTTCAGACTCACAAATTTAGCTACTTGGCAATGAAATTGAGTTACGTCGATGTGCTCTGAAGCTGTATTTTGTCTTACGTATTCAGTCAAGTACCAATTTATGTTACGTAGAAATGAATATTATTGATTAAAGCCGATACTGTACAAACGATCTTCCGAAAGAGTTGAAACAAGCGTGTTATATGCAGTCCACGCCGAAGATATACCATGACGCCGTGCTCAGAGCTCAGTGCTACAAGAGAACCCCAATCCTCCGATCCCCTTCCCATTTTCCGAGCGCTAACGCGTCTTTCTCGCTCCTGCTATTGAAACACAATGATCTAAGTATATCAATTATTTTATTTCTTAATAGTAAATTTTTCTTTAAAAAAGAAATAGTTAAGAAATGAAGTTCGGGAAATGGACAAAACGCAGACAAAGCTGTAAATAAGCTTTAATTATAAATGCGAACTTGAATCCATTTTAGGGATATAAAGGCAAATCTATTAACTAATAAATAAGCAAATACAAATTATCATTGATTGTAATAACTTAAGATGAAGTTAATTGAATGTCAAAAATAAAATAAAAATATGGACAAAACCGCTTAGAGATTAACTTTTAAGTTTAGAGGTTTATGAATCCTGGATTATAGTAATGTCAATATTGTTTAAAAATGTCTTTTATTTTTAACATTAACCAATAAATAAAATTAAAGTCTCCGTCTGTGATTTCAAAATGAATGCCAAGATTTTATGAATCAGTATTAAAATGACTTTATTCTTGTTTCAATGATAATTTAGATGATAATGAAGAATAACCCTTGGTTTTAATCAGTCACACAAACTTATTTGCCGCAGTTCTTATAAATGTATCATTGAAAAACAAAAAATGTACGCATTTACTAAACATTTTTTTAAAACAGGCCGAGTGTTTCTCGGTCTAATTGGAGCATTTCAAAATTTGACAAGAACGAAGACAGGAGCGATTGCTATATTCAGTAAATTCATGATGCCAAAAATCTGTTTATAAAGTATAGAAATTTTTCCAATTGAACGTCATTGGTTTTAAGAATATACTTAGACACGATAAATTAAGTTAAGAATAGTATATGGTTAACTTATCCGTTTAATAAACGTTTCATGTAAATTATATACGGAATTTTATTACAACGTTACATTTTAATATTGACATCATCTTCATTATTTTAATAAATTTATTTTACTAACCACTAGAATTCGCAGTATGTCAACGGTAGAATCAATATTATTAATATTTTTACTCTGTTAAATTTTTCCTCATACTTTAATGCATGACTTGGAAATCGGCGGTTCATTATTTATTTATAAATTTCGTGGTTATTTGTGCTATTTAGAAGCACTTACTACAATTTACTTTTAGGGGATTTATTCCATCACGTTTTTCAAATAACAAAACATTTAAAAAAACAGTATCAGCTTATGTTAACAAACTGGACTGAATCTGAAGTATATAAATCATTAAAAACATAATTCTTTCTATTCACATACTTACTTTATTGGACTGGCACTGTTCTTGAGTTGAAGAAGCAAGGAAGACCGGAAGGAGGATGTCGTGTCTACCTGCTCGCTTCTCTCAGCATTGACCACTTGGGCCATAATACCAGCATTAGGAAATTATTAGGCAAGGAACAAAATATACGTGCTTACTCTGTCGATAATACAAGTTTTCAAGGGACAGTAACAAAAATGAATGAGAATTCAATAATAAATTATGCGTGTAATAATTCAAATAAGCAAAATTTGTCCGTATTTCAATTATTACTAATCAGAATTGTATGAAATATTCATCTCGAATTTAGTTGTCAGATAAGGCAGTACGTAGGTTCCCTGGAGTCGCACGACCCCACTACTATTGTGAAAGGAAGACTTTGGTTGGTAAACCGAGGGTGTTGAGGCGTGTGAAATAGCAAGGATTTAATTGCTCCGAACGAGCGGAATTGGATCGGACGGGAGGCGGAGCTTCGACAGGGTGGTTAATTCATCAAGAGCTCGTTAGGTGCGCATGCAAATTGTTAATTAGAGGACGGATTTTCGAGAGGATGAATCACTTCTTTCTTTTTATCAATTTTTATTCGTAGCGACTGCCACGTTATAAATTCATATATATTTTTATTTATAATAAACCAGCTTATAATATTTAACGAATTCCGCGTTAAATACAGATGTTACTTTAAATTTTTGTATTTGGAAATCTGTGCTCTAGCTAATTGAATTTTCTTCAGCCTTATAAACGCATGCATCATTTGCTCTAATTGAGCTATTCTTGGCGGCAGTAACAAAGAAACGTTCCAAATTACACCAGAAATATAAAATGAGAATAGGGAAGAAATAATACGTATAAAAAGTTTTAATTGAGTTCCCTCGAAAATTAAATTAAAGTAGAGACTTTAATTTTCTTTTCTTTTCACGTCGCTTATATTTCCTTATCCTTCCACTGGAAGAGCTAACACTGGGGAGAAATGTCAGAAAAACGTATGAAATTGCTACATTCACTTTCAGTCCTTTTGAGAAAAAAATATTATCCTTCTGAAATTTGAAATATTTCTGTACTATTTTGCAATTTTACTGTAGTAAATTGCTTCTACCAACCTTAATTTAATATTGTTAACGTTAGTTCTTTTTGAAGACTTCCTCTGTTGTAATTGTTATCGTCTCCTTTGTAAAATTCTGAACAATTTACTCAACTTTCTCATTC
The DNA here is from genome assembly GCA_034510155.1 of Eucriotettix oculatus. NCBI lineage: Eukaryota > Metazoa > Arthropoda > Insecta > Orthoptera > Tetrigidae > Eucriotettix > Eucriotettix oculatus. Next base: position 10,075,030 of record CM067378.1, on the reverse strand, counting down.
TTCCTACACAAATTTTATAAATCCATTCCTAAGTTACTAATGGAAAATTGCCTTAAAGTGTACTCAAATAGCCTGTGACATTAAAACCTCCCCCTCGTGAAAAATGTGCAGCCTGTCATACTTTTCGCAGGTGAATATTCAAGCAGGGAATTCCTACAGGAATGCTTTCTTCTTCAGATTTTGAAGTATGTCCCGGTGCTCACTGGAGAACAAATGGTTCATGTGAACATGCACAGTAATCAAACGTGTTACATGAAACAACACGCATTCACACTACCTCGTGCGGTAATAATAATACAATATTTCGCTATATTCATTTCTTAATGCCTACATCTCGCTGTGGTCATCGGAGAAACGAAATCTGAATATTTAACGATTTTTTGTATTTTATGCAAAAAGTGGTTGAAAATATTAAAAAACTAAAAATTATATTTGAAGATGGATTCCCGGGTCAAGAATGGAAAGTATTTGCCTTTGCATAAAAACTATACCCTGAACATATTCGTTTATACCCAGTGTGCACCGGCCTATACAAACGGAAGCACTTCGGCCATTTTTTGTTGGTGTATGCTCCGGGGACTCACACCTTTGGCATATGGTAAAGTGGAGTTGTCACCTCGTGGATACCTTTATGTAACCCGTAAGCCGAAATAAAACCTATGTTATTCATGTTTCATAACAAGGTAATGTGGATTATTAACTTAAATAAAATCACAGTATGATGCTGTTTTATGAAAAAAATGCGAAGTGATGTTGAGAGTTTTAAGTGGAACGTATAGGATTTAAGAATACCAATATTGTTTGCAGGATTACAGAAGGTATATAAACGTCTATATTTTGAACAATCGAACAGGACAAAATAATGTTAAGTTTCTGTTGCTAGAGTTTGTTCATATTTCACTAAATTTAATTTTTCCAAAAAATTTTCCCCGTGATAATTCATCGAGATAGAAATTATCCACGTCGTTTAACTGTTTAATAGAATTTGTGTGTTTGGTACTTAAGTGTTTTAATTGCCTATAATTAAATATTTGATGTATTAATTAAAGATAGAGTTTTAACACACTTGATTAGGCTGAGTGGAGCGCAGCTCCTTTTTTTCCTCAGTCAGAGGTCATTCACTCTAGGGGATTGCTAATTTTTTAACCTGTGTTGTGACAACTAATTTCAATAAATACCGTATAAGAATGATAAGATAAAAAGAGAAACTGAAGCTATTATGGATGTCTACATGTGTCAGAATATTGAACATGAAACAAACCATGCTCTCTATCTTATTTCAAGTTTTCTATTTACGTTTCTCCTAGATGTTATGTAATGTCAGTGATTGATGTATTATTTAACTCTACGTTGAAAATATTATTTGTTAAATATCTGTTACATTTTAATAAGAGGAGACTCCTGGTCCAAGTAACTTGATAAAGGCGAGGGTGAGCGATGTAAGTATAAGTTTATTATCCCTTACGAGAAAGGAAAATTAAAATGGGTACAGTACAAGAAGGTCATACACAAGAAAAAAAGGAAAATTTTTTTAAGCATTAATTGTTTTAAAACTTGAATATTTAGATGTTGACAGAGGAAGCCTCGTGAGATATATTTTGGCTGCGAGTTGCGTGCCAGGTGTTACGGATCGGGGTCAACTCCATAAATCAGCTCGTGCCAACCAGACGTGGAAAATCCTCGCCGTTTGCCTAATAAGCGGGGGCGATTCATGGCCCAGAGGAGAGGAAAGGAGAGGAGAGGAAAGGAGCACGTCGCCTACATAAAACTCGCCCTAACGGCCCTGCGCCTCTCCCTTTCCCTGTCCCTGCCCTTCCTCCATTGCCAAGGAGGTTTTCCCACCTCACGAGGGAAACTTCGGAAACGACTCACGCTCTTTACTACGAAGCAATAAATCCGGCCAACTTCTCCCTTGTTTTATTTGCTGTATCTTACAAGTGTACAGAAGGGAGAGATATCCAACTCAATAAATAGGTGTCACTTAGGAAACGACTTGTGACTGCGATATTACCCTGCACAAAAAAGAGACGACGTTTTCCAAACTCCCAGTAGGATCCTGTAAAAGTAATTTCAAGAAATACATTTAAATAATTTTTATTAAGTAGCATAAAAAGTATATAGGAAGATGGAACGTCAATTAGGTTTTAGGAAGAATTTAGGGACAAGAGAAGCATATTTGACTTTGCGAATAATTTTAGAAAACAGGATAAGAAAAAAACGACCTACGTTCATGGCAATTGTAGATTTAGAAAAAGCGTTTGATAAAGTGAACTGAAACACAGTATTAAGGATTTTGAAAACGATTGAATTAAAATATCGAGAAAGGAGGCTTGTCATGACCTCTACAAAAGACAAGTAGCAGTAATTAGAATAGATAGCCGTATTCAAGAAAGAAGTAAGACAAGGATGCTGTATTTCGCCCATGCTGTTTAACTTATATATAGAACAGGCGGTGAAGAAAGTTAAAACGGAATATGGAAAAGGGATCATTCTGCAAGGAGAAGAAATAAAAACCCTACACTTTGCCGATGATATTGTAGTATTATTAACCATAATAAATGGCATGAACGTAGTCCTGGAGAAAGAGTTCAATATGAGGATTAATAGAGGGAAATCCAAGGTAATGGTGTGTAGTATGGGAAACAGGGAAATAACAAAGGGTGTTAGATTGTGAAGGGATATTTTGACGGAATTTAAGGAATTATGCTACTTGGGAAGCATAATAACTAGGGATGTTAGAAGTTTAGTAGACGTAAAGAGTAGGAAAGCAGAAGCAAGGAAGGGTTTCGTGAAAAAGAGGAATTTACTTAAGGGTAATATTAGTGTGAATATTATGAAATCGTTGCTAAATTTTTTTGCATGTTGTGTGGCGTCATATGGAAGCGAAACGTGGACTATAGTAGTTGTGGAAAGGAAAAGAATAGAAGTCTTTGAAATTTGGTGCTATAGGAGATGGATGGACAGGGTGGACAGATTCACTAACGAGGAAGTTCTAAACAGAATCATGTAAGAGTGAACAATATGGAGGATGTTGACTAGGAGAAGGGATAGATTAATAGGGGTAAGAATAGAAGAGGGAGGCCAAGGATGAAATACGAATAGCGTATTATGGTGGGTGGGGATGTGGTCGTAATGCAAAAATGAAAAGGCTTGCGTACGATTGGTTAGCATGGAGGGTTGCATCAGACAACAACAACAAATCTCAAATAATCCAAGTGTGTAAAATAATTTAACTTTTACAAGAAAATTTGCTAAATTATCTGCTATATTCAACAAAGATTTACATAATGAACCGAATATTATTATTGAGGATTTAAATGTTAATTTATGTGATATATTCTTGGAATTAATAAAACTTTTCACTTTGACGTGCAAGCGGTCGTAAGTACAATAAATTCAAGAACGTGAGAAATGCCATCATTAAGGTTCTGTCATAGAGAGTATGAAATTTGAAGGAAGGCATTCAGGCATTATTACGAGAAATATATTAACATTTGGTGGAGGAATCACGGACTGCGTCTATAAGTGAACTAGGAGAGCTAAATGGTTAAACGGCAACCCGAGCTCAACTACTTGTACGGTAGATATCTTCCCATCCTTATGGCGAGATTAAAATAAAGCATTTCTTACATTTTTGACTGATAAAATTAATCTATTAAAGTCGATTCCATAAATATCAAGTTACATTGCCGTAATAACCCAAGTTTATAATAATTGAATTCATTCGCGGAAGTATTTTAATATTAAAAAGAAAAGAATTTCAAGATCCAAATGTAACTATAATAACAAGATTTTTGGCTTCTCTGCTGCTGTGATGAAATAATAATGAAACCAGAAGTTGACACTGACGAAATTTGTCACTAACAATTCTATATCGGCACAACAGCTGAACTCTTCGTCATACTAAGATTCAATGGAGGCGACCAAGATGCTCACAAATTAGGTCTCACGTAGCATTATCAGCAACCAGACAAGAGATGGCATCGTCAGCTTTATGAGAAACAATTATAGAATCACTGTTGCATGGACTCCGTCTGATGCGGGAATCATCGGCCACGACAGGGATGACCAATAAGCAAGGATGGAGGCTGTGCTGATGAGGAGCCTTCACAACTTGGCCACATCTACGAGTAATGAACCTCGCGGAGCGTCAATCAGTTTGCTTTCAACTGGAGGCTGGCCAAAAATCCAGGGAGCTGTGGATTGTCACCAGCAGACAATCAGATTTTCTAAGTTTTCCACCCCAAAGGCTAATGAAGAACAGAAGACCAGAACTAGACCACTCCAGTCGCTATTCACCCACTCCTTTCTATTTTCCACATTACCGCAGTCAGTGTGTGAGCCGGTTACGATTTCTCACGTACTCTTCGATTCTACATTGAGGGCGCAACTGTGCTGCAGGAGTTTTCTCGCAGGCGCTTCAGCCCAGAGTGACTGTGGGGCTCACCTGATCATGTCGGGAATGCCTCGCACTCTCTAGGTACTTTTTATCAAAGTTCTCATATGCCGAGACACCTTCACCTATTTTAGGAGGTATCTTTACTGGGGTCAAAGACCTTGGGCATATGGCAAGAGTTGTCCGCTAATCCCATTGGATCAGTCGGCCAACTGCCTCCTGAAACTGGTGGAGACATGGAGAAGGGAATGCTGCGACCCCACAGCAGACTCGTCTCCCGTCATTCGGAAGGGCGTGAGAATAGTACCCAATGCCCGACCTACCTGATGCAGGTTTTCTAGGGTTTTCCCTGCATCTCTTTAGGTGAAACACCGGGTAGGATCCTTAAACCATAGCCCGGGGGCCCTAGTTAACCCTTGGCTACCTTGATCTACCTTCCGCATCCCCCTTTTCAATTCCTTTCCTGTGCTATTAAAGGGGAGTTGCCTGTTTCAGGATCACCCTCATGTAGCCTGTTACCCCACCCCCCTCAAAAAAAAAACATTCTACATTGAACCGTTCACTGAAGAGTATTTCTATAAGTCAACAATAGCCATCTTCAGCCTATTATTCTCCCTGATGCAACGTACCTCTTGGAAGAGAAAAAGTTGTGTTTTTTTGTTCATGTAATTTATAGGGTTCAAGCGATTCAAATCGTTTAATAAAAACAAAAAAATTCTATATATTTTGAACGTTTCCCATGCGACGTGAAATGGAGGAAACAAATAACCTTCGTACGATTTTGTTTTATAACAATAATATATGGAGTTCATAAAGTAAGAGACTTATGATTCTGCTGGCCGGTATGTAGTGAATTAACATTATGACACTGAAATATTTTTATGGCGCTAGCAATTCATTACAAAAATATGTCTCATAAATTCACATTTAAATCATCACTTATAATAATCTGTAATTAATGTATATCTCGATTGAATATAGCAGATCATACTCTTTCATATCGAAATAAATCTTCAAGGTAATTTTATTTCCACTTTTATTACGTGAGATTAAAATTACAAAATTAGTTGCCCACTTTGCAGTTCGTGTGTTCTAGTCAAGTATCTCCCGTAGATCTCTTAAAGATATGATTAAGAATAACTCAGTACTCCAAATATCTATAAACTTGTGTTTGTCGTGTGTATTTTGTAATTAACAACTGTTGCCACTCTCTATTTTGTAAGAATATAAATTGTGAAATATTCAAGACGCTTATACGGAAAACCACACAAAGGAAGAAGTAGATTGACATCAAATTCATGCAGTTTTATTTACTGTTAGCTAAAAAATTCCAGTTACCTCTCAAAATTAAATCACAGTTAACAGAACGACATTGAAAGAAATGTCCACGAATGACGTAGATGTCTGGGGATGCGCCGGTAACAGAAGCATGGCTATTATTCAAAGGTGCCAACCGAAAATACTCAGACGTACCAACCGACATCGTTCACTAAGACCAAGGGTGTCATACTGGCGGCCCGTGGTGAGATTTTTTGGCCCCTGACTACCTATGCCAGTAAATAAAATTGAAGTGTCTGTCTGTAAGATATTAAAATAAATATTTATAAATCCATCGAATTGCCGCGCGAAAAGCGGCGTGAAAACCAAATACGAGTTACAAATCCTATTAGGCGTTCCTATACCATTCTAACCCACTTACTGTTATATGAAATATTATAAATGAAGATGACTGAAGAATTGTGGAAACTTATTCCTCTTTATGGAACTACGTCGGGTGAAAATATATTTGACGCTGAATGGAACATTTTAGGAAATTCTAATCTTTCTCTTGATAGTTGTTTCTGACGGCGCTAAATCGATGACGGGTGAAAGTAAACGATATGCGTCAACACTGATCGAAACATTATATGACATATATCTAAATAAACCAAAAATAAAGATTTCTTCACCAACAAGTTCTCTGTTTAAAAATATTAAAAACAGTATCGACGACTTAACTTTATTTGATCGAGAACTCTCAACCATCGATAATTTCGTTCGTTCGTTCAAGATTTAGAATATGAATTCAAAGATATTCCTCATTACATAGCAGTGCGTTGGTTGCCATGTCACAAAGGTTTATATTAACTTTTGAAAGAAATAATTTAATAAAGCGAAAATATATCGACTATAAAAGATGGTTTGTTCGTAACAGAAATCTGGCATTTTTAACAGATATTCCAGGTCATCTGAATAATCTCAATATTACATTGCAAGGCAAAGATCAATTAACAATAAATATGTACGGTGCAATGGCAAGTTTTGTACTAAAACTGACTTAATATAAAAATCATCTACAAAAAAACGTTTTGACGTATTTTCCTAGGTACGAGCAGTTAAAAGCACAAAATAAAAGTTGCTCATTTTTACAATGTAGTGGTAAAATTGAATAAATCAAATACGAATTCGATAAAGGTTATAATTATTTTTACAAAAATCACTTTGAAGTTTAAAATGCTCTCACTTCAGTACAACTCGAGTTAAATGATTTTTACAATGATTCAATTTTAAACGACAAGTATAGAGAAGTAGGAATACCGTAAATATATTTTTATTTATGTGAAAAATACCGAGACATTAATAAATTTGCTGCACAAATTTGATCTATTTTGAAATGAAATAAAACAGATCAAGACTAACAGATAAACATCTATCTTCTATAATGAAGACTGCCTGTTTTCAGTCTTTGAATCCAAATATTGTAAAACTAGTAGAAGGAAAGCGCTGGCAAGTTTCTGGGGAAAAAATGTTTAAATAAAAACAATGAATAGTTACTTATCAATATTATAAATTCTTAACTTTAAATTCATTTAATTACATGTGCTTTAATTATACTATCCATATTCCTGAATCCTCACTATAATTTATAATTTTAATAAAAATTTTAAATGTTCTGTCGCTCACCAGTTGCATGAAATGGCCCGTATATTAATTGAGTTTGACACAGCTGACTAAAAGCTTGCCTTAAATGGATCCATGGTTTACAAGTTCTGTAAAAGAGTAGGATATCATGAGCTCACAGGAGACACACACCTAGTGAAAAATCGTCACTGATATGGCATTGATGAATGCATCGGCATGCTCGAGTCTATAGGCAATAGAGAGAAGGCTCATAGAGCATTGATGCCTTTTTTTAGTCAGCAGGAAGTGGCAGAGTACAGCATTGTAGCAGCTTCCTGCTCGATACGCACGCTGATTGGCTGTTGAATTAATTAAATTGAATCGCTCGAACGAAGCATTCTTGCAGAGCTCACAGATGCACAATGCATGTTTTCACACTGCCTGGTTCATTTAAAATTTGCTTCCCTGAAATGAAAGTACATCGATCAAAATTAATATATTTTGCTTTCAGTTTTAATACGTCACATTCATATCGCAGTTCCATTTCACTGGCAGCTTCGTAAACCAACCATAAATTTTCTTCTCAGTTGTAATTTAAATTATTATAACAGAACTTTGGAGTTTTCCAAATCAACACTATTTATACAGAAAATAAACATTCATTTGGAAGTGTCTGATAATCATTTAAACAATTTTTATGCAATCAGATGAATATTTATTCGGTGTATTTGCTTCAAAGGAAGCATTAATTAATTGTTTGTTATGAAGTATAAATTTGAAAATGTGGAGTCTCGAAAGAACTTGTCGTGTTTGTTATAATTGGAGACCGGCCTTCCGTTAAAAGGTACAGTGAACGGACAGAATCAAATCTTCGCCCAAGATTCCTATTTCCGTGTTGTTACTGTAGATGTTTTTCGTGTGACAGAGTTTCCGTCACTCACAAAGCTGAGAAATAAACGAAATTCAACTTAACTGAATTTATGTCTGTCGTAAGTTATTATAACATGGAAGGGTAGGGTTCAGGACCGCATGGTGGCTGGTCACCTATTTTTACTGTCGGCTGTTGGCCACGTTGTCTCCGAATTTAGGCGCCCACTCTCCCCGCTGAGACGGATTTAGCCAACAGGGAGAGATTTAGGTCCCTGGTGGCTGAAAGCCTCGTCCACTAACACTTGCTCTTCCCCTGACTCACCACGCAATCATCGAACGCATTATTCATTACTATGAATGCACTGCTGATACTGTGTAGTCAATGGCTTTACTCTTACTAGTTGCTAACATACTTCTATAATTAATTGTACTAAATTCATATAGTGTGGACCCCTTCATGGTCTTGTCCTCATCGATTTCTTCACTCAAGTTATGATTGTAATTAAAGTTTTAGAACAGAAGGTTCTTAGGAACTGTCGTTTTTTTGTGAGGGTGATTCTGAAAGAAGCTACTCCCCTTTAATAGCATATGAAGGGAATTGAAAAGTGAGGATTTGGAAGGTAGAGAAAGGTAGCCAAGGATTGACTAGGATTCCCGTGCCATAGTTTAAGGATCCTTCTCGGTGATTCATGGAAAAGAGATTCAAGGGAAAATCCTATAAAACCTGCATCAGATAGGTCGGGCTATTGGATACTGTTATCACGCCTTTCCGAATGACGGAGAATCGTAAAAACGAAGTAGAAATGATAGATTGCAAATTTACCAAAATAACAAAAAGAATTTCATTTGGACTCATATCTACTACTACCTTTATAATTTATTGAATTTTACCAAGATTTTAAATTGTAATACATCCCTATTGGATAATAAATATAGCGGTGCCTATATTTTTAAGGAAAACGACTAATATTGTTTCAGGGAATCTATTTTCAATTTTTTACTTTAGAAGGATACTGTTTCGAACGGACAATTAAAAAAATGTAAATTAGAGTTCCACAATTTTCAATAAGATAAGCCAGAAATGCGCATATGCGGACGACATCGCCATTGTAGCTAGATCTAAACAAAAAGTAATAGGTGTTTATGTAGAGTTAGAGGAAATGCAGAATGAATGGGGCTTAAAAGTGAATCAAAATGACATTACAGGATTTGCAAATAAGGGAGAAAAAGTTTGAGGGAGTAGAGATATTTAGATATCTAGGAAACATTATAGACAATGAGTCTAAAGTAAGTGTCACAATAAAAGACCGAATCCAAGTTGGAAACAAAGCATACTTTGCAAACTCAAAACTGTTAAAAGGCAAAATGTTACAGATATATAAAACACTAATAAGACCAGTGTTAACATATGTGGCAGAATCCTGGACACTGCCAAAAAAAGATCAACATGCTATACGGACATTTGAACGGAAGATAATAAGAAGAATATGCGGATCTGTCATGGTACACGGAGAATTCGTTATAATGATGAGATTAACCAAATCATAAAAGGAAAATATATAATAAATTATTATATGCTGGCTTATTGACCGTATTTTTATTTATTGTAAGAATTAAAGGAGCCAATTCCAAACAATATTGTATATTATAACCTTTAACAACCGATTCTGCGACGATTTTACTGAAACCTCCGAAATGAAAAATTACAAATAACCGCAAATATTTTCCCACATGTTTATTATGAAGTCATCCTTTAGTGGAATAATGCATTTATATCTTAACTGCATATCCCTATTTAATTACATGGTGCGGTTGTGTGTATCTTCCTGACAGTTGCACAGAATGATAACCGCAAATCAGAGCAAAGGTTGGCCACAAAATGAATAAATTATTGACGTTTCAGCACTTGTAACAGCTTTTAGTCGTATTACAATTCATTAATTACTTAAAAACTGTATTTTAGATTGGAACGCGCGCTTGTTGGAGAGTAATAAGCGGAAAAATGGTAGGATACAAAAATAAAGCCGAAAATTCCAATGTCCCTTCAGTTTAAGCACACAAATATCGAACGAATTTCCGATACTATACGTAAAATTCTATGAGGAAAACAAAAAGTTCAGAGTTTAAAAGCCGGTCCAATACTCAATATTTGAAATATTATCGCGTAGTTTCTCTACAATTGTTTCTTTATTTTGTTTAACTCTTAAAGGCGAAGAACAATTTTTTTTATGTTGTAAGTGGGTCTAAAACAAGTTATCGATGTAAAAGGATTTACCATTGAAAATTATTTAAAGGAAACGTTTATAATAACGTCCCTTCAATTGTCTTTTCTCCTTTTGTTAAACCCCAACAATTGTATAATTAAACGTAATATTTTTGTTTGTTTCAGGTAATACAATCTACTCTACTCTTATCTTCTAAGTGTAAGTAAATTATAACGTCTACTTGAACTTTTATATTAAATTTTGTTTTCGTTTAGACCTTTTGTGTATAAACCAAAATTAATTGAATGCATGAAATTAACGTATTTATAGTATTTATTTTGAGATTCACCTCTCCCTAAACATATCCCTTACGTCGACTTTGAAAATAGGATGATAACTATGAACTATTTATTATGTCATGTATATCTTCTAAACTACCGTAGTAGGTTCTATATATAAACGTATAAAAAAGTGAAAAAAATTATTACGGGTTAGCTTTCGTGGCCCATACGCTCATCGAGATCCCAAAAGTGAGTACGGGTTGCTATACTCTTGATCTATAATACTATGTTTTAAAATTGTAAATATTTCGCGCCGTAACCAACCTATCGCTGGCAGAGCTAATTAACTATTTTGAATCATCGATACGACGTGTAGGTAAATTGCTTTTATTTTTTGCGCCAGGTAAATTTTAATATTTAGTAATTTCTCTTTTTTAAAATCAAGTAAGTCAAATATAATCTTTTCGAATAAATATAATTGAATCGCCTGTCTGTCTGAAAGCATTTTTTTTTGGTTTACAGGCTACTTGAGGGTGATCCTGAAACAGGCAACTCCCTTTTAATAGCATAGGAAGGGAATTGAAACATGGGGGGATGCGGAAGGTAGAGCAAGGTAGCCAAGGGTTAACTAGGGCCCCCGGGCTATGGTTTAAGGATCCTACCCGGTGTTGCACCTAAAGAGATGCAGGGAAAACCCTAGAAAACCTGCATCAGGTTGGTCGGGCATTGGGTACTATTCTCACGCCCTTCCGAATGACGGGAGACGAGTTTACTGTGGGGACGCAGCATTCCCTTCTCCGTGTCTCCACCAATTTCAGGAGGCAATTGGCCGACTGATCCAATGGGATCAGCGGACAACTCTTGCCATATGCCCAAGGTCTTTGACCCCAGTAGAGATACCTCCTAAAATAGGTGAAGGTGTCTCGGCATAAGAGAACTTTGATAAAAAAGTACCCAGAGAGAGTGCGAGGCATTCCCGACATGATCAGGTAAGCCCCGCAGTCCCTCTGGGCTGAAGCGTCTACGAGAAAACTCCCGCAGCGCCCTCCCTCTCCGTCTGAAAGCAGGCTACGCAACATTTGAAAGCGGGACCTGTTTGGAAGCCAACTGCGAGTTATAAGGTTTTCTCTGAATCTTAGATACTAAAAATAAAGTTGATACATAATGATACAGTGCGTTTTATATATTCAATGAATTCAACTTTATCAAAATTCTGTACCTGTTTTGTTTTCTAGAAGTTATTTGTCCGAGTTCCACGCGAACTGTGTCGACCATAGCTAGTTGTGAATAAATTAAATAATTGTTTCAACGGAATGCTTATTATCTTCAGACCAAATAATATTCTTCCTCCAACCAGCCATTGTACGGATAAAATGCTATTTAACCATCTGTATTTCACACAAAGAGCTTAACGTTTTAGAGTGGAGTTTCACTGAAATGTAGTTATGGGCAGGCGTGCGTTTACAGAACAGCCTGAACCTGATAACAACACACTCATATATATACTTGCTACATGAGCACAGTATAGCGCACAGGCCTACCATCCTACATAAACAAAATCCGTCGAAGAATTTATATTACAACAGCAAGTTTAACAGCACAGGAGTTCCGCGCCAACCTGCATCGATAGAAAACAACGATTACAAATATAATACGAATTCCAAGGATTGCAAAATTAACTTTTTTAATTTATATAATGTATTCGAATACACTAACAATTCAGTATAGTAGTTTCATTGTCAGATAATATTTTAAAACATATGACTCAAGAGATAAGAACATGTTAGAAAATATGTAGTCATTATGCTGACTGATACAAAAGTTAAATAAGGAATTTATGTTATTTGTATGTATTTATTAATCAGAGGGCTGCGATAAATTCTAGTACCAGTTTTATTCATCAAAATAACTTACAAAATGTTACCGTTGCTTAAAAATTTATTACCGGATTATCCGTGAATTGTATAGTGTTAAAATAACCTTCTGCGAAATGTTTCACACGACATAACAATCCCATATGGTTTTATTGAATCGTTTGAAATCAAAATAAAATTATAAAAAATCTTTGAGAATTTTGGCACAGCTGTATTGTCACCTCATTTTTTTAATCAGTTGAAAAAATATTTAAAACTCCATTAGTAAGTTACTAGAACATATAAAGTATTACTTCAGTCTGTTGCAAACATTGACAAGGATCATAAGTGTTGGTCGAAACGCCTTTTTTAGTATTAAGTTTTAAATTATGCGTAAAAATTTAATAGCTGTTATATGGGTCTTTAATTCTTATGTAATCCATTAATAAGTTACTGTACAAGGTTTCCAGCCAGTTAAAATGACCTCAAATATTTTACAAATTAATTTATTGCATCGTCATTAATAAAAACAAAAGCTTTCGGCAATTGGCCATCCTCAGTATGTAAATGATATACCATAAACAACCAAGTTACAACCATATTTTCTTTGCAAACAATTAATGTATGAATATTTAATACAATGCTAAATCTCTATACTAGAAACTTGAATTGTAAACAAATTTTCCTCCGATAATTTGTGGCGTTAAAATATCCCTGGTACTTTAGCTAACTTAATTGTTAACGAAAGTCAGCCGGCAGTATTGGTAGGGAAAATGAAAACATGTTTTTTTTGTTCGTTTTATATTTGTGTTTAGTTTGCACCATTTACAAACTCAATCAAGTCCGCTCATCTCCAACTGAAACTGTACTCAAAGCATTTCTCCTCCATTTCTTAACAGTCAATTATTCTAAACAGGGTTAACGAAGTTAAAATGACTCCCACCTCAACCTTGTGACGAAAATCAAAGATCGTACAATTAAAAGGCTTTTGTGAGGAACGCGAAATTAAAGGTTTCCTAAGTTAATTATAACACGTTTTGTAGCACGATATTTAAAATACTGCGCGAGCTGAAGATTTGAGTAGTAAAGTATGAATTATGGTTCAGTATTTGGAGCAAATGCAAAAAAGTAGACATCCGAGGTATTTTTAATAGAAAAAAATATATTGGTTGTGAATAATGCCGTTAATTTTTTTAATTCTTACTTGACATTATTTCGTTACATTAACACATCGTCAAACCTTTTAAATTTTAATAATTCTACAATTTATTAAATATAGTGAAATACATTAAATTAAAAAATATGAATATCTCAAGATTCTCAAGAATTTTTACTTTAAATTATTTCGTCGGGTTATGAAATTATCAACAAATCTATTAAAATATAATGATTTAAGAACCTTGCTCATTGTTTGCTATCGCCATTTAATATTTTCTGAAGTTCGTATTGCAGAATATAATTGGGAAAAAGTCGGGCTTGAAAGAATAATCATAGGACATTGATTCGTGAAATATGCCATGTAATGAGGCGGTTATATCGTCGCTACCAGGCCATAATAAGGAATGTGCAGAAATGCCTTGCGTTTTCCTTTAGAATCTGTAGCCTTCTTAGAGACTAAGGTATTGGCTTTATGAAAGTGTTAAATACCAAAAATTTGCCTAATGATACAACAGTTTTTTGCTGACCTGAAATGTAGACATTTTTACATTCAATTGTTTGACGTGGTAACGACAGTATTTAAAAGACAAATACATAAACTTGCGCAAATTGAAAAATCTTTAGTATTGCTTTTTTATCAACATTGTGTGTTCCTGTTGGTAGAATTGGAGGATATAACTGATCAAATGCTGAGTAGCAGAATGTAAACAAATAGGCGCATATTACGAGCAGTTAAATACAGCTGCAATGCCTCATTTGTCATCCGCAGACGCACGTGTGCTAAATAACTGAAGCCCCGTGATCTATAATAATATGACATATTTCCCTGAGGAAATAGTTGAACAAATATGAGAGTAGAACACTATAAACAAATATAGAGTGCAATCAAATATGGCCGATTACCTGTGTACCAAGTCTGCTTGTGGCCATGATGACGTCATAGATTTTAGCGTGCCAACACATTCTCATACTTTTTTTAACTATAATTAATTCCACTAGGGGATTCTGTTATTAAGAAAATGTGTTCAAAGTTTTGTTGTAATTTAGCTGTATAAATGATATACATACATACATTCTTTCTTATATCCAGATAGTATTACTTGGAAAATGACTGAAGAAAATTATCCCATGTATTATTAGTGTTGGTATTACTTACTAGGTGCAAATGTTAAATGAACACCCATTCAAATACACAGCAGCTATGACTCAAAATACAATCCCACTTTTATATATATATATTGCTCCTGTTTGTTAACAAACTGAATGGGAGCACGAATTCAGTCTCTACTTTCTACTATTCAAAAGGCACGCCATATTCAATTGAGTCTCGTAAAAGCCTCCACTTACTGCCGTTCACATTCTTTCTATTATTAACCATCCTCTCACTCCTCCCTTTTTGTACTTTAATACGGATTCGGGACTGACAACGCCATTCCCCAGGTTTTCATCAGTCCCCTCTAAACCATTTCTTTCGTGGAGAACACAGTAGCTATTGTTGCCATAACTTGTTACGAATCCATTAATCATAACTGTTAGATTAAAAACTATCAGCCATTTAATATAGTAACACGCCTATAGCCGAAAAAGAGAAACTTGCGGATGTTCTCCGAGCTCAGTTTAATTTAAATTTGCTTTCGATGAAAGACCGAGTCTATTTCGTGTACAATCATAAACATGCGGTGTGATTCCCCGAGTTGGGAGCAGATCCTCGAAATGTTTCACGACAGGTCTAATGTAATTAGGACCATAAATACGTTTGAGCGTCGTGGGTTATTGCAGAGCAAAGTAATCAAATCCCTAGCAAGACAGATATTACCCTCGGCACTCCCACTCCCGCTATTCTATAATAAGTTCCCCAGGTGCATTATTAATTCAGATTAACCGCAACGACTGCGCCATGAAAACCGCAGTTTTAATAGTTCGCCAAATTACACATAACATTATTTCACTCTCCTGTACCGTTGAAAACACGACGTTTCTTATAAATTTTGAGGACTGGTTCCTAATACCAAAACTAGAAAAAAAAATCTGTGACATAAACTTACATCAATTGATTAATATATTAGAGAAATTATGTTTTTTAGCCATTTCTACAAAGGTTATAACTCAGTAACTCGTAATAATGTTCCGAAAAATTCTAAAAAACTGTCGCACCCTTTCAACTTTTATACGGTGTCAAGCGGTTTCGTAGACCTCGAGGTCACATAGACCTCTAAATTATGAGTATCTGCTGCAAATTGTTTTAGTAGCCCTATATATACATAAAAATCGAAAGAACTGAGTTCAGCAGAACTGGTCCACTTCTACCTATCCGTCTGCATGAACAATATCAGCCAATGTGGCTGATTGAAACGGCCAAAAAATTAGTTTTATTGACGTTTTCATCTATAATTCCCTGAATAGCATTTCAGAAACACTTGAATTGCTTTCGATTTATCAGTGTAATACAAAATTAGGGATAAACACCGATGTACTCGATGTAGCCACTAATTAAACAAGAATTAGACCGTATTATTTCAGACCTTAAAACAAAATATTTCACTCAGACGTTATAAGTAGAGCACACTCCATCACTCTCCATCAACCACTAACAAACAAACCGTCACAATTACTAAAAAATAAAATATGAAACAGTTTTTACTAAGAACAGTGTAATGAGCGTGAAAATTTCCAATGGCAGACCCCCAAAATAACCAGAGTAATACAAACCATTCCTTGCCAATAACAGCACATTGATGAAACAAAACAGCTACAGTATGATGATCAGCTAACGTGAAAGTAATGAGCACGTCCGAGAATCTTCAAAAGGTGAAACTGTCAGTTCAATTAAACTGCGATCTTGATTTCCTGATTCTTTCTGATAAAAGTTAAATTCTAAACTAAGTGATATGACAGAATAATTTAATTAACGTAAAAAGCCTCATCTTGTTCAGCCAGGACGTACTAGCTTACCCGAAATAAACTCAATTTAGTAGATAAAATATGTCGGGAATCCAGTGTCCATCTTTGATTACATCCCTTTTCTCTATGAGGTCAAACAGAATATTTTTTCTCCTCAAAATGTTATAATTTTAGACCTCATTCTATATTCTCAAAATTGTTAAATTAAAGCAATTATAATATCCTATATCATTTACCAAATACGTTTAATGCATTATGGGGCAAATTTTTTTGTCAAAAATTGAGAAAAATATTTTATTTCTTTGCATATTTAATTATCTTATATTTATTTGTTTGGAAATATAGACCACTATCCGTTTTGGAATAGGAATTGTCTACTTAAAAGACCACCTTCGTATATCAGATATAAAAATACGGAATTAAATTATAAGATTTAAGGATGTCTAAATATATTGTGGAAAAATTTTAAATATAGATTAATGGTCGATTATGAAACCACCATTTCAAGAAATGAAGTCTAACAACGTCAGATGAGGAAAATTTGACTCTTCAGCAACCTCTGTCCATTTAAGAACTTCTAATCTGTAATTTAAAGTCAGCTTTCAATAAGAAAAGTATATTTTATCGAACCTACAATAGGTGGTTACTATATAAATGTATAAAGGGTTATAGTATGAAGACAGACAAGTACGAATGTGATCAACTGTCAAATGAAATGAAACTTAATGTGCAGACTGAAATTGTAAGGGACTGCTTTGTCAAGATAATGTACGTCTGTATCTTCGTTTAATAATAATAAAGAAACTTCTGGATACTTTTTTGAATTATGATTTTTTAAGATTTTTATTTTGTTACTGAAACACGAAAGTTTACCATATATTTAAGTAATATCAAAAATAGTTTACTCAGACAACAGATGTATATCACTTGTCAGAGTGGAAAACACTGATATTTCTGGTCAGGGAAACTTTTTACGTCATTAACGTAGACGTTCAGAAGCTTCGAGCTAAGCTGAAGGACTCAGACACAATCACGTGAAAAAACTTTTTTCAGATGTTTCGGGAAAATATTTTTTTCGTTGCTTTTGCACAAATTATCGAGACTCAATATTAATGAGGTCGGAACTGTTGGAAGTATAACAGAATCAGAATGCTTGTTGGTTTTTAATAGCAGGTTTGCAACAAAAAAATCCAACAATAAACCTTTCCTTGAGGCTTTTATCGCGTGCGCTGTGCCAATGCAGAAACATCGTTGTCAATGGAATGAATCCCTCAGCATATGTAAGAGCATCAAGCGATTTCCTGGGACGAATCCTGGGTTCTTTGTCATCAAGAATAATGTCGTTTTCATTGTATTTTCCAACGCCGCACATTATGGTCAGCCATTATTCCTGCATTTTAATTGCTGAAATTAAAAACTAATGTATTTTTAATGAATACATTGAAATGTTTACTTCTATTACTACAATATATTTTCTAATCATAAATTATGATATGAATACAAACATCAATTAAAAATATATAAAATGTAATGACAAAATTGATTGAATAAAAACATTGAATTGCGAATTTATTGTGTCATAAATAAATTATATATATATATATATATATACTAGAAACAAGAATGGATATGTCTATACAGTTGAAAATTCGTTAATAAAAATTGGAGAGTGTTTTGGTTGTTCACTCTTAATTCACACTTAATAAGTGTGAATTAAGTGAACAACCCAAACACTCTCCAATTTTTATTAACGAATTTTCATCTGTATAGACATATCCATTCTGGTTTCTAGTCTGCATATATTTATAACATTCAAACTTAACCGGTAAAGAAATGTTTTTTGCATTCAAATACTTCGTAAAATGTTATAAAAACATTTCTGTGTTCATTACAGAGTCACTCAACGAATTTGTTTATAAAAACTTAAAGACGGTTTTCATTAACTGTGAATTTAATACATATTAAAAATAATTTCTTTTACTTCTTAAACAGTACAGGGGTCCAAATAAATTAAATTGTGACGTTTCACTCTTCAAACTTCAGGTCAACCAGTTGGATCAGGATTGGAATACAGAACTGAAACATTAACTAGGATAACTAGAATGGCTAATCTTTGACCTTGCCAAATTTACGGACATCATCAAACCATAGAGTGAATTGCGATCCAAAGCTTTTTATTATAAAATGGGAATAAACATTGCTCAACATTGGAATGGTTCAAAGAGAGATGTATGAAAACGTAGGAAGTGGCCAGCCAAAAGACAAAAGATTGTCTAGATACAATGGAAGGAGTAAGCTAACTTGTGGGAAAGATATTACAACTATTTTCACTAGTTTACAATTAAGTTTTCCAAGACAAAATTTGAATAGTTTTAGTTGAAAGATGTAGTATTATTTGTTCTGAATCAAGCGGAGTTTTGCTTATTACTCCGTAAAAAAGGTATTTCTTTGAAATGAATCATTATCGAAAAATAGTGGATACAAAAAGGTAATATGCTTATAAGCAGAAAACGGTTATCGTTTTAGTTATCATCTTTGTTTATTGAATTCAGTGCCATCAAGTCTATTATTCTTCGTTTTGAATCAGATAAACGAGTCGAAAGGATTAAGTACTCGGTCTGTTCAGGATAAATAGTTTGCAGCCATTTCATCTTATGTTTTGTACATTAATATTTCGGATTTTAATTTATCCAGGTCAACGTTATTTATTTCAGAAAATCTGTGAGTTGAGGACTGGGCTATTAATAGAAAACTTCGTTGAGTAACCAATGCCAAGTCTGTTAGAGGGAGAGAAAGGAATAACGGGCCTGAGGTGAATCTCTTTATTAGCTGCGAAAGAGCATCTGACGAGAGTCGATGACAGTAGAAAGTACATGTGTATTTAACGTAATATACTGTACGTATTCAGAATTCTTTGCAGTTGTTTAACGTGGGGTTATTGCAAGTTGAGTCGCGAATACAGGCTCATGCTCTATACTTCATGAACACAGTTTAGGAACCGATGCCGAATCAACTAAGCCGGCTATGTACAGTTCAAGATAAGAAGGGAAACAAAGTTTCTCACCTGATTGGAAAAATATTTTTTTGTAAATTTTATTTAACTTTTGTCCTTTTTTTCAAAGAGTATAGTGAACACAAAAAGGTTTGATTGACATGAAATTTCCATCTAGTACAGATCACCACCTGTCAGAAACTAGTTTTTGTTTTCTGTGACTACTTCCCCTCTCCTTTTTTAGTCAATTGAATCATGGAGTCTCTTCCGCTTTAGTCTTATATTTTTTGAACGGACTACTGAAGCTTCCGCGATTTATGAAATGATGGGGTTGTCATGACCAAACATTCCATTTTGCAGGGACATATACGTCAGTCGGATCGTTGTTTGGACAGTCGGTATTCCCAAGTCGTTGTGAAGAGTAGAGTTTCTGACGTACCAGGGGTGCTCCGGTCATGAGTCACCTGTATACGTCTGTAGTCCTGCAGCAGTTCTCCACAGTCCACAAGAGTAGCACCAAATTGGCCTTATTAATGATAAATATATTAGTATTTTTGTTTCCAGAGATAAGGCAGAATTTTCCTGCAGAAGAGGCTTGAGTTGACGGATTCTTTGTCTTATCCTTCCAACGAGATATTTGATATGAGCTGCCCATGTTAGGTCATGGTCGAAGTGAAGACCCAAATATTTGACTACAGTATCAGTTGGTATGTCCTGGTGATTGAGTTGTAGATTATGGTTGTAAATTTGCCGTCTTATAGTGAAAGGAACTACTTTTACGACTTCAAATAATGTTTCATTGCTTCATATTTGTTCTTTTTGATAGTGACGTTCTCAGCCTGGCGGTTTTGAATGGATAGTACTACTTTATTTTGAGGTTTAATCGTAATATTCGGTTCATTCGATTATAAGTGACCTGATAATTAATGATCGTGTTTCCTCTTCATACTTATATGGCAGAGTTATACGACCTCCAAGCCAAAGCACGCAAAGACCTAGCTGGCAGATCCACTTCTGTGCTACTTGCGCCGCGGTTTTTTATGGCACCGGTGTAAAACTGATACAAGAAGACTAGAGACGCCGAGGCCATAAATTTTATTGTAGGAAGAACGTGATCATGACGCTTTATTGTTCAAACACAGCTAGAATTCTCATTGTGTTACAAGTCGGAGAGGAAGAAGACGCCGCGTTCCAGGTGAATGGTTATTGTTGATAAGGGGCGCAATTTCGCTGGCTCGTAAAGCTTTGCTCATCTGGAAGAACGGCACTGCTTCGGCGAACCTGTCGTAAACGATTAAAATTGAACGGCTGACTAATAATACAGTTACGACATCGCGAGTCTCACTAGACTAAATTAATGTTATTGTGTTTCCTCCCAAGGGGAGAGATCTTTACTTCCCTTTATTCTCTTGTAGCGCTACAGCTCAATGATTACTTAATATATAGTGTATATATAGTTATAGTATTCCATATACCTGTTATCGGTGCTAGATTGTTGGCCAAAGTAATCCGTCGGGACGGAGCTTAAGTACGAATCGCCCAACCTGCGGAAGCACAGTGCTTAGTTTCTCAATTCTTGACGCGTCTAGTGGGTATCTCCTTTACTTTACTGTGAGTAATGTTTAAATAAATGCCCTAATCGCGTTGCTTCAAACATTTATATAATTTATTTTCAGTCTTCTCATGATGTCGTCAAAGTGAGAAATCATAATCTGTCTAAAATTACCACCATTTCGCGTTTAATTCCATTTAATAAACTAATTTTTTAAACTTTTTTCTTATTATATCATTGATTATCTTCAAAGAGAGGTAATAGTTGTAAAAAATATTGGACACAGTTAAAATATTTAAAATTTAATGGTCAATATAACCCACGATAAAAATGTTATATTCTCTATATGTTAAGAGCAATAAAGCATTGGGCCAATAGAATAATTAAAAAACTTATACCATTATAAACTCCAAATTGTGAGAAAAAGGATGTGGAACGAAGATGTTGACTGAAAAATAACTGTCAAATATGTTTTATATTTATATTTTGTATTTTTGGAATATTCAGGTTTGACTTACTATTATAGAAAACCCTGACTATTTTGAGAATATCAGGGAGCTTAAAAATATATTTAGGGGAATTTGAGCATTTATAATTAGTTTTATACCAAAACTATGAATTAAAATTGACGAGATTTAAATAATTTGATGACATAGTGTTTAATTTTTATATTTCATTTGGTCCAAGGATATAGAAATGTGTTATTTTCAGAATTTAGACCCAAGGAGAAACAATGTGTACCCTCCAAATTTTTGCCAATAAGAAATATATGTTTTTAACTTCTCATTGAGAAATTTCTTGACATTAACTTCGTATCTAACTGGCAATATTGCTTTTAAAATGCAGCCAGTTTTATTAATCTTATGTGTAAATTTAGGTTTCTACATCAAAGCCCGACCTACATGATGGCAGGTTTTCTAAGGTTCTTCTTGCAGGTCCTTTAGGAGGAAACACCGGGTAGGATCCTTAAACTATAACCCGGGGCCCTAGTCAACCCTTGGCTACCTTGCTCTATCTTCCACACCCCCCATTTTCAATTCCTTTATTATACTGTGAAAGAGGGAGGGGTTTCCTGTTTCAGGATCACCCTCATGCATCCTGGTAACCAAAAAAAGAAAATTACACGTGTGACAAGAAGTGCTAGTGGGAACTTCCTCCACAGACTTATTACATGGACGTATTTTGTAAACTACGTAATGCATGGTATAGTGTTAAGCAATAAAATTAGAAAAAGTTAAATTGAAAACACGACCACCATCAACATATTTGTTTATTTATCCGTTTTGGAAGGAAAACTGTTTACTATTATATCATTTTAAGAATAATATCTATAATGATGATGTTTAATGTGTTGTGATAAGTATGTGTTTGATTTATCCTGATTATGAATGCATCAAAGTGTGTACGAAATACTAAATTTGTTAGTTGTCCGAATTTTATATATAATGATCGCTTTAGCTTCCTAAGTAATAGCCGATTTCTATTTTTATTTATTTAGTTATAGATATGATTAGGCAAAACTTTAACTTAAGAGAGTTTAATCATTTTATTTTTTATTCTGAAACCATCTTGAGGTAACCCATTAGGGACGTAACAGTGCACCTACTAGGCGTTAAAGTCATAGTGATTTTCATTTAGATAATCACCTAATTATTTCCGAAGCTGGGATTGCTGCGTTAAACGAGGAGATGAGATCTTGATGTTGAATATAAGCGAAGAATCAAAAATGCGGGGAAGCCCAGAATTAACTGCTGCATGCAAATCCTTCGTTTTATAGTTTCCCTTCTCCTTTAATGTTCGCTCTGATGTAATTAACAGTTAAATTAATAACGCTATAATATTCACAAAAAGGCGACTCTGAATTAAAACTGTAATGAAAGGAACAGAGGCAACGCTACGCAATCGGCGTAACGGCATCGTAATAACACCTGAGATGCGGCCCTGACTCTAATGAAGTCTCTGTATCGGACTAATTACTGTATTTTGCCATTAACACTGTGAAATCAGTAACAATTAGCAAAACTTCAGCCTTTCGAGGTCTGTGGGAAAGCTGTCGTCTTCTGTCGCTTCTTCCATTAGAGATGCCATCCAAGACAGTTTATATGTGTCAGAACAGATCTCAAGTTTAGATTTCCAATTATTTATTTACAATGACCAGTACTTAATGTACTGAATTTTGGAAAACGGTTTTCACTGATAATTAACACAAAATAATACGATGCTATTGCACATTAAACAGGTAGATAATCTACAAGCTTTGTGGCAACGGATAGCCCAAAGGGGACCCTTTAAAGCCTCAGAGAAAAATAGCAAGTCTGTGAGATTATCGCAGCTTTCAAGGGAATCCGGCTTGGAGTAAAAAAATAATAGGTTTGTTGGACCGATCTTTAGTGAGAAAAATAAGCCCAGTTTCAACGTGCTGCAGAATACTTTCAACGACATCTATAGAAAGTCTGTCTTTCTATTTCTCCAGTAAATCTCCTTTCTAGACAATATTATCTCCGCGTTATCATTATGACCTGATAAGGTGAAAATATACCCGCACATACGAAATACGCTGTAGAAAATGAAAGTCACACACAGCGAAATTCTTACTCGTAAATTGACTTCGTATCATAACTATGGATTATGTAAATGCCGCTGGTTCTAGTTATAATATTAGTATGGTTACCAGATTTTCTGCAAGCCCCTACTCACAAACAAAAAAAGTCAATAATATTAGAGAGTTTCATATTTCTACTTGAGATGGTCTATAAATTTGTGGAGGAATCGTAGTACGCTAAATTCAGTGTAATGTCAATGCCTGTTAAATTTGTTAACAATATTAGACCACTTAGGTTTTGCTCCTCCCAGATATTTTGGCTTGCTTGGTATACGATGTGGGTTTTATTTAATTTTTTAATAAGGTTACATAATAAATTAAAATCAACAAATTTTAACGTTAACAAGAACATTAAAAATAAACGAAAATATAGGCACAGGAATAAACCTATTTTAAATATTAATTTGTATGTATTTCATACAGTTGGCCTTCTGCTAGGCTGCTTCATTTATACGTGCATAAAAATGTATTTGGCGAAGGTTGAAATCAAAATTTTCAGTGCTCTGTAGAAAACTTTCAACTACATCTATTGAAAGCCTCTTTCTAGTTATCGACTGAAACTCCGTTAACCCTAATATTCTCTCCGCATAACCATTATACTCTGAAATGGGTAAAATATGCCCGCATAATCTATAAGGTAATGTTGTACAAAAATGCATTGAAAATAGAGTTTACTACATGCAGTGTCTTCGACTTTTGCAAGCAATAAAACTTATTTCCAAATGGTGCTGAGCAGACTAAATAAAGTTACAGGTACAGTACAAGTAGCTTCTTCTGTACTTAAAATAATTAAAATGCAGTTAATGTACTTATACGTTGTCAGTTAAGATTGTTTTAATATATTATATTGAAAAAATAAGTGGTTACAGAAAAAAGAGTGCCCTTAAAAATAAAATGGAAAAAGCATGACTTCGTGTAGCTCACTTTTCGGATAGCTGACGTTCGGATAATCGTCACTTGACTGTATTTATAGATTGTAAATCTCTTTAATATATTTGAATGCAAGAATTGATTGAACCAATATGTGTAATTTATTGCAATATGTTTCGTATTTAAGTATTCAACACCTTTTCAATATCTGCCCATTCTGGTAAGCTTTTTATAACTTGTTGAGGAAAACAGAATTTTAAATAGTATTGTTTATTGTTTTAAATGATATGTCAGTGCATCATAACTATTAATCGATTTGTCTGGCAACCATAAATATGAGTGAAATAATAAAAAAAATTGGGCGTTGAGCAAAAGTTTATATATATATCTACTTTTGTGTAGTCTTTCACCAGTTTATAATTATTGGTTTATAATTAATTAATTATAATTAATTGAGTTCACGTTTATTTTATTTAAATTTCAAATTAATTTCATTTCATGATTTCAGTTAATCGAAACTTAAATGACGACATACAATTATTAATGTATGAATATAATATTTTTATATTCATATTTTTGACTTAAAATAAATTGAAGTGAAGATATTTAAAAATTCTGGCCGTACTCTGTTGATGAAAAAGCGTCTAATGGCTGCTCCCAAGGAAACGAGAACGTAATCTCAGTAATTAAAAATTCAAAAAGCAAGTATAGGGTGCCGAGAAATAGCATGGCGTGCGAAGTGCCAAGTAGAAAAAGGAGAAGGTGGAGGAGATTATTATCATCTCGAGAGATGCTACTACCATGTTTTTATTCATTATAATCTTATATTCTGACGCCGGGCAGGACTGGGTTCAAAGAAATTATTTGAGTGCGCTTGCAAAGATCCACGTCATTCCAACCAAAGATTCTGCAGCAGGTATTTTTCCATCCCATCTTGCAATATGTGCTTGGACTTCTTTATTTTTGCTGCTCCCCGCTCAGGAGATTCCAAAAGCAAGGTTTCCAATACAAGTGGCAAAGACAAGTCAGTCCTTAACTTTGAAAAACATCCTCATACGCGCCTTTCTGTGCTCTTCGACAAAATATAAATATAAATTCTTTTTTCTTCCCAGAGAATCATTATTATATTTCGCATAATCATTACTGAAGGTTAAACCAAATCAATGAGGGTAAGTGACTCACCATAATGTAAATTTCTTTCCTTATATTAAAGAAGTAATGTAACATTAAATACTGACACCGGCCTTGTACAAAGCAGTTGAAGTAAATAAATTAACAGGAGCAAGGTCATAATAAATTAACACTTGACTCTGACATAAAAGTTACAGCGACAGTAACTCTTGAACAACTAGACATTTTATTGTAATATGTAATTTGAGTGTTTAGTGTCAGAAGTTCCTCAAACGAACCCTAACTTTTCTTGAACCAGATTGATTTCTCTTAAAGACTATATTGATTTATCCACCTTGTTTATTTAGAATTGGTTAACAACTTTTTAAGCGACGAGAATAATAATATAATCGAAATATATGGAATGCTGTTGAATACTATACTTGAGTGACCGTTTTCTCTTTTGCGTTCTTTTAAATCTAGTTATGCTTCATTAGAATTTTCTTATTTGTACTTCTCACTGAAGGTGACAGCAAGAACTCGCACCGTTTATCTTACTTGTAAAGAAACAACGTCTAATGATGTTCCTTGACAAGCTTTTCAACTTTACAGGGTGACAGTTTGATGACAGCTTAGAATTGTCTTTTAAAATAAATGCGCTTTTAACTCTATATTCGCTTTATTGTAGAAGTTGAGTAATTAAATTTAAAGATATAGTGCGTAGGATATTTTAGAAATCTTCAAGTACGTAATAGACTTTATTCAACCCAAAATGTTGATTACGCCATTTCTTGCATGGGTTCTTGAAACTTTTCCATTTATCATTGACTAATTTTGACATTCTATCAAAATTATCATTTCATTTGTGTAAAAGTGCTAATATAATTTTGATCTGGACTAGAGAGTTTCTTACAAGTTTCTTTCCTTTCTCAGAAATCTTCATCCACATCATCAGTCGAGATATTTGGTAATAGTTCGTTATGGAAATTTAGGCTGCATTCCTGCTTATCTTCAAATTGAAAACAAATCCTGATCACTTCCCGCATCTAGTTTGTTTAATCTGTCATGTTATCGTCCTCAGTTCTTACTGTACATACTTTCATTTAACTGACCGCTATGATGTGCTGTACAATTTTTTCAAGCAAACGCTTTGGTCTCCAGGAAGCATGAGGTCTTCCTTTCCAAATTACGATTTGTTTCAATATGTCACCACCGTTTAATAAACAAAAATATACTTCTAAGAGCAAATAAATGAGAAATACTTCTTCGTTTCACAATCTCAATATTGGGGGTCAGTCAGTGACAATATGATTTGTCGTACCTTAAATTGTATATATTTTTAATGATGAAATTGTGGGCGCTATTTCCGTATAACATATGATATTGATTATTCTTTTCGGGGATATCTCGAGCCTCAGGACCATCGCCATTTGTTTCAGAACTTTAAGGTTAAAGGACTTAAATAAAGTGGAATAAAAATCCAACGTGAAAAGAACCATAATCTTGACCGCTTTAATTGATTTTATAGTCTCTAAAAGCCAATGTGTGTACAGAATTAAGACTTAAATTTAATTACAAGCATGTAGCTTATTCACCGCATGGACCATCAGGTTTCGGCCGGTGACGTCATGCAACCACGCCCTCAAACTTTGTCGCCCAGACTGTACCGATTTCAATGTAACTTCCAAGATTTCAATATTACGTTTATATAATATATATATATATATATATATATATATGTAATCACAAGTAAAGACAGGAGAAGCGAGAGTGATTTATTACCAAGTAAAGACGTACCTATATATGCCCAATGTGCACACTCATCAATGAATTAGAGATTTGTGACGTGGAACAAAAATTATACAAACAATAAAGGAACCAGTTGTGTTGGAAAAGGAGAAATAGGAAAAAGTGCGTCCGTGCTTCAATCGCCGTGGTTTCAATTATCGTCAGCCTGTAATGACACTGGCGTTGATAACAATTTTGGGATAGAACTCAGGAGATCAAAAGTAACAAAGAAGAATGCCATTTTAGGACAAGGACTAGCGTAGTCTAGAAGTCATATTTGAGTCTGAAGCTCATAGGAAGCTTCAAACTGATATGAGCGGATGTATATTTATATGATCATGGGAGCAAGAACTGTAGCGGTAATATATGTCTAACAGTCTCTGAGGTGGGGCTGCTATGTTTGAGATCAACGGCAGATATAAACGTGGGATAATTACATATCGTTATCGTTCAGACACGTACAATTAGTATCGATGTTGCTAGAGTGTGATTTCAACCGCAAAAATACATAAGGAGGAGGGAAGATACAGAAAATGTGGAACGGGGTACCAAAAATGGTGTGAAATAACCGAGAGTGGTATCTATTTATGGGGTTCGTGGAGCACAAACCTGACGTTAATTATGCGTGCTAAGTTGACGTTCAGCCCCTTCGGCATCGATGTTGGATTCGTGGTACAATGGATGATATTAGTGTCGAATCTATTGCGGGAGTAAGACAAGCTTTTATGAGAATGCAGACCGAAAGGAATTTAAGTTATGAGCCATATTAGAGAAAATATTTGCCGGGATTTTGACTTTTATTGTGTGACTGGATATAATTAAGTCCGAATTATAACTTTAATCTGTCCGAGATTTGGAGCTTTAGACTTAGTTTGGTTGTGGAGTAATTTTCGTACTCATCGGTCGAATGTTGAGGAGGAGATAATGGTCTAAATTGGACCATATTAGTTTCGAATCAGTAGTTTCTGGTGTCGTTCAGGTGAAAATTCACAGTTCGAACACCAGTTAAATGTTCGGTTCCAAATCGTAAATGTTGAGTTTACCATAAAAATTTGTCGACTATATATTTTTTGTGATGTTATATATATATATTTATATAAACGTCAGAAAATAACATTGCCAAGTTAATTAAAACAATTAATGAAGACAGAAAAGAGAGAAAGTCGGTGACTTACCTGAAGTTTACAGATCAATGTACGGTTTGTGATTCTTCAATTTTCGGAACCACTGGACATATTTTCCTAACCTTCAATTCAAGAATCTCAAACCCTACACGTTGCCTGACATCTGTGAACTTCATGTAATTCATCAACTTTCTGTCTCTCTTTCCTGTCCATTTACGGATGCAAAAATCATGAATGAATGATGTAAAATAATGGGAAGTATATTTTCATTTCAAAACATATATAACGAAATTAAAAACCGTAATAACCGAGACTACATTGCTATCAAGCTGTATCCAGGAATAAGGCGCAGATAATAGTTACATGTAAGGACATGTAAAATGAAAATAAATATCTTCGTTTTATTTAGTGTTCATGTATTAAGTACAGGGCAGTTGAAATAATAGTATAGCTGTTTTCAGTCCGTAAGAATACCGAGTTAATTAACAGGCAACATTCAGTCTTCCTTCTTAGAGACGCACAGATTCTTAATAGCTGCAGATCATATTATCAATTCAATACCCCGGCCCCTCTCATTAGTTCATTAACTGTATTCTCTATTGTGGTAAACGTGAAACAATAGATTGCGAATGGTTAGGAAATTGTGCTCTGGGAACAAAGGGAGGTTGTGCGTCTCCGTTGACCTCCGTCGGTCACGAGGTCGAACCATGGCCGCTTATCCGTTAGCATTCGGACCTATTGTCTCAGCTTTACTAGATTCAATACCAGAACAACGAAATGTTGTATACAATAATAACCTCACAATTGTAGTTACACACCCGTACGTAAATGCTTTCTAAATTGGAACTGTCTAAAACAAATCAGTGATCGCTTGGCAACGTTTGTTAATATTTTATGAGAATATAAATAAATATTGTGGTAGAATTCCATTAGTCTGTAAATGGGCTGACTAAATGCAGTACAACGACAGAGTATAATTAGCAGAAGTTAAGTGTATCCGTTATGAGTGGTTTGCTTATGTCGCTTGTGAAATAGCTTAGACTGTAAGGTAAACAGTTGTGTCTGCATTTGTATATAAATAGTCATTCTAAGAAAGCAAAAGAAAGAAACGTTGGCCTAAAAAGCAATGGAGATGCGGTACAAAGTCTTTGTGCGTAACTTTGAAGCGCCGTCTTTATATTTGCGCTTGTAAAAGCAAATGTTTCTAGATTCATACTTCAAAGAAAAATAAATCGGAATCGCGTTGCGGTTGTTTCTCGGTTGTGCTAGAGCAATGTAAAATTTTATTCATCTTCCGCAGCAATTTGTTTGCAAACAAGGAAATAACTTTCTTCTGATGCATGAAATCTCAGGAATTAGAAGAGACGACTTCATAGGAACTTTACTAAGAAATTAAACCATTAATGGAACTCAATGCAATGACATTTGTATGAACTGTAACGAAATTTTTTTCGTTTGGAAATATAATATAGTAGTTTAGCGCCCGGCTTTTAGTCCGCTACATTATTCAATTCGACACAAATCTCTCACTCAGATTCTGATGTAACCCGTACTTTTTTGAACATTTACCGTGTCACACATACAAATTCCACAGGAATCTTAACTGAATCATAATTAGCATGATGATCCAGAGAACTTTGTTCTACTGTTGTGTCATTAAATACCTACACTATCTTAAGAAACACGGGGATTAAAATTTTGGCCAAAATCTGAACATATCTTCATACTAAAATCTTCAAATACAAGTGTTATTTTTCGAATTGTTCAAGTAGTTGAAGTGAAAAAAAATTAAAAATGCTGAAAAGTGCCAATATTTAATTAAGCGTGTGAAGCTCTCAGCAAAAAATTATTTACTCCCGCCCCAAATTTTAATCAATTTCAAGAATAATAGACAATCGATTAAAATTGTCAGCCCTACACATTAATGTAAAAAATCTAAAATATATTCAAGAACGTAACACCAGGAACATTTTCAAAACTGCATAATTTTGAAAATAATTTTCAGCATACCTCAACAAAAACAAGTTTAAAAAACAAAATTTCGTACATTGCTACATGTGTGTTGTTCACACACAGTTAAAATTTCAACTCAGTAGTAATTCATTAACAGTAATTTCAAAAATCAGTCCCCATGTCCCTAAAATAGTCTTAATCATTCCTGTCCATTCAGAGAATGTAAATACCCCGGTATTTTGAAAATTTTCTTGGTTCGGTATGGGAGCCCCTTAAGAAAGTAAACAATTCTTCCTTCGTTTAATTCCCTCAATCTTGCCACGACAATCACAAGTCGGCCAACCAACTGGCGTTTCTCAATAACACAAAATTTTGGCGCCCCATAAATTTATTAATAAAAACCCATCTAAGCTACCTTACCATCATGCCCTCAGACCACATCCTCATATGTCCAACCCTCACCCATCCACGTCGTATGCACACACACAAAACCCTAACCAAAGGACTAACCTACCTTCACGTTTACAGCTGAATTATATATACTATTTTTTTGGAAATTCATTATTTTAATATGGTATATACTTGATCAATTATTGTCCTAACTGATCGTCATAAGATAAAATTTTTATATGAGTAAAAAAATGAATTTTTAATGTTTGTTGTCGGAACGATCATTGCTCCTCTCTAGTGTTTTAAGTATGTTTAATGGGCAGATTATTACAACAGACAACCAAGATGCGAATTAATTAACCTGACTGTAAGTAGAGCGCTTATAGATTGACGTGCCTGCGTGTCTCTCTTATTGTCTCTGTGGAAGTTTGGCGTCTGGCGCTAATGTTACCGACAAAGAAATGTCTCATGTTGACGTTGAATCTGCGATGCTCGGGAAGAGGACCAAATGTTCCGTCCGCTCGGCAACTCTGCGCCCTGTCAAAAGCACCAGATCCACTAAGGTGAATGTCCCTTTGATAACGTATGATGAAGCTTTTTTTGAAGAGCAAGAAATATGAACATTCTTCTTCCTTGTTTCAGAACGAAGTAACCTATATTTCCCTTTGCCGCGTTCATATTTGCATTATAGATCGTCCACCAATTAGAACCGTATTCTTTCCGGGATTCGTAAATTTTTGGCAAACAACTTTATTCCTGCACAGTGCTAGTCAGGTTTGCAAGAATTAGAAGGTAACTACTAAAGTATTTCTACCACAGACAATCAACAATGCAGTGAAATGTAATAATAATAATTATACAGTACTTAATATCACCAAGCAATGTTTAATCAATGATAATAATACAAAACTAGCTCAGTATATTAAAAGTACATTCCAATACAGACTTCCTAGTTCTATTTAGTTGCAAGAGTTGTTGTATGTTATTCGTAAGCTTCCAGGCATTTCCATACTGCAGATCTTGTGCACGAAGGGGAAATTTGTCATTTTTATTACAGATCACGGGATTTCAAATATCCTTTAAACTAGTGGGGTCTGCAGATGATATATGACCAACGGCAACAAGGGAGACATTTCAGCGACTCCGCCTGAATATTTTCAAGAGTACAGCTACTTAACATAGAATTGCCATATGGCTCATGTCGGCATTGTGCAGCTGACTGCAGCCAAGGACTCGCACACCTCAAACGAGGAAGCAGCACTTGATGTCCTCACACACATATCGGTCTGTTTTATATTGTTATCAAACTTGCATTATGGTTTGTAAATGATATGAGGGGTACTTTTATTGAATTTAAGGAAACATTCGAGGTTCACACGTTTACCCAAAAAGTAGCAAAATGACACGCACCAGAGGTTACGGAACCTCGTGTGGGAGCGTCTGAAATGTGACTAAATATTGAGGCCTAAGATTATTCCATCCGACACATTTATAATTTTTGCTGACCAGCTTCTTCTTCAATAGATTTTTTATGTTGTGAGAACCGGCAGGATAACTGCGAAAGTCAAGGACCCCGACTATTCGCAGTTCGGGAAGAAATAGTGAAAATAACCCTCTAATAATTTAGAAAAAATGTGTACACTACAAGCTACACTGTTACATTTGAAATTTCTCTACGTGACTGGCGAATGAACTTCTCCGACAGACTCCATACAAATATATATTCATTTCTTTCTTGGCTCTCTACAACCCACTGAGGGCCTTGGCCCACCGGGTTGACTGCGGAGTGTCATCTAACATGACACGTTCCGAAGTTTTATTTAGGATTAGTTCTGTTCGTATTAAGTTAGACTGAAGACGTATTGTCCATATTCATTAAAAACTATACGAGCTGTAAAAGTTTAACTTTTAAATTCATAAATAAAATTTAATAACACTTATAAGTATATCCAAAATCTAAATTTTTCATATTCATAATGTATGAAGGAATATTTCATATGTTTAATAAATAAATGGCGAGCTACAGCGCAGTTTCATAGACTGTGCTATAGAAATGATTTAGAAAAGGCTACCGTTCAGTGCCACCAAGAGAACTTTGTAATGGGATTAA
Organism: Eucriotettix oculatus; assembly: GCA_034510155.1. Taxonomy (NCBI): domain Eukaryota; kingdom Metazoa; phylum Arthropoda; class Insecta; order Orthoptera; family Tetrigidae; genus Eucriotettix; species Eucriotettix oculatus. The sequence continues at coordinate 10,041,996 of CM067378.1, read as the reverse complement.
TTTGAGTGTTATATTCAAAGGAAACATCTGACAGTGGATGATGGAGGAAGGCGATGATGACTATGTGTATGTTCTTTTACCAATTTGATATACACCCTGTAGATGGATAAGAACCGTACGAGAGCTTCTTCACAAATCTGTTGTAATTATTTTCTCTATTCTATCAGTGATTCGTAATCAAGTTAGTTTCAGTCTATTTTCCAATTACGATTGTGATCGCGGTGCTGTGCGGCGCGGCGCGGAGACCGACCTTGAACTGCAGATCCCGGCACCAGGTAGAAGCTGCAGCACTACAGTTGCAGACAAAGACCGCGCTCAAATATACAATTCATTATTTACTACTCAACTAATTAGTCACTGTTTAGACAATATTGAAGAAATGTCACCGAGTTAATCATTGCAGAATAAATACACAAAATATGCGAAACTGCGCGGGAAGTATGCGAACTCTTCATTCCTACACAGACAAGTTTGCAACTGCGGAAATGTAGTATTTAACTTAAAATATTACAAGACTACGCACGAACAAAGGTGAACTATATCATTTTCTGACAAAAGGAAATTAAATTTACTGTACAGTAATAAAATACGTCGCAAGAGGTTAATCAGCTGGCCTATGTATTACTAAGTTAGTTAAACTGGCGTAATTTATTAGCACGTCGAAAAGCTAAATTAATGGCAGTGTAGTTTTATTTTTGGGTTTAGAGAAAAATAACAGACTACACGTAACAGCTCGTCATTATTAATTTTAAACAAATAATATAATAAAATTGTATTATATTTCCAACTTAATTGAACCAAAAATGTAAATATTCTGTTCTTAGTCTTAGAACACTACAGTTCCACAGTTGCAAATTTGTCAATGTATGAAGGAAAATTCTAATATTTTTCGATGGACCAGTGACATCGGCAAAGCCCCACTTTCACAAAATATTCTGTTTATTTATTCTCAAAGTATAATATAAATTTAATGGGACTAATTTTTAATTTCGATATCTAATGCATTATACCCTCATGGGTTTATTAATCATCACCAAGGGTACGTCGATATTGAAATTTAAACTTGACAAGTTCGTAACTGAAATTGATTTTTGTCCGAAATTTACTTAGCCTATAAATGTTAAAAATAGTGATCTTAGTCTCTTTTCCTTTCTGGAATTCATACCATACTGTATGTATTTTGACTAATATTTTCCATTTGAGTTTATTCGCTTTTTATGCCTAATTTTAACTATTTCATAGTAAGTCTCAATACTGGCCGATAATTACAAATTAGTTTACAGTTGTGGGTTAATATTGATCGTCTTTCTTTGATTACATCGTTTCCGTCATTGTCTGACAAACTAATCTAAGGAACGAACGCATTTCACAATAAAACTTAAACAGTATCAGTTACACAGTCACACTTGAAAAGAACGGATTCAAAGAATACCTTGTTAGCCATAAGTATCTAATATATTTTAAGTCCATCAACTCTGGATAATTCTGCGCGTATAATTATTGCCATTATGAATATCTGTTTTAGTAACGATCATATTTTAAATTCTTTTCAAATACCGTTGTCACTGGATTCTTTTACTATAGTTCAAAACATTATTTTAGAGATATTAGTGGACGGTTCATCTTTTGAACATAGAACCATATTTAATGGGATAATTATTGTATGTTGGGGGAGGGACGCAGCAAAACATGGCACGCGAGTTTAGTAAAATTAAGAGCACTTAGAGACATTGCGTCTGAAGAGGCCAGCAATTAACCCGAAAGAGACGCGGGTCGCCGCTGACTGCCTGCCTCATGGCCAGTAATTAATCGCTAATTGCTCCAGATATGTATTATTCATCTTTCACTAATTGCTTCTTAATGGAGGAGATGGCCTCTGGTTATTTGCGGCTCGCGGATTAAAACTGATGGGAAAGTTTTCCCCCAATGGATGTTTTGTTCATAACGAAACAGGAAACAATTAGCAAGTGCTTCAATTTTGGCGAATAGGCAAATTGCTCGCGGCCAACTTGCATTGCAAGGACTGCAATAAAATATTATGAGATGCGCCTGCGGGGCTCACCTGATTATGTCGGGAATGCCTCGTACTCTCTCTGTTTATTTTCACCTTCACCTATTTTAGGAGGTATATGTACTGGGGTTGAAGACCTCGGGCATAAGGAAAGAGTTGTCCGCTGATCTCATAGGATCAGTCGGCTAACTGCCTCATAAAACTGGCGGAAGACACGGAGAAAGGAATGCTGCGAGCCCACTGCAAACTCATCTCCAGTCATTCAGAACGGTGTGCAAATAGTATCAAATGCCCGGTTTTTCTAGGGTTTTCCCTGCATCTCTTTAGGTGAAACACCGGGTAGGATCCTTAAACTACAGCCATGTGGCCCTAGTCAACCCTTGGCTACCTTTCCCTACCTTCCGCATTCCCCCTTTTCAATTCTCTTCCTATGCTATTAAAGGGGAGTTGCCTGTTTCAGGGCACCCGCAAAAAAATTATTACCCCTCCGTTTGAAACCGAAATATGTATGAAGTATATAATATGATGATAGTATCAGCTGAGTATACCTCGATGTAGATCTGCCATAATACGTGCATATAGGAAATGTTTACTTCTAAGTTTGTAACTTTAAGGGACAAAATTTATTTAAAACGAAACACGTGATTTGAAACTCGCTTAACTTTTATTACAAACATAGAAGGTGCACAAATTGTTTTTGATTGAGCTTAAAACGAACGGCTCAAACTGAAAAAAAAATTGAATGTCAGGAGGATATACTGCTTTAAAATAGCTTGATTTAATTTAATGAGCTAGAAAGTGTCATCGTGGTATGTTTTGGTGTTTCTTATCCGTGTTTAATCGAAATCAGAATGTTTGATAGTTGGGTAGTTCTGAGAAACGGATGTGATTTGCATCGGAAAGATACTGGAATTTTACGTAGCTTACGGCCCGTTGAAAATACAGAACGTCGTAGCTTGGCTGGTGGGATGTCGGCCTGCCAGGTGGCAGGAAAGTGTTTGCGAATTCCCCTCTTACATCCAAAGGGAAGTGTCCAAGGCACCGATTTCAAACCCGACTGACCATTTTCACATTGAAGTATTATCATAAATTGCGTTTAATTTACAAAGTATTTGTTTCTTGTGGATTGATATTTTCAATATAAAGAAGTTTATGATGACATATATTAGGAGGAAATTAATCATCGTTAGTTCTATGCATATTATTATATAGAATAAGACGCGTTCGAAACGTTTTGGCGAATAATAGTGAATTATCAGAAATAATTTTACAAACTTTAAAAAAGTTTAATTAATTATTAAAGATTAATAATACTTGGTTAAATTGCGTAGGTGCGTCATGTTGAAATTATACATAATTTTCTCAAAATACATCCCAAATGTGGAATAAATATTGATTAAGTGGTTATGAAAACGAGTTATAAGTAGAATGAAGAAATACATTTACATAATTAACTAGACGTGCTTAACAAATATGAGCTCCTCTAAATTTGTCTTATCACTAAAAGTTAAACGAAAATAGGATCTTTAAAGACCCTTTTTTAACATTAAGTAGATATCCGTTGCGAACAAGTTCACCTGAGTTATAGTCATCGGTAGGGTGAGGGACAAGTACCGTGAACCGTAACTACCTATATTCTGTGATATTTCGTATCCAGGAGACCATAGTTACCGTTTGGCTATTTGGCTGTAGGGCGACACGTGGATATCACCACATGTAACGTATGAGCGCGAAGCCAAACAAACCCATTCTCCAATATTTAAGTTAAATTATGAAAACAGTAATATTGTTAAGAATGAACATCCATGTACCTTGATGCTGTATAGTCAACGATAGCCACATCGAACTAAATAGCCTAATATTTAATAGGCTTTAGTGAAGATAAAAAACTTGGGTATCTATATTAGTTGAAATGATGAGAATTGGAAATATTATGAAAATAACGATATTCAGTTACATGTTCATCCGCGGCTTATCTCTGCTTATGACTGGAGCTTAGGACGTCCCTCAGTTTATTTCTGTATAGCAACTTTGTCTGAATATTGTGGTTTGTTATACGAACGAAACAATTGTAATAGCTAATTTTCTGAACATGTATTCATTTAGACGTTTCATTTGGATGACTCTGAATTATAGGGTTCGACGCTATTCCATCCTGAGGAAACGAAGACTTTACATTAATATCTAAATTTTTAAACTCATAACTTCGGATTATGGGTCACGTTTATTTAGTCCGTTTCGTGTAGTTGTAAAATGACAAATTGGACTACACTAGGCCCCTTATTTATTGAATCGGCTTTCAAGGCAGTCACTAAAACATTTTGAACGAACTGAATTATTAATATCGGAAAATATTTGTTTTCATCTAATTAATGCGCACACGGATGAATGTAATTTATTAATCGCTTGAGATGTAGGGATTATATTTGAAAGTACAGTCGCAGTCACGTGTAATTACTTATTCCAGATTATTTGCTGATGATAAAATATTCGCAAACGTCCGTAGGGAATAAGTAATGTTGGCTACGTTGTAGAGTTGGCAATATTCATGGAACGGCCTGTGTAGTAGAGCGCGAACGAAGCACGTGCCTGGGGCTATTTAATGTAATGTTAATCACAGGACAGTTAGGGCTCGGAGAGACTGATGCGCCAGCTCGCTCGCTCGTTCGCTCGTTCGATCGTAGGGCTTGCCTCAAATGCAGGCCGAATGCTGAGTGGGCCCTTCGATTATGTGCTAAAGCAATACAATCACGGCATTCTCTAACTCAACCATTTTGAACATTTAACACCACGAAAAACATGTCTTGCAATTAATTAATTTACATATTACACCTTAGGTTGAGCTAAGCCTTCCATTTTCTTGAGTTTAATCGTGCAGCCTGTCACATTGAACTAATCAGATTAAAAAACCCATTACAACAGACCTATTGTCATCATTTCTGAAATTATAATATTAGAGAACATTACATCTTGGGTCATTATCGTTGAAAACAACACAAATAATGAACATACCTTTAAGTATATCAGTGAAAGATTGTTAACTACTAACGCCTTTAATCCTTTTCATGTGTGCTCTTTCCGACTCTTTAAAAATATGATTGATTGAAAATGATAAACTGTTAACTCTCGTCTGTATGTATGATTAAGATACCGGATGCACTCCTTAATATATTCGCTCCCGGTCATTCTCACAATTTAAGTTTGCATTAATTAATAAGTGAAGTCCATAAGTCTGCTTAAATGGTTGAGTTTAATTCGTTTGGCGTTTATCATCCTCAGCCTTTCAACTTTCTATACGTACTATCCGACCATATTTGGTTTTTAGAATGGGATATATCTGACCACAACTATGATCGTCGTCGTTGTTGTGTAGAAGGGTGGGGAATTGAATTAAAATGGTAATTAAGAAATATTGGGAAATATCTTTACACAAAAAACTTTAAAAGGGAAATGAGGAATTTAAGGTTCGGTGAAGCAATCAGATCTAGATTATCTTAAGTTCAATGCCGTGGGCGATACTCTCCTAAACGTCATGGATTGGAAAATCGGCAGCGAACCTCGTTACTGGGTGGCGTCGATAGTTCCCCAGCTTCTCTATATGACGTCGTCTCCTTTGTCACACGTCGCCCTCCTTCTGTATATGCGTCCAGGACCAAGCTTCGGCTCCCGTCCGTTTCCTCCAGGTTCTCAGAGCCCAATGCTTGTCTACACAGCCTCATTAGTGAGTCCAAAAGCTCGAAATTAATATTTTACAATCTATTTATCTTTAAGCACGAAGCCCGATTGGCCGAGGCAGTCACGTGGTATTTCAAATGTTTTTTGCGTGGGTCTTTCTTTCCCACGCCGGCTATTTGCGAAAATAACGCAGGTCAGATTTGTACGTGATCCGAACAATTCCAGAGGCTTAGAGTCGACTTGTCGGCGCCACTCAACTGTCCAATCATTAGCAAATTTTTCATTAAAAATAATAAAATACTAACTATAGATGATGTTGTGGTTATCAGTTCTAAGAATGGTCCGATGAAACCCCTGCATTTTAACCTATCGTGCGCAAGCCTATTCAATTATACAAAGCTGCTACATCCTTAGTATTTTCCTTCCTTGGCCTCCCTCTTCTGTTCTTCCCCACACACTTCATGAAATGCTAATTTTACAAGACCCCCGTGTCTCGAAACGTGGCCTATTAATTAATCCCTTCAATTGGCCAGAGTCCACCAAATTGTTCTCTTTTCTGCTATTCTGCTTAGAACTTCCTCGTTAGTTACTCTATCTACCCATCTGATTTTCAGCATTCACCTAAAGCACCACATTTCAAAAGTCTCTATTCCTCTGTCTGCAACTCCTATCTCCCGCATTTCGCACCCATATAATGCCACACTACATACGGACATTTTTAATAATGTTTTTCTAATTTTCATACCGACATTACCTTTTTAGGGATAGCCTTCCTTGCTTGTGCGTCTACTATTCTCCTACCATCCCTAGTTATTACGCTTCACAAGTAGGAGAATTCCTTCACTTCCTTCAAATTATCCCTTCCCAATCTAACACCTTTTGTTATTACACTATTTCACATACTACACTGCATCACCTTGGTTTCCCTCTATTAATCCTCATATTGTACTCTTCGTCCAGGATTGCATTCATGCCATTTATAATGGTTTCCAAGTCTTGTTCCGATTCTCCTAATACTACAATATCGTCGGCAAAGCGTAGGTTTTTATTTATTCTCCTTGCAGTTTGATTCCCTTTCCATATTCATTTTTAACTCTCTTCAACGCCTTTTCTATGCATAATTTAAAAAGCATGTCCGACAGGCTACATCCTTGTCTTAACTATGATCGATACATGAATTTATGTTTTAATTTTTTTTCTTCAAGTAGTGAATAATAATCGCAAAACAGAAATTATTGTTTAAATCCATAGTCCTGACGACCAACATATTTTGGCGACTGTTAGAATATAAATTATATTTATTCTCACGTTCTAATTTTTTAATTCATCGACTGAATTCATAGTTAACGAATGCAATAACATTCTTAATCGAAAGCTTGAAAATAAGTATTTTGGCTTAGCAATATGAAGTAAGCTTGTGTATCGATTTGTAGAGAACACCATGTTCTTGTAATTTCAGCCAAAGGTGAGCATGAGATTAGTCAGGTGTGACGCCGAAAAGTGGAAAGGTCGCCGCCGTGAGATTGGCAAACTGCTGATTAACATCTTAGTCTCCAAGAAATAACGAAGCAATCAATTATTGTGAAGGAAATGTGTGACGGTTTCAGACGAAGCATTCATTGATGAAGGTAATACGGATATAAGCTGGTAGGTGCGGCGTTTGGCGCTAGCGTCGCGTCGTGATAAGTAATCTAGGCTTTCTCCCTTCCCTTCCACCTGGCGAGGGACAAAGGCATAGCAATCCCCTCGGCGGCCACTGACACCGCACAAAGCAGTTAGGGGCATATTGCAGCGTCCCCACGCTGTTGCCATATGTGCCTGCTCTCTCCTCTCCTCTCATTTCATCTCCTCTCTCTCTCTCCATTCCACACCTTGGATCCCTGTCATTCATAACCAGCATGCGAAGTACAACAACGTCAGATTATATCATATAATGCACTCTGAAGTGATATATCTTAATCGAAGTTCATTTCAATGACAGCTGTAAAATGTGCCCCAAACTTATCGAACTGGTCCCGAGCATATGAATGAAGAAAGAGTACCATCACGTAGCATATGGGTACAGTAGTTTGAGAGGTTGGCAACATAAAGAATCTAGTTTATTATGCTTGCAGAGTTAAATTGAGTTTGCAGTAACGTGAAACAAGTACATATGCAATCCTTCAATGTATCAGTACATATTGTTTTGATGAATGAATACTCAAGATTTTCAGATGGCTATCACGTGTTACCGTCAAAAACTACTGTTTATCTTGACAAATGAAAAGAAATTGTATGCAGCGAGCTCAATGCTTTATATACCGGTCCTGTTCAAACACATTGAGATTTATAAGGTTAACACTTATACATTTCTATACCATTCATCCTCATAGCCGTTAAATTTTGGTGTTTACCGTCGATCACCACACAGAAGTTTTATATCGTTCTTTTGGAGATGTAGGTTCCTTCTTTGCTCTTTTCAGGCCAAAAAGGGCCCTCCTTAAGGACATATAAATAACTTGCAAATTGATAGTTTCCCCTCACGTCACATGTCAAACAATGTGATTAAACTGCTCTTTACCATGAAAAATGCTTATATTTAAATAACAATTTCTTTTTAAGTATTTATACTTTTTAATTAATAAATAATAATGAAAATTACTATATATCTTAGGTTTTCGATTTACTTACACAATAATGAATTTTTTTATTAGTCGCAAAGAAAATGATTGAGGATTGCAACTCTAGCGCCTAAGTCGGATTTTTTGTACCTAAAAGTCGCTAACCCGAAAAATAAATTAAAATATTAAATGAGTTAAAACAGCATCTTTGTCAGTATTTATCTTATTTAAATATATAGATTTCTGCCGAAGGAGTCATGGAATAAGGTTCCATGAACAGTTAAATTTCAAAACGGAAGAAGTCACAAATGAGAGACGAAACGTAGTATATTTCAATATTTAAATAAAATAAATATAGGCCATGAGGGTATTTTAACTCATAGTGTATATTTAATTGTCAGATAAACGTTATTTCACAGCTATAAAATCATAATTAATGATAAGTTTTAATTAGTTTATAAACACGCGGAACATTTTGTAAGTCGTTGTGCAGATTGATTATGTAAACACCCGAGCCGCGCACTCACAATTTCATTTTTCGTAGATATTTACATACACATTATTTTACGTTAATTATACCGAAGAAATGGCTCTACACATAAAATAATTGACTGTTTCATTATATTTTTGTGTATGTGCAGCATACGAAGCTCAACGCGTGGAACAATTTCGACCGAATTTTATCGTTGCGACCCGAAGGATGGGTTGGAGGGTTACGTGCATAAATGCCATTTGCATGCGAACAAATGTTTTTCGTGGTTATTGAGACTAATATTGTGTCACCTGGTGCTCGTGTGATTGCACATATTTTTTCTGACTTTTTTAAGTTACTGTGCTTATTTCTTGACTAGATTAAGATACACTGAATCATCGCAGCGATTATGAATAAATTGCGCTCTCATAAAGTAGGAAGCGTGCGAGATAAGGCTAATCACGTGTTATTGTCGAATTAAATACTGTAGTTAATTACTGTTTAACGCCGGTCATTCAGTTGGTGATTTATAAAGGAGTAGATTCGTTTTCGGTTTATTTTTATAATTCCTTATTCACTTCAAGGTTTATTTATGTTCCTCTGCCTACACTATCTCATTCAATCCATTTTCCCATTATACTTGCGAAAATTTCCTTCTCTTGATTACGAGTTTTCTTGTTTCCCCTTTTCGTTATGATAGCGCCGTGTATCCCATCACTGAAAATCCTCACTTGATTGAAGATGTTTACCGTGGATATCTATTTACCGAGCAGTTTGAAAAGTTGCTTCCATCCTTCTCGCGACTTGGAGATTGTTTGCAGCGTTTGGATCGATCCTCTGTAAGCTTTCTTTTGCTTGAGCCGGAGTTAGCGGATCATTGGGAATCTCCAGAGCCATTGCCTCCACCTTCCTCTTTATTGCAAAGAGTTTCACGGATTTCCTCTGCTTCTAGGTTACACTTTAGTAACGCGCCACGTTTCCAGAAGTGCTGTTTGCTTATTACTATTACTTAAAAAGCATTTCGTTGTTTTGGACAAGTGTTTATTACTTTTTACCTGAGTCAGTTTATACGGTCCACTAACCAGTCGTTTTAGAGTCCAACTTATTATCTTGTAATAATAAGATATAGTTCACCTCTTAGGTGTACGGTAGGGAAAGAAGGCGAAAGAAAGGCTGCTAATTAAACATAATAGGAATGCAACCGATATTGGTATCGAGTCCAAAGTTGGGAAAGTCGCTGAGTTTAATTCTGGCATTTAATATGCTACTTAAAAGTGAACGTAAAAGGGAGTGAAACAAAATTATGCGACACAATTTCAGCAATTTTACCAGACTTTGTACACATGATACTTACGATACTGTACAAGCACTGGGTGGGTAAAAAACCAAGCACCTATAGGGATGGGAGTCTCATTTACTTTCCATTCTCATAGGTTTCGGGGGTATTTTTGACTCTTAAGATACCGTAACTATTTTTGTATTGAAATTAGTTTTGACTTTTTTGACGTACCGTAAATATCCCTTAATGGGATATTTTGACTCTATTAGGGCATATGTAGTATTTTCGTCTCTTCAGGTACGGGATAATCAAATTTTCAGGTTTTCTAGACTTTTTAATAGTAACTGTGCTTATTTAAAGTACTAGCATATTTTTTGACTCGATTAAGCTGCTGTGAATTGTCTCGTTGCTTATGATGACGTTTTAAAAAATTACGGACTTAATGTCTCTTTAATTTGGCGTGGACCAAGATTAAATAAAACCATACGCAAAATAGTTGCAACTATTGATTCAGTTATTTCAATTAATGGCTTGATATTTTAAATTTTTATCAGAAGTACTTCTTCCTGTCTTCTCCTTTCAGTTGGTGGTATTTTTTTAAAGCCAACGTATGTATGAATAATTTTTTGTCTTCATATGTTTCGTTTTTTATGTCTACATTGTTTTTTACTATTCAAGTAATTTTATTTCCTCCTTTCGTCTTTAACTTAGTAAATCCGTTTGGATTATAGATTTTTAATTATGATATATTTACATTTACATTAATTACTACAGCTTTTGTTTTGCAGACTTCGAAGTAGAAACGATTTAGAATTACTCCATTTAGTGTACAAATCTATCTCGTAAAGATTCCTGTATTATTATAAAGGTATTTATAATTTTACGTAAAATGTAGGCCTAGAATATAGATGAATTTTTGAAAATGGATGTGTTCTTAATAAACAGAAGTACGAATTTTATTTATAGGTGATATCATTGAGGCACAGCGGCAAGACCTTTGAAATTATGGTTCTATTGGTTTGTAAATTTACCGAAATTAGCAACCACGGTAAAATTGCCTGTATGTTCATTATGAGAAACCATACGCTTCACCATGAAATGCATCCACGGAATATACCGGTTATTCAGCAGTAATAGTGTAATGTAATAAAGGCAAGCTATAAAAAAGGATTATTCAATTCTGCTCCCTCTACGAAATCACTTTGGAAATAAGTCTCCATTGTTATGAACATTTAGCCTATTATTAATTCCACGGTAAAATCAGCACAAGCGCTATACAGTATTTGGGGTTTCGCTTATATTTTCTTTGTAGCAGTTGTTGGCGCGTTGTAATGGTCGAGGTTGCGTGTGGCGTAGTAATTAGCATCCGTAATAACATCCCCCTGTGCCGAGATGTCACGCACTTCACCCTTAACTTTAAATAGAATTTTTCGCTGTGACATATTCAATATGTCTAGTACAAATTTGCTTATCAAGATTTATATATTAGCGCAATTGAACTCGGTAAATTCATAGGATATGTTCTAATAATAAATAAATAAAGCAGTACACTAATGAAAATTAATGCGAACAGCAAAAAAAAATAGAAGCGGGAAATCAAAGTTTGAGCTCTAGTATTAAATGATCAGGAGGAGGGGGCGGAGATAAGTTATGGGACTATCCTTCTCCATATTACTTTTAGTGTGTTAATAATACTATTTTTTTATAATAAAAAAATAAAAGTGAAGTTGCTCTTGACATGACAGTACGTACATTGACGAAACTGGACTTCTAAAAGAATATCAAAAATAAAATTGTCAGTGTGCAGCCTCAGTCCTCCTATTTATATGGAGCATCGCTTGATGATCATGTGACCTATAAAACTTTTTTGCACCTTTTTAAGAGCATATAGCGTGTTATTACATAACTTAATATTTTTTCAAAATACTTATGCTAACCAGACCGATGAGATAGGTCAAATATCTTTTTCTTATAAATGAATTGGCTGTTTATGTGGAAAGAAGCATAAATTCCGTATGAATTTGTTTATGTATGTTCCGCATGGAAATCTAAATGTGTGGAGCAGTTTCGACCAAATTTTGCTTAGCGTTTCCTTGTCACGTGGAAACAGCCATCGTTTGGATAACGCACAATTACCATCCCTAGCGGAGGGTGTGGAGAAGGCGAAAAATTTAAAATAATTCGAAAACAGCAGATATTTACGTTGAATAAATATTTTCTGGTGTCGAAGAGCATGATACTGTTTCTATAATAATTGTAATAAAATAACAAGAAAAACCAGGAGAATGGTCTCGAAACCAGTGTTATGGAGAATCGCCGAGATTAATTTTGATATTTAACATGTCGATAATGTTGCTTTTGAGATCATCAGAAGGAGGTGGAAGGGGTAAACAAAGTTCCGTGTACAATCATAAAAACAAACATACTGTACCCATGTTTCTTGCGAGCAATAACAAACACTGTGGGTGCAACCCACCTACCAACCAGAAACAGGTCTGGAGGAGATTGAAAATTTAAAAACTCGCAAAAATAACCGATATTTACGTCGAATAAACATCTCTGGATTAATAGTGTTTATTCTCCATGTTATTTATATTAAATTTAAACCCAATTGGTAATGGGAGTGAGTATGCATAGGGATGGGAGTGTAGGGAGGGACGTTGCATCAAAATAACGTGAAACCAATTGAGATTGGTGTCTTTTCCGTGGTTATGTAGGTTTCTGATATCAATTCTGACATTCAACCCGCAATGAATGTTTGTTCGGGTTGGGGGACCGGGAAGGAAGAAGGGACTAAAATTTGAGAAAGATTGACAAAGTTTTTCGAGGCGAGCATTAAAACTATCAAAAAAATTAATTGAAATCCGACGATTGGAATAGGGTGTATGCGAGACAGACAATAATAAATTACTTTTTATTTACATCGAAGATAAGGTGTTTAGAAAGTTGGCGGACAATATTTTACGACACAATAGTGATAAGGGGCACGACAATTGTAATTTACTATGTTATACACTTCTGTGTTAAAGATACTGAATTCCAGTTCGCATTAGTGCTGTGTGAATGGTGTACTAATGGTCATGTTGAGCTTTATTGTAGGGGTTAGTACAAAGTGCAGCACATTATTTCTTGAAAAAGGTTTATTTGTTAAGTGTTACGTCATAACAATCAACTTTTCAGGATATGGACTGATATCATTCCACGTCAGAAGATCTTTTATTGTAAAAGTAAAATGTAGAAGCTAAAAAATCGATGAATATGATTGACCCAAGATTGTCTCGCTTTTTCAGACATTGGAACACCCTTTTTAATATAAAAGTATTTCGTGTCACAATATGTAGATATTTTATCTGGCATCATTTCCGTATTTACAATGAGAGCAAACGTACCATTATTTCTAGCTTTCTTTTGACCATTTAAATATTTATTAGCACGTGAAACATAACTCTTTTCGTTCGCAAAATATATCACAGCCCCTGCTGTGTGCTCAATTAACACGCGCTGACTTCAACTCTGTAAACCTGGCATCAATTTTCTATCAAGAACTTACAGGTTAAGTATCGTCAACGAATTTATTATGAGGTACATTGTAATAACTGTTCCATCCTACATCTCATTTACGTGAACGGACGAAAAGTAAAACTTAAGAAAACATACTTTCTGGAAAACGTCACGGTTCAATAAGGGGTAAGTCACACATATTTGAGTTACGTTTGTTACGTACTGTTACATAAGGTGTAACACTAAATTGAATTTATCAGACACTTAACATCGGCAAATAGCGATTTGTTATGTATTTCTTTGAATTTAATTTATTACCGCGAGTCTCATCCGATACTTCTGGTAAGAGGTCTTTAATTATTTTGGAGAAATAAAATGCAAGTCTTCAAAATAAATTAGTTCACTATAATTTGATATTTGTGTTAGTGATGATTCTCATTGGTTACTTGTCACTTTGTATTTGATTTTCTCGAGGATAGAATTGTTTTCGACAATTTACTGCATAATATTTATTTATTATCCATTTCAGAATTTTTTGAAAAACATCTGAAATGTAAGTAAATAGGAATGAGGTTTATTGTAAGGATGTTAGTAAGTCAATTCGCTTCGCCTCGCCTCGTTTAGTTGCGTTGATTGCTTGAATCGTATAATAATTTTGTCTATTGCCGTATAACAGCTGCCATTAGAGTCGGCCGTGTTGCAAGAAGTCCTGAATAGGGATTATAAGGTGTGTATTAATTAAATCTGTTGTCGGCTCCGTCGCAGGGCTAGCCAGCGAGTCTAATTACGAGGGTCTATTGTGCGCGGTCTGATTACAGCTCGCAGCGTTTCCACGCGGCGTCACACCTAACTAATCTCATGCTCGCAGTGTTCCAGACCTATGCCTCAACTCAATTACAAGAACACGCGAAACCAAGAATGTAATCGATATATAACCCTAAAGACATTCAATTAAGTATGTCATTCCAATTGTTGCATTCGAAGTATTTATAAATTAAAAACACTCAACATGAACAATTGGTTTTCATTGGTGTTGGACGTGAGAATAAATATAATTTATACTCTAACATTCGCCAAAACCTTTCGGTCTCTAAGAGCATAGGCTGGAACTATCATTTCTCTTTTGTTTTTTCTTACTTCACTACTTAAGAATAGTTGTGGTCTGATACATCCTATTATAAAAAAATGCGACAAGATCGATAGTACGTATAGAAACCGCACAGATGTTTGAGGTAAATGCTGAGGGTGATAAACGCCAAAAGGATTAAAGTTAAATAATTAGAATTATAATATTGTAGGGATAAGAGAAGCAATATTGGCTTTGCATCTAATTTTATAAGACAGGATAAGATAAAACAGGCTTACCATCATGGCATTTGTAGATTTACAAAAAGCCTTTGATAACGTGAACTGGAACACACCAATATAGAATTTTGAAGAGAACAGAAATAACATATTGAGAAAGAAGGTTTATACTTAACCTCGGCAGAAAACAGGCAGCAGTAAGATCCAAAAAAAAGCGGAAATTTAGAATGGAATAAGGCAAGGTTGCAGCCTGTCGCCCATGTTGTTTAAATTATGTATAGAATAGGCGATTAAGAAAGTTAAAATGGAATATGGTAAAGGAATCATACTGCAAGGAGAAGAAATAAAAACCTTACGCTCTGATATTGTAGTATTAGGGGAATCAGAAGAAGACTTGGAAACCATTATAAATGGTATGAACGTAGTCCTTTAGGAAGAGCTCATTATAAATTGGTACGCATGCTACTTGCAATACAGGAACAAATGCCGTCGAGGTAGACGCCCTTATTACCCGTTTTCAGTGGGGTTTACAGGCCTGCATTTTGAAAAAGTGCTAACATGGCCTATATTAACATAGAATAAAAATTTATGTGATCACTCAGTAGTGTCATTATCGATGTTATTAGTGTTTAATCTCGACGTCTACCGGCAAAAGTAATGCTAAAGTGACCCAATATCTGCCGAGTCTGGGGTTATGGGAGTCGCTTACTGTAATTATGACATTATGGCATGATTAAGGCGAAGTTCAGGTCTCTAGAGGTGGAGTTGGAAAGAGGGCGTCACTAAGCTATGCAGACATTCTTAAACGTGTCATTATTTAACGCCGAGAATAGTTTTGTTAAAATTCAACTTAATAGAATATAGGTAAAAAAATCGGAGTAGCTGTCGCGCAAAAAGTTTTCGTGATGTCATGGTGAAATCCCTATAAAACTGCAACTTGCATAGTATATATATATATAGTATGCTTAGAGAAAACACTATATATATATAGTGTTTTCTCTAAGCATACTATTCAAATTCATGAGATAAATTGTAGGTAATGTTCCGAAAACAATTGTATTATTTTTATTATTTATGTAAAACCTGTTTACTTGGAATTTTTATATTTATTGAAGCTTGGGAAACTAGTGATTACACGTGTGGAACGTCAGAGTGCAACTACCTGCAAGAATTTTGTGGCCGTGACTACGCGGCGTGACGGCGGAAGTCTGTCTCTAGCTTTATAGGAATTAAGTAATGGTATTATAAACCCTTCTTCGTTATATCAGAAGAATATTCGAAAATCACAAACTAAAAAAAAAACAATAAAGTCAGCATTTTCATAGCGGTAATGCAGTGAAACCACGTGAATTTTCTGTGTTCTTAAACTTATTAATTTGATTAAAAGTATGTAAATATATATAAATATTCAAGACATTATCAGTTATAAAATCTTTGTAAATTGAAAACATAAGTTGTAAAAAAAATTTAGAGGGAAAAGCACACACTATACCACTAACAAGCAATAAAACTAAAACTAAAAATGTCTCATGATGCAACCACTTTGAAAGGAGGGCAATTTCAAACAAAATTTTGTTCCGGAATCAAACTATGTTGGGCAGAGACGCCCTTAGCACTATAAGGAATCCTTTATTACTTTTTAATTTAAATGTGACCTCCATTACTTTCTGAAGATATCCGAAGAAATTTTTAGTTACATAAATGGGCACCCTTTATTATTATTATTAGCGTGCCAGTGACAAGTGTATATGCAGGAGGACCATTGCCAAGTTCTTACCAGAATACTTCTGCTCAGAGTCTGCGGTGGTCAAGTGTCTTCTTGAGTTCATCTTTAACGCGCAGCAGACTACCAAAATCTGAACCCATAGACCACAGATGGTGAACTTACGACGTTGGGGCCACTTGTGACCCCCGTGAGTTTCTTGTGGGGCCTTCATAAACGCTAGTTCAGTGAAACCTCGGTTTTTGTCGATAATTCGAGGCCAATCCACAAAAGAACTGGCGGAGATGAAATCTTCGAAATCTTCAGAGAAGTATGTTGTTGATCACAATTAAATATCAACAATTTCGTCGTAGCCTACACCGATGGCACACTTTCCATCTGAAGGAGTAATTAAGGATTCGTTGCTTTATTAAAAAAGAAAAACTAAAACTTGAAAACGTTGATATCATTTTGCGCAAATATTAGGTTTCATCATATTTACTCAAAATCCATCATTTTTCAAGATGCTCTGGATAGAATGATTGCGATTGGCAACTATATTCGCGTAAATGCAATGCTTCACCGTGAATTTCGGCAGGTTGTAACTTTGGTCGAGGAAGCGTACAGTGTTGATCTACCGTAGTTCCGTAACGTTCGCTGCCTATCAACAGGACAGACGACGACAAATTTTAAACTTTTCACAAGAACAAGGAAAACTATTTCATCTGACGTATGTGGCTTTTTGAAGAAACATTACATTTTTGGCTGATATCATGACATGGGCCTATTTATGAAATGTGGTTAGAGGGCAAACACTTAAAAAAATTGACAGTTGTTCTGTCGGTCTCCCAAAACCTGCAAAAAAAGTGCAGAAAAGTGAAAATAAAATATTCGCTGAATACGTAGATTACTTGGATCCTTTAATATAAGAATACACCGAATGGCATTCACATTTTGACGAGCACATTCCCGCTATTAAACTGGTATTTGAACAGCATTTTATAGAAACATCCGAGGGTCATACGGAACTAAAAATGAGGTTATTTGAGCTCCGGGAAGATCGTTCATGCCAAAAGGGATACTAGAGAAACCTGGAAAACGTCTAGTGACTATCCCTGCTTATAAGAACATGCATGATGTTTACTTTCTGGCGCGACACATTCCGAATTTGGGGTGATACGTGGTCAGTGTATCAATTCCCCAGCAGCCTTAATCCCGGTCCTCGCGACCATCACGACACAAACATCCAAGCCCATGCCAGGATTCGAACCCGGGACCCCTGAGTTGTTAGGCAGCAACTAGAGGCTAGCCACTACACCACAGGAGGTCGGCCCTGCATCTATAGGTATGTCAAATTATGCCCATTCCTTTATTACTACTTAATTTAAATGTGACCTCTATTGGTAACAATATTCCCCATTTCTGCCAAGGACCATGCTAATAGCATAAACAGCTCAGAAATTTTTCATAATCTGTAATCCAATGTTTTAATTCCCACTAGAGTGTCGCCAATAACTTGTTAGATGACGCGACTATAAACTACCAATTAAAAAAGCATAATTCACCTATAAGAATTACTCTCCGTACTATAAAAGAGCTTAAATGATTCAGGAATATTTCGGGTAAATTGAGGGAGTCTAGAAAACCTTCCGGTACCTTAAAGGACTCTGCAGGATCCCGGTAACTGAAGAGTTCCTGGATCGTTTTGTTTTGTCGAAACTGTCCCAACATATTAAATGTTAGTTCAATATTAAGCTCTATTTCGTAGAACAGCAGACTGTGCTTCGGGATATTGGACTGTCGGGTAAACGTCAATCATGATATTGCCGCCGGGCAAGTGGCTTTCGGTATTCCAATCTAGAGGCGATCGACACGGGTCTATTAACAATCATACCCTAATAGCAAATTTACAATGGAAATTAGTTACTTGTGGAAAACACAAAACATTTTTATATTACGGAGTCGTACATGCTAAGTTAGAACTTTCACAAATCTCTTTTTTTCTGTCTTAATTTACGTATTTTTTCTAAACAGAATAGGGGAAAAGCGAACAATATGGAGGACGTTGACTAAAAGAATGGATAGATTAATAGGCTACATTTTAAGACACGAGGGTCTTGTAAAATTAGCATTAGAGGGAAGTGTGTGGGGTAAGAACAGAATAGGGAGGCAGAGGATGGAATACGCTAAGCAGACTAGGTAGAATGTGGCTACTGCTAGTTATAAGGAAATGAAAATGCTTGCGCAAGATAGGTTAGCATTGATGGTTGCGTCAGACCAGTCTTAGGACTGAATACCATATCAACTACATTTTATGTACACTTTCTGCAATTGATTTTTCAAAAACTGAATATCGTAGAAAAAAAAATCTGACACTCATGAATTTTTATTCCTCATTCGAATATTTACAGTAATTGCCGTGCATATTTTATCCAAAAATATTGTTCATGATTTTCGTGAAAAAAAACACTGGTCAATATGGATACATGAGTACCAATAGTTGCACTTGATACGCTTCTTTGCGGGTTTTAAAACATGTGTTCGGATTTTTACATTGCCCAAAGGTTTTTAATTCAATTTAAACTTTTAAACCTTTTTTCGTTTATTGCAGTCAGTAATAAAACTATGTGATTTTTATAGTATTATTTCTCTTGAAAACATATATGATATCGGTTTCCCCCATCACGCGAAGTTTCCGAGATTCTGACATTTCAAACACTGTAATATTTCCTATTCTTAACCCCTTCCATGTTTTGGACGAGTTACAGTATCTCGTCCTCAGAAGACGTGCAAAATCTGAGGCTGTAGAGTTAACTCGTCCTATGTCAATTTTTAGCTCTTCTTCCTTGATCTCGTCCCTTTAATAGAAGTTCGTAGTTTTGTCGTGAGAGTGCGTGTCTTCACAGCGCATGTTTTACTTTATTTAAACTTCTCCGTTTTTTCGATTTATGAAGCCGGGAAAAGTCACCAAATTTTCGTAATTTTTATGCTTAGAAACCTATGCTATTTTCGAGATATTATTTTCAATGAACAAAGATATATATTGGAAGCATTTTATAAATAACTACGATGATGTTTTACACAGTTTTCATCAATATTTGGCTCAGCCGAACAGAGCTGGTAGGTGTGCTACGTGCCATCTTGCTATTCTGAGGGTCGCACCTTCGGAAAGGATGTTGTAATGTTTGTATTCTGTGAAGAAATTGATTAGAAACGTTTTATAAATACTAAAAAGAAAAATCTTAATTCTTTACTCTTCAGCGTAGCCGACCGGACCTCCTAAAATCAATGACGTTCCAGCCCCCTATTCCGAAGTAATTTGTAAATTTATGATAATGATCTTTTTCAGTAATGGGCTGTCATCTTAAAACCGAAAAACAACTACAACTTTTTATTGTGAACAATTTTTGTGACTATATTTATTGTGAAATGTTAAACTTATTTTTTAATCAAAACTACGTGAACATTTTTAAAAATAAATATAATAAGAAAAATGTTAAATTAAATAAATTCGTAAAACATCTTAATGAATATATTTTATTTAATATTTGCCAGTAGGTAATTATAAAACGTAATGAAATAATATGACATTTTTTGTCATATTTGTTGAAAAATATCCGTCAGTGAACTACACAATATTGAAACAAAGTTTCGAGTAATTCGCCGATCTGCTGACTGACATCTCGTAAGAATTTGATTGTGTGTATGAAAGTAAATGTCACTGACCAGCCGCAACGGTAGCTTGATGGGAGGGGAACTCCCGCGCCCTTCCAACACTCGAGACAGCCGGAACTAATAATTCATGTCCCCGTTGAGATGATTAGGCCCATTCTCATGCCTCCATTCGTAACACTATGCGAAATGAGAAACCATTCGCTAGTAGTGACACACTAATCCCTCTGCATCCCACTGCACCCTCGCCAAGCACAATTCTGATTTACAGTCTAATACTGCGACTCATTTCGTTTAAAAATCAGTAACTTTTAGAAAGCAATTGCTTAAATTCGTATTATTCTAAATATACTTTGTTACCTTCTCATTGCTCAACGACATAATGATGTGAAAATTGTTTATACGCAAACGATTAATATTGTAAATGATGGGGCTTTAATTATTTACATGAATTTAATAATTAAGGTTTAATATGTACATTTATTAAATGAAAATAAAAAGTTTTTAATGGGTCCGGCGAGAATATAACAGGTACAAATATAAAGTTATCAAAAGGGAATGATTCTAAAGTTCTCAGGGGTAATTATTGTTTGGGTGACCACGTGCAACAGAATATTCCGTTCGTTGACGAACCTGTGTTGTTTTCATATGCGTCTTGATGCAGATGCCACTGGAACTTCCTTGTTGTTGAACTCTGAAGCGGCCGGTAGACAATAGCATAAAGTCGCAAGGTTGGAATTGAGGAAAACGCCTGTTTTTCTCTCCTTCTTCCCTCGTTATTAACGCCTTCTCTCTCCGCTGCCTCCTCGACTGATCAGTCCGTAATTTACACCGGCGCTGCAACTGCACTCGTCAATCGTTCACTGCACAATCTCTTGCCACCAATCTGTGTCACCTTCAATCTCTACATTTCTCAAATTCACTCTCTACCACCAATCTGCTTCCAATCTGTCTAATTAATTCTCCACCACCAATCTGCCTCCAAAATGTCTCCGCCTGCCTCTTTTCAAACTTCGTCCCCACTTATGCGCACCTATCACCAAGGTGGCAGGGGTGGATATTCTCCAATAATATCCCTTGTTGCATTTGGGGAACATACGCCACCCGGTTATCAAAGTCTCAGACAGATTAGGAAATTCCGAATCCAGTGACGAGGTGTCTGAGCTATATAGCCCAAGCGTCAACCGCTGTCTCTTTGTTTTTATTCTGTACCGGCAAGTCGGCGCCCAGAAAAACCCCTTCTTCCTGGCCAGCGACATGCTCATGCCGAAATATTTATGCAATTTAAAACTCCAAAAACAGGAAAAAAATTGGACTGCGCTACAATATATTACTGAAGAAATTGAATACTTGTTTATCCACACATGAATTAACATAAAAATGAAACGCTCTTACTGCCTATCGGCGATCGATCAGTAATCCTTTAATATATCTTCTTAATACCACAGCCACATAGCTATAATATCTTGAAATGTTATGTAATCTTGTGAAGAGACTTCAACAGTAGAATAATAGATTACATGTCCCGGCTAAAACTTGATGTTCGTCTCGATGTTCGGGACGGTAGTATTCAAGAAAATACAGGGAAAAAATGCATGAAAGTTCCGTAAAAGGACGGAAGAAGGAATTCTACGTTTCGAATCTGCTGTAAAACGTTCTGCTTGTATTCAGAAAAAGAATAAGAATGAGGCCTGCCGCACGAGTTCGAACAGCGTTTACCGAAATAAACCTACTAAACTAATTTATTCGAGACAGTCTGATATTGTGGCTTTCCCTCCTAACTCAAGAATTTCCTGATATATTTATACTGTTCGGGG
This sequence comes from Eucriotettix oculatus, assembly GCA_034510155.1. Lineage (NCBI taxonomy): Eukaryota > Metazoa > Arthropoda > Insecta > Orthoptera > Tetrigidae > Eucriotettix > Eucriotettix oculatus. The sequence continues at coordinate 10,019,962 of CM067378.1, read as the reverse complement.
TGAGAGTGATGTAGAATTCCTTTTCATCTCTCACATCTATTCTAGTCACTCGGACGTCACCACACTTTTGTCAATATACTACGAAAAAGAACAATCAAAGACTTCTTACCAACACAGTTTTTATTCTTACGTAACCATTGATTCCACTTTGTTCACATTTAGGGATGGAAAAAGACAAAATTGTAAGTGGCTGTTGCATGTAATTTGTTTAAAAAGAGTGACAGCAATAGTTGTTTGTCACTTGGATGCTGTGAGGAAGCTTTGCAACCTGAGCCTGTGCGCTTCCGACCACGTGCCGAGTGTCACATCAAAAGAAAACGTCATCGTGTATCGTCACGCGCCTGGGGCTGCTTTTCTACGGCGCACTTTGCAGACAAAAAATACGCCCAAACTCTCTGATAATAATAAATAATATCAATAAATGTTTGTTGATATCATATCATATTCTACTGGCATGGTACAATGTTTTCAATTATGCTTACATTCATTGTGATATATTTTGTACTTGACGACTTCATGGTGGAGTATTAACGTAATTTTAATAAGAGCAGATTATTTATTATTAATTTGTTACACAAAATCCTAAAAAAAATACTGTTTGGAAATGGTTTTAAAATTGAAAAATGGTTTTTAATACTTTCATTTTAATTCCTAATGTGAAATACAATTATTTGGATCACCCTAAACGTTTTTCACAAAACAAAGATATATTAACTCAAACCAATACATTCGTCATATATATGTTTTATAACCTTGTAAATATATAGTCTACAGTTATATATTTTATAAATATTCCCAATCCTTATAGAAGTTTCATCTTTTTCTCAGAACTTATTTTTCCCCTTTCGTTTCAACATAAACCAAAAGTGAAATGTACTACAATATAGGATTATTCAATAAGGGCGGGTCGATGTTGAAAATTCATTTTTAATATACACCCACCCTTATTGAATAACACTATATATATTAGAGTATCACGATGTAAAGTCTGAACGGAAACTTTTTATTAAAGGTCTGCCGTAGAAGGTATGAAATTTGAATTAAAGTTTCAAGACTGTGACACTAGTCTCGGCTTGACTGTGTAAATATCTGGTAGGGTACCTAAACTATAGCCTGTAGGCCCTAGTTAACCCTTGGCTACCATTTCATATTTCCTTAAAGGTGAAGACCCTCATGTAGTCTGCTACTCTAAAAAAGTCGTGAAGAACACTGAACACGATAGGAATCTATAAAAATCAATAAAAGTGAAGTATCGCTTTGTGATTTCAAAATAAATGTAAAAATTAAAGTGAAAGCTGCTATTTATACGTTGCCTAGTAATAAATAACTGTTTTTCAATTTTTTTTTCGCTCTGAAAGTTTGTCTCTGATTGGCTCTGAAACTACTTACAAGTTTTCAATGAACATTTTAGTGATTAAAACAGGAATTTTAACTTAAATTTTCGTTCATGTTCGATATTGATATTTTGAAGGGTTCGAAGATATGAATGCAAATATTTGTAAAAAGTCTATTACTGCCATGGAGCGGGTATCGTGACTAATTTGTAACTGAAAAACCGACTGGCGTAAACCAATGTCAGGGACTGAGACCTTAGTTTCATTTGGCGTGCTTTGGCACTGCTAACGTATGAAGTTTTCATAGTCTCAGGTTTGATTTCTCGCCTGTGCATTTCTCAACTATCGATTTAATCTACTATTTCAACCACTTTTGGTTAATTGTAGCGTTGATTTTGAAAATGTGTGGATTTTTAGGTAAAAAAATGCATATGTGTATTTTAGTTATGCCTGAAAGAAAAAATAAGGGTATTTCATGAATTACTGTGAGTGCAAAGGATAAGGGAAGCCAAGTAGTAAATGAATCTGATGAATAAAGTGGGCATCAGTGCTATTGTCTCAAGTACCCTGTGATAGTGTCTTTCGACACTCGCAAATAAACTACCACCTGAAGAAATTCCCGGACACAACTACTTGGAAATAAGTCAGGCTTCAGCAACGGCTAATGTTCACTGCACTGCTGTATGAAGGCAATTTACCAGTTTAGGGGAATCATTAATTCTTTCTGGATAGAAGTTACACAGTGCAAACTATTTTTTAAATATACTCAGTGCTTTCCATTTAATATAAAAAAATGCGCACACATTAGATTAGTGTTTCTTACAAAAGACTGTACGTGATGGAATATTTTAATTATTTTTATAGGTATTAGAATTCAAAATAACATTTAATAATCCTCAGTATTTCAAGACGATTTTTATGTACGTTACTCATTTTGCGATATGAATGTTTGGCATGCGAAAAACTTTTCAGATTTGATATATAATTCTTTGATGGAGAGAGAGATCGTTCAGTGCTTAAAGACATGACTTTATTACAAAAGTGGATGTTATTTTGCACAGCAGATCTAATTGGAAACAGCATCTTCCCCTAGCCTTAGCCGTAGCCTGTGTTGTGCTGTGCTCTGCTCTGCTGTGTGTTATTACAGCCTCCCCTATCCCTTATCCCCTGTCCCCTGGCAGCTGGCGCCCCAGGACAATTTATTCCAGGCTATTGACGTCCTATTTACGTAACGACCTCGGCCACGTCACTCAGGTATTCTGTTATTTAATGACGTTTCTCCTCTGAAATCGGGAGAAATTTCCGCGTCACATCATCCCCACCTTTCAACTATATTCGACTCCCCTGGATTGTTAGTTGCGATTGATTTGTCATGAATGTAGGCAGCTTGCGCAAACAACTCGAAAGTTCACGTCGCTGTCTGTGTCTCGTATCTGCACCAGGGATCGGCGCTGAGGGTAAACAACTAACCTACCAACTCTGCACACAATTCTGTTTGCGTTTCTCAGACATGTGTGTTTGTTCGTGCCTCATTTTGCTTCTTCCAAATTGCAAATTATCTCATTCCTCAAATTGTAATTGGAACAATCTGTTTTGAAATATATACCAGTAACTATTTATGACTTTACCTCAAAATTTTACGCGACTTTTCTGAATCTTGTACTTCTTTTACCACTACACCAAATCTTTCAATTAACATAAGTACGTTCTGTGTCCAGCTGGTAGCAGATGGTCCTCTTACTCTTTCCCTCTCAATTCCCCATTTTTATAGTCCTAAGTAGACGCCCTTCGTCCATTGTGCGTACTCTGAAGTCGCTTCCTTTACACAGTGAAAACACTTCTTCCACGTCCATAAATCGTCGGTTTTCTGTGTTCCTTATTTTATCTTTTCTGGATATTATGACTAATCTTCTAAGTACTTTTTAACTGCTTTCAACTGATTAACATGCTAACCAGACATTATTCTCTGTAGTATAGTTTTCAATATTTTCCTTTCTTGTACTTTTGTTGATATTCGGACTCCACAAAACTGAATTTAACGTTCCAATAACAGGTTACATTAATAACCAAAACTATAATTTAATTTTGATTTAAAATTTATTCAGCAGGAGATTTCGGCATTGCCATAGTCATCTACTAAATTCTAATACAAATTATTTTATGGAATTTGATTAAAATTATAATAATATAAAACACGTTTTAGAGTAAATAAAAATTTTAGAGTTATAATTTAAAAATTTGTTGATTTGGACTTCCACTTATCAAATCTCGTTCTACAAGATTCGATAAGTCGATTTGAATATTACGATTATCATCGAAACTTTTTAAGTTTTAAATTTTCGACGTGGCTAAATTTACAAGATCAGGACTCATTGAAAAAAAGATTTTCAATGTAAATTTTTGACAATTTGTGGTTTTCTGTTGCCGATTGTGCTTGATTAACATACGATCAAAATTATTATTGAACTTCTAAAACTCCGAAGTTTGTTAATGCTCTGTGTAGGCCAGAACAATCTGGAATCAGGTACAATCCATGAATAAATTTAGAAATATACTAAATTACATGAGGGTATGTACAATGTTCTTTACATTAAATCATTGAAAAAAAATTGTTTTATATTGATATATTTTCAAAGGAAATACATAAAAAAATTGTATTTCAATTTTGGAGATGACTATGATAATGTTGAAAGCTTCTGCAGAATAAATTTGAAATCAAAATTAAATTATAGTTTTGGTTATTAATGTGACTGATTAGTGTAGGGAAAATTATCAGTTTTTTAACAAAATTTTATTTAACTCCTTGAAGGAATCATTCCATTAACTTTCTTCCCACTGGTCATTTTTTATTTATATCTGTTTGTTCTTTGACATTATAGATAGAGCGGCGCTCCTGGTGGAGACGGGGAGAACGAGTTTTTTTAGTTTTTTAGGTATTGTTGCTTACAGAGCCGAATGCAGTTGCCGCCTATGTATGGGAAGAGTAAAGTGAATTAAAACAAGAATTTCAGTTACGTATGACTTTCTTTTGTCCACTCCACAGTCCAAATTGTCATTCCAGAACAGTGTCCGTATTTAGATGTATTCTCTATTTCCAGTATTGATCCCAGGTTACGGAAATTTAAGTTTTTTTAATCTTTTTTCCATCTAAATCAAATATTCAGTTCGTTATCATTATTCTTTAAGCCTCACTTTTGAGTATTCCATTGATAGTAGATGTTCTCCGTGTTGTCATCCACAAATAGTAGGTGATGTAAATATAATAAATCTGACAATGAAAGTAAGACATTAATTTATGTTTAATAGTGCGCTGATTAAACTATATCAGAGTCAACAGTTTGAATATGCTGCCAGTTTCTAAACGTGTAACTATGAATCAAACTATTTTTTGGATTATATTTCTCCCATTGCATACGATCAACTTCTACAAACAATTAGTAATGTTAACTGGAACAAACTATTAAGCATTTTGAAGGTGACAGGAATAAAATATTGAGAAAGAAGAGCTATACATAACCTCTACGTAAGGCATTCAGCACTAATTAGAATTAAAGGGCAAGAATGGAAAGCAGAAATCAAGAAAGGACTGAAACACAAGGATCCAGTCCGTCGCCCATGCTCTTTAACAGACGTTGTAGAAAGTTAAAAATGAATAAGGAAAGGGAATCAAAATGCGAGGAGAAGAAATAAAACCCCTAAGGTTTGCCGATGATATTTGGCATTAGGGGAGTAAGAAGAAGACTTCGAAAACATAATAAATGGCATGAACGGGATTCTGGAGGAAGAGTACAACAGGAGGTTTGTTGTGATATTCAATCCAAAGATTGGTCTCTGCTAATCCTAATATCGAACACTTTTTAATTAATAGTGCGAAACCAAGGTAATGGAGTGTAGTATGGGAAACAGTAGGATAATAAATAGTGTTATATTGGGAAGGGATATTTTGAAGGAAGTTAAGAAATTATGATACTTGGGAAGCATTATAACTAGAGTAAGGTAGCACAGACAATGAAGAATTTATTTACTGCTAATATAAGTATGAATATTAGGAAATGATTATTAAAAATGTTCGTATGGAGTGCGGCGTTATATGGCTGCGAAACATAAACGATAGTAGTTGCAGACAGGAGAAGAATAGAAGTTTTCGAAATGTGGTGCTAAAAGAGAATGCTGAAAACCGGATGGGAGGATAGGGTAACTAACTAGGAAGCTCTAAGGAGGATAGGGGAACAGAGAAAAATTTGGAGAACTTAGTAGGCCACGTTTTGAGACAAGAGGGTCTTCTAAAATTGGCATCAGAGGGAACTGTGTGCTGTAAGAACAGAATACGCTAAGGAGATAAGGGAGGATGTGGGATGTGGTAGCTATTTAGAAATAGAAAGGCTTGCGCAGGATAGGTTAACATGGAGGGTTGCATCAGACCAGTCTTAGGACTGAATACCACAACAACAAGAAACAAAAGCCTCTAATATTGCCTATTTCTTGTGGCTTTATATTTACATTTTCTGACAGATCCTCTTATTTTGTTTCCTACGTGTGAACGACTGTCATTTCTGTTGTCTGTGTTCCTCAATATACCTTGCTGTGCAATGTACCAAGTAACAATCTTTCTGTTTGTCTACTCTTAAGAACCTGTACAAATTGAAATTCTATTTTTATTCGTCTGCTCACTGCAAATAATTTATTTAAATACTCCGATAATTATGAAACTTTCTTGTTAATAATGCACAGTGATTTTACGGGAATGGAATAAACTATGTTAAAGCTCACTAAAACATACATTTTTGATATATGAATTTATGGTAGAAGGACGTGACACGTTGAAGGGCAAACACAAACAATTAGACATGAGAAAAAATAACATTTCTGTTTTGTGTTTTTTTCCAATATTGAAAATATATGTAAACAAAGATGTGTTATTATAATAGTTTGTGTACAGTCATTTTTTAATAAGGGTTGAATTTGGTCAGGAAGTACTTTTGAAAAATTGAACAGGCAATATAATGCAGTAGGTCAGGTATTATGAACAAATTAAAGTTAGGAATTTGGCGTGGAAGATGAGAGTGCAGATGGACGTCAAAACGTTGCAGAGTAATTGCAGTTTTACCCGCGTGGAAACCCCAGAATTTTCTCTTCATAAAATACAACCGGATGTTTGACAAACCATGTAGTTTCTTTTATCGTATTCTAAAGTTTAGTGCTTTACGTATTTTGCGGGAAATTTTGATATATTCCGTACAGAAAGAAATAATTTAGGATAAAATCGTGCGCACACTTGTCGTTTTTATTACAAGTTTCTGTCTCGTCTGTTGGCTTTCAAGGGACTGGGACTGGGAGTTGTAAGGACGTCAACGAATTTCTTTTCTTACTCTACATTGCCTTTCGTGTCCACAGCCATGAAATGGGCTTCTATCTCCGTCCGTGAATTCAGTGATGTAATTTTCACAATGGCTCTGATGTAATTTGTGGAATGGAAAGCCTGAGTCGGCACAGTCGTATATTCGCGACATTGCCCACTTAGCTCCTTGTTTTAAGCAGTCGCTGTAATCACACTATTAGACTTCATATATTTCACACAGTGCATTCACTGTCTATATAGATATATCGATAATTAATGCGTTTCTTAGGTAGGCACAAAGTCCCATTCTAAATATTTTAGTTATTAAACATTCACTTATCTGTTCCTCTTTGCAACGTCATCGAATTAGCGCCGTTTCTTTTGTGTTATATAAATGATAACTATCGTAATATTCGAAATTTAAATCATAAATTTATTAATTAGAAGATAGTAATATATTTCTACTCAGGACAGTTAATGTTTTTTATTATTAAAATAAAGATATTATTCACCCTAATAATTATAAAAAAACATTCATTATCAACGTTTTTCCATCCGAAGCTTCGGTTCAAAGAACTGTAACCCACGCATGAACTTGATGATATAAATAACTTTACGCTCTTCTCGTTACTGAACTTCTAAAAGTAGTTATTGTTGTGGTATTCATTCCTAATACTGGTCTGATGCAATCCTCCATGCTAACCTATCTTGCGCAAGCCTTTACATTTCATCATAACTAGAAAATCCTACATCCTGAAGAGCACTAGGATAAAATACCGAGAAAGGAGGTTCATACATAACCTCTGCAGAAAACAGGCAGCAGTAAAATCAAGAAAAGAAAGCCGTAATCAAGAAAGGAGTAAGGCAAGGATGCAGTCTGTCGCCCATGATGTTAAGCTTATATATAGAGCAGGCGATGAAGAAAGTCAAAATTGAACATGGAAAAGGGATCATTCTGCAAGGAGAAGAAATAAAAACCCTACGCTTTTCCGATGATATTGTAGTATTAGTAAACCATAATAAATGGCATGAACGTAGTCCTGGATAAAGAGTTCAATATGAGGATTAATAGAGGGAAATCCAAGGTAATTGTGTGTAGTATGGAAAACAGAGGAATAACAAAGGGTGTTATGAGAAAGGGCTATTTTGATGGAAGTTAAGGAATTCTGCTAGATGGCCAGCATAATAACTAGGGATGTTAGAAGTATAGTAGACATAAAGTGTAGGATAGCACAGGCAAGGAAGGCTTTCGCGAAAAATAGGAATTTACTTACGGGTAATGTAAGTGTGAATATTAGGAAATCGTTGCTAAAAATGTTGGCATGGAGTGTGGCGTAATACGGGTGCGAAACGTGGACGATAGGAGTTGCGGAAAGGAAAAGAATAAAAGAACTTGGCGATATAGGAGAATACTTAAAATTATATGGATGGACAGATTCACTAACGAGGAAGTTATAAACAGAATAGGGGAAGAGCGAACAATATGGAGGACGTTGACAAAGAGAAGGGATACATTAATAGACTACGTTTTGAGACATGAGAGTTTTGTAAAATTAGCAATAGAGGGAAGCGTGTGGGGTAAGAACAGAAGTGGAAGACCAGTGATGGAATACGTTAAGCAGATTAGGATCTTGTAGTAAACAAATTCAACATAATCAAGCGATTTCATTGTGTCATAGCTAATTGGCGTATTCCAGTGAATTTGTCTCACTGAAAACATAAAATTATCTGTAATAGAGGGGATATAAATTGTAAGAAATATATGTTTCTATATTCTTGGTAGTAAATTAAATGCGTTGACTGTGTTGAGAAATTACGTGAAAACGTGGTACATGTAGTGTTTGGACTTAAGTTCGAGATACACATTGTCCAGCGGTGTTCACTTGAGTTGTTGTGGTTGTCAGCGAATCATCTGACCTAAGCCCTGCGCATTGTCTGGTCTGGTGTTGGCGCGCTTCGGATTAATGACTTGGAGGGGTCGTGACCACTTTGCCTCGTGTATTATCCAGCCATTGGGGTTGACTATCTTAAACGTCGCTCACATTGAGGATCAAAGTGGTGAACTCGACTGGGTGACCTTCGTGCCCCATTACCAAGCCGGATAAGTCGGTTCCTCTGCGTTTCATGTCGTTAACTCTGAGTTACGGGTAGCTTGGTAGCGGTTTCTTAAAATCGTGAAACACTCGGTTGGACGAGAAACTCCGAGCGTAAAGGTGGAAGGAATTTCAGTTACAAATTTACCAAAGTTCTGCTAAAATCGTCTGCGCTCTCATGTCAATGACGTGACTGCCTAGGCTTTTATGTCTGGGTTACAAAATGAGTAGATAGATCACACCTGTGGGAGTTTCCTCTCGCAGGTATTTCTCCCCAGATTGACTGCGGGGCTCACCTGGCTATATTGGGAGTGCCTCGTATTTTCAAAGTTCTCACATGCCGAGGCACCTTCACTTCCGAAGACTTTGGGCAAATGGTACAAATAGTCCGCTTATCGCACTGGATCAGTCAGCCAACAGCCTCCTAAAACTTGTGGAGACACAGAGAGGGGAATGCTGAGACCCCAGTGCAAACTCGTCTCCCGTCATTCGGAAGGGCGTGAGAATAGTACTCAAAATCTCGACCTATGTGATGCAGGTTTTCTAGGCATTTCCCCGCATGTCTTGAAGATCTTGAAAATTACTATTTAGGGAAGTGTTTGGAGTAAGAACCGAAGAGGGAGGCCAAGGATAGAATACGCTTGCGATTGATGTCTGAGCATGGAGGGTTGCATCAGACCAATCTTAGGACTGAATACCACAACACATTGACAGAGAGTAAAATCTTTACCAAGTGTCTCAACTCCATTGCCAACTAAATTCAAAATGAGAATGGTTTAGAAGTCTCGAGCAGGAGACAATAGTTACAGCACTTACAGAATGATCAAACACAAAAACGTCCTGGAATTGCGTGCCATTGATATGAATTCAGCTATTCTCATGGAGTTTAGTAATAGCCTTTTATCATAGATCTGGAAAGCATTTACGTTGTTCTCCTGTCGCTGCGGCTTTCGATTATTATTAGGCTGCGAGGAGAATAAATCAAGCCAGTCCCTGTCTGGAACCATCATTATACGGCTATATAAACGAGAAACAATGTTGACATAAAAAGACGGTATGAGAAGACACGTCCCATGTCACATGTGTGATATATTTCATGGTCATTGCTTTCGATTTTGGTGTGAGTAGCGGGAGTGCGGCCCGCCACGGTTTGATTTGCTCGGTGCATCTCATTTCGAGGTCGTTCCCAACCGACAGACAGACAGACAAGCAGACAGCTGCTCCGATCCCAGCATTGTCTTCCTCTCAATAAATCCCACGTTTAGAGCCCTCCACGCTCGATATTCCGCTCAACAAGAACCAGATGTTGCTCTTGCACATTTTAAACAAACACTTCTGTTCGGCTGTTATCTCGAGGGCGCTCCGAGGTGAGGTGACGGCCTCACTGGAGATTCATATTTGACAAGATTTTAAACGTTTTTTTATTTTGGCTTAACGTCACATCAACGCGGGGGTTGAATATAGCCAAATATACTATCGTTTACCCTTAGTAATCTAGATTATGATTGTATTTGACTATTCCATGCCCAATTTATAATTCCTATAAATTCAGTTCATATCATATTTACTGAAAAGTTAATATCGTATTGAATTGTATAGGGGGATATTAGTTATTTATATTACAATGTTATATTAATATAATAATATTGAACTTTTATAATAAAAAAGAAAACAATTTACTTTATCCTAAACAAATTGATGCCGATGTTACAGTTTTCTCATATTTTAACTTTAAACCGGCAATTATTTCTTATTTAAATACTACATATATATTTACATAAAATGATACAAATTAATTTCTCGAAACTAACAATTTTTATCTCTAAACTCAGATATGTTATGGGCTTTCTCATTCTTAAAAAATCTACTCGGACCTGGCAGTATAGGAAAAAAGCAAAAAGTTACAGTGGTAATTATACAAAATATTTATCCACAATATTTCATTCATCATTAAAATACAAATACTTAGGTCGTGAGAAACGTTATTTATTCTGCTGTAAGTCTATATAATTAGTGGAGGTCCTCGGTTTGATTTAATCAGGGAACTTTTAACAGCCAGTGTCACTGAAATTCGTTTTCTAAATGCATATTTATGAAAATTACAAATGAGTGGTTTTCCTGTAATATGTTCTTTATTATTTTCTGTTATTTATGAAATGTCCTGCAAAGATAATCGGTTCTTTTGTGTTGCATGGAGAAAGAAAGTGCGAAGGCGAAAGGAAAAGCATGGAGAGATTACTCATAAAAAACTTGGGCATATATATTTTTTAATAAATGCAGATATATGTTATTCACAGTACATTATAATATTTCTGAAAACCCTCACCCTATTTCTAATACAGAATTGTAATGTAATGGTAGAACACAAAAAAAATGCGGAATTTGGTGGTACAAAGTCAAATCCAGTCATCTTGAGTGAAAAGAAGGATAAAAAACCTAGACAGATTGGTGCCAGTCCGGGATTTCTAAAACTGTAAGAATTCGTTAAATTCTGGTTGTTGACCAGGCTTGGTACATTCCCCAAATATCGGTGATAGGTGGCGTGAAACTCTCCGCCCAAATTCTGGAGAGGATCTTGTCCCCCTTATTTAAAAATTAAACCTCACATTTTCATCTCAACCATATAAGGATATCCCAGTTTGTTATTAAACCAGCCAGTTTTCAATATAATAATGCCGCGGATCAGACAACTTTTAAAAGTTGTCTGACCTCAGGTACACGTGGGTTACACTTATCAACGAGGTTGCCGACCCTTATTAAGTTTTAGCCACCTGCGCTAATGTTGATCATGACAGCGGGTGGCTGGAGGAATGCGGGTACTGCGGGCTCAGGACTCGAAATCGGGATAGAAGGGTAACGTCATCATCTGACGTCAGATCTTCCGCCCACCGTTCTCCGTAATACGCAAGCTATACAATTCTAATTAGCAAATGAACATTTATATCTAGATATACATTAAAATCTTCAATATCAATTATCACAATTATCAGCCACACATATTACTTTTTTCAAGTAATAAAAACCAGAAATAATCAATCACTAAAATTTATGGACGCACAATGCGTAAAGATAAAATAAATGTAGTTGGCGTCAACTTTATTCTCTCATCGCATACAAGAGTAAACCATCCTCCCAAATTCATTATGCAAATAATATGATTAAATATACTTTATAGTTTCTCTGATATTCTCAAACCCATTTCACGATCCATCATCATTCTCTCTCGATCATCCTCCGACACTCTGCTCCACTCACGACCATTTCCAATATAAATAAAAGCTACCAAAATATATCACTTAAATTAGTGCCCCGGAACAGGAAACGAATTTCTGCTGTTTATTCCTCGCCGGAGTTGAATAACTTCTCGAAAACATCGGGCCTATTCAAATTTCTTATACGACAGTACTGTATTATTACGAACGACTGTTAGATCCATTCGCTGAAATAATGCATTGTTCGTTCGTAGGCTAAGATATTATTTCCAAAAAGAAGATTATCACCACTGGCGTTATAAATTGCCGCACGAATATACCTATTATTAGAAATAAAATATTTGCTTTTTTAAGCACTCATTATTATTATAAAATTCAGTGTCAGTACTCGGGTATTAAGTTACCCTGCACCTCTCATATTCTTTATATGCATCCTAAATTCTCTTGAGATATTCAGCTCGTGGAGTTTTAATTAATTTGTAATATTTAAGAATAATAGTATTCTATTTCTGCCCATTAATTGTAAGAAATTACGATGTTTTCATTCATGTTATTTAAGAACAGTTTCAGAGTTTTTGATGTGCTTAAGGGTGCGGTACAGTCGTAATTGGAACCTTCAATATAAAAATCAAGTTTTCATTTGTCCTTCTTGCCTGTATTAATAATTGGTGTTTTTTGGCTAATTACGTGAAATATATCATTTAATTTTGTAAAATACATATTGATCTCGTTTGGGGTTGAAGCTTGTATAAAAGTCTGTATGAATTCCCCGGCAAGGCTGCCTGCAGGAATTTAGCAGTGTAATGAAATGTGTGTGTGAGTTAGAGGGAGAGAGATAGCTGGAGAGGCAATATTCCCCTGGATAATAAGGTTCCGAGGGGACATAAGCACGGGCCACTGCTCCAGTTATCCGATAAGATCGGGGATCGCCGTACTAAGACCCTCCTCAGGACTGCTGCTAATTAATTAAACAAGTGTAATCAAAGTTGCGAGGTACCGGCTCAGCCTCTGTTATGCGAGGGGAGAGTTACGGCCGATTTCCTCTTTACCCGTACTGATTATTTGCAGCGCAGCCATTCTGGTGTCTTCTTTATCATCCTAAATTCTGTAATTGTGTTTTGTGTGTGAGCCGTCCCATATTACGTTTCTCGTTAGGCTGCTTGAGCAGCATTGTCCTTTATACAATTATAAACAGTTTAATCCATAAATGAAATTTATTATAACACTGAATATCAAGTAAAAATATCTTATTTACAAACGTTATATGATAATTAGGTCCCCGGCTCAGTGACACTCCATATTGATTGAATATTTATTTATTGCATTCACTGTATAGTTTTGCATGATTATAATAGACCAGAAATTAATTACTTAATCGGCATTCGGAACGACACTGAAAACTATTGATTCTAAATTAATTTGTATTTTCTTAAACCATTCCAAACCTCCTCACCATGAGGTAGGGGCTTAGCTTCAACTTAAACGGCAAGATGATTGTCAGTATCCAACTCAACGAACCTTAAAATCCGAATTTAATTTAACTATTTCCCACTTCATGCTAAAAAATTGTTTACCTCCCCGACATCAAAATTGTTGTATTCAATAATAAACTTTTTCTCACCTCCTATGGAGCATAAGTGATTGGAATCAACGCCAAATCTGTCGTTTTCGTATTAACATTGTATTGATCCTTTCCAATCCCACTCATAGAGGTGCCCCCCCTTTCCACTCCTTTCTCGTTAAATTGCAAGAGTTACTATTAATTTTAGTGACCTAGAAAGCTATATATGGTCGAGAAGACCGGGATTAAGACTGTTGGAGGATCGATACGCTGACTACGTGTCACTCCAAATTCGGAATGTGTCATGCAAGATGACAATCCGCAGTCGACTTGGTAGGCCCAGGTCCTCAATAAGCTGTAGAGCCACGGAGAAAAAGAAAAAAAAGAAAGCTATATACATAATAATGTTTCAACGTTTCTGTTTCCCACTTCTACCTCACTCTCAAGGGTCAACTGTGCAGAAAAAACGAATGACTCCCATAGCCATAAATTTGATATGAATATTGACCATGTTCGCTTTATTTCTATGTAACACCCGTTGTCTTCCCACCCCTAGAGGTCTTCCCGTCATGATGTTACGGGTTGAATTTAGACACTAAAGTGATTGAGATTGACACTATCAATCTCAAACATCATGAAAACGTATTTGTTTGCCGCTAGAACTGGCTGTATTTTCTGAATAAATTTGAAATCAAAATTAAATTATATTTTTGGTTATTAATGTGACTGGTCAACATAAGTAAAAATTATTAACATAGTAGCATTTATTTTGAGCAAGTGATCCGTCATCCCACACCGAATCGGTTCTTCCATTATATCATGAATTCCCTGCCAAGGGTTTTCAGCTGCAAAGACTTAAAGAAAACTTTTAGGCTGTTATTTTCCCATTTTGTCTGTGGAAAGTATTCCATGCCTTCTTGTAACAAAATTTTCCTGGTCCTTCCACACCAGTTTTCAGTCAAAATAAATTTGTCGATTGACTCATGTAGTTAGGGTATCTGTAGATTACAGATTAGACATTATTCTGATTAACGAGTGAAGAGGTCAGTGTTTGCTTATAAATGCTGATTTGAACCATCTGCGTAGGTCGCAGTCCCATAAGCTGGAGGGATTACGTCGACGGTTAATCCCCTTGTAGGACACGTGTTACCCACATACCGGTGATTTGTTGCACCCTACGAAGAACAATCGCGCTTCACTGCAGATCTCCCGGGCTATAATAGGATTACTGGCATGGGACAGGCGCATGCGTCAAATCTTCCGTTATTTCAGGAAGCGACTGAACGCGGGAAAACAGCGTATCTCCATTAGATGAGCGTAGTTAGACTCCGCCATTGCGCATTGTTCGCTCGGGGAACAATGGCGTCGCCTGACAATGCTCGCATGTTACAGTAGCGCAGCAAGATAACTCCGCTGCAACGCATTGTGGAGGCGGACATTGCGTTTGCAGTCACTCATCTCATCAGACATCGAATCAGGCAGTTACTCTCGATTCAGATTATCACTGAGACCCACGGACATACCGCTACCTGGTCACAGGTCCACGATTTTCTGGGTAACTGCTGCAGAAACGGGTAATACTCCTGCAGATGACTGAGTAACGTCACGGCATAGTCACTGATCAACCCACGTAGGCATTCAGAGAGTCTCGTGTATCAGATCACGAACTTAGCTCTTGGACACATATACTGATATACCTAATAACATTAGCTCCAATGTGTTTTAATTAATAAATATAATTACCAAACAATATTGATAAAAAATTTACACTTTCGGTAACGGCGTGGTGGCTGACTCGTCAGTAGGAAATGATCTATGATTTCGGGACTCATATATTCTTACGTTCATATTGAGCTGAGTGGCTTTTAAGTGCTCTTTTCGGACGAGGTTATTATTTGGGGAGCGTGTCCCAAGGCAAGCGTATTGGATTTTAGCCATTGAATGTGGACTAATGTACAAGGATTGACGTAGATATTTTTTTTACAGTGGAGCCTCGAGATACAAGTTTAATTCGTTCCAGCATTGAGCTCGTATAGCGAATTTCTCGTTTCCAGAGACAGACGTCACCATTGAAAATAATGTAAATCTAGTCAATTTTCCTAATAAATAACACTGGTAAATAATATAACCGTAGTTGGCGATAGGGATGAGGGGAAGACGAAACGAAACAGGTCACTGTGGGGAAGGAGAGTTCCCCTCTCATTCAGGCTCTCTCTCTCTTCTCACTGGAAGCAAGTTCTGGGTCAATTGCAGGTTGCTTCACCGAAAACTTACAACACTTGCTTTTGTCTCCTTTTTAAGATGCCTATAAAATGCTACATTGTCATTACACAAGTTCATAATGGGCCGTCACACTGCTTTATTATGGTGACTTACTTGAAATAAAGTTTTCACTTCCCACTTTTCCAACACTTCTTTAATCTTCCTGGAATAGAGGACCTCATCTCCTGTTCCCTAACAAAAGTTCTTCTACCACCTCTTTCTGCTCCATGTGTCGTTCTTCAAGTTCGTCCGTTGTAAGTTCTTCACTACCTCATCCAGATCAGCATCATCCACATCCAGACCCATACTTTTCCTCAGAGTTACAATTTCTTCGACTAGCTGCACGGTGTTGTCCACAGGTTGAGGATCAAACCAAAGTCATGAATACTTTCAGGCCAAACTTTTTCCATGCTGAATTCAGGGTCCTCACTGAGGCTTCTTCTCTTGCCTTATCAATGAGGTTTAAACATTTTATGATGCTGAAGTGAGCTTTCCAAAATTCTCTGAGGGTCAAGCTTGTATTTTAATCACTTCAAAACACATTTGAAAACAAGGCCTTCGTGTGCAGCTTCTTAAAGTTGTAAACAACTTGCCGGTCCATTGGCTGAATAAGTGGAGTGGTGTTGGGAAGAAGAAACTTGACTTTTATGAACTGAAATTCCTCCAGCAAATCATCTTCAAGCCCTGCAGGATGTGCAGGAACATTATCAAGGACGAGCAAAGTCTAGACTGGCAACTTATTTTCGTGAAGGTATTTCTTCACTGCGGGACCAAAAAATTCCTTGACCCTCTTCGCGTGTTACGCAGTCTTTGTTGTTGGTCCACCACATCAGAATCAGTTAGTTTTTCTGCACCTTTTCCCTGTGGAAACTCGTGGATTTTCTGAGTGGTAGACAAGCAACGGCTTGATTTTACAGTCGCACCTGCGTTGGCGCAGCTGTATCTGTATCAGAGCTCGCAGCCTCCCTCGTCGGCCAACACCGGTTCTCTTTCGAACCATCGTGCGCTTGCCTTGAATTACAATTCATCTTCAGTCGGAGAAGGTCCAAGTTACAGACTATCGCAAATGATAGCTTTCGATACCGAATATCCTTTTAACTGTTTCTTGTTAATCAACACCAACAACAGCTTCTCAAAATCTTCTAGGGGTTTTAGACGGTGCTTGGAAGTAACAGTAACTCCTTTGGCCACATCACGTTTCTTAATTTCTTCCTTCTTCATCAGAATAGTGCAGATCTTTGACGTCGTACGGCCGTAAGTCATCGCCAATTCCGTCAATTTTACTCCATTACTATGATTTGTTCTTAATTTCAACAGCAATGACTACCTTCATTTTATTTGCAGCACTATTTGAAGTTATAATCTTCTTGGATGTCACCGTGAAATAATTATTTTCCGTTAAATGTAAAATACAATTAAGTCACAAGTGCAGGAACACGGAAGGATTCACCGGCCGGATCGGGAAACGCGCCACGCGTACCAACAATCTGGCTCGTTGCTCGATGCTAGAGTCAATGCTCGGATTTAGAGACGAATTTTTCACTCATACTCTCCTATGTCGAATTTCTCGTATATAGAAGTCCTTGTATCTCGAAGTCCCGTTGTATGTGATTCTAGATAGATTTAGGAAGACAGATATAAGAAGTCGTAATGGGAAGGCGAGGTGGGCCATCACCAGGACGTCAGTCTGGATGCTCAGCCTTCACCGACATCCAGGAAAACAAGATTTTACATTTGTTTTATTTTCTTCAATTTTGAACCTACATAATTATCACTCAGCACCCATAGAGCCCCTAGTAAAATATGTCAGTGTCGTGATAATGTTGTTGTTGTGGTATTCAGTCCTAAGACTGGTTTTATGCAACCCTCCATGCTAAACTATCTTGCGCAAGCCTTTACATCTACTTATAACTAGCAAACCTAACATCCTCCCTAATCTGCTTAGCGTGTTCCATCCTTGGCATCCCTCTTCTGTTCTAACCCCAGACACTTCCCTTTAATGCTAATTTTACAAGACCCTCATATCTCAATACGTGGCCTATTAATCTGTCTCTTCTCTTAGTCAACGTCCTTCATATTGTTCGCTTTTCCCCTATTCTGTTTAGAACTTCCTCGTTTATTTTCCTTTTCGAAACTCCTATCGTCCTCGTTTCGCATCCATATAACGTCACGCTCCATACAAACATCTTTAGCAACGATTTCCTAATATTCACACTTATATTACCAGTAAGTAGATTCCTCTTTTCCGAGAAAGCCTTCCTTGCCTGTGCTATCCTACTCTTAATTTCTACTATACTTCTACCATCCCTAGTTATTACTCTTCCCAAGTAGCAGAATTCCTTAACTTCCGTCAAAATATCCCTACCCAATCTAACAGCCTTTGTTATTCCACTCTTTCTCATACTATACTCTACACTACCGTGGTTTTCCCTCTATTAATTTTCATATTGAACTCTTTCTTCAGGACTACGTTCATGCCATTTATTATGGTTTCCAAGTCTTCTTCTGATTCTCCTAATACTACAATATCGTTGGCAAAGCGTAAGGTTTTTATTTCTTCTCCTTGCAGTATGATTCCTTTTCCATATTCCGTTTTAACTTTCTTCATCGCCTATTCTATATATAAGTTAAATGGCATGGGGGACAGACTGCTTGATTACGGCTTCCATTTCTTGGACTGCTATTCTAATTTCTGTCGTAATAATAATGTTCTTTAGATGTATGAATTAAAGGTTAACATTTGTTTAATTTCAGACAGTTTTTTATTGTATCTATCAGCATTGAATTCGTGGTTTGAAAGTATTCTGTATAATATTTATATATTGAAATGCTTAATTTATATTTTATAAGCTGTGGGTGCAGCGTATAGTTCGCCACACGATAAATTACGCTGAGAGGAAAATGACAGTTCAGGCAGATTAAAATAATATCGTAATAACAATAACTAAATACAATTTATTAACAAATTCTTAAAATATTGAAGGGAAAGTTGCACCCTGGTATCAGTCTATAAAACTCAATAAATGTTTAATATTTTACGAAGACAGTTGTTGGAATAGATTTACATGGACTCTCTTTCTTCAGGGATTTAAAATTGGAGACAAATATATCTGAATGAAACTGGTATAAAATAATTGGGTCGAAGCACCTTTTAAACAGAATTCTCAGAGTATATAACAAAGGACTTCGCCGGGGACTTGCTCTGCTGCGTGCGTAATCCGGCAGCAAGTTGTGACGTCTCGTTGTCGGGAGAGGGAGAGGGATCCAGGTCAGGACTCTACTATAATGTGACCTCTTGGAGACTCGTCCCAGGCTGCCGGGTCTCTCAACAGAGGCGTCGTCAATACTTCAGATTTGTCACGGCCGCCCACTCGCTGACCCTCATGGACGCATTCTCGAAGAATTCAGAAGTTCATTACAATATATTTCAGATTAAACAAATGTCACTTATCAGAACCAAAGTGAATAAACAGAGCGAGCATGCAGTTGTATACTGATGAGTGCGCTTGTCCTTTTGTCTGAAGCGAGACAAGTATTGAGAGTCGTGAGCGCCATGGGAACTCAAGTTGTAGGTCATATTGTATTCATATCGCAGTCTCATTAACACACAATTGACGACGAAGCGTGCTTCGTTTATTTGACGCATAATTTATTGAATTCGTCTCCTTAGGCTATAAAATGGATGGGGCAATTTGATCCCTATTGATCTGTGCATGTTTGTGGCCGTTCCCGTTATGATGCGGTGCCTCGCGCTCCCGCGCAGTGGAGCGGCATGCGATGCACTTCACTGGCCACGCAACTCTCTTTGTTGTGCGTGCGTAGGAGACCAACTTAACAGCCCAACGCATCAATGCATAACACCCACCATCTCTTCTATCAATACGCCTGTTCCAGCATGTCAACTTAATGCATACGATTCGAAAATTTCTTATTACTTACTTACTTAGCTGCTATTAAGCATTTGCCCGGTGGCAGCTATATACAAAGAAAACACAAATACAATTACAAAAAGTTTACACTAAGGAAGAATTTTTGGAGTGTAGTTTATTATCTGAAAAAGATAAGAAAGGTGCCACACAAAAATCACTTCACTGATTCTAAAAAAAAATACTACTACTCACTTAGTTTTTCTTAGCCTATTCCTAAACTGATTTACGCTTCTCGGAAAAGTCGTCAGTATTTCTGCAGGCAATGAATTCCAATCGCGTATTGACGTATTTACAAATGAAAATTTTCCTACGTCTGTACGTTGCCCTTTTTATTTAATTTTGAACGAGTGGTCATTTTTAGAAATACAAGTCGACGCCGAAAGATGGTTTGTTATTTCATTCCAGACCCTGTGGTTCACCCTTATATACTGACAAAATTTTAAAATCTGTAATGATATGGTCTGAGGACGCAATAATACTGAAAAGATGATCGACTGTATTTTAGATACATGTCACAAAAAGAAATAAATCAGTGTCAGGAGTTTTCGAAGACAAATAAAATTGATTACAAATGGTAATGGAAATATTGTATCAAAGAAAGAATAGACTTGACAGATTTACTATGAAAGTGACACAGAGAAGAAGAGAAGTAAGAAAAGAGAAAGGCGCAGTTATATCACCTATCATTTTCGTTGTAGCCAATCGGACAAAGAGATAAAGAACAAACAGTACTATACTTACTCTTTACACAGTTTTAGAGGGGAAAAGGGTGAGAGTTCCATCCAAGTTGGCTTGCTAACATATAAGCGTAAACTCCTATTAGTGACTCTTGTTAGATGCGAAACTATTAAATGCAGTTTTGAATCTTAAAGTTTGAATTAATGTTTAAATAAAATTAAGTTAATAAACTTCACGTATAAAATCATTTATTAATAGATGCAAAGTTAGTTTTAATTTTTTGTAAATATATTTTGTTATTTAAAGTTCCAGTTGCACTGGAAAATTTGTTGTCGTGGTAGTCAGTCCACAGACTGGTTCGATGCTAATCTACATTGCCCTAATCTCCATCTTTAGATAAGTATTCAAGCCCACATATAACCTGATTGATTCGAGTCTATCCCAATTCCCACGCACTTACCTGTCGTGCCTCAAAAGGTAGCCTGTTACTCTGTCCTTTCATTGGACTGTCCTCCATATTTTTCTCTCCTCGCCAATCTTATTAAACACTTCTTGATTTGCGACTTGATGTTCCGTATGACTTTCAGCATTCGCCTGTTTCAAATGATTGAATTCTTTTCAGTTTGCACTACCGATTGTCTTTAACTTCATTCAATGCTTATTGAATGTACAGATTAAATAGCAAAGGCAATAGACTGAGAACTTGTCTTGCCCCCTTCTCGAATTTTGCCTTTTTTCAATATTCTAATTACTGATGTATGGCTTTTGTAAAGTTTTCAGGTAATCTTATGTCCTCTGTATTTTATTCCAATAATTTTCAAAATCCCATGGCATTTGTTCCAATCGACATTATCGAAAGTTGTTTTCTTATCTTCAGTGCCACAAAATTGAGCCTGTTTCTTTTTATCCTCCCCGCAAGATTAAAACGTAGAGTCAGTATGGCTTCACGTGTCCCAGACTTACATTCTACTTGAGATTACAGTCATCTGTAAATAGTTCTTGACAGGATTTTTCAGGAACAAATAGCCATAATTTTAGAATGTGATGGAACTCCTCCCAACTCATATATTAAACTACTTGAAACAGTCTTGTAATTGCTTCATCTCCTAATTTAGATATAACTTTAAAAAGATACTAGAGTATAGTCAAAGAATATGAACCGATTATATGGTATAAAGGTTGGTAGGTTACATATGATATTAATCCAAACATTATAAGCACTGCTCAACAAATCATCGTCAGTTTTAACTTCAGACAATCACTGTTATGTTTTACGGGAATCATTTCCGAAACCAGTCTGGATATTGTAATTGTTGTCTTTATTTAAAATCACCCCAGTTATAAATATGATTAGGGCCTTAAATGTGTTCGGAAAAGTCATTATCTTGTGGAAGCTTACTGCTTTACTGTTATTTATCTATGATATTCCATAAATTTGTATTCTTTGACTATCTTCCAGTTTCGTTATATAGTTATATCTACGACGTTTAATATCTTTATTATTAACCTGGTGAGGTATATATACGTGGTGTCACAATAAATTAATTTTAATTGTTCTATTTTGGCATTATAAATGACTCAAATACACTATACAGACGAAAAACGTATTTGTATCTAATAAATATTATTATAAAAGCGTTGAAAGTAGGAACGGATTTTCTCATATCTATACAAAGGAATGAGAATTGATTTAGGAACATTGCACTATGACGTCACGCTGGAACTATTTAGCTTTATGATATAACTGAGGATCGTTATTTGAACGTGAGACGTCTTTGAAAGTTTCATCTCACGTTAATCATTAAAACCGCTTCATAAATTCCTCAGTGTTCGTATGCAGATTAGTTCTTCGTGAAACGGAGTCTGTCGCGAACTGCTTCTGTTTAATTGACACATTTTAAAGCTGCCTAGACGCCACTATTGTTCGCATTGGTATTTAATTTGCATGCCATTAGGACGCAGGAACTTTTCCAAAGTCGGTGAATAAATCTTTGCAGGATTCCCGGCGCAGATCGCAGGATCGTTTCCTCCTTAAGGAGCTAGTCAGACGAACGCGTGTGGATGTTAAGCACTTATGTACGTGGTTTAGTATAATTGTCAAGTCGCTTTAGTTCTGTCGGTTCCCTTAGCCGGAAAAAGATGAAATAATACCGTGCTTAGAATTTTTAGCCAATGGTTTTCGTGCATGTGTACTTCAGATCCGTTCACTAGAATGAGATAATTTGATAAATATTCAATATTAAACGAGACATAAAATTAAATTTAGCAAAGAATAAATATAAACCTCAAACACCAAATGAAATAGCGAACAGTAAGCAGACTTTAATAATAACGTTTCTTTGGTTAGTGTTTGGTAAATGGCTAAATATAATGGAAATAATAAATGTCTAAGCAGACTCAGGAAAGATGTGGTTGTAGCTTGTACCATGACTCCTGATGAGATTGGATATTAAGGGCCTCAACGTCACCTTTTATGCAACTTCCGGTATTTTGTGCACGAAAGGGAAGAATGCATCGAAGAATAGCAAAGTGGATGTCATTGCCGAAGCAGATGTGCTGGCGTTGCAATACCCTACACGGGACGTAACCTATTATATGCTATCTGTATGTAAAATGCTGGGCTCCGCCTCCCTGCTAATATTACGTGGGAAGGCTATACTTGCTAAATTAGGCAAGCTTTGTACAAATTTGCATAGTAATGTATTTAGACTTTTCTTCCTTATAGCAGCACTCATAATTACGCAGTTGGATGCGAATATGTACCAGTCGCCATCTTTACAGATAGGCATTTTGTTTTCGTTCCTGGTTAAAAACATTGTAAAAATTAATAATTGAAGTGAACATTTTTATTAACAATAAATATTGGAGGTTTTATCTTACATATTACGTTCCAATAAGATCGAGCACTAAACGAAACATCTTTAATCACTATTCTTAAGTCAGAGATATCCGGTAATTGGTTTGGGGTATTACCAATCAAAATTAAAGATTTCCGTTCTACCTTTTCAAATTCCCAGTAGTGTTCAACTGACAAGCAAAAATGTTGGACCAGCACATTTTTTAAAACTAGCTGGTTACCCGGAGATTCCCGACCCATGCGTCGGTTTACCATTATATTTAGTACGTAATTTATGAAAACCTACAACTTACCATATGCAAGAGAACTATTAAGTAACTGCTTAGAAGTTCCTCAATCAACTTAAACTAAATAATTAACTTTAAGTTGTTGTAATAATCAGTCCTTAGACTAGTCTGATGCAACCCTCCATGTAACCTATTCTGCGCAAGCCGTTTCATTTCTACATACCTACCATATCCTCCCAAACGCCTTGGTGTATTCCATCCTTCTCTTCCCTCTTCTGTTCGTACGTTAAGTAACAAAACGTAATTGTTACTGTGAAAACGAATTTTATAGCGTACTCTCTGAAATACTGGTTTTAGGAAGATTGAAGGGACAAGAGAAACAATAAAGAATATGAGTCTAATTTTATAAGACAGGATAAGAAAAAACTGACCTACGTTCATAAAAATTATATATTTAGAAAAAGCCTTTGTTATTGTTAACTGGAACAAACTATTAAGGATTTTGAAGATGACAGAAATAAAATATCGAGAAAGAAGAGTTATCCATAACCACTACAGAAGACAGTCAGCAGTAATTAGAATTGACTGGCAAGAAAGAAAGCAGAAATCAAGAAAGAAATAAGACAATAATGCAGTCTGTCGCCCGTTTTTTAACTTATATATAGATCTGGCGGCGAAGAAAGTTAAAAATGAATATGGAAAGTGAATTAATATTTAAGGAGAAGAAATAATAACCCTAAGGTTTGCTGATGATATTGTGGTATTACGGGAGTCAGAAGAGGACTTGGAAAACATATGCAAGGCAGTGGTTGAAGGAAGGTAGTAAGTAAACCGAAAAACCGTTAAAGTGACAAATTCAATGCTTGAATTCTTGGAAAATATTCTTAAGTAATTGCAACAAATATATAATTTATAATATTTCTTCTGCTTCAAATATGAATATTTATATAATTAACATTATTAGTTTAGTAACTGAATTGTAAGATCGTTCTAAACCTTTTAGCCTTCCATGTTGCTGGCTTGCAGAAT
This sequence comes from Eucriotettix oculatus, assembly GCA_034510155.1. NCBI lineage: Eukaryota > Metazoa > Arthropoda > Insecta > Orthoptera > Tetrigidae > Eucriotettix > Eucriotettix oculatus. Next base: position 9,995,442 of record CM067378.1, on the reverse strand, counting down.
TGAACCAGAAATTGAAGATTAAAATTAGCAGACAGTGCAGTTTTCTCGTCCTTTTGCAATTAATTTGTCGGAATTGAAAGTATCTCTTCCGGACTCAGATGAACTCAGCTTGTACATATCTGTAGCACTTCCTTGAACGAAGCCTGCGTAATTAAGAAGTTTGTAGAGCCCTCCAGCTATGTCTTCTCTGTCTTCCCCTGCTAGTTCCTTGCCGCAGACTAATTCAATTCAAAAAAATAAGTGGAGGTTATGTAAATATCACCATATTTTACTCATTAAATCTTTCCCGCCACACAATCACAGTATTCATTGAGTCTTAACTGCCACGGCACACAATTAAATAAATAAAACTTTTAATTCACTGCTGCTAATCCTTACAACAACGAAAAAGGAATATATTGTTATTTTGACTGAGCTTTTAATGCTTTCGAGTTCGTAAACTAAGAAAGGATTCAGACAGTATCCAAACCAACTTTAAATACTCTTCTGTAACTTTTTAATCAACATCAAGTTCGTGGTTTGATGTTTATTTTGATAAAAGGAAATGACCTGTGTAATTTTATAATAGGTGACAAAATCGAGTTTCGGATATTGATTACATACCTTTGTAGAAAGGGAAATGCCTAAAGGCGGATTTACACGATTCCAGTTGACCTGTTCTTGTTATAACTTTAAGTAATTAGTTTGACATTGATTTGTAATTTATTGGTAACTGTCCCGTGCCATTTCGCTATAAGATATTGTTTAGAATCACTTGAAGTCACGTAGCATTATCTAGTTTTTTTTGGTGAATCTGTAGGGTTTCTCTAATAGTTTTATTCTTCGCAGCCTTTATCTATCATTGCTGTTGTCCTTTAGGTTGATGGCTATAGGATTTAGTTGATTAGAAAGTTTCTTGAGATAATTAGAGCTGAAGCAGTTGACAACTTCGACTGAGTCCACGTTTAAGTCCCTTCGGATGACGGAATTATGGTCTTACCACGGAGCTCTAGTGATTATTCGGAGAACTTCTGATTGAAACCTCTGCGGTGCTTCAGTATTGGATATACTTAACGTACCCCAAAGTTGGATGATATAGGATTTATATCTACTTTATACACTAGCAATTAAGTGGTTTTTTCTGTTCTTTTAGGTACTTATTGACCTATCATCATACTTGATCATTATACATAAATCTTAAAATCAAATTTGTGAGAATAGCAAACACAAATACGCATTAAAAGGGATTCAAAGTATGAATGAATAAGTAAATGTAATAAAGTGCTCTAAAATGATTTATTCGTTTATCCTCATTTAATCTCTTAGAGCAAACAGCTCCTACATACATCAACGAAGTTCAACGGAACAGAAATGTAATTTGATACAGTTTTTATTTATTCTTTTCATGTCCTAATTTCCATACCAATCTCCGAAATTGAATATGAAGAAACCAGTATGTGTGAGGAATGAGATGACTGTAAATTACTGAATCAGAGAAGGGATGAAAAATTGGCGATGACTTGAATAGCCGAATGAGAAAAATTTATTTAAAAAAAGGAGGAACAGAAGACTACTCTGAAAGGAGCTAAGAAGATTTTAGAGACACATTGGAAAAACCCAGGAAAATTAATTTTGTGGTATTCAGTCAAAAAACTGGTCTGATGCAACCCTCCATGCTAACCTATCTTGCGCAAGCCTAATCATATACCCCTAACTTCCCACATACTCCCTAATCACCTTAACGGATTTGATTCTTGGCCACAAACACTTCCCTCTAATATTAATGTTACAAGACCCTCATTTCTCAAAACGTGACCTATTAATATATCCCTCTCTTGATCAAAGTTCTCCATGTTTTTCTCTCGTCTCTTATTCTGCTTATACCTTCCTTCTTAGTTACTCTATCCGCCCATCTGATTTTTAGCATTGGCCTATAACACCACATTTCAAATGCTTCTATTCTTTTTTTGTAAATTCTATAGTCCACGTTCGCACCCATATAACGACACTCCATACGACCATTTTCAGCAAAGATTTCCTAATCTTCACGCTTATATTACCCGTGAGTAAATTCCTCTTAGTCCTTGCCTGTGCTATCCTACTCTTTATGTCTGCTATACTTCTACCATCCCTAGTTATTACTCTTCCCAAGTAGCAGAATTTACTAACTTCCGTCAAAATATACTTTCCACATCTAAGAGCCTTTGTTATTCCACTGTTTCCCATACTACACTCCATTACCTTGGTTTTCTCTCTATTAATTCTCATATTCAACTATTTTCGCCAGGACCTCGTTCATGCCATTTATTATGGTTTCCAAGTCTTCTGTTGACTCCCTTAATACTACAACATCATCGGCATGGCGTAGGGTTCTTATATCTTCTCCTTGCAGTACGATTCCTTTTTCATATTCCGTTTTAACTTTCTTCATCCCCTGTTCTATATATAAGTTAAACAGCATGGGCGACAGACTGCATCCGTGTCTTACTACTTTCATTATTTCTCCTTTCTTTTCTTGATCTTCTATTCTAATTACAGTTGACTTTCTTCTGTGGAGGTTATGTATAAGTAATTAATAACAGTGTAAAAGGAAGAATCCGATTGTGAGGCAAATAGAACACAGGGAACCATTTGCATAACGCCATCAATATAACCTGCTTTGAATTGCAGACCAGTTAGCGGAAAATGTAAAGGAATATTCATAATCAAATAAAAGCTGACTAATATTCGTTCCTCGGCTAGTTTCTCTGCAACGTAAAGGTTTTATTGTCGGATTCAGGGATGCAGGGTCTCAGGGCTGCAGGGATTCAGGGATGCAGAACCCTCCATAAAGTGGCTTCTGCGAATAGGGCCAGCTTCCCCCTGTTCTAAGAAAGCAGACGTCGTTTCCGCAAACGAATACGCTACCCTGCCACTGCCAGAATAGATGGATGCCTAGTTTGGGATTACACGCTGTCTAATCAATTACCTGAAACTGGGCACACGTGTCCCTTCCGTTCCATAGGAGCGGGATTACGACTCTGCCAGACTATCAATCATGAAGGCAGGCCCCGGGGAACTCCAATGGCGAGAACACAGTCGTTCATTATCGTCTCCGGCGAAGGATCTAAGTGGGGATGTCGCACAGCTCTGCTTACGCTTATTATATTCTCTCCTTCCCTCCCCTCCACTCCCCTTGCTTTTTATCACCACCTATCTACCAGATGAATCTTCCCTACCAAGGAGCAAAGCAGAAAGGTGATCATATCTTTCAAATGCGTTCATTATAACGCTTCTCAGTAAGTTTCAAGCTGCAAGTTTTAGATTATCGGTTCCTTGATGCCTGGAGGAGATCAACATGCAATTAACAACGGAGAAAATAATGAAATATCAGTGCTTGCGTACCGAAATAGATATAATTTTCTTGTGAAAATACTTTCACTTAATAAGATTCAATGTTGCGAAAATTATGCAATACGATCCTAAAAGATTTGGAAACGTTTAGAAGCATCTGACTACCTGTCTTTTTGAATAATACAACTAAAAAAATGCAGTTTCCAAAATAACAAATAATTTTCTGCATTAATTAATTATTGTCACGATTGTCTAATTAAATGTTGTGGTAGTCAGTCCTAAGACTGGTCTGATGTAATCCTCCATGCTAATCTATCTTGCTCAAGCCTTTCCATTTCCGCTTAACAAGCACATTCCACATCCTCCCTAATCTACTTAGCGTATTTTATCCTTGGCATCCCTCTTCTGTTCTTACCTCACACACACACTTCTTCTGATGCTTATTTTACAAGATCCACATGTCTTAAAAGGTGGCTTATTAATCTATACCTTTTCTTGGTCAACGTCCTTCATATTGTTCGCTCTTCCCTTATTCTGCTTAGAACTTCCTCTTTAGTGATTCTATCCACCCATGTGATTTTCAACATTCTTCTATAGCACCACATTTCAAAGGCTTCTATTCTTTTTTCTATCGTCCACGTTTCGCACTTATACGAGTATAACGCAACACACGATACTAATATTTTTATCAATGATTTACTAATATTCACATTTTTATTATTCCTCTTTTTTTAAAAAAATATTTCCTTGCCTGTGATATCTTAGTCTTTACGTCCAGGACCACTTTCATGCCATTTATTGTCCTTTTCAAGACTTCTTTCTCCGCTAATACTAAAATATCATCGGCAAACCGTATGGTTTTTTTTCTTATAGAAGTATGATTCCTTTTTTATATTCCGTTTTAACTTTCTTCATCCCCTGTTCTATATATAAGTTAAAGAGCATGGGCGATAGACTGTATCCTTGTCTCACTCCTTTCTTGATTTCTGTTTTCTTTTCTTGATCTTCAATTCTAATTTCTGCTGATTGCTTTTTGTAGAATTTATAGGTATGTTTTCTTTCTCGATATTTTATTCCTGTCTTCTTAATTAATTAAATATTAAACGTTAATTAAATATGTTTATATAATCGATTCTAATCTTCACCCTGCCACATTGTTTAGTTTTTTGTATTCATTTGCATTACTGTCCGTTTTCCCCACCAAAACGTTCTTCCTGATGAATTTAAGTAGACTGTTGCGTAGTGATGTATTAAAATTAACTTGAATAATCACGGGAAATTAAGTTATTTTTTAACGTAAGAAACTTAATTACAGGCATGTGTCATAAAATCTTGAACACAAGGAGCAATTTGGTAGACATGATATTTACGGGCGGGTAACGAACTCTGTGGGGAGTGAAACAACCCTAGAGCCCCTAGGCTTAGGAGTGAAGTGGAGTGGCATTTCAAAATAAGCGTAAACGGCTGTTATTAAAGTGGAATAAATCTTTTTCGGGAACGCTGTTATTAATTGTGTCAATTTCCAGTTAGTTAATTTCAACCCTTAACGCCTCGATAGGGGAGCCGTGGGGATGGAAGGCTGTGACGATAAGTGTCTTGGCTCCCGAGCTTCCTATTTAATTGTGAATAAATTTAACATACATGATATAAATACTTGAAAATTTTACAGCTTTTAAATTATCTCGTAGTTACTTGAATAATTTCCTTTTAATATTTGCATTTTCTTATAAATATCAATATAAATATGTTTACCATGATTTTTGAAAGTAATTTAGATTGTAACTTTTAGGGAATTGTAATATCTCACTGTGTTTCCTCCGCATTTTTAAGAATATGTGAACCAAATTTTGTGCATTATATCCACGCGTTTAAATTTCTGTGAATAATTTACACACATGCATACATCGGTTTCTGTTATATATAGTACCCTCGATACCAGTTTAGACTAGTGGAGGAATTTCAACCAAACCAAGAACAAATGGCTTACAATTTAGGAAACGCACTGCGATGAAGGCAGATATTGTTCAATAAATATTTTTCGGGATTGCTGATATTTATAGGCTGAACAGTATACGATGGAAGTAGATCTACCGTCTGGGGTGGAACTCCTCGTTACCGACCATGAGTTTTGTGTTGAATTCTGACAGTCACCGTTTAGTTGAATTACAGCCCGTATCGGCTGAACAGCACTAAAAAATGGATTAAAGTGTTCCATATTAGTGCTAAACGAAAACGTTTATGGCGTCTCCGAGATGGAAAATGGCTCTCGCGATGGCAGTTATGATATAAGGCTGGCACTCGAACACGGGATGGGGTGGAAGGTTAATTATAAAGTGTCAAATTTGAAGTTAAGTTGGATAGTAGAAGTACAGTTCATCATCACAGAGAAGAAAATTGTCGAAACTGACGAATTATTCTGTTGAATAAATCGTTTCAGTGTCGTTGAGACAGTTCAATAACTTGTCCACTCGCAGTTGCTATGCAGCAGGGTGAGGTTTTAATCGACATGCTTAAAATAGGATCACCCAGACGCTGCGGGAGTTTCTCGTAGACGCTTCAGCCCAGAGTGACTGGGGGGCTTACCTGATCATGTCGGGAATGCCTCGCACTCTCTCTGGGTACTTTATATCAAAGTTCTCATATGCCGAGACACCTTAGGAGGTATATGTACCGGGGTCAAAGACCTTGGGCATATGGCAAGAGCTGTCCGCTGATCACATTGGATCAGTCGGCCAGCTGCCTCCTGAAACTGGTGGAGACACGGAGAAGGGAATGCTCGCCGATCGCCCGTATCAGGGCGGGATGACCTACGATCTCAGCCTGCCTTATCCTGACTGGCGTCTTGACTGATTTTTCTTCTTATTACAGATGTTATCAGACTCCTGCAGGCCTGTAGGCGTACCCTTGGGCATGATGGGCAGTTTGAGAGGTGTATGTACGGGGGTCGAAGACCTTCGGCATACGGTAAGAGTTGTTCGCTGATCCTATTGGACCAGTCGGCTAACTGCCTCTCAATACTGAACAAGGCACGGAGGCGGGTTTGTTGCGTTCCCACAACAATCCAGTCTCCCGTCATCAGAAGGGCGCAGGAGTAGTACCCACTAGCCCGACCTATCTGATGCAGGTTTTCTAGGGTTTTTCCCTGCATCGCCTTTAGGTGAAACACTGGGTAGGATCCTTACACTACAGCCTGGGGGCCCTAGTCAACCCTGGGCTACCTTGCTCTACCTTCCACTTCCCCCCTTTTCAAGTCCCTTCCTATGCTATTAAAGGGGAGTTGCCTGCTTCAGGATCACCCTCATGTAGCCTGTTACCCCCCCAAAAAAAACCATCACCTATTGAAGGCGCTGCGGGAGTTTCTCGTAGACGCTTCAGCCCAGAGTGACTGCGGGGCTTACCTGATCATGTCGGGGATGCCTCGCACTCTCTCTGGGTACTTTTTATCAAAGTTGTCATATGCCGAGACACCTTCGCCTATGTTAGGAGGTATATGTACCGGGGTCAAAGACCTTGGGCATATGGCAAGAGTTGTCCGCTTATCCCATTGGATCAGTCGGCCAATTGCCTCCTGAAACTGGTGGAGACACGGAGAAGGGAATGCTGCGTCCCCACAGCAAACTCGTTTCCCGTCATTCGGAAGGGCGTGAGAATAGTACCCAATGCCCGACCTACCTGATGCAGGTTTTCTAGGGTTTTCCCTGCATCTCTTTAGGTGAAACACCGGGTAGGATCCTTAAACCATAGCCCGGGGGCCCTAGTTAACCCTGGGCTACCTTGCTCTACCTTCCGCATCCCCCCTTTTCAATTCCCTTCCTATGCTATTAAAGGGGAGTTGCCTGTTTCAGGATCACCCTCATGTAGCCTGTTACCCTAAAAAAAATTACTTTTAGGATATTACAAGGTTAGGTAAATAAACAAACGGGCAAAATTGGGCTATCAGTTTTCAATCGTCTTATGTGTCAGTAAAGCTACTTCATAAAATGAATAGCAGTGGAATCGTATTTATTTGTGTGATAGATTGGTTAAGAGGAGGCTTGTGAGTATCTAAAAGTTATGTGCTGCATCACCCCAACACAAATTTTAGGGGAATATAGATATTAATAATAGTACAACATCTACAGGGTTGTTAATACTCCACGACCCGTAATATGCTACGTTTGTAATTTCGTCTCCATCACGTGCAATAGAAGCGAAATTTTAAAATTATAAAACCACATTGGCTCAAATTCCTAACACGAGGTTATTTTTTATTTATTACATATTTTAAATAAATAAAGTTAATTTTAGGAATATTGTGTGAAGGTTCGTACGGTAATTTCCTCAACATTGTGCAAGTGTTAGAAACGTTATTTTAATAAACTTTGATTAAACCAAATAAACCACATCAAGTGCATAAACAGTTATATTTTATTAATTCATCAATAACATTTAAAAGTGTGTATTGATTATGTGTCAGCACGCTCGCTCTGACGTCGCTGTGCGTTTGGTAGCTCATATTATTGCTGGATCATTGACGAACAGGGGTTGAAACGGTAATACTATGCATGCGCATTTCTCATTCCAGACAAGATTCTCGAACTATAAAGAATGTAGACAAGATATATACGGGAGGGAGAGCGCTGGAAGGCTGACAGTTTAAAGTCTTGGAAATCTAAACAGAAATTCACACTCTTAAAATACTATTATTTTAGAGTTTCTTAAAATTAAAATTCATGTGCTGTAGCACTGAGCACATATGCACCAGCTGCCACTGTTCATATTCCTTTTTATTAAATAGTTTTTTACAGCAAGTAATTTATGTTTATTAAAGTAGAGAAAGAACTAAACTATCTATATATTAAATTTAATGTACTTTTCATGTTCTAAAATATAGAGTTAAACCCGTCCTTGATTCTTTCCGGACAAGAAGGACCGAGTAAAATGAATGGGTCTGCTCATTGTTCAGCCTGGCATACTGCCATAATGTGAAACGAGCATGCAGCCAAATAGCTTGTCACAGAACGGCGAGTGCTGTGAATGATTCAATGGCTTAGTAAAACCAGGAAAGACCTCAACAAAACGTCTCTTACATCATTTCAACGTCTACCTTTTGCAACGACATGCTACAGTCATTGGCCTTGTATATTCTTTATCTCTTTATTTATAGTCACATCAACTACTATGGTTATTAGCGACTACAGTAGGGGGACTCGAGATCTGTAGTTTTCACAGTGTGAAAACACATACACAACATTCATGCCCATGCCAGGATTCGAACCCGGGATGACAGAAACGCTAACCACTACACCACAGGAGGCCGGCTCCGTTATATTTTGTTTGAAGAAAATTGACCCGGTACGGTGCGTTCAGAACTTGACCACTAGAAATGGATTAATATTTAGGGTATTTTGAATTTACATTGTCCACTGTCTTTTACAATATTAAAGAATGAAACATGAAACCGTGCTTTGAGCGAATGACGGCAGAGAAACAGACAAGCGATTTCACGTCGTCTCACTTCCGACAACAGCCTCTACTGCAACGTCGTATGAATTTGATTCGTCGGAATAAGGAATGTTTTCAAGGTAGCATCGTCTCCCATTTTAAAAAGAACTGTAATACTGCATATGTCTTTTTCGAAGGTTTTTCATACTGGTTATATATTTTTTTCTGTTACGTTAATTATAATCTTCTTAGCTCATTCGCTGTGAAGTGTGACATATTTGCTAATGTCTTCAAAGTAAAAATCTCTTTGGGGTAACATAATAATTAGATCCTTCATTACATGTAAATGACCAATGCTATTCAAATTACGTATTGGTGGTAAAATCACGTTCAGATAGTTGGTGACCACATTATGATGTAATCTTGCGGTGTTGTCCTAATTTTTTTTTAGGTTTAGAACTGAAATATGTAAATATAGATTCTAGACTCTACTTATTTAATGAATTTATTCTACCATATTCACAGTTATATTTTTAGTAATAAAAAACTATTCTACTGTGGTAAATAATCAATTGTTCAATTTTGTAACTTATTTATAAATTTGTAATGTGTTTCTTTATTTTTTTTTCAGACGGAACTTTCTCAAAATTTGCAGCAACTTTCTGAAAAGGCAAGATCCACTACGGAATTCATACAGAGACTGAAGGGAATGACTGATAAAGTAAATGTAAGTATAAAATAAATTATATTTTCTGATCCATGGAAATCTTTCAATTCTAATTTTGTTGGAAGACCTCTGAGACGTGGACCCGAATGGCGTTGATTAAACAAGTTTCTACGTCTAGCAGCCTTGAGATTTACTGGTTAATTTCTGCCAAATAAGTTTACGAAGTTTTCCTACAATGCATAAACCGGAAGAAAACATTGGGAAGATTTTTTCTTAACTTCGAGGAATAAGTTCATATTTGAAAGGAAACAATAATGTTAATTTCCTGTAAATTGTAAGTTGTAACTTAGAGATTCACAATGTTGATTGAAATGTAGTGCAAACGTTTATCCATCTACTTTGTATATCCATGCATTCATTATCGTTGGCGCTACAGCCTATTTAGGGTCTTGGTCTACTGTCATTTTCCATGGCACATTCTGCATATTTTGTAACTGCTCGGTGTACCTGTTAGCCTTATCCAACAACAAATAATAATTAGTTCAGGGTTTAACGTCGTAGTTTTGCAATAATCTTATTCTTTTGGCATTAATTTCAAGAAAATGTAAAAATTTGTTGGTGAATTACCTCCCTAGACTAGAAGAGGTAGAAAAAATTTAAATTGATATAAAGTAGAAAATTGTATATTTAAGTTTACTACTTTTACTCAAAATAACATGTAAGCGACGATAACTGATGAGCTTTACAGTACTATCAACTAGCGTTGAGGCTGGGATGTTCGAGTTGCGGGTAGCAGGACGCCCGCCTTCTCCACAAGCTTATGACTATTTCAACTTCATCAGATACCTAGGAGACTTCTGCGCATCAAACTCCGATTTATTTTATTTGTTAAAATATTTCTATAATATGTATTAATTATACACTTTATAACAAAAAGATATAATTTTACGCAGTAGCCAATATCGGATAAAAATCTACATGTCAACTTAAGTGATTAAAAGAAACAGCAACTCTCCTTTAATAGCGTAGCAAGGGAATGGCAAAGGGGGAATGTGGAAAGTAGCCCAGGGTTGATTAGGCCCCCGAACTGTGTTTTAAGTATCCTACCCGATGTTACACCTTAAAGAAATGCCGGAAAGACATTAGAAAACCTGCATCAGGTAGGTCGGGCATTGGATACTATTCTCACGCCCTTCAGAATACCGGGAGATGAGTTTGCTGTGAGGTCTCCGTGTCTCTACCAGTTTTAGGAGGCAGTTGGCCAAGTGATCCAATAAAGAACCATTTTTCAATCACTGCCCTGTTCATGTCCTACTTGTAATATCACTTTTGTTTTAACTGAAATATCAACTTATGAAGCGCTTTCCTTTTCTTAATGAGGAAAACAGGATGCGTTTCGTTGAATCCGTATCTTTTTTCTTTCTTGTTGAACAAGGTTTCGCCCATAAATATGTTGTGGGCGAATCCGAAACGCGACACATTACGAAACCTATTGATGGTTTGTGAAGCAAGTTTCTCCTGTTCAGAAAAAAATTGTATCTAAGATCTTGGTCATAAATTGTTTTTTATTGAGCCATAACGTCCACTAAACATAAAAGTTTCTTTTAAAGAACTAAATAATTTGTATCTTTTTGATTATAATATATATGATTTATATAATAATCATGTGCTTCTTTTAGCAAAGTCGCTCAACGTTTTGGCGATTTTCTTGGCGTGTGCTAAGCTACATTGAAATGGATTGGAAATTGATCCCACACCCTGCGTGGACTTTTCTATGTCGCAGTCTTGACTGACAGATCCAACAATCTTCACTTTAGAAATGTGTGTGCTTCTTACAAAATAATTTATTTGTACGAAAAGGTTTCTGTAAAACATCCTGATATGTTGGCTCAAATATACATTGTTTTGTAGCATTTTCCCTGATAAATGTTTAATATTTTATAATAAAGCAAATCCGAGTTTATATACAGAAGTCCAGTTAAGTACTGAGGCTACACCGACTACCTGTGACTTGAACATCCAAGCCCCAATCGCTTTTATAGTAACTCACATATTTTCACGGGCACGGGTTTTCTAGTTATTGTGCCTTTTCGTGAAACAAAATAATAGATCAAGGGAAAATAATGTTGTCACTATCACGGTTGGCAAATAATTCAGAATGTCGTGGAGTATTTGACAATGTGAGCAAACAATAAGAATTTTTATACAACACTCTTGTTTGTTGTTAGCCAGTGGAAGTGTGAGCCAGTCATAGAATGGATAGAAACTGACTGTTAACTACAATTGCAGGAATAGAAGTCGAAGGAGAATGAGTCCAATAGTAGTCATCATAAAGAAAATAATTACCGAATAAAAATATGAAAGTTCAGTAAGACCTCTCATAACGCTGTTTCAGTATTTACGCGGTATTTTTAGGATTCCCCAATTTCAATGAGGTTTTGACCGTTATTGGTATGCAGATATAAACAACCATTTTTAGTTTTAGCAGAGTAAAAGAAAGCAAAGTGGCAAGGAAAATCACTTCGTTAGAAACTAAAATTTAGATCAGATATCGGAGGAGCAACTTCAACAATTCAGATAATTTAAAAAATAAAGAAAAATCGTGACACAAACTACAACCGCAAAAGTTCTGGGACAAAAAATGCCCGTTTCTTAAGCCCTACGGAGGCGGAAAAACGACTTTTCATCTGAGTTAACGATGAAGTTGAACGGAATATGCCATTAAGTCAAGAAATTGTAATATAAATGGCGAGAACTGTTTCTACCCATGTTAAGAAGGAAAAATATTAATCCAGTGAAAATTTAGTAGCATGTCGTGGATGGTTTCATCGATTTAAAAATAGAAACAATATTCATAACAGAGATTACTGGTGAAGCGGTAAGTACAACTGCTGCATTTAACGTAATTCTCATAACAATAATTGAGCCCATAATTAGTGTAATGTTACCAAATACAACAGAAAAATGTATTTTTTCTGTGTCCCGTTTCACTGATCCCCAATATTGACATGTTTGAAATGACCTTGTTTCCGCAGTTTCGTTTAGCTCTCAAAGTGATTGTAAAGTGTGCCCCCCCCCCTCTTTAAGCTGGGTCTTACTGTATATGCAACAATTATGTAACATTTTTGGGGGGATTCTTTGCTTTAATTTAAATTAAGATAGCAAGGGGAGGAAATGAAAAAGGTTGAATTTTTAAAATATATTTAACAAACAACAAAAAAAAGAAACAAATTTTTTCCCTGCTGTTTTAAAAAAATACATTTTAGAAAATGAATTTAACTTTATACGTTAAAATTGAAACGATTTTATTCTGTCTCAAATGCCTGGTCTTTATATTCTGAACACTAATTGGTGGTACCAATTGCTACTGTGGTATTAGTAGATGGCATTGAGGGATTTATGGTTTCTTTAGTAGGTTAAGAACGTTGAAACCGGAAAACTTGAAGGTAGATCTGGCCGGAACCTTTTGAAGTCATTGAACTGGCCGCTTCTGAAATTGGAGGACTGCGACCACCAGGTGTTTCCGTCCGCTCAACAATTTAACTAACTGCCTTAAATCTGTTTTCAGCTACTCCCCTTTCTCGATACTTCGATAAGCGCCACGACCCTCTTAACAACAAATTGATAACTACTCCATAACAGCTCTTAACAAAAGCTTCCAACGAGTAACTCCTTAACCTCTACGTCAGCTTCTTGATAACTACTTGACCGCTCAACAACTACTTCCCAATTAACTCACTCGTCAATCTATTATCAACCTCGAAACCTCCGTTTTCCCCTCTCCCGGCTAATATCCACGACTTACATTTTCTAGTTCCCAAAACGGGATACACATTTCTTGATTCAAATATGTGAAACGTCACGCACCCAAGGTTACTGTACATTCTTTGGGAAAGTCTCAGACGTGCCAAAATGTAGACACTGAAGCTTCGATCCAACACAAATATTTATGACTCGAAGGGTACCGGCGGCGATTCTTAATCCCTCAAAAGTACCACTCAAATAGATGTTGTGAGGTCAGGCTTGTCGTTACCTGAAGGGCAACGAACCCTGAACTTTCGTACCTCGATAACTTTAGTTTAACAAAATTTTATTTATATTTAAAATGATATAAAATTAGAACCCTTAATAGCGTAGTATGTGTACAAAAATAACTGAAAGTACTGAAAGCGACGTAAAATCGAAACAGCGAAAGATAATACTGGTTTGACGACATCTGTGTCGTTTCCCGCAGGAGAGCTGCGCAGACTTTGAGCGGACGGTGTCGGCGCAGTGTGATGCTCTGATCGAAGCCATCAACGCTCGTCGCTTCCAGCTGCTGGAGTTCGTCAAGCAGCAACGGGAGTTGAAGCTGCGGGCTCTCAGGGAGCAAGTCGCTGCCTGCACCTGCCGCCTCCAAAACACCACGGGGCTGCTGCAGTTCTGCATTGAAGCCCTCAAGGAGACCGACTCTGCGGCCTTCTTGCAGGTACACCAACTACTTACTATTAAAATTACAATATTGTTGGTCATCATTTCACTTTTATCAATGTGAATTATATGACGGGGAAAATTTTGACTAATTAAACTTTTTTGTTTCTTATTAAGTTTTATTCCTGTCAACGAAACTTAGTAGGTTATAAAAACTGACCTTTATATACATTAAACAAATTTTTAATGTGAGAAAAAATAGTTATTTACAAACTTTTACAATTTTTTGAATGATTTCTTTTCATAATGCAGGTATGAACCGTTTCCCTGATAACTGAGTTAATTTAAATTATTTTTTGGTCCTCTTTTTTGTGATGTAGCTGATACTCTTTCTTACGTCATAATGCTTTTTGGATTAATTCCCTACCAGATAATATTTTTAATGTTGTGCTAAACGGTAAAACTTGATTTTGGATCGTTTTTTGAGTATTTACAATTTTTTATCTGAAAAAGTATTACAGTGACGCAGTATTTTGCATCATATTGCAGATAAAGTATGAAAAAACACGCAAAAAAAGTTTCACAATGGTATCTTTCATAGTTTTCTGCAGCATAAGTTTCGCCTTCTAATGCTGACTTTTGAATTTTCCCCTGAAATCTAAGCATCTTTACGCATTTTCTGGCCCCTTTTTGTGTATTTCAGTTTCATTTATTCTGCAGTCCTTATGCAAGTCTCGTCCTCCAAGTTCAGTTCATGTTCACAATGCTTCCCAGGCTCCATTCATAATTATGAATTAACTTTGAATTTATCTTGATTGAAAGTAATTAAAGTAACGTTGGTTGCAATTGTGACTAATGTCTTTCCACAAAATCCAATTTTACGACTTTTTTACCTAATTTTTGAGTTTAACGACTCATTGACATTTTGTATATATGCTCGTATACACCTTTTTATAAGCTCTGTGCAACTAAGTTTTGAAGACTGGTTTATTGCTGCATTCATTACAGATTCTGGCAAAGTATTTTTATGTTTATATCTGGCCACCATTCCTGCAATTATTGCTGTCTGATATGGGCACCAAGTATTGGCACCTTTAGGGCATAATTAATGTAATGGGTTTGCATATGATGAGATTTCATGATACCAAATGACCTATATAACCATTCTCATCTCAATTACTGAATTATAATTTCCCCTAGTAGCATTTCCATAGTATTGAGTATGTGTATTTATTGAGCCCTTTTCCACCGCTCTGGCTTTTAAATTATGTTTCAGCATTCTGCCATTTAAATCCTAACTCGAAAACTACTAAGCTGTATGTGCACCCTCAACGTATTTGAACGTGTATATTAAAACGCCTGTACGTCATTGGTATTACTCTTTTTTTTTCAGATGAACTTACTATTTATTTGTATTCGTTAGTTATTTATATGCGAAGAACTTTTATGCAGTTGATATAACTTTCTTACAAATATGTTCGCAATTTATAAATCCCCATATGAAGAACAGATGTCCGACTATTCCAACTAAATTATTAACGCTCGTTTTCGTAATCTAAGTGGTAAGCAATGATTGTTGGATGGAAACCTTCTTTTGATTATCGTGCGCCCATCTTAGTGTAATGTTTCTAGTACTTATAAAACAGTTCGTACCACTGAAAAGACTACTCTTTTTTTCTTTAGTGTTTAATCTCGTGGGTAACAAAATTAATATCTAGCATTGAAATAGTTAACATTGCTTTCTCGCAAACCTAAAAGCTTTACAAAATCTCAGGCCGAAAAGTTTGACATTGGTCAATAGAGAGATTTAATCTCCACTAGCCCACTAATAAGTACATTGGATTAGTTACAGCTTTTACTATACGTAATTATATAAATAGTAATTAACAATATAGTAAGATGTACATCAAACTTCTTTAGTTCCTCTCTCTATCTCTCCATCTCCCCCTCCCCCCTTTCCCTCGCTCTCCAATAAAACAGAAAACTGCATTTTTTCTGTGTCGCAATTCAATGTCCCCAATATTGACGTGTTGAAATAATATCGTTTAACTCTGTTTCGTTTAGAGAGAAAGAGTAATTAAAGGTGCACTGACACAACACTAAATCAGTTCCTAGATTCCTCTCTCGTCGTCACCCACGTCATGTATTGCAGCTGTAAACGGTAATCGGTTGCAGAGAAACAGAACAAAATTATGAAAATTTACATAAACACCTAAGTGTAGTACACATTCATCATTTATGTAGAGACAATTATTTACCCGGTCGTATGGTATATTCCATTTAGCAGATGCGAACCGCCGTTTTTTGGATTAGAGGGGGAGGGGGAGGAGGGAGCGTAACAGGCTACGTGAGGGACATCGTAAAAAAGGCATCTTCCCTTTAATAGCATAGGAAGAAAATTGAAAAAAGATGATGTGGAAGGTAGAACAAGGTAGCCAAGGGTTGACTAAGGCCAAGGGCTATAGTTTACCTGGTGTTTCACCTAAAGATATGGAGGGAAAACCCTAGAAAACCTGCATCAGGTAGGTCGGGCATTGAGTACTATTCTTACGCCTTTCCCAATGACAGGAGACGAGTCTGCTGTGGGGTCGCAGCATTCCCTTCGCGTCCCCACCAGTTTTAGGCGGCAGTTGGCCGACTGATCCAATGGGATCAGCGAACATCTCTTACCATATGACCAAGGTCTTCGATCCCAGTACATGCCTCGTGTGAGAACCTTGAAAAAACCAGAGACTACGAGGCATCACCAAAGGTACAGGCTCTGGCTCAGGTAGCTAAGGATTTTGACTTGGACAAAAAAGATAGGAAAGATGGTTGTGTCTGGGAGACGGAAGTCCCAATGATCCAGACAGAAATGCAGGCAATAGAAAATAATGTATCTACAGTATAATCTGAATTATCCTCGCGTCAACTGTAGCAATGCATTTTATTTATTTCTTTTTATTTAATTCTTAGACTCCGATTGAGCATATGGGAGCTATAATCACACATATATGATAAAAGGAAAACACATTCATCCATATAGAGAAAAAGAGGAGAAAATTTTGTTTAGTCTTTATAGTCCTACTTTCTCCCACACTTCGCTGCACTTAACTCCTACGTCACTTTGCAAATTTGCTTATACTTTTTGTATAAATTCTTTAACTGTATCACTTCTTTTCCTCAAATCTAGTTTCCGCTACCGGACTTAGTCTGTACACTTTTACGGGTAGATTTTTACAATCACTTATGCCCTATCCAGGAATGCAAAATTTCCTACGTCTCTCTTTGATTCCTAGCTTTAATGTTGAATTGGTGGTCCCATATCAAGGGTTTTTTTAATTAAAAGCCATGGCTGATGTATATGAAGCAGAGCTCACTCCCTTCTATTCTTTAGCCGTTACCAGTTTCCACTTTTTGAAATCCGCGTTGATTATCATTTGATACAAATTTTTCGACTCATTTCTAAACCTTTTCGAGTACACCTAATTACCGTGGTTTTCCCTCTATTAATCTTCATGTTAATGATTTATGTTTTCCAAATCTTTTTCTGACTCCCCTAATACTACAATATCGTCGGCAAAGCGTAAGTTTTCTTATTTATTCTCATGGTCGTATTATTACTGTTCCATATTCCTTTTTAGCATTCTTCATCGTCTGTTCACATATGCGTTGAAGTGTATGCGTGACAGACTGCATCCTTTCTTGATTTCTGCTTTTATTTCCTGCCACTTTAATTCTAATTACTGCTGTTATCTGTAGAGGTTAAGGATAACTCTTCTTTCTCTATTTTTGTTCCTGGTCTCTTATATTTAATAATATACGTATATATATATATATATATATATATATAATACAAAATTAAAATCTAAATTAAATGCATGGATCGTAGCGGGAGAATATTACTAGGTTCACAAGTTTTGTAATAAATTCTACATATCTTAATCTTAAGAAGTACATGTTTAGAGCTCTACATTAAATTCCAAACCAAGAGTTCTGTATTTGAACCCATCTGATTTCTCCTGTCACCGGTGAATGTAAACAGCTTGGGCCACAATATCACCAGATAGAGAAACTGACACGAAATCGTTGACGTTGTGGCGATAGTACTATAAATTTTTATATTATTGTCATCTTAATATACTGTCCCTAATTTATATTCCTTAAGCGCTAACATTAAGGCAACTTATGACACGTTAACAAACGTTTTAAATTGTTATTGAGTTTTAATTGGAAATCTGAAAATAATCATCAGAAAATAAGACAGGTATTGTAGTAATAACCATTGACCAACAACAGTTTAGATATGATTGTTTTGCAGGTGGGATCGATGCTGATAAACCGCGTGGCTAATGTTGACATCACGTGGCATAAGGATATGGTGTCTGCCCCCCGTATTTCCCACGAGTTCGATCTGACGCTTGAAGACAAGTCCGTCCTCAGGGCCATTGAGCAGCTCAACTTCATCCAGATGAAGCGTAAGGATATACTATTTACATACAAAAGAAAAATAAAATTCGGAGATACTTTCTCACTTTTTCAATTGATATAGAACGATCAACAAGCTTTTAGTTTATAAGCTTAACTTAGTCTTACGATAATGGATTTAAATAGTTGAAGAACTTATTCATAAACTTCGCCAAAGCCGTCGATAAAATTTTTCTGTATTTTTAGGTACCGTAGAACCTTTCATATTTGTCAAGAGCGGTTCGCTTTCCTCTGATGTGATACTTTTCGGATTAACAAATATTCATGTTTAATTTAACAGAGAAATAGCAATGTTGAATATTATTATCATTATTATTAGTGTAATTTGTTATTTCTAATTTCTACACATTGTAATAGAACAAAGGTATTTGTGGCATAATTATGAGACGTCCAAGTGTACAAGCTCAAAACACTGACGTGCAGAGAGAATAAAACAAAGGATGACGATAATATTTCTACAATAAACGACAAACAAGCAAAGTACTTATTGCTATTTAAATCTCTTGTATAGTCTTAATTCCTGCGATTAAAATATCCAACGGCAGATAAAAAGATTATTTTACTTTCTGTTCGAAATTTACTGATATAATTTCTCTCTATTTTAATACGAATTTAGAATTATATATAATTGTCTAAATGTTGATAGTAAATAAGCTGACATGTAAACCTTTGTTGGATAGAATTACAATCTCAATTGCAGGATTACTAATGTATGAGTCTTCCTGTAAGAAAGACTACCCGCGAAGCAGCGCTGTTAACTCGGCTGCTTCATACCCACGTCCCGGAATTAATTTTACTTCGTTAAGAAAATAAATAGATTCCATCTTACTTTTAATACCATTAGTCTTGTACTAAATTCATTCATTAAATTGAAAAAAATAATAATAATTTTTAGATGTTGTTCTTTTAACTTGTGCTCGAAACTCCCTATCAGACATAAAACATTCTGTAATCTAACTGATAAAGTAATACTTCTATTTCACCATAAGCTTCTCAATACCACCATGTCAAGATATACACTATATTTCATACATTAGGTTTACTTAAACACAAAACTAACATAGAACGTAATTCCTACCAAAGCATTAACAGAACCCATTATTATAATATTACACCAACCTTTACACAGTGAATTTACAAAACTATTGAGGTATTATAATATTCACCTTATATCTAAATACACCTATTAAAAATTTGAGTTACTGTACCGTGTAGAAAGAAACAAAATTTATAGCGTAGCTTACCAATTAAAATTCAATGATTGTTCTTCCTTCTACATAAGACAAGATGTCGTTACCAAAACTAAGGTACATAGAAAAATATAATAAGCTTCCATATGATAAATTATGACATTTCCGAACAGTTTAGTCGTATACTTTCAATTGAGAAAATAACAAGTCGAGATTAGTATCCGAAATGATAGAAATTAAGCATAGTACTAATTCTCTTACCATCAAAACTGTGACCGATTCACAAAATAATATTTGCAAAATTATAAATCTACGGTTAATTAATGCACTTTTTATCTCTGTCATATTACCTCTTTCATCATAGTTTTGTCTATTCATTAATATTTTTTAAATTTACATACGAATATTCATATCTTTATTGTTATTCGGATGAGGGTCTACATTCGGGCAGAAGAATATTGTTAAATTAAATTATTAATTATAATTTTTATTTTTCGGTGTCACTTATTTAATAATTTAAGTAACTGAATTTTACCATACACATATACACTGTATATATATATATATATATATATATATATATATATATATATACCGCCACAATTAAAAACCTGCAGTCATGGCTGAGGGGTATAGAGCTGGACTGCATAAATGTTGGCTCGGATACGAGTAACACTCAACCTGTCGTTCTGTATTTTCTGTTTCTGGAATATTCCAAGATTGTATAAATTGTACTGGACCTCCAAACGGAGGCAGTCTTTCGCATTACGAGCCTTTGTACAGCACTTCGTCTACAACCTCTAGCAGTGGGTGTTACTGTATCTCACGGTCCTTCAGTAACGTGGCATTATATGGACATCGGAAGGTAACTCAATAAGCATCTCCAAATAGTGCTTAAGATGGCTCAACATTTAATTTCCTCGCCATCCACTAGATGGCACTTAATATTTGTCTATAATACGCTGCAATGTTATCTCATCAGTCCGCTTTGCGTCGTTACGACTTAAAGTTGGTCGCGCCATACATTTCCACCAAGAAATATAAAATCTTGCAAATGAAGCCTACACTCAAGCCATTTATTTGGGGTTAAGAGGCTACATGAGGGTGATCCTGAAACAGGCAACTCCCCTTTAATAGCATAGGAAGGGAATTGAAAAGGGGGGATGCGGACGGTAGAGCAAGGTAGCCAAGGGTTAACTAGGGCCCCCGGGCTATGGTTTAAGGATCCTACCCGGTGTTTCACCTAAAGAGATGCAGGGAATTGTGTGTTGACCTTTAGATTGATACAATTATCTGTATCGCCTGCAAGTTCTGCACAACGCATTGCGAACATCACATGATGGTGGCTCACGTGTAGGCTTCTATTGAAAGGCTTCACCATATTCTTTGGTGCACACACAGCGTTGCAAAAGTTACAAAAGTAGACCCATGTGATAACCTACCAAGATAGGTGACATCTAGCGAATGCAGAGCATATACACAATTAAAGTAAAATTGTAGATACTTATCATCTTAGTCTCCGTCCCTAATGACAGCAAAGCCGCTCGAGACTTGTTTGTTGTCGGCCTCTTTTGAAACTTGCTGACAGGAGCCGGCAATTGTTGAGTTGGCGCTTTACGTACGCGGTAGTGTGAAACTGCACAGACGAGGCACGATGGCGACTGCAGGTTGAGGTGTCGGGTCTCAAACACGCTACCGGAATAGTGGAAGTGAGACGCCCCGCATGCTTTTACGATTTATAATTTGATAGGTTGTATTTTAAAGTCTGATTTTGTAATAATAAGTAAAAATTACCGACAGAATTCAGACTTTATTTTTAACAATTTCCAAAGGGGAAAAAAACAACGTTTCGGTACTTATTTGTACCTTCTTCAGGTTATTATCCTGTAGAGAAACATTGATAAACCACGTGTTAACATGAAAACCCAAACATTTTACATATTTTGAAGTTGTAATATATAACTAAACAAAAAGAGGAACACAAATGAGAACACTCACCTAATGATCAATTGTCACATTTTAAATGCAACAATATTTATTAGCATACCACAAATTTTACAATATTTTGAAAACGTCTCCCCGAGGCTACACGACAAGTTTAGTCTTGTTCAATTGTGGCAAAAGTGAGAGGCATAGGCCATAGAGGTACATAAGATGTTCCTCAATCTGTCCCAGCTGTGATCGTGGAAAGTAACCGAAAAACAGCCTCAGTGAATATTTAAAGCAACTTTAGATGGAAAGACTTAATACCAAATATCTAAATGATATAAAAATTATTAGAAATTTATTAGGTCATATAAAAAGACAGTTAGGAAAGATAATAAAACACTGTATATTTACTAAGATATTAATATTGCAAATTAAGAAAATACATATTATAAATATTACTTAATTTAATAGTGTCATTCTGAGAGTTGATGCTGTTCTCAGTTGTTCTAATATATAGCATTTCAGATAAATTGCGTTTGCATAAATTTGGTTCTATGTCTAAAATTTTAACGTCATTCATTCTCCTCAAACCTATGTGTTGTGATCACATTATGGTTACAAGTTTTATAGTTGTTTCTATGCTCTTTTAGTCTGATTTCCAAAGCCCGTTTAGCCTGTCCTATATATGTGCATTGCATTTATGACCACACCCTGTGGATTGTTTTTCACTCATTGATCGAAATAAATTTGTGTTATCTAAATGAATTTTTAGTAATTTAACTCAATTACCTAGCATCAAATCAAACCAGTGATTTGAGGCACGTCCGACTAGTTACAATATATGTAGAAGCAAGTATGGGCGTGACACATTCAAAATAATTAAAACAATTTGTATGATAAAAAGAGTGAAAGGTGGTTGCGTACCTGAAATTGAAGCTCGACGTCGTCATTGAGGGAAGTGTGAAGGTCTTCCAATTTTCAGAGGCGTCAATGACGACGTCGAATTTCAATTTTAAGGTAAGCCACTGACTTTATTTTTTCTTTCAATACCATTGTGTTTAATTTTATACATACAGAATATAATTTGTAACTGCGTCTCTGACAAGTATAACAAGTAGAGTGAATAGTTTAAATTTTATTTGTTTGTATTAGCTAAAAAAATGATTTTGAGAATTTATCTTTCAGTCATTTTCGAAAGCTCTAGGAAAACGTCGCTTGCTTTTAAAGAAATTATAGCAAAGTAATCATTAAATGATGAATTGTAAGTTTTAACAGCGTCATATTGGTAAAGCGTACAACGTTTCTTTTTTGGAATTGTTTGTTATGACGTTTTCCTGTTAAACCGTTTAGAAACTCTTGCCTCTAA
Source organism: Eucriotettix oculatus (assembly GCA_034510155.1). Classification (NCBI taxonomy): domain Eukaryota; kingdom Metazoa; phylum Arthropoda; class Insecta; order Orthoptera; family Tetrigidae; genus Eucriotettix; species Eucriotettix oculatus. Next base: position 9,972,677 of record CM067378.1, on the reverse strand, counting down.
ATATTATGTATTTTAACTTTGATCAATTTAAAATAACTTCTCGAATGTAGCATACTTATTAATATTTATAAATATTTAGTTCCGTTAAATGTATTAAACGGCAAAACTTAAGGCTCTGTGGCCAGTTAATTGTCTCATAAATTTGAATAATCCAATTACAAGAATTTCATAACTCCGTGAGCTATCAATGGCTAACGCAGAGTTGATTAAGCATTCGCAGGAATAATTTAGGTAATAATTTTAGCTGAAGTCCGCTAGTTCATAAATCAACCCGGTAGTGTTTTACTTGTAAGAACAATGGCTAATTTTTCGCTTATCGCCAACCTTTTTGTTCTAGCGTGTTTTGAAGTTAATATTATGAATATAGTCCCAGAATGTTTCTATCTGACGTTGGTGGCTGCCGTTTCCTTCAGTTTTAAGAGAAATCCTTCCTAAATGCTGTTGTGTGTCGTCTTAAAAAGAAAAGTCTGGCAAACAAGAAGCGTTTGGTGGCAGCTTACTTCGAAAGCAACACATCCATTACATCCCACTGCAGGGAACGCGCCCCCTAATAGCTTCAACAAAGTCGTTTCATTAGCATGGAACGAATTCTGCTACAGAGGCTTTCCAGCTTTACAGCCCGTTTCGAAGGGAAACTAACTGCTGACACAGTTTTATTATTCACATAAATTAGTCACATTAATACAAAATTCTCCGGCTGTAGACATTTATGAAAACTCCCATTTTCTCTGCAGCAATAACTAAACAAGAAAGTTTCCTTGTGGTCGTGATGAAGCACACAAGTCAATTGCATAAATAATCAGTTTTAATATTGTCTGATAATATAATAATTATTAATAACCACATCTCATAAAAACAATGTTTAATAAAAATAACAAATCAATAATATAAAAATTATTATAAAACTATATTTCGCCCTAAAATCTGTACTTCTTGAGGTAATGACAAAAGTAATCAGGGAAACTTTATACTATGTGTTAAATCATGTAAATTTTATGTAATATAAATATAAACTTTGGTTGAAATTTATGATTGTTGAAACAGTATTTTAATTAAATGTTATTGTTGTTTAATAGTTAACATTTAGTTTTAAAATTGTCCTAATGATATATTGTCATTACCTGGAGGCGTTCTAATTTTAAAACGAAACTTAGTTATTATAATACATTTTATGAGTAGAAATTGTTATTTCTTAATAAACCTTATTCTTATGACATTTTTGGCCATCGATAATTATATCATTCACTAAAAATCAATTTCCTTATAACTTAACTTGTTGTTTTACGTATTCATTTACCTGAAAATGGTTTCCAGATATTCTCATATGATATTTTTAACAACTTTTATTTTACATTCGCAGAGCTATGAAGTATTTTTAAACAGTATTTAGAAGTGTAAGCTCTTCATCCGATTCACTAATGATGCAACCGTGAACTCGACTCACTTTAAAGTTTTGATCCGTATTGTAACTCCATCCATTTACAGGAGCTTAGAATTTTTCAGATCATTTTCATAAAAAGTGTGTAAACTTTTATTATTAATTTATTACATATTATTTTATTATTATTATTACAATGAAATTTTATTTATAATTGAAATAAATTATTGTTCAATAGCATGTATTCACATAAGAAAATTACTACTAGACACCTTTTTTTATTTTAATGATGCTATTTGTCAGTATATATTCTAGTAATATACAGGAATGTTGTACTGCCAATAGTTCTTTTTATTTTCAAGAAATGCTTCAAATAAGTTTCTACAACATAACTGCTGTTTCTTAGAAGCATAGATAAAGTGAGTACTTTGATAATATTATGTATAATGGAATTATAAAATATGACACGTGTAACCTGTATACACATCAGATAAAAAGTTACATGAACAAACTTACTAGATTAAAATTTTAAGGAGACAATAAGGTACATACGGTGATAGAAATGCCTGCCAGTGTTATATTTTTGGAATAAAATTAAGGTTTTTGAAAGATAAAATTTTTATACAAATCTTAATTCGTATTGAATCACTCGATGAAATATGAATTAATTATATTTAATGTATTTGGCGTTATCTGGACTGAATTTACGAAAATTTATGGTAAGGATGAGGCCAGTAGCAGAGAAAAAATAAAAATAATTGTGCTAGTTAGATAAGGCTTTTGAATCAATCATTTGGATAGGAAAGAGAGACAGAAAATAGCAGTTTATTTACCATAAAATGAAGTAGGCTCGAACTGACAGGTATATTCGAAAATGTGGATTTTCGAAAGTCTAAATTTCACGATGTGAAAGTCAGCAGTTCCTTGCTTCTACATACAGCATTTTTTCTATACACTATTCGCCTCTAATTTGAAATAAATGAGACCTTTATATAAATTTTGGATATTCAGGTACTACATTTCAAAGAAAACTTTTTACTGTGTCTTGAAAACATGCCACTTTAAGTGATGTTTGGAAATCTTGGATTACAATTAGATTGTAAGTTTGGTTATTTTATATAATAGAAATATAATTAGTTTCAGAACTCTATATGTGAAATTTGAACAGAAACAACCAGACTGTCGACAGGTTAAGGTTATTTATTTAGATTTGTCATTCTTCTGAGTAAATACGACCAACGAAAATAACAATATATACACACTAATAAGACCCATATAAAAGTACTATAGCCTGAAAACATACACAATTTTTAAATGAAAATTTAAATAAAGTAAACTAGTAACGGTAAGGTGAAATGCTCAGGGAAAAAGAGAATGTACGTAAAATAAATTCAAATTCGCAATTAACAAAAACTTTACTAATAACACTACAATACACTACTGTTATTGATAACAGTTCAATAAGCGCCTTGTAGCAGCACTGGTGAGTTGGTAAATTATTCAAATTTGTTACATTTTCTGGTAACCTGTTAATGGATATTAACCTAGTAAATGTAAAGAATATGTTCATCTGATTCGAGTACCGATAGAATTATGGTACCACGTTCCTGATATTAATCGTTGGAGACGACTAATAAATTTTGATATTTGTAAGATGCAGACGCATGGAAAGGTGTATAAAGAGAGGTTTCCAATGCCCCCTTTAGCCTTTGGTGCATAATATCGTCAGACTACCGACCGAAATGGTAACAATTAGTTCTTCCGTGGTATAGACTGGAGTGAAAATAAACGTAATAAACCATTTGGTAGTGTTGAGGTCAACTTGCTGCATCAACAATTTATTTAGATTAACACGCGGAACTGAGGTTGCTCGATATGCAGATTGCACCGAAGATTATCATCAAGGCCAAGATAATCTGTATCGACATATTGTTTAGTAGTTCCTGAGAATTGGATTAATATAGTTTTTTTTAATTAAGTAGTCTTTTATTAGCACTGAACCACCGCACCAAATTTTTTAACGAGCTTCCAACTTTCTCGCCAAGATTGATTAGTTCCGTATCGCCGATTTTTTGGGGCATGGATATTACCAATAAGGCCATTTATACAGTAAATAAATAACAGAGTTTCGAGTCTGAAAAAAAATTATTACCGCTTTGATTTTCAATGGCCGTATATTAAATACGAAAGAGTTTCCTCTGATACCGTATCCGATAAGTTTATCCACTACTGTATGATGATGTACTAAGCCAAACGCTTTTTAAAAATTCTGCTAATATCTCTATCACTTTTAATTTTTGATCGTGTGAGTTCTGTATGCGGTATTGTTGATTTTGCCATGCTGAGCGGGGCCTATAATTGAATGTGTTCAATATAAGATTTACTGGTTACGTTTGCAAAACCTTTCTATTTTATTTTAGGAAAACTTTTTGTAATAGTGAAGATCTGTCCTTAAAAATCGGATTTCCTTCAGTTAAATTAAGAGAATTTGGAAATACAGCACGTAGAAGCGCGTATTAATACACTTGACATATAATAAAACAGTAACTTTCGGCCTTGTGTCGCCTTATTCATCTGCCAACGTCCAACTTCACATCAAACAAGAGCTGTGGTTTGAGCTCTTGTTTGATTTGAAGTTGGACGTGGGTGGACGAGTGTGGTCGGAAAGGCCCAAAGCTACTGCTTTATTATATGATTATTATATGACAAGGGTATAAGTAAATAACTGACTGTGTGGACAGTGTGTTTTTTTAACTTATGCTAAAATATTCCTCCAAATATCAGTATAACAATATTTAATATCTATGAAGAAATTGTAGATTATAATTTTAATTGACTTACCATATTCTTTCTATTTTTCACATGACGAAGTCCCAAATTAAGAAGCAAACATAGTGTCTAGTTGTAATAATTACATTGTTAATTAAAAAACTATTCTTGAATATTTGGCAATTATTTGTATGAACCATACTTAAAGAATTTAACTGAAAAAAGGAACCACGTCAATCAAGATTTTCATGAAAATGGCACCGTAGTAATTCAGCTGAACGGTTTGGAATCCGACAGTGATATTGAACAATTCAGCGGTTATAACAATGAATAAAAGAAAGAAAAAAATTCAGTAATTATAGAAATAATAAGCATGCGTGTATGCTTTAGATGTCAGCTTTCACTGACGAATCTCTGACAAAAAATAATACACATTCTTAAAGGAGCTTTTTCTTGCCAATATTCAGCATTTCAAGGAAAATCACAAGAAAGATTGGGGGTAGGCAAGCGGGCAGGGGTGCCACCCTAATTTACCCTCCCGCTCCAACAAACCTTTCCTTTCTCCCTACACTTTTTAAAACATCGTACAAAATATTGTAGCGTTGCTACATCAATGAAGCTTATATTGTTATATATACGACTTTCAACCATTACAAGAAAAGTTTTGTCCCATCCTTCTGCGATGCGCTGTTCAAGAGTTAGGCGAGGTCCCCTAATTAATTAATATCAAAAATATTAAGAACCGCAGATAATTCAAACTTCGCGAGTAGGTTGGGAAGGGTTTGCACTGTCTTCTGTTAAAGTTTCAGACCATCGGAAACAACAGTTTTAAATCTATGAGTTGTAAAAAGGAAGACAAAAAAACCTTACTTTTTTCAGTTTATCACCAAAACGCATGTATAAAATTATTTTTAAAAATTATCTTTTGCATATTATAAAATGACATTAAATTATTAGTGAAAAGAAACCTTTCTGAATGGACACAGTAATTATTGAAAGTCAGGGCTCTACTATTTTGAGGACGACAGTAGGATAATCAACCTGACGAAAGGACGATAATGTACAGGAACTTCGTTGAATAAGAAACATTAATTTATCTTATTGATATTATAATTTATTTTCTGTTCGAAATGCTTTGTCACCTCTTCTAACTCCTTTTACAATGAAAGGAATATAAGAAAGCTATTCTTAGTGTTGAAGGACTTAATAAATATAAGGTTGATTTAAACCTCAACATAAGTTGGTAGCTCATTCTTAGCCTTGAGTCGTACAGGATTGTAAGTTCATTATCCTAACAGCACGGTAAGTGCCTAATAGGGGCTCCAGCATGCATCCTGGACCAATTTTTGAGTGGCGTATTGGATATCGTCCGCACGTGTTTTGTGGAGAAGCCTTTGAACTATGCGGGCTACCGAATTTCCGCCCAATGTGGGGTGACATTATCCAATAAGTATGGTGTCACATAGGGGCTTGTCGCGTCAGATTATTTCCGGAATGGTAATTACCAAAACTTATTTATAAAACCAAAATTTTTCTACGCACATTTTGTGTAAAATGATGCAAAAGTATTTCAGGTTGAATAGACTTTCCAAGACCATCATCCCTCACATGGAAGATCTCACTGCTTTCGATTTATTTTTGTACGGATTCGTGACTTCCAGGCTAACAAAAATAAGACGCGATTGATCCGTGTCCTGCTACAGAACATCTCAAACACCATTGCCAATTTCCCTCACGATATGCAAGGCCGGATATTGAGTTTCAAATATCAGTTCACCGTGGAGCAGAGGAAGGCACTTCAATAATGCCAAGCATTCAATACAAATGTCAAAAATGTAACTTAAATATGTAATAAAACTATTTATTATTACGTATCACTCTCATTTCAGATGGCATTTTTTTCATAGGTCATTTACATCAATTAAGTCTGATTTATGCGTGGCGTATTTTATATTTATTTAAATAATATGTAGCGTACCTCTCATACGTATTTAAATAAGCTGACAGTTTTGTAATAATTCCAATATCACACTATACTGAATTAATTTTACCTTCTACATATAGAACAAAGAAATAATTAACAATGGAACCGGTAGATGTAAAATAATTTGTGAACTTATTGCATTCTCCATATGATCACAGACTTTTCGAATGTTCAAAGAAAAAATCAAGTAACGTTTTCGTCGTAAATAATTACAAGGCATGTCGAGTTTGTGCTCGTGACAGAAAATGGATGACTTTTAAAGAATGGCTGAACACGTACTTCAGCACCCAGCTTCATCAACAGGCTGCAAATGAAATGCTTTCGCTTAATTTATGGTACCATTTTTACGGCTGGGTGCAGCAGTCTGAAACACAAGTATCGGAGGGGAATTGCGAGCATAAATTAACAGGGAGAGGCAATAAAGCCGAAGCTTCGTCAAAAGTGCAGTATTTTTCAGTACTCTTAGCCTTGGGCGCTAATTAGTGTGGCTGCAAAGTGCGTGCATGCGTGCGTGTGCGTGCGTTTGTGCTGGAATAAATCAAGCTGGCGGGACAGAATGCGTTGACCGAGCTGCAATACGCACGAGGACGCTGCGCGTGTGCGTGTGCGTGTACGTGCCATGCGATCTCTAATTGCCAGGACCTGTCCCGGAGGAATTTCTGATTTGTGTAACCTCAAATACGTTTTTTTTCTTTTCTTCTGTTCGCATTTCACCACAATGCCTAGTCATGTAATTTAAGAGAATGATGAACTTCACTATTGCCAGTGACATATTACTTCACAGATTTCTGTTTAATATTTGAACATCGAAGAATAACATCTGGTTATATAAAAGTTTTAAAAAATTCATTCTTATAAATATAGATATTTGTAGGCTCAACTTCCCTTTTCTGAACTTGCGGGTCTTTGTCTAGTTTCGGTTTTTAAGGTTGTAATAGTTACGTAAATAATAACACCCAGAATTTCCTAGCTATCTGGTTTTTCTACTCTAGATATTACGATATAATTAATATTTCGATGCTGAAACTTTTACTTATTTTGTATTTTGCCTAAAATATGGTTTTATATAATATACACAAAAAGTTTGTCCTTTCATAAGTTTTATGATGACCTCTACTGTGCGTAACCTTTTATTATTATTTTTATTTCACTGTCTGAGGCATGTTATACACGTAAGTGTACCGACGTGGGCCTCATCAATTGAATCCTCAGTCACATATTTTAATTTACCTTATATTTGAGGATTGGGTCATTTAAATCTGTCGGCAAGATGGTTTATAGTGCTTCTCAAATGGGAGCCGTTCTGGCGGACATAATCTCAACTTTTCTTCATCTGCGTGGACAATAATGGGTGACAACGACGAAAGAATTGGATTGGATGTCACAAGGAGGTTCTTCGAAGCCTTAACGTTTCCCGTTTGAAAGGCATTATAGAGTGCATGGTTCCTTCCCATTTATTAAAAGGACCATTTTTTTCATATAATTAAACAAATATAGCATTGATTTATCATATTAATTAGACTTAATTAATGTCCTCCTTTTTTCTTGCAAGAAATTCAGAGTATTAATTATTAAAAGTCTGTCAGCTTAGGCATTCGTTTCGGTAAATAAGCTGTGACTATAAAATTGCAGGTATAATTTAGTTACAAAAGTGGTAATTGCATCGCATTCTGCCTTTAACTCTATCAGCAAGGACCCCTATTTGTGTAACGTTTATTATTGAACTGTTATCGTTAAATTATCCACATTTTATTTGTACCTAGTTATTGCTTCAGCTTTGTTAATTGAGGGCCAGTTAATTTACAGTAGTGATAATTTAGAATACTCCTGCGTTGAGCTTTGTTGCGGATAAGTGAAGGGGCAATCCGATTCCAAATATGTGACAACATGCACTGTTGGTATCATCCAAAAACAAAATCACCTAACTACCGTTAAAATTAAATAAATTTTGTTTCATTATGTTGCATGCCACTATATATTTATAAGGTTATTAGTTATAACGCTAATTTACAATTACAGACAACAGCGAAACAGTTATTTGCAATTTAGCTTAGCGTACTTCATATTTCAACAAAATATATTTGTGAAATTTCCATTGAAAATTTGGTATTATCGCAGTGACTGTCTATTATTTCTCTGTTAATAATAAAGTGCTGGTTATTAATTGTATTGTGGCTTTTGTACTTTGTTGTGAGTAGCTATTAATCGGATGAATTGTAGAGGTTAGTTGTTTGTGCACCCCTGTACTGAGGGATTGGTGACAGGGGGGGGGGGATATGTTGTATGGTTTTCACTAACTTGCTTTTATCTTCTTTCTTACATTGCTAGCTGCTGCTGATGGAGAGGAGAGACTTCCTGCAGGTAAATACTTGGATCTACTAACTTTGCTCTCAGCTTGCTCTTATGCGACCGGTTCAGTAAAAATTGAAAATTACATCCATTATCTTTCGCCTATAGCATGTATTACATGCCTTGCTTATTTTTAATTCATGTAGATTTTTATAATATCATCTTGTATAAAGTTTCAAAGAGATTCGCATGACTTGATATTGCATGGTACCATAAAAATCCATTTGTTATCGTTGTTTATCAAAGTAGTGTCTTGCTCTTAAGACTTTATATGCCTGAAAATCTAGAAAAAAAACTTGACAAACTTGAATTTGAGAACACAATCACAATGAAATTTCAACGCAGTTTAACGTCGTTTTCTAACGGCGAGAACCTAAAGGCTGGAAATTAAAGCGACGATAAATAAATTTAATGGAACAATAAACTAAAAATAAGATATCTTATTAATAATTTTACTGTCTTTCTTAATATTCACAATAATACGTTGATTTTTATTATAAATGTACAATTATGAGGTTTCCTGTCTAAAATAGAGCGTTGTCAAAATGAAAACTACGATTAAATTTAATTCATTGTCTAATAATAGCATAATGTTTAGAAGTTGACACATTACTTATTACTTATACTCAAATCTTTCGTTTAGCCACACAAATAGAACAATTAGTTTTATAAACTATATTGATATTTGAAAATATTAGTAGGACTTTGTGTTCTTTATGAAATCAGAAAGAGAAAATTTTGACTTAAAAATTACAGAAAAAATATATTTTTTTATCTGATCTTAACTTAAAAGGTATGTTTAATGGAGAATTCATGAAATCTTTGAATACAGAATATTTCTATACGTTTTCTTTCGTCATTCATTAATTCTTGGGTTTACCGTAAAAATTCAGCCTTCCTTATTTTCCTGTGTTTCATTAAAGACAGACAACGATATTTTCAGACCCTTAATATGCTCACTTTTCTCCGCGACTGTTGAGTAACAGAGGAATGCAGGAAATGTGGTCTTCATAAATCTTGGAGTCAAGGCAGTTGTATCAATGGAACTTTTATCCTTCTCATAAAAATAAAATAGTGACGTCTTTCAAAATGGTTCATTGCTTGTTTTGCCAGGTGGAGAATGAAAAAGCTTTGAAAGGAATCCATTGACTACAGATAATGAAAGAAATCGTTGTTAAACGTATTTTTAAATTGAACGAGAAAGTCTCATTAATTCCAGAGAGCATCTGGACAATTTTATATTGATATAGCTAGTAAGAATAATATCTAGCGCAAGGTTATGCTATAAGTTAAATACATTGTTAATCAAATCTCTGATCCAGATAATATGTAATTGATTAATTGTGAAAGATACACAGTCATTCTCTTGAGTACAAAGTTGCCTGTTCCAGGAAGATTACGCAACAACAGTCCGGTCGGTATTACTTCTGTAATATAAAAGAGTTGGCGGATTCATATATCATGTGGCGTTAAGTTAGGGACGAGTTGTTCGTCCCAATACGTGCTAGTGATTGTGTGCCAACACGTCAGCCTTTATTTGTCAGAGAACTAATCCATTTTACGTTTATTGGAAGACACCGGCTCAGAACTTCTTGATATGCAGGCCCACTCACCGCCACCAGGTACAGTCTCGAGGCTATCAACCAGTCGTCGATCAACACATTCAGGTGACATTGAATCTGTACTTGCGCCGTCAGAGATTTTTCTATCCGCCCGACTGCTAGTGGCGCCACTACAAAAGAACCACAGTTCGCACGTCTGTGACGCTTCACGCCAGTACGAACCTCGTGAGTTTGACGTGACGATCCCACTGCTGCATCTCGTGTCTAACGTCCCTGCGGCAACTCACGTGCGATACCAGACCGTCATCCGATCCGGCACCTGCAGGACTTCGCGTCTAACGTGCGAAGAAGCACTATATTTTCCATGCTAGACCTTGCCAAAGCTTCTACGCAAATCCCGCTGAGCTCTGAAAACGTCCCCTTCCGACTCTTGGGGTTCGTGTTCATGTGTCTCGGCTGACGGGACGCTGTATAGACGTTCCACTGTACATATTAAACCCATATTCATTGATAGTGTGTCAGTATAATAGTGCTGAGGTTTCCTCCGTAGCTAGCTAAAAGATTTTCCCTCGACGCCGCGAGAGTCCAGATGCTCGGCCATGAAATTTCCGCTCTACCCCACTGCCACTCTATAAATACTGCACATGAACTTAGACGTATCCTCGGTGTTATCAAGTTTTATACATTTTTCACTCCGCACGCGGAAAAAGTGCAGCAATCCATAGTTTAGTTCTATTCAATCAGTTCCTTCGACCTCATATATACATGTAAAGCTACACCCCCAGCCAATTATCGATATGCGCGGCATTACAGGCAGCAGAGGCAAATGTTGTGTTCATGACGTCAGTGGTTGACGCAAGTAACGCGGAAGTGCTAGGCTGTACATTCAGTGACCACGTGATTTGGCATTGCAAATGACCGATGCTGCGATTGCTTGATTGGGTCGTATGACCGTGACTGCAGGTTGGCGCAAGCCAGGAGGAAACCTGTATCGAGAGTCGGCAGCGCGATGCTCTGAATGACGGATGTGTGATGTGCGAGTTTAGGCGGATAAAGGCCAGCAAATAGGCCCTGAGTAAGTGGTGCTAGGCCTAGGTTAGAATCACGATTAGTAGAGTTTGGTAGTTGCTGATGCTGTTGAGGTATAGAAAAGTGGTAGAAGGGTTGGTTGAGTGGCCACACCCTGTTTAGATTACATAAGTCATGTTATGATTAGAATTAAATCGATTTATTTGAACTTTTGGTGTTTTTCTGTGGAAAAAAATACCTGGCGCCCTATATTATTCCTTGTCCGAGGAGTAAAGCCTAATAACGACGAAGAGATGAACGGCTGGCAGAAACGAGTTTTCCCTACAATACTTCTTTATTTTCTGCTTACCTTTGGCTACATTAAGCGGTTGGATACAAAAGAAAAATTTTGAACTGATTTTCAATAATATATTATATTCTTTATGTCCTTTACAATGCAATTATTGTAATTACTGGTTGTTCATTTAAAAAGCGTTCACGCCGGTACAAATAATTCACACTTTGACACTCAAACAATAAAAATAAAACATATATACACTAATAGTTATTAGTTTTCGTCACAAGCAATTCATTGCAAGATATCATAAATCTGTATAGAGATGACGCTAAGATTCGGTTCCGGCAAACTCGAATAGTTTACGGTTGATGTCGTCACAGTCGAGGTTGTCACGAAGCTGTCGTCGCTGTTTCCCTTACATCAGTCATTTCTCGATGAAGTGGATGGCGTCGTCTCTTGTGTTCAGCCCGCAGTCACATTATTCCCTAGATAATAGCGTGTTTGTATACGTCGAAGAAACTGTTTCCTGCAAGTAGCTGATGCTTTTTATCATCTATTCCAATTACTGTTGAAATATTCATCAGAAGGCTGACCATCATTAGAAATGTTTTTCTAGCCTCCTAACGAAGGCGGCGGTGTCTCCAAAAATTTAAGAATTCAAATCCTACATGGTTCCTGTCATCTGTGAACGTCAGGTAAGTCACCAAGTTTCTGTCTCTCTTTCCTGTCCTTATTAATTATATATATATATATATTATTTCATTCAAAATTTCATGCAATCGTGTACATAAAATATAATTTCTAAGTACTTATCTGTATCGCTTTTCGCAGAGTGTCCGTTTACTTGACTGCGGCCCTGCGGATGGCATTCGCCTCTCTCAAAGTGACCCGGGTCCAACAAAAGATTCCCTATCCATTGTCCAGTTAACAGAAGCTCGCCTCAGGCCAAAATCCCTTTAAACTGCTTGAGAGAGTCAGTATTCCTCGTCCCCTGCTCAAGTCTTCCCTGAACTTCGCATGCGAAGAGATGAAAGGGAAAGTTAGCAATAAATCTATTAACTCGGTCGTTTCCTCTGATTATTGTACCTACATTCAAATCACTCATCACTATTCGTAAAATACTTTATTAAAATGTTTCGATTACATTGCGTAACAATCCATTGGTTAGATACTTTATATATTAAGCTTTCATTAGTGTCTCAATCAATTAGTGGCTATCAAATAAAAGCCATAACTTTTAAGTAAGCTATTTAGGACTCTAATTCGTTACTATGTCTCCTTTCAGTTGTTATTAACAAATTTTCTCTGCACGTAATAGATGGATGGCTTTGACTGTATTGTTAAGCTTAGGTTCTGCTGTTAAATTATAATTAATTAGTTATTTATTGCTAATATGCGCATGCTGAATGTCAAATTGATGTTAGGAAATTAAATTACGTAGATTAGAATTGCACCCTAATTTGTAGCCTATACTTATCCAGTAGAGTTTAAATTAACGACTTTAGTACACTGTGTTACGAGTCGGAAAATATTTTTCAAGAAAAATAACCTAAAACCTAAGTTTTTGTTCTACTTACTACTTGTTTTCAATTTGATTCACTGTTTTGGAGAAGTGAGCAATTTTATCACCTCGTTTCTATAAAATGGGGAAAAACAAATTTAATACTTGGTACCGACACGATTTATCGTTTCGATAATTCGCACAAAATTATATAAAGTTTTCTTCCCTTCAATAAAAAAAATGTATCATATGATCCAGCCTAGTTTATGTCACTACATTAACTTAATATTGCTATTATATCTACGGAGACAGTCTGTCTGGGAATCGGAGTTAAATTTTATTCTGGATTTCCTGGAATATTTAAAGAATAGTAATGGACACAAGAGAACTTCATTTTAATGAATTTATAGGGTATTTTGGATACAAAAAAGGCGAAAATTAATGTTAGGCAACGATTCGTTGGTGCCAGCTGAAATATACTGTAACGTATTAATGGGATTTAAATTATATGATAGCAAGGAGCATAAATAATAAGAAAGCTTACAATTATAAAATTATATTTAACCCAACGAAATAACAAATGAAATAAAATAAAACTTACCTTCCTGCTCTTTTAAAAATAATTATATATGGAAAATGAATTTACTTTATCAATTAAAATTGAAATCACATTGATTCTCTCTCAGAGGATGGTCATATTAAGTACCTGGTCTTTACGTTCTGAACAATACTTGATGGTGGCTTTCAGTAGACTGCATTGATAGATTTATTGTTCACGTGTACTTCACCACGTGGCCTGAACCTTTGGAACCACTGAAGACGTTGAAGCGGCAGCTTTTGGAATTGGCTACTATCGCTGTCCTTTGAAGTCTGCTCAACGCTCGTCCCTGTGACTCGCTAGGTGTTTGTGTCCGATCGACAGCCACTCTACAATTCTCATTCAACTAACTCCTCAATCTTTTAAAAACTACGAAATCTCTTATTTCCCCTTCCGATTCAAATTTTGGCCAATAGAAAACTTCCGTACATTTTCGAGATCGCAATTCGGGGTTCACACGTCCCCTCGTAAGTCACTACAATCACATGCAAGAAGTTAATGAACTTTCTGTGTGAAGACGTGACAAAATATTGAGACCTAAGATTATTTCAGCCAAGACGTTTGTGACATTGCTGGCCAGCGGCTTCCTAATCCCTCAAGGTGCTACTTCTATAGATATTATGAGGCCAGGCCTTCGGGTCGTTTACCTGAAGGGGCAACGATGACTCGACATTCGCAGCTTCAACAAATAAAGTTTAACAAAATTTTATTGAATTTAAATGAAAAATAAACCGTTTAATAACTTAGAAGGCATGCGTTTACTACAATACTAGGAGCTCGGCAGTATATTCTGATGCGTTACTATGAGCTATTCGTGATTTACGATAGTTGTGGGAGCACGCCGACAGACGATAGCAGAAACATTTCTTTTTTGTATTTGCTGTGCGTGGTTTCGAATTCTGGCCTACGACCTCTGGTTTCAACGCACGGGAATTTATTGCCATGGCGCGTGTGATATTTCAGAGGTGAGCAGCGAAACTACTAACGATTTGTTGATAATTTATTAAGGGCCATTCACGAACCGCTGTTTGCACTATCGAGTGCTTGCTGTGGCGTCCGTACACGTTAAACACGAATAATACATTCTATGCAGTGTAGTCTATCTCCATCTCAATAAAACCAGCAGCACATGACAAATATTTTACCACGTATTTGTTTGTATTGGAACGATAATATTATCTGCTTCCAGCGTTTGTTCTGCTACTGTACAATCATTGCTTTTTTATAATAAAAGAAGAACAATCAATTATGGATACGGATGCATTACTAAGGTACTAGCATACTGCTACTCGAAAATCAACGATTTACTAGCATGCACAAATATTATTGAGTTTTTTTCTTTTGCATTCATTTAAATAGCACATATTTTTCGAAAAGCATACGCTACAATATTGTCTATCTGCTTAATTCTCCTATACTGCTATCGGATAAATTATTATTTAAAATAGATTACAAGTTGTTAACTTTCACAGTATCACTATATGTAATAATTTATTAAACAAAAATTATATTTCATTTTAGTAAATAACAGGGCATGCAATACCACAAGGCTGTCAATGATGATTTATTCTTATTGCTATTATTTATTTAATATGTTTGGTAAATATAGTTTTATTTAATATATTTCAAATAGTATATTCGTGGCATATCGTTAGTAAGTAGATTTGCATGGACGTAGTTTATAAACCATTGTTTAATAAAATACCATGGTTCAGTAAATAATTTCCAAATTGAGAGTCAAATTTGATATAATAATTGAAAAATAGCCCCAAAGAATGCATGACTTATCACGTATCCACCATGCGAAATTCATGCAATATTTGGCATATTTCTTTTTTTATTACTTGAGTTAATCCCAATGTTGATATTTATACTGAACTATGATACTACAGAACCCGTCCACATGTGCTAATTTTAGATTTTCATGCGGTCCCCCAACTGAAAAGTTGGAATTCTAACTTTGAAACTTAATTTTTAAGTGGAAATGAAAAGGTTTGCACAGAATAAGTTAGTCTAAGGACTGATTACTTCTACAAAAACATTTTTAAGTAGTGTAAGGACATAAAAATTGAGGCCCACTAACCTTCATTTCAAATTCGTAACGTTGTGTTGCACAGAGTACTTGATACATAGCACTATGTAAAGATAGTATAGATACTTGACTTGTAGGCAACAATGAACTGAATATAACGCAGTTCATTTAAAAATGATAGGATAACTCACAGCTGTTTAATAAAATTATAGATAACAGCAAAATAAGACTTGGGCATATGGTGATAGTTGTTCGCTGATCCTATTGATCAGTCGGCTTCTTAAAACTGGTGAAGTTACGGAGAAGGGAATGCTAGGACCCCACAGCAAACTCCTCTCCCGACATTAGGAAGGGCGTGTGACAATAGCACCCAACAGCCTGACCTATGTGATGGTCGGAGTCACCAGTCAACCCTTGGCTACCTTCCACATCCTCCCTTTTCAATTCCCTTCCTATGGAGTTGCCTGTTTAAGAATCAGCCCCATGTAACCTGTTACCGCATGAAAGCGAAAAAAGTGGCCGCAAATTTTAATCGTACGAAATGAATCAAAATAAAAAATTCTTTATAACGTCTACTCCTTACAAATTCACTTCGCATTTTGACCTCTTTACAAACAAAATGGTATATTTTTGTATATTTTGCATATAAATCTAAACCCGTAGAGACACAATTTTGCACGCATATTCCTGCAGACACTACACGCCTGTGTAAATATTGAAACAAGCAATAATGGTATATTTTTGCGTGGAATAAATGTTTTTTGGGTCAATGAGACTGATAATGTTTCTCCCGATGTTTTGTTTATTTAAATTCGTCGTGGGAAGGGAGTTATAGTAGGGACGAGGTGGAGGATGTTTCATACCATTAAAACCGATATTGGTCTCAATTCCCTGGGCATGGAAGCCAGTAAGTTCAATTTTGACATTCAACATGGAACTTAAATTGTACTTCAGCCTGAGGGTGCGATGGGGATAAAACAAAGTCTTGCTTTCATTTGGAGTAATTTCTACGAAAATTTGTATACAAATTGCTTACGATGACTGGGTAAAACTTCCTATCACCTATAGTATTTTCAGTATCTATTTTTGACGCTTTTAATATATTGGGAGTTTATTTTACTGTCATAAAGTAATGGGAGCGTTTTTCATCATATTGTGGTATTTTAGACTTATTTATACTTTTAACTTCCTTAGATAGTCGGGAGTATTTTCGCCACCTTTGAAGTACCAAAGAATTAAATGCACCGGGTTTCAGAATTTTTTCAGTCACTGTGCTTGCTTGTCATCTCGCCGGTTATGATGGAATTAAAATTCCATCAGCTTACATAGTACTGCCTAATATAAATAAAATAAGGGCAAGGCAAGGCTCCCAGTTAGTTCAAAACTAAAGTCTTTACTATTCCTTTTTAATTTAATGTTTCACGTACTAGTTGATTATTTGTTAAATGAGTTAGTCACTAAATTCTCTCCTTAATGAAATTTGTAACTATTTACGTTATTTCCTTCACTAAAATGAAAATTATAAGGAGTCCTAAGAAAATCAGTTACTATTTTTGAGGGGGAGGGGAGGACCATTTCTTTCGGTTAATTTTGTATTCTCCCTCATGTATTTGATACTTAGATTATTATTCTACATTATATTTTAATTGAATACAACTCTGTTAAAGTATTAGTATTATAGTTTACAAGTCGCATTTGCTCTTTCCACATTATAGGCGTTGCCGTAGATAATCCCGACTTAACTGCGTGTCTTGCCAGAGTATAGAAATCGATTTAATGGCTACCCTGATTTTAAAGAACTATGCAGTTAATGCAAAGGCAAGCCTTAACGTAAACGGACTTGTCCTGAGTTAAACGGGAGAGGGAGAATATTTTCGTCTTGGGATACATGATACGAGATCGAAAGCTTATACCAAGCTCATCGTTTTGCTCATCAGCGCCGTCGACAGAATGCAATTATGGGCTTATAGCAGAATTATGAAAATTCCTTGATCGACGAAATTATTGCTGAAGTCTAGAATTTCGTCATACAAAGTATCTCATTGACGTAAAGGGAATCAAGTCTTTCGCCAAGCGAAGAGTACCGACAACTTGCTCTTAATACCACGCAGTAAATACCCACGAAGTACGGAACGGTTAATGTATGGCCGTATTCTGAAATAAAACAAAAGATTTGTATGGATAATTTTCCTCTATAGCATTTTCGGGTCTTGATGAAATGAAAAATCAATTTACATTGCAAAAGGTACGTTTCAGTGTAAATTTGCGCAGCTTCCATCAGACTCTTAATTAATATTGATGGATGTGCAAATTTAATTTTAATGAAATGGATCAAAGCCAATTCTATTAAAGTCTGTCGGAAGTTAAATGCAATCAATTAGTCACACGCTGCAAAAACGCGTGTAATACACGTCTCCATGACAATTCAGTTAATTTTGTATAGTCCCACTAAATCAAGTCACCGGAAATTTTTCTCTTAGTTACATTTATTTTTCTTCTTCCACGATTCTAAGTTGTCTTTTCTAACTTTCATTCAACGATGTTCAAGAGAGTATCCTGAATTCCTCGATATTTTTCGTTCCATTTCATAAAATTAAAAATTTCTCATTATTTAATTGGTATTAGGTTGAAATATTCAGATAAATAATGGAGTTGCCAATAAATTAATTATTAAAAATTATCTTGGGGTATTATTTTTGCAACGACGTGAGGCTCAACACATGTACCAAACGAAAGCAAAGATATTTTAAGATATAGACTATAAATACGGCTAGGAATATCTGAACTCAGAATTTGTTCACAGAACTTCGTAGTTGGAAATACATATTGCATTGAAAGTATTGAGGTTGGAATATTCTTAGTGAACGTAGGGTTGATGGCCAGCCACAACTTTTAGTGTGTAATTGAGTGGTTGACATGCTTGTACGACATTAACCTTCCATGGTGTGTTTTAGCGCCGTCCGCCCCCACGGTAATCCCCGAGGAGTGCAGCGCAGAGAACAACAGCGTAACTGTGGCATGGCAGCCACCCCCGACGTCCTTCGTCGAAGGATACGTTCTGGAGCTTGACGACGGCAGCGGGGGAGAATTCAGAGTAAGTAAACACAGTCTCCGTTCTTTAACATGCGACGCAATACAGCTACTTAAGTTCAATTAAAGGATTTCTTCTCCCTAACTAAAATTCATGCATCTTTGATTAATTTTCACGATGTCCGTACTTCACTGAATCATATCTAAGATGTGAAGAACGTGATTAGTAAATTGTAGGCGGGTCCAGCATGACTTCACGTGAGTGGAGCTCAGTTGCTTCGATTTCTGGATCCGGTCAACATTCTTCCATTTTCATCTTCTAATATATTATTAACCATTGACTACCAAATAACGTTTAGAAATTACTAATAGTTACATTAAATTAATTTTTCCATATTTAATTATTTGTTGTTTTTTTTCTACAACCATGTACGAGTAGTGGCTGTAAAATAGCGAGCCTATTGATGCAAAACATTTTATTTTGAATTAATACATTTTAGTTATCGCTCCATGCGAAGTTTTCCATTGTTCGAAACAGTGCTGGAAGCCTTATGTGAGCTCCTTCATGACGCGTGCCGCTTTTTATTTCAGAGGTCCCACGACTCAAATATTGTTCCTTTTAATGTGGATTTGACCTGGGGAAACAGATGAGCGTCGAATATTGTAAGGTCGGATGATTAAGGCGGATTATCTAGCATAGGGATGTTGTACTTAGCTGCAAACTTCTTGACAGACAATGCACAAGAAACCATGACTTGTTTTTCTCCACAATTCGGGTCGCGTTTTACTTATTCATTCACGGACTTGAGCAAGAACCTTAATTCACTTACAAGATGTGACTATAAACTGACTACTTAAAGTACCATACTTTCTTTAAAGAATATAATTTGCTTCAGCTGTCTATACTCAAGTGTTTGCACTTGTTTGTCACACGTTCCTTATTCGCATTAGATGAAGATTCAATAAGAAATATTAGAGTTAAGAACATAAGTCGTCAAATAGCGTGTTCTTTTGAGGATTGAAGCAACTCATTAACAAGTTGGGCCACGGCCTTTTGTGTTAATGGCAGTCAGCAGCAACCCGCATGGCGGTCTCTGGCCTCTAAGCCTACGGAGACCCGCATTCTACCAAAGCAAACACCTTTTACAACACCCAGTTAATATTTTCTCAAGGATAAGGCGCCATTATCGCCACTACAGAACAAAAATTTCTTTGCGATATCTACTTTTACAAAAGTTTTACTTTTGCATCCAATATGTATTGTACAATTTCACTTTATTTGGAAACGACTATCTAGTATACCTAAAAAATTTATGATCAGAGTGTACGAATTAACTACCATACTTCACGGTAGCCTATACTACAAAAGTATTAATTATTTAATGTTCATGGCTGCATTCCTATTTTCATATCGGAGGTATCGAACAGTCCACTTGCTGTCGTATTGGTTGATCATTGTCACCAACCTCATCGACCTCTATATGGAAATAGTAATTATGCCACAAAATCTAAATAATAAATTCTTTTATAGTGTTCTGTGAACGTATGACACTTAATTCATAGAATCTGATCCTAAGCTTTACTTGATAGTCTTCTTTAAATGACATGGACCTGTACAATACATATTGAATACAAAAGTAAAACAAAAGAAAATAAACTTCTTCTATTCTATACGGACACATATATTTCAGACCTAGCAAAGAAAATAAGCATTGCATTTTTGAAAGCAGTTCTGAATGATAAATAATACTTCTGCCTAGTAACCACTCCATTTTAAATAAGATCTATACCATTATTTGAGAGTAAAGGTCAAGGTTGAACACGATATGACGTTTTATAAAGAGTCAACTAATGAAATATGGCCAAACAGCAATCACAATCGATATATTCGGTGAATTAATTAAGAATTGCATTTCTCAGCCCAAAATTTTAACGAGGAATAAAACCGACCGCGATATCAATATGCACCAATCTTTTTTTCTTTTTTTGGGGGGGGTGGGGTTAACAGTATACATGAGGGTGATCCTGAAACAGGTAACTCTCCTTTAATAATTCAAAAAGGGGGATCCGGAAGGTAGAGCAAAGTAGCCAAGGGTTGACTAGGGCCCCCAGGCTATGGTTTAAGGTTCTTACCCGGTGTTTCACCTAAAGAGATGCAGGGAAAACCCTAGAAAACATGCATCAGGTAGGTCGGGCATTGGGTACTATTCTCACGCCCTTCCGAATGATGGGAGACGAATTTGCTGCGGGCTCGCAGCATTCTCTTCTCCATGTCTCCACCAGTTTCAGGAGGCAATTGGTCGACTGATCCAATGGGATCAGCGGACAACTCTTATCATATGCCCAATGTCTTCGACCCCAGTACATATACGTCCTGAAATAGGTGAAGGTGTGAGAACTTTGATAAAAAAAAACAGAGTGCGAGGCATTCCTGACATAATAAGGTGTGCCCCGCAGTCACTCTGGGGTGAGGCGCCTGAGAGAAAACTCCCGCAGCGCCTATATATATGCACCATTACATTTTTAGTAGTAGTAGCTCATTTGTTGAAGCTGCTGGAGAATACATAATTCTTCTCATGATACAAGAATTTCAAATAGCCATATTTATTTCCTCTGATACAACGCACATGCGCGTACCTTACATACGAATAACATAAGTTCTCTTGTGGCCCTTTTATATAACCACAATGTTTGTGTTGCAGGAAGTGTACTGCGGAAAGGAGACCATTTGTACAGTGGACGGACTGCATTTCAACTCCATGTACAACGCCAGGGTGAAAGCATTTAACAGCACTGGAGAGGGAGACTACAGTGACCTCATTGGCCTTCAGACAGCAGAGGGTGAGTACCACAAACATTGTCAGCATATATTATTAAATCCAGAAAGAAAGAGAGAGAGACAGGGGGGATAAATTTAATATATCCTTTTACAATCGGATTTAAATGGTAAGTATTCATAATAGATTAAAAATTTAATTTCAGTTTACTATGTGTATTGCATTAAACGCTACGAGAGTGCAGATGGTTGATGAAATTTCGTGTTGTAGATGAGTGAAATCCTGGCAACAATTCCTTCGGGAACTGCCTTCAACATTACCTCGTTCACCTCTATCTGCATATCAACTATAATTTGTTGCACCCAAAGCGATTTCCCGCTCTAAATCCCGAGTCAGTTCATTAATGTGTCACTTGAGCAGATCAGGGTTCATCATCAAAAAAAAAGGTGCTAAGTGAATAATAGTGCCTGCAGCGATAACTCTAGCTGTTCGACAGCCCAGAATGTATTTTTTACATGTATTTTCAAAACATCTTGGCTGGAGGTAGTTTTGGAGCTGCAAAGTGCGAGAAAATGCATGTAGTTTTTCATCAAGTGTGCCAGCGGCCTACGGCAAACGCGGGCGAGGCATGAACCTGCGACCAGCTGATACCCAGGGGAACGCCGCGTTGAAGTATTCAAAGCTGGGAGACAAGTTTCTTCTCGTGTTTCTGCCCTGTTCAAGAACATGCTTCATTTAATACGAATTCTTAGCCAACTACAAACAATTTTCTTGAACTTTAGTAGTTAGTTCCTCTTAGAAAAGTATGGATTTTAGTAATAACAAATTTACGAGTAACTTGGGTAGCAATATTCATCGTTAAATGAGTCTTGTAACTAAGTGTGTTGTTAATAATTTGTAGTAAAGTTTTCTAAATTTATATTACCTTTTGCATGTAAGAAGATGGCCATTATTAGCTAGCTAACCCAGAAATTAAATCAAAGCAATTTCGATTGAGTACCATATTTGAGATTCTTATATTTGATTTAATTACTCATGAGTTACCAGTTACTAGCAAGAAGGTTAACAGCACCCTGTTTGTATAACACTCTCTATTTAATTATTGAAATTAATTATTAAAAATAGATTGGTATAAATAATTGTACGTAGTTTTGCTTTAATAAGACCATTATTTATTTAAGGATTTTGGAATGTCATATGTGACAGTTGTAATTAAATTCCCAATAAATAAGCTACTTATTTTGTCGCTCGAAACTGTCCATTTTACAACTTCGTGAAGTATTTATATCTGTTGTAATAAACAAAACGTAAAATAGAAACCTATTGTACAGTTTAAAGCCTTTGCTTTCGCAGACGATGTGGTGATATGCGGAAACACAGTAGGAAATACAACAATGAGACCTATGGAAGCAAGAATTTAAAACCTTTGAATTAATCGTAATCAAAAGGAAAACAGTAATGGCTACAAACAGAGAATCTAAATATCTGGAAAACATACTAACTTAAGACAACAAATCACAAATGGAAATCACAAATAGAATCAGACATGGAGATAAAAAAAGGTGAGAAGTATACTACGAGATCAATAAATATCTTTAAGTATCAGACACTCTACAACACTTATTTTATGCCAAGGACAAACCATGGCCTGCAATCATGCACTACAAGCAAGAGAGAAGAAAGTAAATTACATGCCGGTGCAATGATGTTATTGAGGACATCTGTGAAAAAATGGTAAATATGAAGGAATAAGAGGAATTTCAAGGCAAACAATATCTAAGGCCAGATTAGAGTGTTTTGAACGTGCCAAAGGAATAAAGGAAAATATAACAGTAAAGATATGGATGGAGAGAGAAACAAGGGGACCTAGACCTAATGGACGACCAAGATAAAGGTGGACAGATTAAGTGAAAGATAAGTAGAAGAAACTGGGTCGCAGTGGAATAGAGTGGAGAAGGAAGAATGGTTTCTTGTCAGGAAAAGATTAAGAGGGCTCGTGAATACAGTCACCTGGGAAACTTGGACTGACGGAACATGATGATAATAATTATTTATCATCCTTATTTTGGTTCCAATAGAAACAGTTCAAGGTATTCTTGGGTAAGAGAGCACAGAAAGCAATGTAAGCGTGCGCCATTAAGGAACATGCTATATATAGTCGTAATTTCTGCCCAGGTGTGACACTCACCCGTAGCAGTGCATACATAAATTACGTTTGGCTTCACTGTCCTCGTAATGTGCTCGAATAATCTGCGGTTTAAAGTGAAGCGTATTATCTGTGGACTGCCTCTGATAGTCGCCACAAGCGTAGTCTGGCTCGGGTTCCACTGTAATTACATCTGCCCGTCGGCCATTGAGCGAGTCAAGATTTCCAATTTAAATTCAATCTGTGCCGTGACATAATTGACACCAGTTATCTCCGGAGCACAGATGAGCGGGGAGCCCTTGATGATTCACGCTGCGCGGCGCGGCGCGTCGGAGGAGTAAATCGACAACAACATAATGACTCTCAGGTGACGATTGTCTCGGCTCGACATCGAGAAAGTTAATAAAACCTCCAGAATCTTCCTGGATATTGTTAACACATTGGTCTCTTCAGAAGCAATGTATGTACCTCTGCTCTAAGAAATAGCAACCTGTTTTATTGTTATCCATCAGGTGATTCGGATAAGAACATCAGAGAGTAAAAGTGATTTAAGTGACGCAATTTAAAGCAAATATATCCTCCGAAGACGGAGCACTTAATAATGACTATAATAATAATTAATGATTGGTTGTGTCTATAATGATTTTCAAATAGAAGCTGTTTTTGCTTTCAGTGAATGAGAGCAGAGAAATAGACAAACATTCCCACAAGTGACAAGTCGTTAATAAATACCAACAAACCCTTTCTGGGCAATAATATGTGACAATGTGGTATGAATTTGATTCGACGGGACAAGGAAGAGCCTCGAGCTCAAATCGTCTTCCATTTGAAAATGGCTGTAGAAGTGTGAGTTCATGAACCTTCAAACCAAAGAGATTGTATTAAGACTGGAAGTTTCAGAAATGTACTTGGAAAGTAGGGGCAGTTAAGTAATCACATTTCCTCAGACGAAAAGTAAATATTTTTACATTCTAAGTCTATAAATTCTATCAACGGTGTCATCTTATTATGTTCAATAAAGGATAGAGCGAAAATAAGATTGTATGAATGAATATGAAGGATCTGAAGCAACACCAGAGGAGCTACAGAAGCCAGCTGAGCAGACGTCGTAAGTAAAATATCTTCGATAAACAGAGAGGTTAAAGGCAGATGTAGTTAGTTGCGTGAAGTCGTGTATGAGCTCTGGACAATTTAAACAAATTTTGTGGATGTAAGAATATTGATTTACAATCTTACAATTCCCTATAGATCCATCCTTATGGCATTCCAGAAGATTCTAAATTTACTACTAAACATTTGTGATGAATTAAATGATAAATGCATAAATTCAGGTGGTGTGTTATGAAACTACTGCAATATGTTCCATCAAAGTATTTCTTCAGCTATGGAAGGTTGTAACACGTAGGAAAGGAAGAGATAAATAAATGTGAAAGTCAAAGATGTGGAATACAAAGTCACCGTATTTTACTGTTTACCTGTTTATCATTATTGCCATTGTAATTTGAGAGAAAGTCTTTGAGAAAATGATTATTGGAAGTTTGTCATTATAACGAGATTATACATACTCCGTTTTTAAACCAACGAGGTATTTAGCTCTTTGTGTATCTAATTTTCGTTTTCTCTGTCGGGTAAACTCAGTAACAGTACTTGAAAACACAAACAAACACCCAGACCCCAGCCAGGAATCGAACCCGGGACGTCTGAAATGTGAGTCTGTGACCAATAATATTTCGATAATTGCATCAGATATTTTTCCGTATCGATATAATCGTGAAATATTCCTTTGACGATAGTGTTTGAAGTGACTGAGTTCCATCTAGAGGTGCAATAGCTTACATCTCGACGTTTGCAATTGTCACTGCTCCACTGATCACGGGTCGCCGTTGGCCTTCGAACGTAACCTAAAGGGCCAACAGGCGCCCTTCACTCTCTGGAATGATCAATAATCGTTTTTGTGCCTCTCTCCCTCTTCCTTTTTTTCCAATGGCACTGCATGCCTCGTAGAAAGAATGAACGCCTCTGCCAGCAGAACACCGCAACACATTTATGCAAGTTACATCGTGTCTTATCTTTATTCACTTCTGCATTAATTAAAATAATTTAGTATTTAAGTAAACAATTGTAAATTATTGGCCAATTTATACAAATAAATGCTTTAGAAAACTGATTAGTTTTGAAATATTTACTAAACCAAACTGTCAGTTACATTATTGATAAATACTCTCATATAGTGCGCATTTAGTAAGATTCTATCTACTTCAGCGTCATTTTTATGGGCTTATCTTGCAGCAACCAAATCGTCATCACGCACTTTCCGATATTGGCACTAACACACCTGACATTTATTGTGGGTCGTAAACAGCTTCGTCCTTTGCCCACGCCAGTATCTTGAGATCCGTCTTCTGGAGCTCGTTCCTGGACTCTGGGAAATTACTTGGACAAAGCTTGTTCCTGACGCGACTTCCAAAATTCCCGGGGTCAAGAAACTGGACTCAGGTACCAGATTTAAGTCGCTAAAATTGGTCATGTTCTGAAACCCGATGGCTCGCCTCACAGTCTCTTTGGTGTTTACTTAAACTGCTGTCTCCAATATGAGGAATTCTTCACCCAGTGACGAAATAAAATGGTGATTGCCACATACACTCAATACAATGCTACATTTTACGTAGTACTAGAAGAAAGTTCATGGTGTAGGAACAGTGGAGGAAATCCTATATTAATATATGTAGAACGAAAATTTTCTCGGTGTAAAATCTTTATAAAGGATTCTCGACGCTTCATCCGGACGGAGTCACGTGAATCCTTTATCGAAACTAAAAGATGTTTTCGTAAAACAGGTTGTATTTGGTAACAGTTTTGTGAGGATGAATAGATTAGCACGGGATTGATTAGCATGGAGAAGTGTATCAAGTCAGTCTGTGGACTGAACACCACAGCAGCAATAACATATTTCTTTTAATTCCCATCTTTGTTTTCTAGAAATAGAAATGTAAAAAAAAGAAATAAGTATAAAAAATCTTTTTAATGATTCGGTGTATTTCAGAAACTCCTGTCGTGGACGCAAAAATACTGATCATTACTTTATGGAACGTTAGATATTTAAGTGGTCATAATGATCATCAGAACTGATTATAAAGTAAGCTATAATTTATAAAGTTAACATATTGTACCAAAATAATTTTAAAACTAAACTGACATCCACAGAATAGTCCATTGTTTCATGTAAATCTATGACGGTCAAATAGTATACGGCGTCGAGTCATTAACAATTCTCGTCCACATAAATGAATTGAAGAGTTGCTAAAACTACAAAAAAACTTATTGTTGAAACTGCCTTTTAATACATAAAGAATTACAAAGTTTTGTAAATATTCCGTCATTTGAATCTGCTGAACTTTACAAATTGATATTGAGTTGGACAACTTTGGCATATTCCTGAATCTCACTGCTATTTGGGTTACAGTTTTCATTTGGATTTTCAACCCCTTTAGCTTTTCCACCTGACTCAATACCAATCTGTTTTTGAGGCTCTTCGTGACAGCGCGTAAGGGTGTACGGATTCAGGGATCGGGAACAGGATTCGTGCCGGAAAGATGACATCAACCGCGTATGTGGGTTTAATTGTAATGGGTATGTGAATATAAACAAATTCCAAAATTAATTTAAATAATTGCAGAATTCAAATACGTATTTTACATTTATTGAAATTAATGCTATTACAAAATCATTACTCGGAGGAAAGATTTGCCCCTTCGAAAACAACAATGATGATACTCAGTAATATAGTATGATTAGTCATTGAATTAAATTCAGTCTACATTCACATCGTCGTTTTACGTTTCTCAATTGTAAAACAATATTCCTCTCCGGCACCTTTGTTTTGCTAGACAAGTTATTTCTCAATTTTCTTTTCTCAAATGACACAGTAATACAGCGTCTCTGACGAGAAGAAAATGTGCTTGTATTGATCCCCTTTATCCACCATTTAAATATGTGCCCTTCTCTTACATTCTGCGTATAAGCTGCATGAAAGGTCAGTATTAGAATTGTACACGCAACTGTGTTTATTAGTTCCATGAAGTTGTCTGTGATACACAGTAAATTTAGAAATATGAATGCATTGCTGAAAATTTACTGTACTTTGGATGCCCACACACAAGCCGGTTTCCATTGTACAGTCGCAATATCTTGAATATGTTTTTCCATTAATGTGTGCTTTTAACAGGTATCAAAAATCATATTTTAATATTTGGTTTCTATTTTAAATAAATTACCTAATAAACTATGTAATCTATAATATATGCTAGTTATGTTGGTACGGAAGTGTGAATACTAATTTCATATAATATTTGACCAAGTAATGGGTCTGAGCTTAAGATCTACAAAGATATAGTTTCCATTGTATGGAAAACGATGATTCCAGTCCGGATGCTGCAGGTGAAGCGCCAACGCCCGACAGCGAGTATCGATCACCCTGAAAATTGAGGGAACCAACTGCCACGCTTCAAGGGAGATGACCAGATGCCGATGCATCACATTGCCTCACTTTAAATAGCGCCAAAGTGACACTCTCATAAAAGCCAGCTTCCTTAACAGCTCCGTGATCATTTGACAAGTCCAGATCATACAAAAATAAACAGAGAATTAGGGATGTAATCTGTAACCATCATGGAAGACACTTCCTTAGCTAATTGAAACAAGGTAACTTGTCTAGTAGTTTAAAAATAACGTCAGAAAAAAGAATCCTCCAAAGGCAAACAAAATAGTACTTTAACATCAAAATCGACAGATTAGCAATCCAGAAAGGGAAATACGGACATTGTGAAAGGAAGTGTGAGTCATTTTAAATATTTTATTAAACTTCTTAAAGCCTATTTGGGAAATATATATATATATATATATATAATGAAAATGACACTACAGTCATTGAATAACAATTGTGTGTATGGATCATCTACGAAAAAATTATATTACTTTAAGAAAACAAGAATTATTTACAATATCTCTAAAAAACGAAATTGGAATCTCTTGTGGAAGAAGGAGGGAGGACGACGTACATATACAAAATAAAGAGGTGAATCAGGGTTGCTCTTTGTCCTTAGATTTATGTAACTTGTATATAAAAAACGCTATGGATAAAGTCGGAGATGAAGTCAAAGTAGGGATAGAAATTAAAGGACATGCTCAGATTTTCTGACGACATAGCGGTAATAGCAGACAATTAAGAAGATCTATAAGAGTTGATAAATAAAATGGAAAAAAGTATTGACAGGAATTCCGGGTGAACATTAATGAAAAAAAAACCTAAAATAGTCTGTATCAAAATAAAGCAATAAAGCCGAGAAACAAGATAATACAGGACGTGGAAGAAATGAAATATTTGAGTACTACAAATACAAATGATGGCAGAAGCAGTAGCAAGGACAAGAAGAGAACTTATTGTTTCCATGTGAGAAAGAATTTGTTAATATTCTGCATTTGGAGAATTGCATTATACGGTAACGAAGCTTGAGCAATTGGAAACCAGCAAGATTATTATATTGTGCAACATTCTTCTTCCGTGGCTCAAGAAACACATTCAGGGCCTTGGCCTACCGAGTAGACCGCGGACAGTCATCTTACATGACACATTCCGAATTTGGAGTGATACGTGGTCAGTGCAGCCTTAATCCCGGCGTCCGTGACCAAGACGACACAAACAACCAAGCCCATGCCGGATTTGAACCCGGGACTTCTGTGTTGTGAAGCAGCAATGCTAGCCACTACACCACTGGAGGTCGGCTCTTTTGCAACATGGTGTTATAAAATCATGTTAAAGACAAGCTGGACACTGAATGGAGCAACTGATGAAGTATTTAGAAGAGACATGAGAGGAGAATGTTATTGAACCAAATAAATAGAAGCTGATGTGTAATAATATGAAACATACTTCGACATGAGGAATTAATGAGTTGAGTAATTTTAACAAGTTGAAAATTATTCCAAAACAAGACCATGTTTGAAACATAAAAATAATATAATATATGAAATATGTTTGTAAAGAAGCGTCAGGGCTGGAGACCTGCTGCCAAACAGCTACAGCTTCATGACTGTCGACCAAACAAGTAGAAGAATACAAGAATACAAAGAAACAACTTCATCCCGAGACTTGAATGAAAGTATATATTTAATATTAATCGATACTTGCATTGAACTGAATCAAATAGTCCAAATTTCATTTTCGATTAATACGACCTAAACCTATTGAGGACTTTCCGAAGTGAATTGTTCAGTCTTTGTATTAGACTAATTTATAACAAACCTGAGCGTCACGCAGTTGCAGTTTTGGTCATAAGAAGGCGGAGGGAGATAAATCTGATTTAGCTGTATAACCACCCTCGTGTGCATTAAATGCGTAGCTCCTAACCTGCATCAAGGTGTCGTGTGATTGTTGAAACGTGGATACGACGTTTTATATCAGTGAATGAATAAGTGAAACAAGATCGAAAATGTAGGTAAATATTCGGAGAAGTCTAGTTTATCTCTCAGTGCTGTTCTGAATAAAATTATCTTTGCAAAAGATACTGCCTTGACGTTGACTAATCTTGGTAAATATGTATTGACTGTACTCGGTAAGATTAGAAAGTATGGCTAACCGAAACAATTTTCTTTAATTAAAGACGTGGAAGTTCTTTGAAAATACGACCACATAATGCATCTCTTGATTGATTTTACTGCGAGGGAAGTGCGTTATGCACTAATTGACATGAGTGAGGATCATTCAACTGTTATAGCAAGAACCTGATACTAATAGTTCTCAATATATCATGTATATGATGAGAAGAATGGTAGTTATTCTTAGCCATGATCAATTTCTACATAGCACTTGCTTCCACAGGGAGCGCCTAAGTGACCAATCCATCATATTGTCAGGAACAAACAGCCTGTAAGCTAAGCCCAAGGCGAGTAGAATTTATGGCTGGTTTCCGTACTTTACACGCTATGCGAAAGGGTTCTACGAACACTTTTATAAGAATAATGTTTGCTTATCTCTAAATCCATTGTTTCGACACAGAAACGCGTGCGTGTCACTCTGATTTGGTTTATAATTTTTATAAATATAGTTTCCCCAAAAAACTGAAACCGTTCAATATACGTACCTATACTATGGTATTGGAATTATAAAATGTCAGCAATTTTCATAAAATTATGCCATATGTGTGACCCAATCTAAAAGTACTATATAGAATCTACAATAATTCCTTTATAATCGGAGATATTACTGCATATTATTGAAATAATGAAACGTCTAATAACATACACCTGTGCAGAAAAAAGGATAGTAGAATAAAATAATAGGTCTGTAATGAAAAGAGCCAAATTGGTGTAATATGATTCTGCATTTATTTGGAGAGATCCGTCAATGGGATGAAAGTTGATTAGTGTAAGTTGATAGATGTTCTGAATTGTTACTTTCGCCTTTTGCAGGTCTTAGTGTGGATATAAATCCCAGCTAAATACTTAATCTCAAGGGCAGGAATAAGCAATAAGCAGGCGATTATTAACATTTATTACGAGTATTTTAGCTATTCAATATGAAAAAGTTTCTATTCCTTAAAGAACTTATAAATAAAATTACTGCTGCTAATCATTTTAAATAAATGCCTTTTAAAAATACTCTTATCACGAGAATTTTGTCATTTCATTGTAACAAACATTCGTTTTGCCCATCGGATATTATTGTTTCCTTCAGGTCATTCTCTTGTACCGTTCATTCTACATTTCTTTTAAACTCCAAGCACTGCAGCAATATTAATTCAAATAATTACGGATCAACAACACGTGCCTTTTCCGTGAATGCAGAGTAAATTTACGACTATGAATGTGTAGCACGTGACGTAGCATGTGTCGGATAGTGTCCACTTTCTGAACAATTTGTTCGAATCTCTGTATTTGTGGGATCCGCTTTGCGAGATACTGAAAAAGAATTGTATAGAATGTTGCAGCTATTGCGAAAGATTCTTCCTCTTCTGGTCCGCTATAAGGTCATTAACCCCTCAGCAACGGCAAACGGGGGTAGCAGGTATAAACTCTTTGTCCTGACCCCACCACTTTGGCGGGCCTTAATACCCCTAAGATTGACGCTAAGACATAAAAATATCTAGATATCCGTGATTCACGGTGTCAGTCCACCATTCACCAATAACACTGGCAGCTTCTGCTAATAATGATCGTCAGATTGGTCCATTTACTCTACTCTCTAGCATCATTTGAAACAAATCCGCGGCGACTAATGTAGGGGCTCAAATTAAATGGTCCTTAATGAACCTTCACTTATTTCTCTTGAATGCATTGTATGGAGGTTATTTTGTGACTATATAAATTTATCTTTGTTTTTTAATGTACATTTATAGAATTACCTCTCATAGTCCTTTAATGCCATTCCATAAGTCACATTTTGGTTCTTTGTGGTTTTAACTTTAAGGGAAAGTCCAGTCTCATAAGATTGACTCAGCTCTATTAAATTTAAAAAGTGTGGCATAGAACGGACTATTTCATCCTTTATCGATAATTAGTTCCATGAAGGAACAGAATTGGTAAACATAACTGTGGGAGTAAATCTGCACCTCATCAGACTTTACAGTAAATCGCAGATGGGTGATGCTAAACTCCTGCAAACCTCTCAACTCTTGCTGCTATAAAATGTATCATCGCAACTTTAATCTAACGGATTTATCAAACTAAGCTGATACAGTGAAGGAGGTTTATTATAAATCTGAAGTATTTATTCTAAATATTTGTTAGGCAATAACTATTCTTTAGGTCTTGCAAAAGCATTGGATATGCAATAGAATATAATTTCACGTTAGGCAAAATATAGGGGTGTGAGTTCTTGCATTCATTTGACGTATCTCGGGTTGGCGTATTTCTGGATGATTCAGATGTTGTCTGCGTCAAGTCTTGTCTTCTCTGGTCCGCCAAATCTTTACTGCTTGTAAAACAATTTTGACAACTAAATTTTCTGAACTCACAACTCACACAGCTCGCGACTAATCCAACTGTTCATTTCTGTTCAACTACCACATACCTTTACTAGTCTCTTCTCTGCTCTCCAGTATTTTTAGCTTTCCCTTACTCCCCCTCCCAAAAATGCGCTCTAACCTTCAAATGTGCAATGTTGCGTCAATAGAACCCTTCATTAGTCCTGTCACATACACATTTAAAAGAAATTCGAGTAAATAAAAATGAAAGGGCTCATAATTTTACAGAACCCCGATTTTGTTCATCAAGAGTTAGGCTTTTTCCAGTTTGGTGAAGTACTTGTTCGATATGCGCGGCTAATTGGGACTGGAAGGGAAGGGAAGGAAGGGAAGGAAGGGTAGGGTTCCAGCGTGGCTGCTGGTTGCCTTCCATAACTTTTCTACCGGCGCTGCTCTTAGCAAGTACCGTTTTGTTTGTTCGCCCCTCTTTGTTGGGTACGTGGATGGAACAAGTGCGTCGCGGCGCCACTAATTAAAGGGAAGGCTTCACAAGAGAATTTTTACTCTACAAACTCAATTGCATGCAACTTTAGCAGCGTCGTCATATCTGTGACATGGAGTTTCATTTTCTCTTTAAACTTAGAAAATTCAAATTTACGCCGGTCATTCAAATTTGTTTTCACAGGATTATTGCCAGATAAAATAGCAAATAAATTAACTTATATTTCTACATAGTTTCATTCAACAGAAACAGATTTTCCCCATTAGGTAGAAAGTTTTCTGATCCAGGAGCCAGTTACGCACGTACCTTTGGTGTGCAGCGTCGTCCTTTAATATTTCCCCTTCTAATTCCACCTTCAGTGGACCCTTGTATTTTACTTAGAGTAACATCATCAATCTGTGCTTGGAGTGTCTTCGATGTTTCATCCGATTTAACACCTTTGTTGACGAGAAAACTAATAATAACTCATTGAGCAGCAGCCTCTGTTACCTGTTCAGTCAAATCGATATTGAAACAACGGGCGTGTGGGTGGACATGGCTACGTCACACTAGTACGTGAATCTAATGAAAAAATAAAATACTGTTTAAATTTAAGCGACTTGCTAAAATGTCTACCAAGACATACTAATAAATGCTCGTCTTGGAATAGTATGGCAATAATTTGTTGTTTGAAATTCACCTTAAACTAAAATATGTATAAAGAATTTGTTTTGTTAGGAAATAGCGATAGAGGAAGGTTTAACATGTTCAATTTACTAGAGCCTAAGCTCCCCTACTTCAAGATAGAGTCCCAACGACGAATTTTAACTCTTTCGCTCTCCAATCTGTACTAATCCTAAAAGCCATGTGCGTTTCCCACATTGCACGATTTTCCCAAACCAACCCGTCCTCGTTTTATTTAAACATACTGGCTCTATTACAGTCGCTGCTGTTGGGCGATCATTATTATTCCCAGAACCGCTCTCTTTAGGATGGTGACCTTCTAAAAGCAGGACACAAAAACTGACCTGCTACGGTTCCTGCCGAAACGACACACACTACATTCAATAAACCGCGGCCTCCTTTTAACCACGCAGACTTACGGTCGCAATTTTTTTTTGCTCTAATGACCGGCCAGATAAGAGTAAGTATTGATAAGTTACAAAAGAAAACCTTAAGGGTGTAGGAGTGGCAATAACTGGCACCCAGCTAGTGCTGTTAATGCATTTCAATATTCCTGTGTACGACTGATCATAACCCGACAAATACTCTCGCTATGAGTCATTTGTTACAATTATTTTGTAAGATGACAGCCGTAGAACGTGCTGCAATGTTATGTAGTGGCAGAACAACATAGTGGGTGAAAGGTTAACGGACTGAACTTATAGTGAAATGCTGAGATAATTTCTAATTTAAAAGTAGCAAAACTTTGATTGTTAAATGAAAAAAAATTCTGTTCTAAGTTTTCGTTGAATGGTCTGTTGCAGTGGCGTGGTTCACGTTCGACGCCTGTGCGCTGCCGCCTGAGCTACGCCTGTCGGAAGACAACTGCACGGTGTCGTGCGACGGCTACGAGCATCGCGTCGCTTTGGCCAGCGTCGGCTTTTCCCGTGGCGTCCACTACTGGGAGTTCTCCGTCGACCGCTACGACTCCGACACCGACCCCAGCTTTGGTGTTGCAAGGGTCGACGTTACCAGGGATCAGATGTTAGGTCAGTATCTTATACTTGTTCAAATATTACTTTTATGTGAAACTTACAATATTTATAGATATGGGCGCCGAGCATTCACGTCTCGAGATGCCGTGATTTTACAGATATATTTACACTAATAATGAGTATTTACTACATCCTATTATGATATTGAAAGTAAACTGAAATACTAAGAAAATACGAATGTCTCTATAATGGGTAGCAATCAAAAACGTCTGGCTGTATAAACATAAAATCAAAGAAATTTATACTTTTTCTTAGGAGATTGTGATCTTAAAATAATGTACTCATAAATATTTGTACGTGTGGGATAGTTTGAACACTTTGTGGTGCATATTGTCTCAACACAATATGCTGAGGTCTGCTGGACAGTCACCACGTTCCAGAAAGAGGGTAGCACTGCTGGTCGGTCCACTTTGAACCTATTACTGTGGTACAGAATCTCGGGGCTCGTTGAACTAGTAGTCAATCAATTCTAAACTCGTCTTTATTCTTTATCTCCACCATTTAAGTGCTACCATCACTGAACTTCTCCCCTTCTCTCGACCATGAACAAATTTCCTTGTGAAGTAATATCTAATTAAATTAAACTCATTTTTCCCTGCTACCATCCTACTGCACATTACCCCATTTCTCCCCTTTGTATAGGTCATGTCGACTCATCAGTGAGCCACTATTCCGTCCACCTGATCTTAAACTCTGGATGATACTGCCAATGAGCCAGTGAGAATCTAACCCGTGCTCAATTATCTCTTAGAGACTGCCACCTACTGTGTGAAACAGCTGATTCCACGGCCCTGGGAACTTACGTTCTTCTTGATGCCAGATATCCCTGGAAAATTTAGCGTCCGTGCTAAAATCTTGGGTACAGATTTGATTTGGCAGATATTAATAAGTCTTGACCCGTTTTTGTCCGTTGTTAATCCCCTTAAAGGAAAGCCGCTGATGACTTTCTTTCTTATCCGAGTCCATCGCGATACGTAATTTTTATTTGATACAACTCAAATTAGTGTTAATTCTACTGGACTTTAGTGAGTTGGGTTATATTCCGACTAAAATAATTTCTTTTCTTCGGAGATAGTTTTTTTAGTTATTAATTCATTGAGGATAAGGGATTTGATAGAGTGGAAGGACAAAATAATATAGATAAATTAGGTAGTACGGACAGACGGACACTTCTAATAATAAACACACTACTCTGAAGTGTGACCCGAGAGTTGTAAAACCTCACTTGGCAGAGTCTAGACAACGCTTCTGTCTGTCACCTGAATCAGAGAATACCACAGAAAACAGTAAAATGGATAAACTTATTCGCTTTGTCAATAAAGTTAGAATCTTGAATAAGGTTTTAACGTTTGTGCCTTATCAATGGTTACAGCTGATATCGAAGAAACTCTTGCAATTTCCTACAAAGACCGTGTGGGAATAATAGAAGTTTCCCACCCCTTCATCATCAGCGTAGCGTTTTCGTATGGCTTGATATGGTTTTTGATTTACGCCACGCTAAAAGTACATTCATATCAATGACTATAATTTAATTGATCTTGCAAATGTCATCTCATTCCATGTTGTTGTGGTATTCAATACTAAGACTGGTTTGATGCAATCCTCCATGCTTGAGCAAACCCCTTTTCATTTCCGAATAACTACCACATCTTACATCCTCTCTAATCTACTTAGTGTATTCCATCCTTGTCTACCTCTTATGTTCTTACTCCACACACTTCCTTCTAATGCTACTTTTACAAGACCCTGGTGTCTCAAAACGTGGCCTATTAATCTATTCCTTCTCTTCGTCAACGTTCTCCATATTCTTCGCTCTATCTTTATTCTGTTTAGAACTTCCTCGTTCGTGATTTTATCCACCCATCTCCTTCTATTCTTTTCCTTTCCGCAACTCCTATCGTCCATGTTTCGCAGCCATATAACGTCACGCTTCATACGAACACTTTTAGCAACGGTTTCCTAATATTCAGACTTATAATACCCATAAATAAATTCCTCTTTTTCGCGAAAGCCTTCCTTGCCTGTACTATCCTACTCTTTATGTTTACTATACTTCTATCATCCCTAGTTATTACGCTTCCCAAGTAGCAGAATTCCTTAACTTCCTTCAAAATATCTCTTCCCAATCTTTTTTTATTATATCTATTTCCCATACTACACTCCATTACCTTTGTTTCACCTCTATTAATCCTCATATTGAACTCTTCGTCCAGGACCACGTTCATCACAAGTCTTCTTCTGACTCCCCTAATACTACAATATCGTCGGAAAAGCGTCGGGTTTTTATTTGTTCTCCTTTTCCTTTTTCATATTCCGTTTAAATTTTTTCATCGCCTTGTTCTATAGATAAGTTAAACAGCATGGGCGACAGGCTGATTCTTGTCTTACTCCTCTCCTGATTTCTGCTTTCTTTTCCATGATCTTCAGTTCTAATTACAGCTGACTCCCTTGTATAGAATATTTTATTCATGTGTTCTTCAAAATTCTTAATAGTGTGTTCCAGTTTACATTATCAAACGCTTTTTCTAATTCTACAAATGCCATGAACGTAGACTGGTTTTTTCTTATCCTGTCTTCTAAAATTTATTCCATAAGAACGGGTATTTTTATCGTTTGTTATTGGCGAAATTATCATTTGAACATATTATTGGAGAATTACAAGAAAAGGATACTATTTATATTTTTGGTTTAAATGGTGTTCTTACTCCTGTGGCAAATTGACTTTAATCAGAAGGAAATAACAAATTATAATAATATAGCTCATCTTTTTTCCGAATACATCCTCATACCACAGATCTGTATTCCTTTATTTATTGCAACTGTCGTCTATGTGCTGGCATCATATGAGCTGTTCGGCCGTATAAATGACTGGGAACACATGAGTAGAGTTAATGTATCTTTGTCATAACCCGTATGCAAAGGTCTTTTTTTTTGGGGGGGGGTTAACAAGCTACATGAGGGTTATCCTGAAACAGGCAACTTGCCTTTAATAGCATAGGAAGGGAATTGAAAAGGGGGGATGCGGAAGGTAGAGCAAGGTAGCCAAGAGTTAACTAGGGCCCCCGGGCTATGGTTTAAGGATCCTACCCGGTGTTTCACCTAAAGAGATGCAGGGAAAACCCTAGAAAACCTGCATCAGGTAGGTCGGGCATTGGGTACTATTCTCACGCCCTTCCGAATGACGGGAGACGAGTTTGCTGTGGGGACGCAGCATTCCCTTCTCCGTGTCTCCACCAATTTCAGGAGGCAATTGGCCGACTGATCCAATGGGATCAGCGGACAACTCTTGCCATATGCCCAAGGTCTTTGACCCCAGTACATATACCTCCTAAAATAGGTGAAGGTGTCTCGGCAAATGAGAACTTTGATAAAAATTACCCAGAGAGAGTGCGAGGCATCCCCGACATGATCAGGTAAGCCCCGCAGTCACTCTGGGCTGAAGCGTCTACGAGAAACTCCCACAGCGCTTCCCCCATCAAAAGACGCTTTCAAGCGCCGGGTCATAAAGAGCATTGCTCTCGTCGCGGGACTGCGAGAATTTTGACCAGGATCGGCTTTTGGTTGTAAGAATGTATATAATTGATATATATTTAATATTTTAGGCATAAAATGACAAAATAAATCGTAGTTTGTTATACATAATATAACTAAGTAGTGATTAGTCTTTTCGACTTCTGTGACTAACGCGAACACGCCGCTACCTGCGAACCGAACAGCCTAGACGCAATCTCTGGTTGGTGGTACAATAGTTATGGATAAGACATTTCATCTTAATCAGCTTGTAGTTGACAACGTTATTTTTCGTTTGATTTATTGAGAATATTCCGCCTCGCGTCAATGCGTGTCAAGTGAATAGAACAATATGTGTTGGTGTTTTCGCAGGTAAGGACGATAAAGGATGGAGCATGTACATAGATAGGCAGAGGTCGTGGTTCATGCACGGCAGCGTGCACGAGACTCGGTGCGAGGGAGGAATCCAGGCAGGATCCACAGTCGGCGTGCTTCTCGACCTCGAGCGGCACACAGTCAGCTTTTACGTCAACGAAGAGCCACAGGTAACACATTCACTTTAAATCCTAAATCTCAAAGAGAGCAAAAGGACCTCAAACATTTTGCTCCAAGAGAATCTCTAATAGTCCATGGTAATTGTCAGTTATTATCGCTTTATCTCTTTCTTCTAGTTCGTAGCTACAACGATATTTTCTTTCCCACTCTTTGCACTGTCCTGGGTGTCTACTATTGCCACTTTTTTCTTTATACTTTTATTTATTACCTTGTCATGCAGGATGTTAATCGTTTCATTACTTTGTTTATATCTCGTGCATGTATATTTCTTCTAGGATGCGTCGTTTTAAAGTATGGCTTTCGTTATGCAATATTTTAACGTTATTCCAGTCTTTTACGTGTTTTTATTTTTTATTATATTTTGACAGGGCTGTGTTGGACGTTTCTTTCATATTACTTTTGTGAAAGTACATTCTGTTTTTTAGATTCATTGAGGTGTGCCCAATGTATATTTTTCGACAGTCTCTGCACGGTATGCTCTATACATCTTGCTTATTTTCTGTATTTATTTTGTCTTTCATGTTATTTATGTAGTTGTTGATCTATCTACACGGTTTATAAGCTATTATGATTTCGTGAAATCCGTTTTCTTGTAATATTTTCTTTATTTCTTCAGATATCCCTTTGAAATACGTTACAGTTCTGTATTTTGTGTTGTTTTCGATACTTTGTCTTTCTGTTACAATTATTTCTTCAATAGGATTCGTTACTTTGTTTCTCTTTAATCCCCTTTCCAAATATTTCAATATCCCTGTTTCACTTTCTTCCATTTTATTATTTGTCTTCTTTCTGATACTGTTTTCCATTTCCGTTGACTTGTTTCCGTTATTACATGTGTTCCATATCTTCCATGTTATATCATCTGGATACCAGTTAGCTGCAACTATTCTGAAAATTTTACGCTTGGCCGAAATCATGGCACATTCACCTGTGATTTTAATTACTCTGGTCATTACATTATACACTGTGTTGAACTTAATTTCCATGGGTGCGCAGATTTGCAGTTCTTGTACCAACGTTTTATGCAGGCTGATAATATTCAACAATATACATATATGTGCGTCAGAAAATGACATTGTCATGTTAATTGAAACAATTAATAATGACATGAAAGACAGACAAAAAGTTTGTGACACACCAGAAGTTCACAGATGTCAGGCACCATGTAGGGTTTCAGATTCGTAAATGTTAAACAAATACTTTGCGTTCGCGCTCTAAGATACAATGATAATGAAAGCAATTCATTATCCAGTGACTCTAAATGTCCTGTTACATTTTAATATTCAATCCTATATCATCCAAAATAGTCCTTAAATTAAGTAAAGACATAAATATCGAAAATGAAGATCACGAGATGTTGAGTGTTCAACACTATTTATATAACATTTATGTTTATTTGCAGGGTCCAATCGCATTTCAGGACTTGTACGGAGTGTTTTACCCCGCAGTGAGCCTGAATAGGGGCGTCACCGTGACTCTGCACACGGCGCTCGATCCGCCGTCGGACTCGGACGAGAGCTGAGATAAACTACAAACCCCACATTAACTCGCATATCCACTTCTCCTGGTAGCTCCTAATTAACCCACACTCCATAAGACATAAAAATATTGCTTCGCACCTTCGTCCATAGATTGATGACCCGAGGTTGTTATTATAAATGTAAATATTAATAAAGGAAGTTCTTAGAATGAAATTCATAATTTTTGCATCAGAGTAACATCGGAATGTAATTTATCATTAGGGATATAAATCTTTTATATTGATATATAAAAATATTTATGATAATTTAAATATGTTGATGTGAGAATACTTTGATACATGAAGCTCGAAGGCTAATGTGCGTAGTTTATTTTATGGGAGAATATTTCACAATTGTCGACTGTAATGTTAAATTATCCTAAAGTACCAGGTAGTATTTTAACAACTGAAATATTGTGTCGTCAGATAATCTTAATTTAATTATTACATTTAAATTTGAACGCTCGTAAAGTATATTACTTGAATGTATATAAATTGAATCTAAGACTGACTATTAATGTTATGTGCATGTAAGTAATGAAAATGGTTATAATTTATTACATTTTAAAATTAATATCATTCAAATAATTTAAGTATTATATTGTGCATATTTATATAACAACTGATTGTGAATAATACTAAATATATAAACAAGAATTTCTAATTGCTAGAATTGTGACCAAAGAAAGAAATGTTTGAATATGATTCAGGATTCATTGTGAAGATTTACAAACCATCTCAAACACACACACATTTCTCTTAGTAACATATAACAGTCCAAACAACTGATATATGATTTAATATTTAGCTACAACACAAAAAAAATCTTCACCTTTGTAATTAATAGTCTCCCATATAATAAACTATAAGTAAGTAAATAAATCAGTGTTCAAATGAATTTGTTACAATTCTCTCAATTGTATCTTGAATAGCTCTCATTGTGGTCCATTTCTCTTATTAAAGAGATTATCATTGTTTGTTGTTAAATATAAGACAGTCTCGTCACTATAATTGTTGGTTATTGTAAATCAATTTATTTTAACTGTAAATGTACAATATCCTGCCAATAATGATATAAATTATGTTAAAATGGTTTTCAATGTAAAGAGAAGGAACAATTTTGCTCCTCATTTTTAACTTGCTTCCAAGTGTTACTAATATTTTATAAACACAAAATTTGTATCCCATGTAAATTTGTACATTGGAAGTTATTGCTTATAATCTATTAGAAAATCAATTGCTTTATTTTCATGGTGTGTATCTGTGAGCTCTGTGAGTAATTGACTCTGTAAAAGGATGTACTGTCAATTACAAAACATGACCAAATATTCAGTAGAGACTTGATGCAGGACATGAAATGTA
Organism: Eucriotettix oculatus; assembly: GCA_034510155.1. NCBI lineage: Eukaryota > Metazoa > Arthropoda > Insecta > Orthoptera > Tetrigidae > Eucriotettix > Eucriotettix oculatus. Next base: position 9,931,140 of record CM067378.1, on the reverse strand, counting down.
ATAAATAAAATGAGGTGTAATATTGAAAAACTTAAGTTCACAAAATAAATATTTCCAGAAAAACGAGTGGCTTTACTGCAATAATGACAGCAAAATATGCCCTTGAAACATATAAAATACCAATCAATACAAATTCAAATGAATTATATACGGAGAAATCTAAGACATCATTTCTGTAATAAAACGTATTTTTATAATTCTGAAGTAAAGCAACCGAACAGGAATATGCTTTTATAAGGTACGAAATTTGTAGTATTTCACATATCTTGAATAATTAATTGGTAGTTAATAATCAGTACGTTATAATAGGCATCATTAGTGCACGATAACTCGCTTAAAATACAATTGACAAACACTGAAAGTATTTCCATTTTTCAAATTATGAATATACATAATTGTTGCCGGCTATCATGTATATGAAACTGAATTTACAGAATAACATAACAAATCAGCCGGACCAGGAATTTAATCCACTGTCTTAGATAAGTATGTGATTCCTTTAACCGTCGAGCTGACCTTTGATTGAAAGCAATTCATCTGTCCTTGTATCACCATTATTTGCATTACTAAATTATTGTTTTCTTCGCGTAGTTTTGATTGATTGGAAGCTCCTAAACTGATATTACTTCTGGTAAGCAAGTAATTTAAACGTAAAACTTTTCTATTCATAATTTATAAACCAACAACATAATTTTGACAGTCAAAAACTGCATGGTTGGATGAATGGAATATAATATACGTGGAGTAACAAAGTCCCCAACGACTAGCAGGGACATGATGAATACATTAGGAAGAAGCGGAAACATATCTTCAATCAGGTCTTTGACCCTTGGAAGACATAAAGGCATGCCATGCATTTTAGAGACAATGAAGCTGCTAATAAATTCAGGATCCATTATATGTGATGAAAGAATAATCCACTGCTGGGAGAAAACTGTAACTATTTCATGTTGTTTCCCAATAATTAGAGGGATTTGCGTCACTGCATTTTTAACACCCTCTTACATAACAGATATAGATTCACATCAAAGTCAAAAAATAATATAATTCTGTTCGTAAGTACTTTTTCAAAAAGTGGTGACAGTTTATGTGAATTGTTGTTGGTTTTTGCTGGCGTACACATCCTCAATTTTTTGCCCTACAGTAACGAAAAGCAGTCTTGGAAAAAAAACACCTTTCCAACGGATATTTGCACTAATTTCATAGGTGCTTCCGACCTAAATGACCCCATCACAGAACAAGAGATCACAGACGCAATAAATAATTCAAAAACTCCTCGCCGACAACTCCCTCATGATGGAATCATATACCTACTATGCTTGTTTAACAGGATTCTGGAAAATAAAACATTCCCACAACCTTGTCAAAACGCAGTAGTCATACCTATCAAAAAACCGGGAAAATGTAGCTACAACACCGTTAATTATAAACAATTACTCTACAAAGAAACTTCTGCAAAATAATTGAACACATCATCAATAAAAGAATCTCATGGTTCGTTGAAATCAACATCATAACGCTGCAACAGTTTGGTTTTAGAAAGGGATTATCGACCACAGATTGCCTGAATTGCTTAGGAAGTATTATAACCTCCGCATTCAAGAGTAATCGAAACGTCCCTCTGTCAGTTTTGACATAGAAAAGACATGATCGCCAAAATTGGAATCAATGGGAATACTCTAAACTTCACGAACAACACATTTTAAACCAGACATATTCAAATATGAATGCAGGATATATTGTTTACCAATTCTCGTCTGGAGAATGGAGTACCACAAGGTACATGTATCTGCGCGACCCTATTCAAAAAAGCAGCTAATGATATCGAATGTTTCATCAAAAGTACGCAGACGACATACTGATAATCTGTAAAGGTTCCAATATGCCCGAGGTGCTATCAAATATCCAAAATGCAATAGACTTACCAACGAACTGGGCTAAGCACATTGGAATACAGTTGTGCTATTCAGTCCTAATACTGATCAGATGCAACCCTCCATGCTAACCTATCTCACGCAAGAATTTTCATTTCCACATAACAAGCATAGCGATTTCCATCGTTTTCTTCCCTCTTTCTCTACTTACCCCCCACGCGACCCTCTAATGCTAATTTTACAAGATCCGCATGTCTTAAAACGTGGCCTATTAATCTATCCCTTCTCTTGGTCAACGTCCTCCATATTGTTCGCTCTTCCTCTATACTGTTTAGAACTTTCTCGTTTGTGATTCTATCCACCCATCTGATTTTCAGCACTCTTTTTCTTATCTAAACCTCCTATCGTCCACGATTCGCACCCATATGACGCCACACTCCATACGAACAATTTTAGCAACGATTTCCTAATATTCACCTTCCTTGCCTGTGCTAACCTACTCTTTATGTCTACCATACTTCTACCATCCCTAGTTATTACGCTTCCCAAGTAGCAGAATTCCTTAACTTCCGTCAAAATATCCCTTCCCAAACTAACACCCTTTGTTATTCCCAAACTACACTCTATTACCTTGGTTTTCACTCTATTAATTCTCAAGTTGACCTCTTTCTCCAGGACCGCGTTCATGCCATTTATTATGGCTTCCAAGTCTTCCTATGACTCCCCTAATACTACAGGAATAGGCTATAATATTCTCCAAAACTAAATTTCATCATACTCCGAAATTGAAAAAAGATAACGCAACAATTAAATTTGTCGACTACGTAGGCGTCACATTTGATAAAACATTATCTTTAACAAACAAATACAAGATCTTGTTAAGGAATGTAAACAATACCTGAATATCATCAGGATTAACGCTTACGAAAAGTGGGGTGCGAACATGAGTGTTATTTGACTAACATACCACGCACGCCACCAATAGACCGAAACTCGACTACGCCAGTGTGTTTGACGCCATACGTCATGACGGCTGATCACTGGGTTTGGCTTATATATTGAATGTGGCGAACCCAGCCTAAAGCATAGAAGGGCAACCTTATTAGTAAAACACAATTTAAAACTAGTTCCTTCAAATAAGAAGCTACTTCAATCCGGCGCAATTCCTACCCTAGCTCAAACCCCAACACATAACAGATTCATCACATTGTGGAGCCAGCTCCAACACCATGCAAATCCAAATTGCATCAGACAACATCCAAAGCGATGTCGCGCAGCCAGTTCCATCGCAAGCTCCATGGTCAAAAGCTTTCGCTGAGCTCTGCAGAAAGTATCCCAATTATCAGCCGAATTCCACCGACGGATCAAAAGATGATTTCGCTTGTATGTGGAACAACAGCAACTTCAAAGTGTCCCTACACTCTCATATGCCAACCATTACGACAGAAATAAATGCTGAAATATAATTTTAAATGATTTTCGCTGACACCAGAAATATTTCGATCGTGAAATTATTTAAGTATTTCACAGATATATGTAAATAAACTTCGGAAGGGTTCGGAGAACAAGCCAAGTACCACTCTAAACAAGCTTCAATGAGTATGGTGAATTAAATGATAAAGGCGTTAGTTTAAGAAGAAATTAAAAAGTTTTAATCTTAAAATTACAGCCCATTATAAGATAAATAGAAGAAGAGTGGCATAGAGACGGCGTCAGAAGGTTGCAAAGAAATGTGGACCTATTTTTATAGATAGGATTTCAGGAGATTGGAATCTTGAGGAGGAGGGATGGCCAATAACAATCATTGTATAGCCAGACTTGGTGGGGAACGCTTCTATGCTATACAGGAATGAAGGAGGAGTTTTAATGTTTGGAGTGGAGGGAGGCGTTATTAATATTTATAACAGTGTCCTTATTTGGGAGAGGCGAGGAACTCACTGTCAGGAAGGCTTACTCCATTGTCCGTACACGTGTGTTCCGAGAAAATGACTGATTGAGCTGACGCATCACCTTGCCACCCGGTACAAGATTTATAAATACATTTTATTATAAAGTAAACGAAAAATATGTAATTTATATATATATATATATGCATTAAAACTGCCCCTACTTTTCATCGAATCGCTTTTGACTGTCAAACAGATCAAGTATAATCAGCAATCGGAGTTGATTACAAAAGCCCACGAAATAAAATTAGCAGTGAGAAACACAATAGTCGTATTGACACCAGCTTATCAAAATACTATGGGCAATGAGCTGCAGCAGGCCCCTTACACCTTCCTCGAGTTAACAAGCGCTCGTCAAGTCACGTGGACATTACTAATAAAAAAGATTAATCAACTATGAGAAAGCTCAAGGAGGAATATGAAATCCAGACGAATCACAGTTTACTTTTCAAACACATCGAAAACGAATTTCCCAGCCGGCTTCTCTAGATGCCCCAAGTTCAACTATCTATTTACAGAAAGCGTGCAAGAAATAAATACTACCCGAAATTTTAGCAAAAAGTTTTACAATTCTTTAAAGACATTAAATTGTTTGAGAAAATACAAACAATTAGTGTAAATGTATCATTAAGTACACTTTTATATATTTTGTAATACGTAGAATCAAATGATTATCCTGACAGTAAACGCATCTCAAAATAAAGATTATAATTAAAACCTCCTAGTGACGACAAGACTCGGCGGAGAGAAGTCACACGGGACTCCACACAGTTATTGTCTGAGTCATTGACGGATAATTTGTAATTGCAAATAAATCTCTCATAAAATTTAGTATTGTATTTAAGATGTCAGATTGATTAATGAACCATTAAAAATTACAAAACGACGCACGGAATTTTGTAAAGTCTCTCAAGCTTATATTAATTAGAAATATTTTGGTAATTTTTTAACACAATTACCTTGGCGCCTGAAATGTGTGTGGGTCACACGTGCACATCATCTTGGTGAATTTTTTCCGAATTTAATAAGAATATGTTCAATTAAGAGATTTAAATTGTGGAAAATTTAACTTCATTATTATATTTCTTTGTGCATCAATATTTATCGCGGCCTGTAAAACATTTATACTCTGGTGAATATAATTGAAACTACACAATGTATTAATCTGATTTCGATTCTAAAATGGGTATGAGACTTTAAAATGCTATATATTTGTTACTAGGTTTGATTTTAAACCTACATGGACGTTACGTCAACATAATCAAGTACAAATCACGTTAGCAGTGACTCATATCAGTTCAATAGAATTCAACTGGGAACAAGATGAGTTTAGTAGCACCATTGACGTCATACTAAACAAATTGAATATTCGAAATAGACGTGGGAAGCAGCTTCCCGTTGCTGCCGATGACAGTAGCTGAGACTGAGTCGCTTGAGTCATTGAGATGTGCGTCGCCGACCACTCTGGGCTCTTCGCGGCATCAGGCGTGGGACCTTCGCACTCTGAATTAATCAATGATGAAACCACCTGGCCATAATCATCTGACAGTATTGTCCACGTTGTTAGTTAGAAGAATGTAGACCTAGTTTGGGAGCTTATTCTGGTTCGCTGGAATGAGCCGGAAAGTTTCAAAGGCCATTAACATGGCAAGTGTAATTCCATACTGAACACGCTATTGCTGAAAGGAGCTATGCGCGCGGCCGACCAATGACGTCCTTCGGGGAAATTCGTATCTCGGAGTTCATCCGAACGGAAATCCCGAAATCCTTAAAGGTTCTGCCATTGGAGTTAGCTCGTGTAGAGTAAATTTCATCAGTTTACTGTTGTGATTTCTACTCTAAATGGAGTCGGCATTATAATAGTAATCTAAAACTTCAACCAGCGAGGGAAGAGGTTACAATGGTAGGAAGCACGGTCATATTGTACTAGATTTTTCTTATTAAATTTTATTTTTTCAATATAAGAAATCCCTGTATAATAAAGTAGTTAAATATGTTTCTGTGCCTTAATGGGATGAAGTATACTTCCGATATTTTAAGTGCATCAAAAGTACTCGCGACACTTAACCCATTAACGCCTTATTTTTACGTTGATACTTTTTCATAAATGCAATTTTAATTTAAAGTAGACATTTTTATCATCTTGAATAAGTGTGTTGTTCTGTAAGTGTAAGAATTATTTTATCGGTATCTATTACTATTCAGGGCCGTCTTTACAACATCAACGCAGGGCTCTCCTGACTCTCACTAGGCAGTCTGTAGTATCATACAAAATTTAAAAACAATAAACGCTTTTATTTCTGCAGTGGTTACCGAAAAGTCGTGATTATTTTAAACTTATTTTGCAAAAGGCATCGATTCAAGCACAATATTATAAACAATTTCATCAGAGAACAATTTCTCGAAGATTTTCAGAGGTTCTTCCCTTAAAGATTCTTTTCCATTTTTGAGATGTGCTCGTCGTATGGTTCGGAAAGTTGAATAAGGGACTCTTTTTATTCCACTTCATTATAAAATTATATTATTATATTTATTACAATTTCACCAATAGCTTCCCACTATACAATGCATTCACAAGGCACAAAAGGCAATTCGTGTGCAATGCGGATTTTATCACCTTTCCACACTAAAATGTCGTCTTAAATATCGTGTTAAATGCTTCCGCGCCTGGCGTAGACTTCCTCTCTCAGCTCCCACAGACAACAACAATCGCCGTTAACAAAGTTCAATTTACGTAATCAAAATCATGACACAGTATACAATCATTAATTAAAGAGACAAATGGGTTTCTTGGGTCTCCTTGGCGGACTCTCCTTGCACTTACTTTACTGTACTTGAGCTTATTACTGATAATGCTATGAACTGTGTTAATATTTTCTGTATTTGTTTTGCTATATCTCCAACAGTAATATAATATGTTGGTCTTCATTTAAAATATCGACATTGCGGGTTTCAAGCGAAGGAGTTAACACTTCAACTGGCGGGTCAGGCCGTTTCGCGTCACTCACGTATGTTTCACCTCTTTCAGTGATCGTTTACCAATTTTCTGGAAACACTATCAATAAAATTTCATGACCGTAATGTACAATCGCACGATAAAGCTACACCAATGCATTCATTTTTCATATTCATTAAATAAAATACTTATAGTTTATTACTATAATTTCCATCTTTCCAAAGCATATATTTTTTTAAAAAAAAGTAGGAAAACGTAGTACTACATACTTACGTCTACTTTGAGTTATCAATTTAATTAATCAGTCGGTTCCCAATGGCATTTTTGATCGAATGACAGGGTATCGAGACCGCCTATACGAATAAACCCCCGCGAGAAGGGTCATGCACCCTTGGGAGGAAAGGAGAGAAATTGTGCCCGCGAAAGCATGCCACCTCAAGTTTGTGTTGGCTTGGGACATGGAAATGTTACCACCAGGTGGGCTTTGGGGCCTCCGGAGGATAGACCAGAGGCCACACGCACCCCGAGGTACCAATTTACCCGAAGGACGTCATTGGTCGGCCGCGCGCATAGCTTCTTTCAGTACTGGCGTGTTCAGGAAGGAGCTACACTTGCCATTTTAATGGCCTTTGAAACTTTCCCGCTCATTCCAGTGAACCAGAATAAGCTCCCAAACTAGGTCTACATTCTTCTACTAACAACATGGACAATACTGTCAGATGATTATGGTCAGGTGGTTTCATCATCCAATAATTCAAACAATTATACAAATTAAATATTCTATTTTATTTATTTATAATAACGATCGAATAAGTCTTTTCTGTTATATGCCTTTTTAACATTTAACATAAAATTAGGGATCGAGAACATCCCTCGATAATGTTTGCAGTTCAAATTCATATTTGTACTTAATTGCAGGAATTGCCACATTTTATTGTTTCTGACCACAAAACAATTCCTGTTAATGTTTTATGGCTTCAAAACCACTCAAGACACTGCTTGTAAGTGGGGATGAAAATGGGAGCTTCTTGTCCGCGTGATCTGACCTCACCTATAAAGCCCCAATTTTTTGGTATCACGAGAGGCTGGAGTCTGTGACTTATGCTAATTTTGTGGAGACGGCTAAACTTGAATTCGACCTGCCCCCTTGGTTTGGACGCGCTGTGTCTGATGGCTCGCATGCCGTTGATTTGGGCTGCTGCACCTCGCCGTCTCAACGCCAAACAATATAATCTGACTGCCCTCATTTACGCTCTTTCCGCACGTTTATATTTACACGCGAACGAATCCCTTTCCTCCATCAAAGATCTTCTTGCTAAGAATATTTGAAATAATCTCAGTTCAAATTTAAAATAAATAACAACGATATTAAAATTAACGAAAAGAAGTTAGCAAATGATGGCGGAGACATTCTCAAATGTGACGGACCGTCACACTATAATACAAAGTGTTGAAACTTGGAATGTGATCAACGCAAATTACAGATGAAAAAAATTGTCCGTAATGTTTGTGCGTTGAGCGTATTCCATATTTAAAACGTTATACCTTCTTATTTTAATCATACGAATTGTTTAGTCTGCATCAGGAGAGAAGGGGGAAGGAAAAGGAAACGAAAGCAACGTCTCTGGACTTGAGCGTATCAAGTATGAATGTTCCCAGCGATAGTGTGAGAGCCTCTCAGTAGCGAGACTTAAAGGGGAGAGGCATAGGTAACTGACTACCACCTTCACCAAGCGCCACTTTAGATCGTCAGTCCAGAACAACAGTTGCTCTCACGAGGGCTCCTAGTAATTAACTAATTGCTAGTCTTCTTTTCCTCTCTATTCTTTATACTACCTTAGGCACAATAAACTAGTCTCCTTTACTTTGTGCATTTTTTCCAAACATCTATAAAGACATCAAGGTGACTTTCCTATTCACCCATTCTCTGCTCTTCCCTTTTCCGGACATCACAAATACGGAAGCGATCGCCCCTCTCTAATTGTGATTACTCATTTCATCGACCCTCTTCGTCGATATAAGACATGATTTGTTACCTAAGACAAATTAACGGTCTCTCTGCAGGAACTAAATTTTAACAAATATTAGTGTTTTGCTTTTTAATGTTTTTACAAATAAATCGAAAATTTCGAACTCATTCTTGTGAAATTGTAAATTTTGTCCGATCGTATTTCATTGTTTAAGTTTATTGTATATCAATTGGAGCATTTTTTGTCTTCTTCTAACATATAAAAAACTATGTTACTGGTATTTCATAGTCACGCTCTATATTTACTGATTATAATAAGGTTAGATTTGCTTCAGACAGTATCTGCTCGAAGCATGCTGTCAGAGATCTGCCTCGCGACAATTTGCTTCAGACAGCTTTTTGACACGAGGCAAAGTTTCAACGCTTCCAGTGCGCAGTCTGCCTTAAGGTGCCGTGCTTATTTAATTCTTGACTTGGTTATCATACCGTCAGTCACATCGGTTAATTCGGCATAGTGGTAATAAATTGGTAAATTGTCCAAACAAGTGATGAAGGTGTTAATGTGTCGAACAGGAGATTTTCACATAATTCATTTTACGGCTTAATAAAATAAATATCCTCGGAATGCTGAGCTCCAGGTTTAGTAATACAATAGACGAAAATAAATGGAGTTCCATTATTGTTTTCGTTGTAACGGAAATGTTAGACGACACATATAAATTAATACTTTCCAGAAATTGCAGTCGAGCTTTGTTGAATGCAATCTTGTGCATGTTAGCCTCGAAGTTTTCTCCTGCCATTCTTTTTTGTACAGAATGGCCTTGCTGAACGGAGAAGCCATTACTACTGTAGTGGAAACTTTCTTGTATCACTTCACGACGCTCGTGAATGTAAATGAGGGGAGCCACAATTCCATTTTACTGCAGTGGTGACTTGCAGTGACAATTAGCTCAGATTCTAGGCACAAGGATCGAGGCTCCACGAAACATTCTCCTTTCTGCCTCGTTATTGCCCTGCCGCATTACCGGAACGATAACTGTTAAAAGAGCGAGTTTTACCACCAATCTTTAGCGAATTATTTAACGTCTGCCGCCAAATGCTTAATTTAATTGAAGTGCTTCCCGGAAGATGTGCCAGCCGCTCGTGAACAACAGACCCGTAAAAGCGAAAGGAAATTAATACCTCAACCGCATTTAAAAAATATTTAATAATCAGAATTTTATTCCGTAGAGTAAATTATTTACTGTTAACGATACCCAGAGAATTTATAAATTTAATGACTGGTAAATCGACCTGTCTGGAATTTGGTTAAAAAACGAAAAGAGCGAACGAATCGAAATTGCATCACGATCTCCATAAAATTTACGGCGCAGAGATTGCGGTTGTTTACGGCCAATTAGCAGATAAACGTGCAAAAGGGATTTAGATTTAGAACATTTTTTTCCACCCAGCGGCTCAGAACATAGAGGAAGGAAATAATATTAACATTCCGGAAAAATGTTTTAATATAATGGTATCTAAGAAACTAAAATTATCTATGGAATTATATATAACACAATTCACAGTCAACATTGTTACCAAATATTTTAAAACCGAGGGATGTTTAAAACCAGAACTGGCGACCAATAAAAAGTTGTTAACGACGATGAAAGGATCGATTGTATTTTTGGAATTTAATATTTAAAAAGAACTAAAGGTACGAAATAAAAACCCTACGCTTTTCTGATGATATTGTAGTATGAGGGGAGTCAGAAGAAGACTTGGAAACCATAATAAATGGCGTGAACATGGTCCTGGAGGAAGAGTTCAATATAAGGATTAATAGAGGATAAACCAAGATATGTAGTATGTAGTGCGGAAAACAGTGGGCTAACAAAGGGTACTAGATTGAGAAGGATATTTTGACGGACGTTAAGGATTGGGAAGCATAATAACTAGGGATGATAGAAGAATAGTAAACAAAGAGTAGGATAGCACAGAAAGGAAGGCTTTCGCGAAAAGAGGAATTTAATTACATGTAATATAAGTGTGAATATTAGGAAATCGTTGCTAAAAATGTTCGTATGGAGCGTGGCGTTATATGGATAAGAATAGTTGACGATAGGTGCTGCAGGAAGGAAAAGAATAGAAGCCTTGAAATGTGGTGCTATTGTAGAATGCTGAAAATCAGATGGGTGGATAGAATCACCAACGAGGAGGTTCTGAACAGAATTAGCGAAGAGCGAACAATATGGAGGACGAAGGGATAGATTAATAAACCACGTTTTAAGACATGCGGGTCTTGTAAAATTAACATTAGAGGGAGCCCGAGGATGGAATACGATGGAATAAGCAGATTTGGGAGAATGTGGGATGTGGTAGTTATGCGAAAATGAAAAGGCTTGCGCAAAGATATATTAACATGGTGGGTTGCATCATACCATTCTTAGGAATGAATAGCACAACGACAACAAAAACTAGCGTCGAGCGTTGCACAGTATTTGTTAATTATTAATTGCCTCAACTCCATTTGGAGTGGAAGTGTATAACTTATACTGAGACCCTATATATTTTATACAAATATTGCTTGTTTTCGTATTTTTGATTCACCTGATTCGTCCCCTGCCACTAGGGTATTTCTTCCCTCCTATAGCGTTACATCGAGAGTTACATCATTAGTCAGCGAACCAGGGAATTGTTTACCAGGCACTAATTGCCGTCGTTTTTGTGTTATTTTATTTCGCCATATTAATCCCTATACTTTAGAGGCAAAGTATAACTTAACCCCAATTGTGAAGGTAAGTATTCAATACAGCTCGATCGATAACCGTGGAATATAAAACCAAACTCGGTCTGACTTATGCCCCTCTTTAAACCTTAAATCACTTATGGCATTGGGAGTTGAAATTAAACTCTTAACTACATCAATAGAGACAGGATTAGTCTTTCAGATCACGGAAATTATTTCTTCGGCAATATTATTGATACTGGAATAACGAAGACTGTTAGATTGGGAAGGGATATTTTGAAGGAGGTTAAGGAATTCTGCTACTTGGGCTGCAAAATAACTAAGGATGGTAGAAGTGAAGAGTAGGATAGCGCAGGTAAGAAATACTTTCGCAAAAAAAAAGAAATTGCCTATGGCTAGTATAAATACAAATATTAGGAAATCATTACTAAATAAGCTCGTATGGAGTCTGTCGTTGTATGGGTGCGAAACGTGGATGCTAGGAGTTGTAGAAAGGAAAAGAATAGAAGGTTTTGAAATGTGGTGCGGCAGGAGAATGAGATGGGTGGATAGAACCACTAACGAGGAAGTTCTAACAGAATGAGGAAAAGGAGAACAATATGGAGGACTTTGACCAAGAGAAGGGATTGATTAATAGGCTACATTTTGAGACATGAGGGTCTTGTAGATTTAGTATTAGCGGCAAAGTGTTTGGGATAAGAAGAGAAGAGGGAGACAGAGGATGTAATACGCTAAAGAGATTAGGGAGGATGTTTGACTCGGTAGTTATGTAGAAATGAAACGTTTTGCGCAGAATAGTTTAACATGAAGGGTTTCATCAGACCATTCTACGGACTGAATACTACAACACACATTATTGATGTGTTACTCTTATAGCTTAAGACGGAAAGGAGATTCCTTTCTCCACGATTATCTATAGTGACAAAGCTGATTTGTTAGGAACATTGTTGCTGGCAGTTCATCGCACATACTATTGTTTTTTTTAATAATAAATTATTTCTAAATGGGTGGCCGCATTGAAGACGTGCAACATTCTGTGTGTCCTGACGCCTCGCAGACGGCCGTCGTAGCTCACCTCTAGCATTTGTCCCGATGGTCGGTCTATTACCGTCAACTAGTAACCCTTTGCTATTCACAGTTTGCAGTTTTGGGCATTGCTTGGAAACTCATCACACTGTCATCTTTTCTGTTGTTGTGGTATTCAGTCCTAAGACTGGTCTGATACAACCCTTCATTCTAACCGGTCTTGCCAAACCCTATTAATTTCCTCAAAACTAGCACATTCCACATCCTACCTAATCTGCTTAGCGTATTCCATCCTTCTCCTTCGTCTTCTGTTCTTACCCCACACAATTCACTCTAACGCTAATTTTACAAGACCCTCGTCTCTTAAAACGTGGCCTATTAATCTATCCCTTCTCTTAGTCAACGTCCTCAATATTGTTCGCTCTTCCCCTATTCTGTTTAGAACTTCCTCGTTTGTGATTCTATCCACCCATCTGATTTTCAACATTCGCCTATAGCACCACATTTAAAAGGCTTCTATTCTCTTCCTTTCTCCAACTCCTATCGTCCACGTTTCGTACCCATATAACGCCACGCTCAATACGAACATTCTTAGCAACGATTTCCTAATATTCACACTTATATTACCCATAACTAAATCCCTCTTTTTCATGAAAGCCTTCCTTGCCTGTGCTATCCTACTCTTTATGTCTATTATACTTCTACCATCCTTAATTATTACTCTTCCCAAGTAGCAGAATTCCTTAATTTCCGTCAAAATATCCCTTCCCAATCTAACACCCTTTGTTATTCCACTGTTTCCCATACTACACTCCATTACCTTGGTTTTGCTTCTATTAATCCTCATATTGAACTCTTTCTCCAGGACTACGTTCATGCCATTTATTATCGTTTCCAAGTCTTCTTCTGACTCCCCAACTACTACAATATTGTCGGCAAAGCGTAAGGTTTTTATTTCTTCTCCTTGTAATATGATTCCTTTTCCATATAACGTTCTTCATCGCCTGCTTCATAAATACGTTAACCAGCATGGGCGACAGACTGCACCCTTGTCTTACTCCTTTCTTAATTACGGCTTTCTTTTCTGGGTCTTCTATCCTAATTACTGCTTCTTGTCTTCTGTAGAGCTTATGTATTAGCCTCCTTTCTCGATATTTTATTCCAGTGCTCTTCAGAAATCTTTACAGACGACAAACCACTGTATTTCTCCTTCCACCAGAAAAGTTGTAAAGTCAATCCAACCGTTAATCTCCCAATTTACGATATACATTCGATGTCTTAGTAGATCCTCCAAAGTCATGGCCGCCGCACTAAGCTGTGTCACTGCTGACTCAGCATGCAATGTCTCCACCAAACTCGCTAACAAATGACTGCTGCCGTATTTACGCGTCCTTGTTTCTAACGTAATTCTATACTGCGGCATACGCTACGTCGCTCGTAGGTAGAGTCCGGCTTATAACGGTGGACCTTGGACCGTCTCCAGCATCGTGCAATCCACAGCCGGGAACGTTCGTGTTCCGTGACATGGCGACCAGCAACTCTTAGCTAACACCCGTCATCGTAGACCGTCAAACTGTTCCGAACACAAATGACAGAGTCTCATACGATGGTGTGAAACTGGCGTACGTTATTTCCGCTTTCACAACCATCATGAAGCGATATCCTTCCAGAATGTGTGGCTGCTCGTAAGATACCAACCACTATCCAGGATTTCCGCTCAGCGACGACGTCACTTTGTTGGGGCAAGGAGATTTCTTCTGGTGCCAAGTATGATGGGCGAGGAGCATTGGTGTAGGCGTTCCTGGGTTCAACATTTAATGTCAATATAATTATATTTTAGTAATATAGTAATATAGAAAATATATCGTAAAGTGTATTTTCCACAACCGTAAGCTCACAAGCCATACAACAATGTTATCACCATTTAGACCTACGCAGTTTCTTACCGACGTAATTCTTTGTTACTTTCTTGGCCTTAATAATTCGTTCCTTCCTGAAATGAAACACACAAATTACTGCTGAGACTATAGATACAATTATTTAGTTTTAAGGAATTTATTTGTATAATGTTTTTGTAAATATATGTCTAGTTTTAACTTAAGAAAGAATAACCGGCATAAAGATCTAAATATCAAAATTGTAATTATTACTGTAAATATTTTTAGAGATCAAGTAAATTGTTTTCTTATTTTCATTACAAAATATTATTAATTATATATCAATATTCCACCTTAGATAATAATAATAAAATCCCCCCGTATTCGTTGCATTACTATTACTTTGGTTAATGAGATATTATTTCACCTCTATCAGAAGTTCTCTTTAAGTTTTTAAAAGCCCTTTTAATTCTTCCTTCGCCCTCAAGAGCTTCCAAAAGTTTTCTCCATGTTTTTATTCCATCCAGTAATTATTTTATTGTTACTTTTAAATCATCAAGATGGATCTCAATGGATATTGTCTCTTCAGACATTTTTGCGTTACTGTATAGTCAATTCATATCCTGATGCGACCGTTTTATTTCGTAAAAAATGAAAAGGACGGCACTATCAGATGCCAAGGTATTAATTAAGAGTTGTTGTATTTTGTACTATAAAAGAAATGAGAGCTCCACGGCCAAAAATGGTATCCGAATGTAGCAGTTTACGAAGTCCAGAGGAGGCGTGGCCTGAATGTACCTGCGCACCGCCTCACCTTTATACTTACACCATGCATATACAATGAAGCAAGAAAGAGAAAAATAAGGTTTAATACGTGAAATCGGATTAATAAATACATTCAATTGAGAAAAAGATGAGGAAAAGGAAATTTTGAGTGCCAGGTGAATTTCTCCAGCAGTTGTTTTCGCAACAAAATTACAGTTTGACGTCACACTCCGGAGTTGTGCGAGATTAACGCAAAGACTTCACTCACTATTTTGTATGGGTAATTCTAGTAGACTATTAGGTCGACGCGGCTGTATACGTTACTGTGTGAGAAATTAGGTAGCTGGAAAATAATTTACAATGAAATTGACGTGGTTCTTGCTCACGTTTTCTGACATTGTGGATAAGCTCAACTGGAATTGTATTCCCTGTGACATAAACGAAATCTGAAAAGAGTACTGTTTCTGGTCCGTAGGCACGCGTATGCTGGTTTTCTCTTTGAAATCTGATGTGGTGAAGTCCCGTATTCTTAAGTGAGGGGTAATTAAAATAAATAAACAAAAATTATTCATATTTTAAAAAACCATATTGAAATAAACAAAAAAAATTAAGTAAAATGATCACTGTCTCAGTGCGTTATTTAGAGCCTATCAAAAGTGAGTTGCAGTATCTAAAAACCAAACAAAACATCTGAATCTCTCTTGAACTTATAATTAAAATGAGCAAGCTTTACATATTCTTTTCTTAGACTCACCCAAGATAATTTGGCTGCATTTATGATTACTTCACTCCTTGGCAACTCTATATGATTGCGTGACAATCATTTATTTACGCTTAATATAAAAGATAAATTTACAACATATTATAACTTGATAGATTGATAAAAAGGAACTTTGAGCATGAAATCAGTTTTAAATGAAAGCTACAGTTTATACACGGCTATGAAATTTCAGAAGTCAGATTATTTCATAAGATAGAACTTTTTATGTCCCTATCATTCAGGCATGGTTCTGTCAGTCCTGTAACTCGTGTTCGGAACACATGTTGCACACTACGACAGAAAAGCAGATAGCCAAAGACGTACTCCAAAAATGGTGATATACAACCGTCCCTTTGGTTGTCGAATAGGTTCTCCTTCTAATTCACTCGTCTGCCAACTCTCTGCAACGCAACTCTGGGCCCGCTTTCAGTACCACAGAGAGTCACGTGCACAACCTTTCTTATACACAGAGTCACATCTGTTCTGTGTGTCTTCTAGCACCCGACTCACAAGCTTGCCGTCCCACTCCACACCTCGGCGTCTTCCCGCAGTATGACAACCCCGTTTCAGCCATGATGCTCAAACTGGGTCTGGTGACCTGCTTAGCCAATTACGGCCGAGCACACCAATACATCTCACTTTAAAATCTATAAATTGCTTCTAGAAAGTTCTCGAAGCCATTTTTGCGCACGCGCTGCCAACAATCAAGCCCGTAAAATTACAATCCACCACACAACTGTCTCATTGTTTCCCCACTACACTCATTCTAACAATAATTATTCACCCCAAAAATATTTCACACATAATCAAATTAATATTACCACCCTTAGACGTATAATAATAAAAACAAAGGGTGCCCTGGTTTTACACTCTCTCTCTCTCTCTCTCTCTCTCTCTCTCTATATATATATATATATATATATATATATATATATATATGTGTGTGTGTGTGTGTGTGTGTGTTTGTTATTGGCAGGACGAGTTTTCTATAATATAATTTCTTTAAATATCGCATGGAAAAATATTTAAAATTTCATAATATGAAAAAATGTGCAGGAAGGCTTCTTTTTATTTCAGCGTTTGAATATCGAAAGTGAAAGCGAGTTTCCTATACTTTTGATCTGTTTATGCTCCGAAACGGCTCAACGGATTTCAGGGATTAAAACAGGAATTTTGACTTAAATTTTCGTTTATGCTTCATTTAAATGTCTTGCAGAGTTCAGAAGTTTTTTTTTTGGGGGGGGGGGGGGTAACAGGCTACATGAGGGTGATCCTGAAACAGGCAACTACCCTTTAATAGCATAGGAAGGGAATTGAAAAGGGGGGATGCGGAAGGTAGAGCAAGGTAGCCAAGGGTTAACTAGGGCCCCCGGGCTATGGTTTAAGGATCCTACCCGGTGTTTCACCTAAAGAGATGCAGGGAAAACCCTAGAAAACCTGCATCAGGTAGGTCGGGCATTGGGTACTATTCTCACGCCCTTCCGAATGACGGGAGACGAGTTTGCTGTGGGGACGCAGCATTCCCTTCTCCGTGTCTCGGTCAGTTTTAGGAGGCAATTGGCCGACTGATCCAATGGGATCAGCGGACAACTCTTGCCATATGCCCAAGGTCTTTGACCCCAGTACATATACCTCCTAAAATAGGTGAAGGTGTCTCGGCATATGAGAACTTTGATAAAAAATACCCAGAGAGAGTGCGAGGCATCCCCGACATGATCAGGTCAGCCCCGCAGTCACTCTGGTCTGAAGCGTCTACGAGAAACTCCCGCAGCGCTTTCTTCGAGTTCAGAAGATCTTAATGTAAACATTTATAAATCCAAACGTAATTTTGGCAACATGAGAGAGAGGGACAGCGTGCAATATCACTCCATATATTGTTGTAAACTTGTGAAAGCTGGCCCAGTTCAAAACAACTGTGAGTTATAAAGTTTGCCGTGAAGCGATCATAAGCTCTTTTTCTGTCTCTTCTTTGTAAACCACTGGACTGTACGGATATCTTCGTACAGTGGTAATAGATTGACATTCATTCGTATTCGATTACCGTTTGTTTCGCAACAGCAAAACTTAGTTTGTTTTGGTGTATGTTTAGAGGTTCATCGTCGTGTTATTTATTGTTAGTGATAATAAAATACCATCGTGAAGCGTTAAAATTTCGGTCGGCGTACGTGTAACGGAAGTCGAGTTCATAATCTTCGAGACTGAAGTATAAGCGTAGGCAGCGTTTGGATGCAAACAGACTACGAATTTTTCAAGCGAGATCTACCACGTCTCGGAAAGAACCCGCACTTATGAAAGCTTGGCGTATAGCTTCCGAATGGCTCCCCTTAGGGGAGGCGTGGTATTGGTGAAATTTTTATACGTAATAAAGGTTCAAATTAGAGTCGAAAAAGAGCTTTTGAGGTCAATTATTTTATAGTGTTTCCCCGGCAATATTTGTGTATAATTTCAACCCCTTGCAGCATGTGAGGTGTGGGGGTGGAAATCAGTCATAAAAATAACAAGGATTTATATGCATATAGATATCCTTGTTATATATATATATATATATATATATCGACTTTCGTGGCGAAACAGGTTTAAAGTGGATCGCTGTGTTACATTATGAACTTTAACATCTCATTTAAGTTGGAATTCATCCCTTAAGTAAGGAAGAAATTTTATTCTGTAGGAGTACTGAAATTATATTTTTATTCTTTTACCGGAAATATTTTTGACTGACGAGTTACTGGCAATATATTTGAGGTTTTTATTGCGCCGTTTTCGATGCCGCTTTAGTCATGTGTTGACAAATAATGTACCGAGATAATATATATAAATATACGGGCAACGCCGGGTCCCCGGCTAGTACTGAATATTTCCTTCAGATTGGAGAAACTAACGCAGAATCCCGATGCACGGAGTCTACGCGTGATTAACCTCAACGAAACACTGAATTTATTACGATTTAACAGATTATCCGATCACTTAAGGAAACTTGATCTGTTAGAGTTGCCCAGAATATTTTCGTATTATTATTGTTTATCATATTTTAACCGTTTATCCCATACACTTACACTTATGGACTAAAAACAACATATAACGTAAAATAGACGCTTTTTTGTTATTTGCTGTAGTAGCAGTAACATTTTACGGGCGTCAAATCAGTGTAGTGTGATATTGTACTTGAATAATACATAAATTGATCAATGCATCCAACCGTGCCTCACCAAACACCCTAACAAATGTTAATGATGTCTCCTCAAAATATTAGAAATAACAAATGATTGTAAAAGCTTCAATAAGTTTCAAATATATCATTTTATTTAAAAATCATTTGTTTTTCAATTAATTTTACGGGCGCCAACAAATTTAATTTATAGAGGAGCATTTTCTAACATGCCGGGTAGATCATGACGTTATCTTGCATCTCGCACGTTTTAAAATAAAATAGTGAGGCATCGTGGTGAGACCGTTAACACCGATACGAAGACGCACAAGTAGTTTCATGTGCCATTCAATTAGCATCAGTTACACTTACGATTTTCTTCGCTTTCCTGTACGCAGTGACATATTCCATCAATATAGTGTAATGAATTATCTCCTTATTCATATATATCTACGACAATCACAACGTCTCAGTTTTATATTTCGCTCTTGAGCAGAAAAACAGTATTAACCCTACATAGTTATTGTTTCAACCCTAGCAACATCTCCCACTTTCAAAGATCATCTCTCCTTTCCTCAACGATAACATAATACATTTCTTCCTAGATTAAGTCGTACTTTCAATCTTTACTCCAATAGCTCGATAAAGGAATGGATCTTTCGAAGACGTTGTTGATTACATTTGACGAGAGACAATTATTAATTATTCAGTATGCGTACCATCGAACGTTGAATCCAAAAGACAGAAAACAACTAAAACAATATTTTCAAGATTCGAAGGAAAAAATTATTAATCTATGGCAGGGGCGTCAAACTGGCAAAGCGAAGAAATTTTCTTGGCACCTAATTATCTTAAATAAAATGAAAGCAGGACAATATTTTACGTTAAAATTATTATTTATAAAAAATCTCAGAATAGTCCGGTTGGTGAACACACCTATGGAACAATTATCACATCCAAGGCGCCCCAAGGAATGTTTCAATTGAGTTGTGTCTCCTGTAAACGCTGATCATCTTCCTCACATGTTAGGGCAAGAGATACTAAGCAGACTTTTCCTCCACGTCATGCATCCTGAGTCATGCTAAAAAGTCTCAATCTTCAATTTGACTACAGAACTCGTTTTTGTGGCATTTTTCGAATCTGTTCAACAATTATGAAATAAAAATATACATAAATTTTCCGAAAACTTCGAGGATTCTTTTTTTCTAATCAGTGCCAATTCAACTAGAATTGAGTTAGTATCACGACAGGATGCATTCAACCGGTGAAATTGTCGATATTTTACTCATTTTAGGAGAGTGTATCAAGCTTAATCGCCTACCTCATCCTTCGTTTTTGTGACATTTGTCGAGTAAAATTAGTGGTAATGACACGAATGATGGTGGCTCTGAAATTAACTCATCAAGACGAAAAAGTTTCATGTGGGTAAAAAATGAGGTTGCCATTTAAAAAGAAGGACTTGGTGCTTGCAGCTTGCAAGCATGAGGTTAGAAGGTTAAAATAATGAATTCATCGAATGTCCCCCTCGAAACCCTACAACTTGTGTTTTGAATATTTTTTCGTTACCTGCCACTCTTTAGAGATATTTGGCCGTACTGTTTCAGATGAAACACCATGTATATCCACATAACCCAAAAATCAAAACTTTCTATTGCCAGTCACCAACAAGTTCTCTGTTTAAAACTATTAAAATGCATCAAATAGTAAAAACTGTAACGAATACCGTTAACTTTATTCGATCGAGAACATAACCATTGACAATTTACTTCGTTCCTTCAAGATTTAGAATCTGAATTCAAAGATCTTCCTTTTTGCACAAAAGTTCGTTGGTTTTCCTGACACAAAGTTCTGAAGACTTTATTTCAACGTTTGGAAGAAATAATTTTATTTCTTGAGATAAAAGATGGAAAAACGAAAATATATTGATTGTATAAGGATCCTTTGTGGGTAAAAGATCTTGTATTTTTAGCAGCGTAAAATAATGCGGTGGGGATATTATTTTAAATGATTTATTTTAAAAAACACAATAATTTTAAATGGAGTCCTGGCCGAAGATTAAAAATACAAAATAAATAATTAGAGTGGACGATTTTATAGTTATCAGGGTTAAATTATTATTTGGGCAACCACGTGAAGCAGTTTCCGTTCACTGGATGAACCTGTTTTCTTTGCCTGTGCGTCTCGGTGCAGATTAACATGCGACTGGAATTCCTTCTTCTCTCGTTGTTCGGGTTGAGCCTGACGCTACCGGAATTGAGGGAAACTCAACTTTTTCTGCCTTCTTCCATCGTTGCTTTCCTCATCGATAACACCTTACTCCTTGACTCACACCACGGTGCTGTTTCCTCGACTTGTCAAACAGTGCTCTTCTCTGCTTCCTCTACTTTTCGATATCTCACCTCAACTGATCCCCTTGTTGCTCGACTGATCAATTCATACTATACTTCTCCACTAGCTCCTTGACTTTTCCAACAGTTTACCATCTTTATATTGTCCATTTTCCAGGGTTTACCTTCGCAGGTAACCGTATATGCACCCTTCCAAGTGGTAACGCTATCTCACGTGACGTTTCTCTGTTAATAAGCGTGAGTTCACTGTAAAGCGTGGGAGTTTTTTGATGATACGGGTAATAGTGTCCCTAGGAATTTACGGAGGTGAACGCTCTTTTAGCGAAAAACAAGCTTACCGTTATAAGTACGCAGATAGCCGCCAGCTCGGCGCCGGAAAACCCCCTTTTCTCTAGCCAGCGACTTGTTCTTACTAAAAATTTTATGTAATTTAAAATTCCATAAATTGGAATTAAAATTGGGCAGAGTTCTATTGTGCTACAGCAGATATTACAGGTCATCTGAATAATCTTAATATTATATAGTATAGCAAAAGTCAATTAATAACGAATGTGTACGATTAAATATCAAGTTTCGTACAATTCTTGATTTTGTTAAAAAATCAAATTCAAAAAAACGTTTCGACGTATAAATTCACAAAATCAAAGTTGCTCATTTTCACAATATAGTGGTAAAATGGAAGAAATCGAAAATTAATTCGATCAACGTTATAATGATCTCAAAGATTTGCAAATAAATTTGTCACTTTATACTGGGCGTTTTTCCGTTGAAGTTGCAAAAACTTTCACTTCAATTAAACTGGAGGTAATCAATTTTCAGAGTGATTAGCTTTTAAAAGACAAATATCGAGAAGTAAGAATTCTCAAACTATATTATTATTTTTTAAAAAAATGACCAGAAATTAAAAACATTGATGCACAAATTTTATGTTATTTTGGGAGTACATACTTGGGTGAGCAACTATTTTGATCCATGAAATTAAATAAAACAGCGTACAGATCAAGAAACATCTGCCATCATGATGATTTTCTTTGAATCTAGATATTGGAAAACTAGTAGAAATAAAGCGGTGGCAAGTTTCCGGTAAAAAAGTTAATTTTACTAAATAAATGTTTTATTTAGTTTATTGATAGTTACATATCAATATTTTAAATGATTAGCATTGAATTCATATAATTACATAATTTATTTTAATTATTCTGTCCATATTCCGGAAAGTCACTGCAATTTATAATTTTAAGAAAATTTGTATTTGTGATGTGGCCCGCGTGAATCTTACCAGTTGCATGAAATGGCCCGTATATTAATTGAGTTTGACACAGAGCAGCATACATCATAAATGTTTTGTAAGAGAATGATATCTAAAATTCCATGTACAAGTTTCCTTAAAAGTTTCGTAGGACTTTATTTGTACATCAAGTGACGCCACGTGACTACAGATTCAATAATTATTTACTGGCGTACGTTTATATATGAGGCTTAATAATGTTTGTTATTTTAAAGAGAAGTTAATAAAGAGTTTATTTTGTAAAGAAGTAATATCGACCCAGGTACCTGTTAGGCTCGTGCAAGGAACGGCGTTCGTTCACCTTTCACTATTGATAGGATGCGACACAAAGCAGAGGTGGCAATGTTCCCTGTCAAGGACTGTTTGGTAAACACCTGACAGCTGGGATGCGACTCACAAAGGCCTACGAATGGTCTCCTTCTTCTCGATGCTTATTTTAGACTGAAGGGAGATTCAAACGACAGCCAGAACGTCTGAAGGCGCTATGATTGACACTTCCCGTAGCTCAATCTTATGCCAACACTTATGAATAATGAATTTTAAGACATATAGTCTCAATTATCACCAAAAAAATGTTTTCCTCGTAAAATGTTGCTATGACACACTATCAGTTCCATATTTGCGGGGTATTATATATTGTAATGTATTTATTTTATAACATACGAATTTCTGCAATAAGTTTGTTCTTGTCGACATGAGACTAATGGGTGGATATGAGTTAGCGTCTATGTATACTTTCCTGGTTTTTGCTATCATAATTATTTCTGCTGTATTTCATTGTTGAGGCCAATTGTCTGTCCACGGTATTCTGGATTACAATATTTCCTATATTTTCTCTTAATTATGGGCATAAAACACCACGTTAAAAATAACCAAATATTAAATCCACCATCAAAAAACTTGAAATATAAGGTGAAGTGCTGTTGTCTACATACCTATTTGGTTTAATTCTTTTTTTGAAGTTTTCATTTTCGGTCTGCATTTCATAATCTACAGATTATATCTGCACCTGATTCCTATATCTCTGTCTCACCAATATGCAGTCCAATTGGTACCTTTCTTTGTCTCCCAGCTTCTTCCGTGTGTAGTCTTCTTTCGTGCATCTTGAACCAAGTATACATATACTTATCTAGGAAAAATAAAATTAAGTGTGTGATACTCTGGGCTTTACATAGTTGATTTGCAATGCGACTTATAAAACATTTTCGTATTTATAAACCAGTCAAAAAGTTTGAGTATTTATGATTACATATACCATAAAACAAATTTTATTTAAATACTGATTCTTTAATTTTGTTTCGCGAATGTCGCATAAAATTTTTTTCATTATTATGAACTAATTAAAAAGTATTGATATTTCAATAGAATATTTGTTAAACTTAAGCGTAATTTCACGCTATACAAAATTTGATTATATTCAATTATATTGTTGGATGACTAAAGCTCACGCTCTCACAAGGGGAGCTGCGATTAATCAAGCTTTGGCTCATGTTTGCAAACGAAAAGTTCTTTAAAATACATACGCCGATAAAAACTTTTTATTCCAATTAAACAATACAAACTGCATCCAGCAATTAACGCGTACCAATTAAGCTAATTTAACGAAAGAAAATTTTATTATCCCTTACAAATAGTTTATTATGTGCTTGATTTTATTAATTAAAAATATCTATCAGTGTTTGTTGAGAAATCATAAACTAAATAATTATTATTATATTTTTTATTTAGATTTTGTATTCGGCGACTATTCTGCTCGCTTGTTTGTCCATATCAGAAGAATAATAGTTATTATCTTCAGTTGTTGCAAACGGTACGGGAAAGACTGGTTAAGCGCAGGAAGAGAAGTAAAATTGGTACTGGTCGATAATTTACGTATCCTGGAAGAAAAATGATTGTAATTTGTGGAAGATTTAAAATTTCAGTTGTGGACACGGAAATAAGGAAAAACAACACTTCGTTGAGCCAATATATAGGAGAACTGGAGCTTTTAGCAGGCGCAGATTTTACGCAATGACGCGCCTTTGGTTCGGAGCTTGAATGCAGCGACCGGACTGCCATGTTGTCATCACCAGGAGACACACGTTCGAGACTTGGCGGCAGTGTCGACGCCTGCAAGTTTCCTTAACACAGACATACATTTATAAACTTAAGTTTTCCCGTTAAGTCGTATACAATCTGATCGTCACTAAAATTCCTCTTGAATCACAATAAGTTTGGTTTTAAGTACAAAGGAAAATGAACAGTTATTCGATAGAAATCTGGAAAAGTATGAAGGTTACATATGACTGTCGTTTCCAACCCCCCAACCCACGAGATTTAAACACATTCACATTAAAGTTTCATTAGTATATTAAGCAATTATAAAGAACTGACAAATAAACTTCAGAACATTAGATACGTTTTGACCATAACTTTGGAATTTCTTCAGGTATAAATATAATGATGAATTTCTGTTACAACCAAAATTGCGAGCAGTCTATGGCACAAAGATTTACTTTGGGAACTCTATTTTGTGATTAATATATTGCAAATGAGTAGTCGCTTCCTCGGTCAGTTCAGCTTTGCGTTGATGATAAACTATTACTCGAGAAAAGGAATTACTTTGGGCGCCAGATCTTTTTGACAGAAATAATACCAAAAGTGCAAAGAATGAATTTAAATGAATATCAGAGACATGATAAATTCAATTATTCAAATGGTGGTCATCACAATCTCTAAATCCAGTCAATCTAATCTCACTCAAATACTGAGTACTTCGTCGGCATACAAGAACTTCTTTCTAACCCCATTTAATTTTGGCTTAGCGCGACGTATTCCGTGGGTTTTTTGTAGCATCTTTAAGCACGTGATCGTGACGCAGCGCGAACCACAAAACACATCTTGCTAACACAACAGCCTATCGGTGACTGATAAGTCCCGTTCCTACCTGGTTTACGCCATCTTGCAGCAGTTCGGTCACCTACCTCAACCATCAATCACGTGATGCCACTTCCCGCTCTGGGTCGGCCATTTGCAATCCGAGTCATGTGTACACGTCATGACCGGACGTCAGCCTGTATTTCCCGCTTACCTTTCACGTCAGCAGCGACGCAACAATGGTCAGGTCGCTACTCAAGAAACACGTTGTAGCTTATATGTTACAATATGTGCAGTAGTCTCTCTATTATCCGCTTTGCGGCTCAACCGCAGCAATGTAATTTTAAAAATTCAGGATCCTGTCATCTGTATCAGTGGGAGGAAGGAGAGGTTTTGTTGAATGAAGATTACGACCCTGTCTGTCACTGATCTGTATTCTTCAGTTGTTATTGATACAGTAGTGTTGTTCAGTTTGTTAGAAAGTGCCAAATCAATTGTTTTATTTTTAATCCGCGGCATTCGGGTGTTAGTGTGATTAAAGTTACAGCACATAATTGAAGGAAATACAAAGAAGTGATTGTAATTTTAATTATACCAACAAATCCAAATCTCTATAATAAAAATAAAACTTAAATTGGGCTTGCTCTAACATTGAAAGTCAGTAATAATATTTTTCCTATCGCAGAACGGTATCGTTGCAGTGGTATTTTGATTAAAATAATGCATTCATGTATCGACCAGGACATCAAAATTACGCAGAAAGTGAAAGTTGAACATTACGATGCTGACGCTGAACGACAGGTGGGAGGGTGAAGGCCTACCGATTAAAATGAGTGTTTCTGGGTCCCGGGAGCTTTTTAATATATGTTGGCATTGCTGCTAGGAGGAGAATCTCCTTGTGCTGTATTGGGTACGTTGAGCGCAGGCGCATTACAAGCGCCATGTCGACATGCACATGGGGAAGAAAAGTAATGAACCGTCAATTACATTAAAATTAGTTTAATGTGTCACTGCAGCGTACAACATGCATGGTTTCGTAAATACGTGCTCGATATGATGTAAAGAGGCAGAATAAATAAATTTTTGGAAAGAGGGGTGTCAGATAATTTATGGCAAGGGTTCTACGGCTGTGTCCGTTAATGTCAATTTTTCCCAACAGCCGACACCGAACTACACTATTTTATGTTTTTAAGATTTCGAGAGTCGTGATGTACTGTTCGCAGAGAAGGGACAAAATAAAATTTGGCCAGAAAATTCGCGTCTACTTTTAGAAGAAAGAAGTCTCAAGCCACTACTGCCAAATCGTAAACAGCTCTGGCTATGAAGGCGGTAACATAAAAGGAGCAGATGAAAGAACACGGTTAGAGAGAGATCCTCGCTACAGTAATATCAAATTTTAGCAATTTCAGCCTCAGATGCGCATTCCATTTCTTTCCCGTTGAAATGAAAAAAGGCATATTGTGAAAGGGGAGTTGCCTGTTTCAGGATAACCCTCATGTAGCAGCGGGGGCCCAAGCCAACATTTGGCTACCTTGCTCCACCTTCCACATCCCCCCTTTTCAATTCCCTTTCCAGGTTATTAAAGTGGAGTTGCCTGATTCAGTATCACCCTCACGTAGTCTGTTACTCTCCCCCCCTCCATAAAAATCAGTTGCTTAGAAAACTTTCGTTCGCGGTATTTCTCCCCAGACTGATTGCGGGGCTCACCTTTGGAAATGCCACGTACTCTATCTGTTTTTCTCAAGGTTTTCATATGCCAAGGCACCTTCATATATTCTAGGAAGTGTATGTACTGGGGTCGAGGACCTTGGGCATACGATAAGAGTCGTCCGCTGATCTTATTAGATCATTTTCCCAACTGCCTCCTAGAACTGGTGGAGAGATGGAGAAAGGTATTCTGCGACCCTATAGCAAACTCATCATTCGACTACCTGATCCAGGTTTTTTAGGGTTTTCCATGCATCTCTTTTACGTGTAACACCGCGTATAATCCTTAAATTGCATCCAGGGGACCCTAGTCACCTCTTGGCTACCTTGCTCTACCTTCCATATCTCCCCTTTTCATATTCTCTTCGTATGCTATTAAAGGAGAGTTGTCTCAAGATCACCCTCATGTAGTCGATTACAAACGCACACGCACACACTGTGTGTACCCAAAGGAGGAAGAGATACCCACTGCTGAAACTTCGACTATCACCTTAATGTTCTTCCGGAGAAAATCCGTATTTCTACAGATCAGGTGCTTTCAGTTGGTGAATAAGTTTTGTACTGCTATAAGTTATTAATTGTAATATTTTATACATACAGATGAATATGGCTTATTGAGCTAAAAGCTCCTGAATAAAAATTACTGATCTTTAATTGTTTTAAATTGTCATTTAATGAAGACTGAAAAATTGGGTATCGAATATTTAATAACAACTCATAAATGAGCATTCCTTATAACATCAAAACTCAGTAGAGCCAATATTGTAAATGCTTGCCTCGTACTTGTTACATAATTTTATACCTGAGAGAGATGGATACAGCGATGTGGACACAATTTATATCAAAGGATGGAACAGGTGACGCAAGCCAGAACCAAAAGAGGACTGACTAACTGCAAACAGCATGAGAAGTGTGTTATGTAATTAGTTTGGTATAAATAATAGTGTTAGTAATAATTGTCCTCCCAAACGCATTTTTATCCTTTTAATCAACAACATCAAATAGTGGGAGTAGATCGTCATGCCCAGCATCTTATCATTACTATGTATTT
Source organism: Eucriotettix oculatus (assembly GCA_034510155.1). Lineage (NCBI taxonomy): Eukaryota > Metazoa > Arthropoda > Insecta > Orthoptera > Tetrigidae > Eucriotettix > Eucriotettix oculatus. The sequence continues at coordinate 9,902,844 of CM067378.1, read as the reverse complement.
GTTATAAAATTTGTCCAAAGCCACAGGTCTTACTTCCTCGGAGGTAATCAAAGCTTCTCCATCAATGTCTTCCATTATTTTATTAATGCGGAAGGATGAAAAACATACTTGGATCCACCGCAGCTCACTCAAGACAATGTACGAAAGCTGTGACACCGTCACCTCCATCCGTTTCTTTCCCGTCACCGGACAATGTTAAAAGGCAATAAGCTCCTTCAATAGACTAAACTCCCGTCTTTTCCCCGGCCAGGGCGAACCAGGTGAAAAACGGATAATGTGAAACAAGTCTTAATGCTTTCTTTCAGTACGCCCAATTTATAAATTTTGGCCCATACTTTTGTCATCCTCTTTTTGTATCTTTCTGATATTTCTTTCTTGTTTAGTGCACTCATTTTTTTCCGTCTGACTCACCCCTTCTATTCGGGACTTCATACTACGCCTTTACTAAGAAGTGGTCAGAGCCTCTGCACGATCTGACGTCATCTTCTGTCCTTCGCTTTGTGGTCGATTTGGTTGGACGTCTTCCCATCTGGAGATGTGCATGTCTGCTTTTATGTGGAAAGCATGTTGACATCACTTCCAAACTTCTACTGTTGGCCAGCTCAATCAATCTCCGTCCATTCTCATTGTTCTTATTATGGATACTATGCTTCCCAATTGCACCTTTGTATATCTCCTCTTTTCCTATCTGTACATTATAATATTCTCAGCGTCATTCGATGGGATCGCGACTGTAACTCGTCATAAAACTGGTCCTTGTACCCCGGCTCCTTATCTTCGTTGGAGCAAAAACATTTACTATTGTTACATTGTAGAATTTAGTTTCTATCCGTAGTGTTGCCAGCATTTCAATTACTGCCATTAACTTCGCTTTTTGCTGAGACTCGTACTATAAATGCCACTCCTTCTTCTTGTGTGGTTATTAACTTCCCACTGCTGGAAACTTCCTCCTGACTATCATGGTTCTTAGATGACTGCTATGTTAACTTTATTGGATTCTAATTTCCATATTTTCATTGCTACTGTGCGGAGAAAAGTACGTTCATTTTATGTGCCAAACACATAGTCCTTTTTATTTAGTGTAATTCGCCGCCTTTTTGATTCACCGTTCCGAAGGAACTCTTGGGGCTTCGCAGCATTTTTTTTCCGAGTTGTTCACCTTGCAGAAATACCCAGAAATTCTGAAGGACTAACGTTTTCTGTTAGGCTTTTCTACCTTAGCAAGCTGGCTCCCATTTTATACCGTATACAGTAGGTGTACACGTTACCTAGAGGTCATTCGCGAAAATGAATGCATCAGACTTGGTAAATATAAATGGCATTTCCTTTTTTTTAAGGGCGCATTTCCACCAGAGAGAAATGCACCCACAGAACCACATTGACTCCCAGTTATTATTATTATAGTAGAGTATTTTAGACATGTTTGATAATCTTAACTTACATTAAAAATGATTTCTTTAAATTGGTTCTTCAGTTGAAATACTTTTGCTTATTACGTATGAGATTAACAGCACAAGTAATGTTTTGTAGCAAATGTTTACACACGAATGACGGGCAAGTACTGTTAATGTTATAACCGGGTATGGGTCTGTTGAGGCTTTTCGTATAATGACTAAGGCAGCACGCACTCGAATGATTGTAATTCTGGTTTTTTACTCGCTCCAATACTGAAGTCATTCTTTTTCTTTGTCAGATATACTCAGACACGGAACTTGAATACACACACACAAACAAAAAGGCTCTTACCAGGAATCGAACGTGGGACCTCTGTGCTGCGAACGTGTGACGCTAGTCCTACGTAATATACATAATTTCACGCTAATCAGTCCGAAGAGAGAATTAAAATATCTAATGAAGGAAATAATAAAATCTTTAGACGTGCAGTAAATCCACGTTGCAGAACGATGCGACGTGTCTCCCTCATTGAAGCCGACTTCATATTGTAATATTTGATTGTTCATCAATAACTAACTACCTTTCACATTCAATGCCAATGCCTCTTTCTCCCGGTGCTTGATATTTCGAACCCGTAGTCCTGGCGATAATAAAACACAAGGACTCAGACATTGCCAATGCCATCCGGTCCGCTGATAGTGAGTTTAATTACAATATTCAATAATTATTTTTATTTATTAATTTACTTAAAGTCATAAAAATGATCTTTGAATAATAATTAATGTGTCTTTAAGTTCACCAATAAAACAAAATGAGGTTAAATAATAAGAAAATATATAAATATTAAATGGGATATATAATCTTTTTTAATTTATTTAATTTAAAGTTTCCTTTTTTAGACAGGTTGGAGCGATCCTTAACTCCTGGTCGACGGGTATTACACGCCGATCACAAATCGTAAAAACTAACCACAGGATTCAACCAATTTTATTTTTGGGTTAACAGGCTACATGAGGGTGATCCTGAAACAGGCGACTCCCCTTTAATAGCATAGGAAGGGAAATGAAAAAGGGGTGCGGAATTGGTCAGAAAACACTTAAAGGTGCACAGTTCACAACTTGGCTGCGAGAAAATAATGGAATTCAACAACAAAAATAACAAATTTACTAACACGAAATTGAATACGTTAATATAATACAAAATTTCCTTTTGTAAGCTTAACACAATTAAAAATTATTGATGAAGAGAAAAAAACACTTTATATACAGTGATAAGAATTTACCATGCAAAAAATAACTTAAAATCAATTAATATTTACATAAAATGGAAAATTACAACGAAAGAGAATTTACGTAATATAATGCTCTTAAGAAATACACTCTTCTCTCGCACGTGAAATATGAAGTCGTAGAGCGCGACCTTAATTACAATAATATTCAAGATGATCTATGATAAAAAAATAATTAAAATGGTGTTACTATTTACACACGTTGATACTGAACAGCTGATCGCTGCAAATAAATGTATCCGACGAAAGGCTCGGAATACGTGGTGACCACGGCAGACTTGAACAAAGATGTACACAAGTGGTCAGAAAAATTCGAGTTCATAAGATATTCAGGAACAAGTTCACCTGAGTCGCAGTGGTGCCTCAGTCGTCTCAAGCGTGCGCGTCAAGTCATTCTGGATTCCAGGCAGGCTCTGGTTCGCGATGCCACGAACGCGTTGGGGTGTCGGATGCTCAGTGCTACTTGGCTAGCAACCGACTGGCGGACCATCCTAGGACCTAACGCAGACTTCATGAAAATTTTCTTCTAAGTCCAGCTTGGACTACTCACTAGAGAGCTTCTGAAGCGTAACGACTAACGTCTCTCCCCTCCTGCGCTTCGAGATGAAGAGCTATTTCTCAGTGAGAGAAGTTATATACTCGGATAAAAAGTAGAAGGAATGATTAACTTTCTAAAAATGCAAATTCTAAGAGAATAGAACGAAATTTAAGGAAAGTAAACTAAACAGTAAGAAATCAACACTGTGAAAAATATAAAGATGCCATTGATCAAGGTATATGTAACTCTGGCCACTTGTTTATCGCGACAATTGGATGTACCAAAAAAGATAATCACAATGAAAAGTAAGGGAAATATTCGGGGGAAAAAATACGATAAACATGAAAAAATGGGTAAAAATTAGTAGCGCGAAACATTGAAAGTAGCGGATAATTTCATAAAATTAGAGATAAAAGTTAGATTATTAATGAAGAAATTCTATTCTTAGATAAAGAAAGGGTAGGAGAAATTGACAAAAAAAACATGTGACGCAGTGGCGATCATTGGTCCGTCACAATATATATTATTAATGTGCCCCATATAAATGTACCTTTATGTCAGTGTTTACTATAATAATTATCTGAATGCCTCTATGCTATATGAGTAATGTATTTGTATGTGCTATTTTCACTTCGTCAATTTTCTGCCAATTTATACCTTCATCTCCATTTCAGAATTATTTTCATGTTTCTTGTTGCTTTATGTCATTCAGACTGCCTACGCGCCTACTGATGTTTGACTACATGCGCCAACATGTTACGTAGCGATGAATCAACGCTAATGTAATGTAATGTGTTGCAAAATTTACGCTGTATGAACGAGATGAAAGTGAAGAAGCAGACAAAGACTGGCATCGGTTGTTCTTGGACGGACAGAGAATAACATTATAGCTGTTAAACGGAGTAAAATGTTTAAATACCTGTTTTCCTTGTTTGGGAGCTTAATTGTTCAGGTGAGTAGAATTACTGCATTTTTAGTATTGATAGATGGGTGGTGTTCAAGAGACGAGAAAGTATTCTACAAACATTAGACGAAACTGTTATCGAGCACAATATATACGAAAATAATTTTTAGTAGTCCTCTGTGGTCTAGTGAATAGCGTCACCGCAAATCGAGTAACCCTTACAATGAAGCAAACTCGGTGATAATAACGTACCTTTATAAATCACACAACTCATTACAGAGAAAAATAATTAGGAGCCCTGTCGATAAAACTACTTATAATAGACTAACAAGACTGCTCAAGTCAACACTACAGGATCTACGGAATTCTACGTTTGAAAGATATTTAACCACTCTTTCAAATGACGATCACTCTGTGTGAAAGAAACCAAGTTCAACAAGAAATTAGCTCGTGATATATCCATAAATCTACTGGGTTTGACGTCATAACAGGACAAATCCTGAAGCAGTTACCACAGAAATCAATAATACTATTAACCGCCCTTTATAATAGCATGTTAAGAGCAACCTACTTCCCAAAATCATGAAAATTCGCACAAATAATACTGATACCTAAACCCGGCCAACTACCAAACTCTACTTCGTCATATCGGCCCACAGCTATCCAAGATATTTGAAAGATTACTGTATAAAGACTAGAGGCTTATATCAACCTGGATGAGATACTACTGACACATCAATTTGAATTCCGCTCACGCCACTCTTCACTGCAGCATTGCCACAGAATTGTGAATGACCGAGTCTGGCACGTCACGTCGGTTTACTATACAAACTTAAACTTACCATTTCCACTGATTATTACCTCATCTTAAAATCCTATCTACGTAATCGCTATTTTTCAAACTAAGTGTATCACAGGGTAGTATCCTGCGACCGCTTTTATACCTTATATTTACAGCGGAAATACCTGAAACAGATAACATAATTGTTGCAACCTACGCTGATGACACCGCAATTTTATCTGCAGATAATGACCCTCATACAGCTGCTGGTGTCCTACAAAATCATTTAAATAGCCTCGAAGAATGGCTCAACTTTTGGCGTATAACTGTAAATCCTAATAAATTAGTGCAAGTAAATATTACCACCAGGAAAACAATCAGCCCAAATGTCTCAATAAATAATACACCATTACCTATCGCCAATAAAGTCAAATGCCTTCGTCTGCTATTGGACTCAAAAGTTACATGGAAACCGCATTTAACATCCAGAAGGGATCATATGAATTGGCTTTTTTTCTTTGGCCTACAGCCTACAGCCCGTTGAGGGTCTTGGCCTACCTGGGCGAATGCGGACTCTCATATTGCGAGACACAATCCGAATTTGGAGTGACACGTGGTCAGCGTCTTCGCGACCATGACGGCCAACACCAGAGTCCGAACCCGGGACACCTGGGTTGTGAGGCAGCAACTAGAGGCTAGCCACTACACCACATGAATTGGCTACTTTGCAGAAATTACAAATTGAAAACAGAAAACAAAGTTCTTAGATATAAATGCATTTTCAAACCCATATGGACGTATGGTATCCAACTATGGGGCTGCAGCAAGCCTTCGAATTAAAATATTATTCAACAATCCTTCGTACTATCTTAAACGCAGCCTGGTTTGAGAGTAACAAAACAATACAAGAATATCTAGCCACACTTCTATTGAAGATAGACTCAGCACTAATTATCGTCAGAATTTCCCAGGACACCATAAGGAAGAAGTCAGCCACTTAGCAAATTAACTAACAATATGTGGCAGATTGAAGAGGAAGCGGCCAACAGACCTGTGAAGTTTAATTTTATTGCATTCACATATCATTTTGTTTCATTTGGAGCCTGGTCACTGGACCACTTCTCTCCTCATAGTATTTCCATTATTTAATTTTCTTAACGTTCAAAATGAACATCGTGTAAATTTATTAGTAAAAAAATTAATATTTAGAAATCACTGTTTAAAATTTGTAAATTTAAATACAGAAGAATATTTCGAATTGAATCGTAGCCAAAAGCAATGAAACTCAATTTACAAGATTTAAATAAATAAATTTAGTAACAATAAATTTATAAACAAATATCCAGAAGGGTTATGATGAAAACATAAAAATGGAGACATGCAGTTTGTCTGTTCTAAAATACTTTAAGCGTTTTATACCTGTTTATATCTTGAGCGATTTTCTTGAATTTCTGACTCGCCCCAAAAGTTCACGTCACCAGAATTAATGTGCACTTATATAATTTAATTTTACAGTAATTATATTGATGTTTGAGCCATTTCTTAGTTTGTGGTAGGGGAGGCCTGTGCGATGTGCGAGGGTGTTCGTTAGCCCCGGCACGTGCAGCTGAAATGACGTTGTTTATCCTGTGAGTACTTTGAGTAGATACAGACAAACGCTGGCTTATTTGCATAGCTAGAGTGGAGCAGAGTACACAGTGATTCAGGCGCTGCTGTACGAGGTACATATGCACTAACAACGTCGCTATCAAGCTGCCACATTAGAACCACAGCTAATTTCATTCTGAAAATCAAAAACAAACGATTATTTGACAATAACATTTACACTATCAAGAAACCGGTAAACGTATTGCAACAGCAGTAAATTTAAATACAAGGTGAAACTGTTCATTTCTACAAAATTAATCTCTATTTTTCTTTCTGAGAAATCTTTGTTTTGAATCTTTGGAAAATCTTTTTTCTTACTTCAGAATCTTTCACTTTTTTCAGATATAATTAATTTTGAATATTTTTTTTACTTCACCCCATTTTCTTTGCTCCTATTTAACATTACGTTTTCCGCATTCACATTTTCTTTGCTACATCCTGTTTGTTAATTTTTATACGAAATAATTAAAATTTGATTCTTACAAAGTATTCTATCAGTTATTCAGTTGTATTTTGGTATAACAAATGTTTTAAACGTCTCTCTAGTTATAATAAACAGTATGATAATAACCTAAGGTTTAATTAATAAAGTGATTAGACACGCAAGCAACTGATGTCCATTTTAGAATTTAGACCTTATCATGATATTTTTTAAACTGCAGCCTCAAGCAGCTTCTGTCACTTTTTATCCATAAGGAAAGTTATTATTACTTCTGTATTTTTTTGTTGTTGTTAACAGGCTACATGAGGTTGATCCTGAAACAGGCAACTCTCCTTTAATAGCATAGTAAGGGAATTGGAAAGGACATATGAAGGAAGGTAGAGCAAAGTAGCCAAGGGCACCTGGGTTATAGTTTAAGGATCCTCCTCAGTGTTTCATCTAAATGAGATGAAGAGAAAGTCCTATAAAACCTATATCAAGTAGGTCGGGTTATTTAGTACTTGTCTGACGCCCTTCAGAATCCTAAGTCAAATACTACGGCAGAGAGTGCAGTGAAGATAGTTAAAAAATATACTGCGTAAGTGTAAGGATTCTGGTACAGATCCATATTTGACATTGTTGAATCAAAGAAATATTCCTAAAGAGGGACTGGCATCTCCCGCTGTAATATACTTATAAATGCTAAGTTACTTAAACCTAATTTTCCGAGTCACAAGAAACAAGTACGGTTTACTCTTGAAAAATAAGGAACATGTAAGAAACTGTACGATAGAAAAACAAAGTCATTGCCAGAATTGAAACAAGCTGAATCGCGGTTCTGTTATTCATTGTATCATAGCACTTAGATCTTATATAATAAAATCAGCAGAGGTAGTAGAGTACAGAAGAAATCGGAAACATTCGATGAAGGCGTTTGTACCATATTCCAATGTGTCCAATGTAGATGTATCGTCAAATAAAAATACGACCTTAAGTTGCTCACTATCTCCACTCGTAAAAAAAACTTGAATAGAACAAGGTTAGGCAATAATACTAAAGCACCAAGTAGGCTAACATATTAATTAAATGTTAATAACTTAAATTACTATATTAATTTTATCTTATTTGTCTTTATCTAATAAAGTAAAATCCAGTTTTGTAAAAAACAAAATTGTAATTGTACTAATTAGTTTGGATTAACGGTTTGTTAATAAAACGGGTTCTAAGGTTGGTTGATAAAAGTCACAGTTGGCAGTACTATATTATCTTTTGCATTATATTATCTTTGTACAGCATTGTTCATGAAATAAATAATGTATTAAGCAAGAGTGTCGTCTCCACATTACTAGCATAAGTTGTGACCGAGATCCGCGACCCCACTACATGAACGAGTATCTCCTGAAAGGGCCAGAGGTGTCTCGACGAGTGAGAACCTTCTATTAGGTCTGCGAATGATGAGTATTTGGCATTCTTAAAGTATTTTCGCAAACGTGGGAGGATATCAATTATTAATCATAAAATACAGCTTCTTATTGACAATAACCCATAAGCATCCACTTGACAGCAAACATTGTGTAGTTTACATAATCTCATGCTTACATTGGGAAAACCAAAAGATCACTCACTACTTGTATTAAAAAGCATACCTCAAATATCAATCACACTTCCTATAAAAACAGTCTGTCGTTTCGTCAATTTAAAACGTTCATTTGATTGAAAAAATGAAAAGATGTTTAACGTTGACTCTAGGTACTCTTCCATAACTAAATCGTAGATGCTTCATATTAAATCCAACAATTCTGCAACTACAGTACAGACTGATTCAACAATATTATCTAGTATCCCTTATAAGGACAGTTTCCTGGTCCAAGTAGCGTGTTTCTCAGTGTGTGCTTGTTTGTGTTTCCCAGTGTGTGTCCGTGTTGTGTTTATATTGACTTTTGTCTATATACATTTTCTTTTATTAATTTATTTTAAGATTATTTGTCTTTAATTATGTACCTTATTTTGTTCATTTTTAATGTATGACGTATCCTATTTCCTCAATCGAGGACTAATGGAAACAACAATAAATCTAAAATCTGATTCGTTCTTGTGGCTTTTAAGGGTTGCAGGATTGTGTGCTATTTATATTACTTCTTCCTTTGTCTATATTTAGTTGCTTCTACTTGTCATTTAAATTTTTAAAAACTCCACATAATTGGGTGGCCCTTTTAGACACAAATAAATTTAAATGCAGGAAGAGCATATTCCATAAATTCTTTAAACTTTTCGGATCTTCTTGCCAGAGACGAAATTGAAAAGGAACATGAAATCGGCAAATAATTAACAGCTGAAATTCATCTCATGAATCATGACATCTCCAGTCCATCTTTGTATCCCCGAAATTAAACATTTTTCCTCATAAACAGATTTATTTTGGAGTGCGTAGGAGAATATAAACTCATTAATAAAAAATTTTCTCAATTCTTCAAATGAAATGGAATTTAATTACAAAGTCAGAGTGTAAAATTGAAGCTACGTTGTACGACACGCTAGGGGAAAATTAATGACCTTACTTCATGGCTAAAGCCAATTTTTTTTCTGTGCAGAGAAGGAACATTCATGAACAATTGTTACCTAACCGTGACAACTACGAGCTACATATACAATAAGCTACACTTCCACGGAATAGAGGGTAATGTGTTACCGTAATTAGAATAAACTTAACCTATCACGAGCCCCTGAAATAGAAAGTGGGGTTTCACAAAGTTTAATCCTAAGTGTTACGCTATTCCTGCTGGCCATGAAGGATGTTGATCAAAACATAACGCCCCCTGTGATTGTTCGCAAATATTCTGACGATCTGACAATTCTAGGCAGAGGAAACAACGTGCAAGACACAAGAAAACAACATCCAAAACTCACTCAATCAGCCGCAGTCTTGGTCTCAGAAAACGGAACTAAAGTTCTCCAAACAAAAGTGAAATTCAGTTCTGTTCTCCAAGAAACTTAATCCAACCCACCTCGACCTAAAACTAGGAAACGAGACGATAAACATAAAAGTATTGGGAATTACCTTTGACACGAAACTCAATTACTTTGCGTCACCTCAGTCATCAAACTATGTAAAACCCATCTAAACATCTTAAAAGTACTTGCTGGTAAAATTGGGGAGCAGACAGATTTATTTTACTTCTCACCTACAGAAATCTGACTGGACTATGCATGTATATATACAGGAAATAAAGAAATTTTAAGCAAACTACACACCGTACATAACACAGCACTAAGAATAGTAACAAGCTGCTTCTATAGGTTAAACTCATGGAAGGTCAAGAACCCGCCCTTGGCCACATCCTATGTGTTGAAAGCATTACTCTCCCCAAACCATCTATTAGAAATGTAATCCTGCACCAAGGATTCATCCAGATACGTCTCTTTCTGTACAAGATTCAGCAAAAGTTGTGGCCAGATATTAAACCACTACAAAACTACTATTATCCTCCATGAAAAATTTTCCCCAAAAACCATCCCACAGAAATCACAAATGCATTTAAAGAATTGTGAATAAAAAGAACACGAAAAGCTAACACAGTTAAGGGATACGATATGAAAGTCATTTAAAGTCAGTAAGATCCATTATGAAACAATGACTTCTACGCATTAAAACATAACCATAAAGTGAAGAGAAGATACCAAATAAACGTATCGAGAATAAGAACTGGACATAAAAAAATTACTCATCTCTACATTATAAAAAAAGACCCCCAACCGATTTGTGATCAGTGCAATATCCAGATTCCAGTTAAACTATCTGAAATTTGACGATGAGAGGAAAGAAACTTTAAAAGAAAATGATTTCAATGAGTTTTCAAAAAAAATTAATAAAGTTCTTTAAATTTTTACTTTTAAAACATAAATATAAAGTTAAATTGCATAAAATAGTAAATTTAAAAATGAAAATGCATTGGTAATTGTAATTTTGTATAAGTTGCTTATCACTGCTTTGTTGATGCGACTATAAATATAATGAAAAAAAACCTGTTTTACCTGGAAGTAACATCGGAGTTAATCAAAGTTAATAGATAGTACAACTAGGTAATATTAGTCTAGCTTGAGAGTAATTGCAGTTATGACTCTAGGATAGAGAGACGTGTTGCTTCCGTGCAGCTGCAACACGTGTTTGTGGTATCTACCCTTCCTCCAGAGATGGATGGTGAGCACACTCCACAATTAGAACTACTGGCACAACAACTTTACTGACTTAATGAGATACACTGCTCCCCGGTATACAATGAATTACGTATCTAAGTTATAACTTGGATTGTTGTACTATTGCGTTAAATATTAGGATAATGTTTAACTCTGCTGTTTGAAGTTTATTTTCTATTTCTTCAATTTTACTCCCCCGAAATTTGATACCTCTTTAATTTAAAACACTTTTCAATATTACAATTGTAACATTGCTAAAAGAAAAATAAATAAAAATTAATTATTCATTAATAAAACCAAATTATGGCGTATCAAATATTTGATAGTCATTGTGTCGATTGAGCAATTCGAGTTAAAAAAAATTGTCATAATAACTCAGATCAAAAGAAAAATAGAATAACTGAAGCAATTTGTATCAACCGGAACAGATACAATATATTTTTATTTAAATATTACGGCCGCTACAGCATTACAAGTCATTAGTGAACATCTATCTACACATGCAAGAAACCGGGAGACACAGGTAGGAACCAACTGGACTATATAGTGGTAAGACAGAGATATAGAAACCAAAGCGTACCAAGGAGCAGATGTGAGCTTCGACCGTAATCTGTTGAAAATGAAAAACTCAAGACAAGCATTAAAACAAATAGATAGGAATTAGTAAAACTGAAACAGGAGGTGCTTCAGAGTTTCAAAGAAGATATCAAGAGTAGATTAAAAGAGAAAGGAGAAAGATACAATATAGAAGAGAAATGGGCATCCTTGAAGCAAGAAATGACTACAGCAGCCGACAAAAAAAATAGGAAGAATAGCTGAGACCAATAGAAGAGCTTAGATAACGTAAGAAAATGAAAAGCGTAAATATAAGAACGCGTGAGATGATAATTGTAGAGACCAGAACATACGCTTGAAGATACGAAGAGCAAAGCAGTTAAAGAGGCTTGATTCCAAGACAAATGCAAAGCGGTTGAAGATTTCATGGTGAAAGATAAAATAGACGCAGCTTATACGAAAATCAAATAAACATTCGGCGAAAGGCAAAATATTAGCAAGAACATCAGGAGACCGGATGGGAAACCAATTATAGATAAAGAAGAAAAGGCAGAAAGATGGAAGGAATATGTAGAAGAGGTGTACCAGGTTGGAAATCTAGATCATTCAGTAATTGAAGAAGAAAAGGAGGTGGATAGCGAAGAGTTGGGGGACTGAATTTTAAGTTCGGAGTTTGGCAAGGCCCAGACAGACCTGAGCAATAGTAAAGCGCCAGGAATTGATTACATTCCAGCGGAGTTGATAAGATCTTCGAGCGAAGAAGCAATAGCATGTCCATTTAAGATAATTTAATAATTCTATCAAACATGAAGAATACCAGAAGATTTTTAATAAAAACATAATTATACGCATACCGAAGAGGACTAGAGCTGATAGAAGCGAACAGCACAGGACAATTAGTTAAGTATCTCATGTATTCATAATATTTACGGAAATAGTATACGGGAGGATGGGACGATAAAAAGAATGCGAGTTATTAAAATGCAATTTAAGTTATAGCTCATCCCCTGGAGGGGATGGTGGAGGGTAAAACAAACTGTCGAATATTACCTTTAACGGATACTATATTTTGACCAAATTTTGAATAGGTGTTCTTGGAGACTGACTCAATAAAGTTTGGGTACCACCACTTCGGGCGGGGATGGAAGGGCGGAATTTTTAACAATCCATAATTTTCAGATATATATTTCTAATATATTATTGTCAGGATCCATTAATTTGATAGTTCCCGTTGGACTTGTATGCGTATAATTTCAACCCCAATCTGCGTCTAAACGGAGCACTCATAGAGGTCATATGACCAAGTCTGTTGTTAATATAAATCCCCAGATATTTGCAGGTCGTTACCCTTGGAATTAGTTTCCAACCTACTCTATAAAGTGTCTCATTTAACAAGTTGCGTTTTGAAAACGATATTGAGCTGCTTTTCTTTCCATAAATTTCATTTTATTTTCCTGAGCCCAGCTATTGACTTTGTCTAAATTTTCTTGTAATATTATCGTGTCTTGCTCGTTCCTTATCTTTCAATTGATGATGAAATCGTCCGCAAAAAGTCTGACCCCTGATTTTAAATAATTTGGTAAGACATTAATAAATATTAAAAACAATATAGAGCCTTGAGGAACTCCTGACGTTACAGTGCCTGAATCCGAAAATTGTTCTCCAATTTTGACTTTTGTTGATCTGTCGCTTAAAAATTTTACTACCCATAGTACCCATCTTTTATCTACACCTTTTTTATTTAAGTTATCCAGTAGGATATCATCAGGCACTACATCAAAGGCTTCGGCGAATTCTCTGATAACCCCATCTATTCTACCCCCATTATCTACTTCATCTACTAAGTCCTGAAATTGATTTATCATTTGGCTTTCGCACGAGAGCCCTTCCCGAAAACCATGTGACTATTAAAAACCACCCTTCTTTATCAAGTTCAGATCCGACGTAGACTGCTAATAGATGCTCCATAATCTTATACACTACTGAAGTAAGACTAACTGGCCTATAATTTTAACGTCACTTCTTGTACCAGATTCACAAATTGACCAGAGCTACAAATTCTTACTACAATTTCACATACAAATCTAAACGCGAGGTGCTATTTCGGTCTAATTTTGTACCAGTGTTCCTTGCAACCCTGAGACAAATCCGTTCGTAATAAGACACTACTTTATATATTTTATATACATATGTACCAATTAGATTATATAATGGTAGACAGAGGTATAGGAATCAGGTACTAAACGGCAAAACGTACCCAGGAGCAGATCTCAACTCTGACCATAATCTGCTGGTTATGAATTTCAGGCTGAAAATGAAGAAACTCAATTAGAATTAGAACAAAAAGATGGTAAATAGAAAAACTGCAACAACAGGCCGTGCTTCAGAGTTTCAAAGAAGATTTCAGGAGTAGATTAATAGAGAAAGAAACAATATAGAAGAGAAGTGGGTACTCTTAAAGGAAGAAATGATTAGAGCAGCAGAATAGAAAATAGCAAGAATAGCTCAGGCCAATAGGAAAGCGTGGTTAACACAAGAAATAATATAAATTCATGAACAATTCTCGGGTTTTCAACCGGGTAAGTATAAAATTTGCTCTGCCATCTTCTTCAGGTGAACTGATGGTGCCGAGTCACTAGCAGTTTTTGTATGGGTTTTTGTTATGACTGCTAGTCATAAAGTCAGCATAAAAAAACTGCTAGTGACTCGGCACCATCAGTTCACCTGAAGAAGATGGCAGAGCAAGCCATGGAAACGTTGTGTACAAATTTTATACTTACCCGGTTGAAAACCCGAGAATTGTTCATGAATAATATACACCGGGAAAGCCCACGTTCTCTAATAATATAAATGATTGACGAAAAGCGTAAATATAAAAACACGAGAGATGAAAATGGTAAAGAACAGTACAGACGCTTGAATAATGAGATACATAAGAAGTGGAAATCCGCCAATGAGGCTTGGCTACAAGAGAAATGCAAAGCAGTTGAAGATTTCATGGTGAAAGAGAAAATAGACGTAGCTTATAGGAAAATCAAAGAAACATTCGGCGAGAGGGAAAATATTAGAATATCAGGAGAGCGGATGGGAAAACAATTGTGGATAAAGAAGAAAAAGCAGATGTATCATGATGGAGGTCTAGATCAGTCAGTAACAGAAGAAGAAGTGGAGGTGGGTGATAAAGTGATATTTGTATAACATTAACAACTAGATGACACTGTTCAGTAGTAGAATGCTTAGGTCGATAACCGAGTTGAAGGTATCTCATACGATTGAGCGTAGTCGCCATAATTATTCCATCGTTCATAGCGGATTTATTGGTGTATACCAAGTTACATTTTTTTAAGTCTCTTCAGGCTTGGACATTAAACTAATGTCTGAGAATTGTGGTTCTTGCGTCCTGTGTTGAAAGTTTGATAAATAAATTAAAAATATATTTTAGTATAACCATTCATTCTTTGTATCATGGAGCTTTCTTGTTGCTTACAATACACAAATTCTGAAGTAAATTCAAATTACGCGAGAGAATCTGCAGGTCGCGAGCAAGAGCGGAGCTGAGCCATTTGGTTCTTGGTTGTGATCGAGGCGGAGGACAGGTACAAATGGAGGATTCCGTGATGAGATCCAGACGAAGTACACCAATGGAGACTGACCCGACGTGGGTCATTCGACATCGCCGATATGTTGATCTCATCGTACAAAACGCCCAGAGACAATCACCATGAGCCTTTCAGCATCGTTCTTTAACATCTATTTCTCATTGCTAGACCTAATTTACCAAAACCTTTTCTGCTACTTGGTTCACCTCACAGGTGACCCTGATATTAACAGTTCCATTACGAATCTTTCAGAATTCTACTTTTCTCATTTTAATTCATTTTGTTTATGTTGTTACGAGTAGGATTAATAGTTATGAATAAATGTCAAATTTTTATTTTAAATTAATTTCTGTCATTCTTATTTGTTTGCCTTCAAATTATATTGAAATGTAATAAATTAAATATTATGAATGTCCATCATTAAAGAGCTTAATAAAATTATAAATGTTATATTTCTTTCACTATTAAGTATTGTATTCTAAACTTCATTCTATTCTACGTCTTCCGATTAAAGAAATCTATAATTTGTGTGTCTGGTAAATCGTAGAGATGTGCTTCTTCTTTGTTAGTTGAAGTCCGTGGTACAATATTTGGAGATTCAGCAAGTATTTGTGAATGGTTGTCACTGGTTTTCTTGCGACGTTAACTGGTCTCTAATTGTCGTATGTACTCAGATTCGTTGTTATTTGAGAAAGTGTTGACTGGACATTCTTTTATTTTTATTTTATACTTATTATTATTTCAACTGACATTATCTGACATAATTTCAGGAATCATTTAAATCAATTAAAACTTTTTAACAAACTACTTCCAATTTACCGTCATTAGTACTACTAAGTTGTGTTTACTACTGTTTGAATCCCATTGTCTAAATATATAAAATAATAGGTAGGCTATTACTAATTAAAAATAGAAAATTCTGTGTAATTTTAAATTTAAATTAGCAAACAAGTGTAAAAGATAGAATTAAATCACTAAACCGTTTAATAAACACTTTAAACCAAACCTTTGAAATTTAAAAGACTATAAAATTATATGATTAGTGAGGACCTGCTTACCAATATGAACTATCCGGACACGACTGATTTTTTCCGTCTTGATTTTCAAATTCAATTTCGTAGTCTTCATGGCAGAACTTCATTATAAGAAATTCTTGTTTCTTTTTTTTCGATTGTAACACTAACGAATTTTTGTATCGGAATAATATTTATTTCATAGTATGTTTGGCGCAGAGTATTATTTGTGCGGCGCACGTTTGCCTGAGGTTCTTTCTGTGCATTGTGGTAATGTAATTATTCTGGGTCCAGTCCCACTTCTCGCAGCGCCACTGTGCGAAATTATGCGAAGCACGACTTCACCCGAAAACCAGGTTTCAAGTTTTATTTTCCCTCACCCGGTAGATATTTATTTCCAGTTGGTGTCCGTTACTCTTATTTGTACAGTTATATCGCTGATTAAACACTAAACAATATGCGTCCAATCACATTTATGTTTTACGACTAGTACAAGTAATTAGGCTATAGTTGTTGCAGTGATTTAATCCTATTGAAAAGTTTTATGCTTTTTCAGATTCTTGTTAGCTTATATACAGTTATATATTTTTATATGTGAAGACTTGGTTCAAACTATGGTAATGAAAATTAATTATCTAGGTTCGAAAGTAATTTTGAAATGATCCTGACATTTCGTTGAAGAATATGAATACTTAATACTGAATGTATGATATACATATAATACTTTCGCCTGCACATATTTTAGATCGAGTGTATAATACATTAATTACGATCATCGATAATTCTATAAAGTATGTTAGGGCAGCTGAAATTTCTCGGAGGTGGATGAGCGATTCGTACAATACCAAAGGACGAAGGGGTGACATCAAATTTAGGAACGTGGAAAATTCTTACAAACCAATTGTTACAGCACACGATCTCCCTGCCAATCGAAGCTTAACTTTCTTGTTCTAGTTGAGGAAACAGTTCGAAAGAACAATGCTTTTTTCTTGGCGTTAGTCAACATGGGTGAAAATTGGAAGCCAGATAGAAGGGAAAATTCGTAAAAGGATTGGAAATTGGCATGTAGTTGTTGAGGAGCGAAGATATATGTTTTCAAATGAGAGCAGTATTGTATCAGTTAAAAGAGAAGTTTGCAGTCTGATGCAAATAAGGAACAACTTGGCCACTACCCCCCACCCCCTAGTAGTCCTTCGTATGCTGTGTCACCTTGACAACGAGTATCAATAAGATATTTGCTACGTACTACGTAATTTGTTTTTCCATTAATGTAAATTCAAGCCAAGACAGTGTCAATGTGATAGTGGCTACACTAGTTTACTTTTGCAACAACTGAATAACGAATAAAATAATGACAACAGATTCATGGTCTACTGCATCGTCGTCGCTTAGACTATCCTCCTTGTCCTCTGTGACACCTTTCAGTAGACGTGCCAATCATTTTTCTTCCCCATCTTTGAGTTTACTGTTTAGAACAATGCAAGAACGTTTCGGAAGTATGATTGGGTGCTCTCACCACTTTTCTTAGCTCGGTATTTCATTCCTTTGGTCGCTCGATGTAAGTTTCGCTCAGAATCACCATAGGCTTTCTTAATCTCTGTCTGAAAAGTGTCTTCAAACTTTTTGAACCACTGTTTTGTGGCTCCGTCCATTTAGAAATATGTATTGACATTTGCGTTGATATCACTTGAGCCATTTCCCGGGGTCTTGTCAGGCTTGTTCCTTCAAGATAAGGGGGTTCCTGATCTACTGCCGGTAAGTAGCGTAGACCAGTGAGATCCTTTCCTCTCGTTTCTCGATTTATAATTGTGAGCAAACGTCCGGACTCAAACCTTGGAGCCTCCAGCTTTGTGGAGGTATAATAGGAGCCACTGTGTGTTAGTAGTTGATAGTACCCAGTGCCTCCACCAGAAATCTCAAAGGGCGTACCGAATATCACCAGCAGAACGACGCATCATTAAAAAAGAAATGAATAAAATGCTTGGCCGATGAATTGTTTAGCCCTCACGGAGTCCGTGGTCCTTGTCATAAAGAAGGGTGGAACCTGACAACTCTGTGTCGATTATAGAGGAATTAACAAGATCACGGAAAACGACATTTATCCGCCACAGAAAATCGATGGTACACTAGATTGTATAAAGGGAGCATGGATTTGCATTCAGGCTACTGGCAGATAGAAGTGGATGAGGCCGATCGAGAGAAAATCGCTTTCATTTCACCATACGATCTCTACGATTCAAAGTTATGTCGTTTTGGTTGTGTAACGCACCGGCAACTTTCGAACGAACGATGGACGATTTGCTGCGCCACTTGAAATGGACTATGTGCATTATTAGACGACATCATAGTATTCTCGGAAACGTTCAGCCACCATCAGTACCAACTACGAACTGTTCACGAGTGTTTGAATCAGCAGGCTTAAAACCCTAAGAACTGTCTATTCAGTGTCAAGGAAATAAATATCCTGGGTCATCTAGTCTCGCGAGAAGCCGTTCATCCCGATCCAGAGAAAAATCTCTTCCCGACTAAGAAATCTAAACGACCTGAAGAATTTTATTGGGCATTACTATTATTATAGGCGTTTTGTCAGGGATTTCAGTGAAAACGCACTGCCGCTACACACGCCGTTGCAGGGAGACGCCAAATTCAGCCCAAAACACTATTTCTATGGTTGTTCGACCAAAATGCCGCGACTGAATTGCATAGTGACACCAGTGGTTACGGATTAGGTGCTGTACTCGTACAGATATTCATCAGCAAGGATAAAGTCATAGCGGACGCCTCTGCAACAGTTAGTAAGGCAGAGACTAAGTATTCGAAGACTGACAGATAATACCTTGCTGAGAACAAGATACTAGATTATATCAATTTTTTTACGCACATTCCTGTGGAACAGAAAAATGGCCCGAACCTGAATCATTTCATACGAGCTTTGAACAAAGGATGTGAAAGTGGACTTTGATATATTTAATAATGCTCTACACAAGAAAAATTATGACTCATTGGGAATAAGATGGTTGTAGTCATCCTCAAGCAATTTCGTAGAAATTCTGCGGCAGTTTCATGACGCACCCACCAATGGGTACCTAGGAGCCATCAAGACGTACCATAGAAACCGTCGGCGAATTTACTGGTCACGACAACTTATCGACGAAAGACACTATGTAAGCCACTGCAGAGAGTGTCTACTATCGATTCCTCTGGACGAAACACCATTTTAACGTGTCGTAATTGACCCGCTTCAAAAATTTCAATCATCATTCCGAGGAAACAAGTGGATAATTGTCTGCACCGATTACTTACTCGGTATGCCGTTACAAAATCAGTAGCAATAGTAATTATGCATGGTGCTCCAAGAACTATAATCACAGACCGGGGAACGGCATTTCAGTCTAGAGTAATAGTAGAGATAAGTAGACAGTGTGAAATAACACACCGAATGACGACTCTTAACCGCAGACAAACGGGCTTACCCGGAAAATATGCAAACAATGGGCTGACATGTTGTCCATATACACCGACATCGATCAGAAGAACTGGGACGCCTTACTTCCATTTGTGACGGTCGCCAAACAAGAAACACGCAGTTTTTCCTCGTCCACGGTCGCGAGGCAGAAACGACAATGGACACGACGATGTAAATGACCCTTACTTTGTTTTATTAGTGCCGAGGACCGAAGAATCTCAACGACTAGCCCGAACGCTCCAACCCCAAGAAAAGGACCGACAACGCTACAATGCAAGAGGCCATTGACCAGTTTTGTACCAGCCAGGGGATCTGGTATGGATTTTTACTCCTATTCGCAAGGTCGACCTCTCGGGAAAGCTCCTGAAACGGCACTTTGGTCTGTACTGTGTCCTTCTACGATTGTTAGACTTCACCTATGAAGTCGAGGATTACGATCTCGATTCGAGGTTACACCGTCCACGTACTGAGGACGAGCCCGATGTTGAAGGGGAGGCTGAAGACCACAAACGACCCTACGACGATGCGGAATTACATAGAAGAACTTAAGCGCCTTACATCGGGTCAACGACAAGATCTAGGGGACTAAGGGCAGCATGCAACTAACAGATAGACACTGCTTTTACTAAGGACGGAGCAATTACATATCTACAGCCATAGCTTAGCGGTTGAGAGCTGGACTGTATAATTGTTATCTCCGGTTCGAGTCGCACTGAACGAACCATTGGTTTACTTTGTTAACCGTTCGGTTCTATAATTTTTTTAGAATAATGTTTTATTTCTGGAAAATTCCACGATTATATCGATAGTAATGGACTTCGAAGCAGAGGCAATCTTTCAAATTTTTAGTGCAACATTGTCTTAAATAAACGTCTATAACCGCTAGCAGTGTGTTACCGTACCTCACGATCCTTCCTAAATGTGACTATATATATATATATGCCTAGCGGTGCTGACCTAGTTATACATCGTTGGTGGATGCTCCGGCGTTAGGGGCTTAGGGGTGCGGCCTACATTTCCGCCTCCACTTAGTCTGCTCCAGGATGTTCATAACTGATCGGACAAAGTCGCTAGTTAGTATTCAAATAGTATTTCACAGCACTCGTCACCGAGTATGGACAATGTGCATTACGGATAGAAATGCCTTCGAACCTACGGTTTACTCCTTGGTTTCGGTGCTCATGCCTCTTGAAGAATCTGATATGCACTCAAGTATTTGGTAGGCTGCTATCCAGTAGAGCAACAACTAGCCTAAGCTCTACCCGGCCTATCAAAGCCCATCGGGCCAGCTTACTAACCAAAGTTACATTTCAGGCCAACGGATAATTGGGAAAAACAGATCCACAGTGCGTTTAGAACTCCTTTCTGAAGAGGAAAATTATAGGAAGACCACGGAGGCTTTTCTTCCTTTCACTGGAAACGCGTTAGAAAAGATAAGCAGAATTCTTGAGAAATTTAATGTTGTATCAGCATTCTGCACACGAAATAGGTCAGAAATTTCCTGTCGTCGGAACATAGTCTGAGTCTATGAACACCTGGCGTTCACAATATTCTTTGGGAATGTGGATCTCAGGCAATTAGAGCCATCCAGGGAAAGAAAAAGGAACGCCAGACAAGGATTAGATTCAAAAAACCTTCAATTTGCAGATCAGTATTTTCTGGACACAAAATCGGGTTAAACAATATTAAATTTTTTGACTGCCAGCAACTTCTGAGACAGCTTCAGTTTGGAGGCTGTGAAAACAAAATTAGAAATAATCTCTGGGTTCCACCTGAGTTACGTGTTGAACCATCATAGTAGATTTGCATTCAGCAAGACCGAGCATATGCTATTGACCGGAGACCGGGCAGAGAGCAGAGACTTGGACTAGCAGAAAATCACGAAAGAGACTGCAAAGTGAGAGAGGCTCCAGAGGATTTTATTCATTCACTATCCTGGGAAGATATTCAAAGTGTAATGATATAATTTTTAAGCATGTTTTATGCATTTTATCTCGTACTTCTAATTGAATATTATGTTTAAAAACATTGTTTAATTTGATGTTTCAGATTCTTGGCGAGTTTACCTACGAACGAATGACAATGAGACTTATCCAATGTTTTTTGAATGTCCTTCACCCGATGCCATGCTAAGATGGTTAGATACAATCCCCTGTCAAAGTTAAAAGTCCTTGAAAGATAGAAATGAACATCCTGAGATGCTGCATCATTCTCGAATTAGTTCATTTTTAGATCTTTTTTATCCAACTTGTGAATTTAATAACGTCTATTTGATTTTTCTTTGGTGTCCTTAAAGGATTCACGCAAGCGAACTCATCCTCACTACTGCTTTCCTTAGAAAACTACCTTATGCATCCTCTAAAATTTATTGTTGAACGTCGCCACCAATATCAATTTTACTTAGTGACTCCTTCTATTGGTGCCACGATTGTCAAAATTATTATTCCTAGTTTTGAAGGTTCGAAACCGGGATTAGAAATAGGTGAGCAAATGTAACACAGATATGCGATAAGATTCATAGAAATATAAACTGTCATCTGCCATTTTGAGACAAAATAGACGTTCAAAGTACTGACAACAACAAAGATTTACATCATCGCTATGTATGTGTTTAAAGGGTTTACATTTTGTGAGATTCTAAAGAACTGTTTGCATGCACAGTAGGGAAAGGAGAAGGAGGGTATTGTCGTTTGAGGAGGAACTGCCCCTTCAAGTAGTCTGGCGAAACGCTACTATCATTGTTAAGAAGATTAATTGCCTTCATACGAACGAGAGATATTGGGATGACATCGCACACGCTATAATTATTATCTATTACATTTTAAGGCGTTTCTTGACGTACAAAATATCCTGAACTGACGGAAATATATTTCATAACGCCAATATTTTCAGAATTGCTTTTACACTACCAACTTTCCGTAACAAAACGCGGAGTAAAAGTGAGCTGATGTCTACCCCCAATACAATACGGGCGGAGTTGGCTACTGCGCATCGTCTTGACACACGACTAGCTAATTCTCCTGAAGTGTAAATATTATTGTGCTGCTCTCTGCTACTGTATGAGAAGGTTAATACAATTTAGTTTAATAAATATGAATTACTCATTAACGAAATATTTAATTTCCTTTCCTTTAATTTAAATATAATTAAGACAATTTATTAATTAATTTTGTTGCATAATTGTTAATATTGTAAAGCGGATTAATATTGTTCTAATAAAACATTTTCAATACACTAAATAAAAGGGACTTTGAAAAAGAATTAAGATATCAAATGGAGATGCAATATAGGTAGGGAGTTTCAGATGTAGCACGTTACCGTGAAACATTACGAAAACTCTTAAGTGATACGAAGTTAATAATTGTAAATCAAATTGTAATAAATAATGGCAATTGGTAGCACTATACATTATCACCCTCTCCTCATTAGCAATTAGAGGTCATTGAACTACTACATACATGCAACGTCTTTAATAAAAGAAAACATGAACATGGAATGGAGTGCATTACCAATAAACTAAAACGTAAGTTGACAAACTGACCATAATATTGGATGATAAATACTGAGTGTAATGAAGTTGTATTCTATGTTCAGAAGTGTAATGGAAGCCGAAAATTAAGCCAATCTGTGAGAGGTGATTTAAAATAACGATATAAAAAATTATAATTCACGTAAATTGAGAAAGTGAAGCATGAAAATGATCAGCGTTTCAGTGTTGTGTATGAAGTTAAGTCGGTATGAACGACAGCAGCACTGCGGCATGAGGCTGAAGTGGTCCTCGACAACGGCCCTGGGGAGCAATGAGTCACGGACTCCTCCAAACAACCACGCGACGCCACGCGAAGAGACGCGACGCCTTCCTTATGCCGTAATGGCGCTCGTTATGCACTCTCTCCACCGCACTCGCTTTTTATCCTTGTCCAGAGCTCAACTGACGCGTTAAGTGACGGAAGAAATAAATGAAAGGACATCATTATAATCCGACAAAGAATTTTTTTTTCATCCATCTAATGATTCACATTTTGACCACATACGCGTACACTACATTGTATACTAGTTAATTATAATGATTTCATATTAATATCTTCTATAGAATCCACGCTTCAAGGAAGTGCAATGGGGCAGGGTATCCATTATCTATCTTAGTTTAATATGCAAATATTTTCTGTGACGCGGATTTTATAATTTATAAATATATTAAAAAATTAGAGTTATATTTAAATGGATAGGCGCTAATAAATGTCAACTTTGAAATTTAAAACGTTTTTATTGTTATCAAAAGTGATACATTCAACATTACAATATTTAGAAATTTATTAATTTTAATTAATTATATTTTACCGAGCTAAGCCCTAACCGAAGAAATAATATTGCAAGAGACTTTAGTAAATTTACTCTACTTTACTCAGGGCTGTATTAAGTGTTCATACGCATGGCATACTTTATATTCATTCTCGCCTAGTTTCCTTGTTTGTCCGGCAGTCCTGGATTTAACGAAAAGGCAGCTTTCGGATCAGCATAGAGGCGGCAGGACTCTTTCTTGGTGTCGTTTCCTTGCGATACCTGCAGCCAGATCACCTCTCCTCTCAGACTCGAAGCCAGCCAGTCCAACTTTCCGCTTCCTCGTGCTCACCTCTAACTCGCTTTTCGAGATCCTCTCCACCTCGAACTCACCTTTCCTACAACGTGTTGGACTCCCCGCTTTTTCTATCTTCCCAGGTCCTCCAATGGGGTTTGCGTCCCTACCCTTCCTCTCCACAAATTAAACTTATGGGTGGGGCCACCCTAGCAATCTTTTGGGTCAACCGCTTTGCTAACCTCGGCTCATGTGGGGTTTTTCGCCGGGCGGCCAAAATACTTTCAGACAAAGACTGCGCCTGTCAGGCTTCAGGCTATATGACTGTGTTTGCTTTGCCGGGTTTTCCCCGGATGGGTGCATTGCGAATACCTCAGGACTGTTATCTATGGAATTTTGTACAAAATGCTTAATATTGTAAAATTATTTTATATGTATAAAACATAATATACGAAGAAATTTTATACGCGTCACATTTCATACAATTGTTACATTTAACATAATTATTCATGTGTTATTAACCGATCACGATAGCTATTTACAGTCATTTCATGGCCTATACAAACCAATAAACATTCCATAGATAGAAACAAATATTTATTTGTTCTTTGCCATAGCACTGAAAACAGAAGCTTTCAGACAATATGTCCATATTATTATGTATAACAAAATATCTTGTAAGCAATACAATTTTGGTTTTCACAGTTACTTCATACACATCAATTTAAATTTAACATAATTTCCTGTTAACATTATCCACCACTACAACTGGATTATTCTCACCGTATACTATCTACCTATGCGTAATTTGTTTACTTTTCATATAACCGACGGCCTCTTTATTTACAGATTATTTAGATATTATTTACAAGGTTATTTAAATACATAATATTACATTACTTACTATTTATTATTAAATCATTTCACATTGAATTAATAATATGCGATAAATAAACCTTGATAGCTGAATAGCTCATTCTGGTGATTTACAATAACATAATATTATTAATACCTGAATTTGGTGTTGTTCAGTCTATGAGCATAGTTATAACATTTATTGAGGTTGGTAGACCAATCTAATGTAATTTGTTTTTCGTTAAAAAATTGAATATGGAAGACATCTTTTGGTTGAGAAGTGTTTTCTATAAATTATTTTATCCGTAGGGATTTGTCCGAGCAATGAAGATTACTAAATGTACATTATACAGCTCTTGAAAATTGCTTTATTGGATATATTATATCAATCGCCGGGTGATCCAAATTACAATTATATGTGATACAAATTTTCCAACACAAAATTCATACACTTCGTCAGGTTCTTCGCCACCCTGATATGCTACCCCTTGATGTATGGATACTTGTCAAGTTGTCAAGGACTCGATTTGAAGCTTGACATTATGGAGAATATGAATTGTCCAGCCGGATGATGCAAGAGAAGAGTTTACAATACGAAGGGATATCAATGAGACTGAAGGTGATGTATTAATATTGTCACATTTCTTAGGGATCGTGAGATTCAATAACACACACACGTAGAGGTTATAAGCGTTTAATCAACGGCGAAGTGCTGTACAAAGCTCGTACTGCTTATGACTGACTCCGATTTGGAATCCAGTCCTATTTATACATACATGGAATATTCTAGAAGCAGAACATTCTAGAAACAGAAAATACTAGAAACTAAAGGCAAACAATGTAAATAAATTAAACAAATAAAAATGGTTGCGTCGGCTGGGACTCGAACCCGAGTGTATGTGACTGCAGTCCGGCTCGCTACCGCTCTGCCATCACTGCAGGTCTTGAAATTTTTCATTCAAATAAATTATTATTTATTTTCAAATTTATTTTTCTTCAAATAAATTGATCTTTACGGTAAGTACATCCTACGTGCCTAAAAATAAAAATGGAGTGTGTGACTTTACTTTGTTTGCCGTGTAGGCTACTGCAGTTAGTCGTAGATATTTTTTATTCCAGTGGCCAGCAAACCGATTTACGAGTCTGCAGTGTGACTCTTTCACAAAATAACAAATACATATATTTTATTACAACAAACTGCGTGAAAAGTAGACCGGCGCGGTTTTCTTCTGTCTTGAAAGAAAACGTTAATCACGAGATACTTACCATAGAATCATTCATCACGAAGCGCGTATTGCGTAGACATTTACGGAATAAATTTGCAAATTTATAGAATTGGTGATTAAGATGATTAACTCCATTGCACCTATCATCAAGTGATTACACAGATTTTATGCTCAATAACAAAATAAGTTGGTTGTAAATAAAAAACTTTTCGTTGATTATAACTTATGTTTTATAGAATTGACAACGCTGTAATGTAACTCCTACAGTAAGCTCATAAAACGTTGCTGTAATGAAATCGTAATTCCAAAGCAGTTAATAATTAACTTGTGCTTTTCCTCCTATATATTTCCAGATTATCTAAAAGACGCAAAAGTTATACCGTTACACAAGAAGGGTTCTTCAACAGACATCTCCAATTATCGCCCTATTTCCCTCTTACCAATATTCTCAAAAATTCTTGAGAAAGCATTACTTATGAGAATTACAGATTTTCAAACTTATTTCCACATCGCAACATGGTTTTATTAGTGGAAAATCTACCAACACGGCTTCATACGACTTCGTTCAAAGTATTCATGACGCACTTGATGAAAGACTTAAAGTGACTGGCATTTTTGCTGACTCCTCGAAAGCGTTTGATTTAGTAGATCATAATTTTATACTCAGAAAATTAGATTTCCACGGAATCAGAGGAGTTCCCCTTTCTTTATTGGCATCGTACTTGCAAAACAGACGCCAAAAAGTTTCTATCCAAAACACGGATGGAAATGAGTATCTGTCAGAATGGGAAACAATTGCCTGCGGTGTCCCTCAGGGCTCAATTTTGGGACCTTTACTTTTCATAATTTACATTAACGATTTACCTAATTATTTAGATCGCTTAAAATAAGTCCTCTACGCTGACGACTCAAATTTGGTAATCACGAATAGCGACTCGAAAACTTTAGGCGAGAAAGTTGATACTGCGATGTGCTGTCTCAATCTTTGGTTCACTGCAAACAAATTTTCTTTTAACCTAGAGAAAACCAAAATCGTTAACTTTACAGCAAACACACACAGTTTATCTCCTAACTTGGAAAACATTTCAGAGCACGCGCCTTTTCTTGGGCTGCTGATTGAAAATAATTTGAAATGGAATCATCATATTAAAAAACCAACGGGAAAACTCATCACAATTTTCTTTACATTACGAGTGTTAGCTCGGGAAGCCGACATAGCTACATCAAAATCATCAAAATGATGTACCCTGCATATTTTCATTGTCATGTGTTACGGTATTGCAAACTGGGGTCATTCGCATCACGCGCATCACATTTTTAAACAGCAAAAGCAAGCCGTACGAATAGTATCTGGTGCTGAGTAGATGGAATACCACTTGCAAGCCATTTGTCGTGTTTTGGGAATTATACAGAATAAACAATGACGATAACAGTTTTATTCCTTCGATTTATTCGTGGCTACAACTGAGGATAAGATCACAGACAAAGATATTGCACAATGCAAAGAGTAACAAAAAAAGACGCGATTAACATATATAACATTTCTTCCCCACTGAGAATAAGAAACAGGAAAGAACTTTAAATGAAATAAGGAACATATATTCAATGGGGAATATCAAGTAACGTGGATTGTAATATAATGTGTTACGAAGGTGAGTATCTCTGAGTTGGCTTCCGATTCCGAGCAGATCGACGTAATGTCTCTGGAGAACGATCATCATGCAGAAGGTGTTCCGCTTGACCCAGACGTTGAAGTTCTCGCTCTAATCTTCTATTAACTCCTCGTTCTGGTTTACAGGTTGGTTCTCAAGTAGGTTCCGTCGAACCTGCCGCTGATGTACGATTTCCGGAGTTAGCTTGTGGTGGCGTTGCCGGATTTTCCAGCAGGCGATTGTCGTCAAAGAAACGGATACGTCGAGGGGTCGTATCTGTTGCTTGCAGATGTAGATCGTCATCATTTTAACTCGGTTGATGGCGAGTATGGATTTGATCTACGTGGCATTTGTATCGACTACCACCAAAACCGATTTCGTAGTGTAAATCTCCCAATCTCGTGATGATAACACCAGGTAGCCACTTGTCCATACGAGGATTTTCAGATAAGAAATACACTGGTTGATTTGACCTGAATTCTCGGAACTTAGGAACAAATTCTGACCGTTGTTTATTGGTCATCTTCGTGTGGGTATCTTCAGGTCGAACGAGGTCAAGTCTCGTTCTAATCTGTCGACCCAAGAACAGCATCTCTGGTGATTGTCCCGTAGTGGTATGTGGTGCTTTTCGATATTGACGTAAGAACTCGTTTAAATCATGCCACAGAGATGTCTTCGTAGTTCCCATGGCTTTGAGGGCGTCCTTGACCGTTTGCATACATCGTTCAGCCTGTCCATTAGTGGCTGGGTAATAGGGTGCTGATAGTTTATGATATTTGACTCCACTCGAACGAAGGAAGTCTGCAACCTCCGACGACTTAAACGCGTCCCGTTGTCCGATACGATGGTTACAGGAGCTCCATGTGATGCGAATAATTCTTCCAAGATAGCGATAGTAGCTGTGGAAGTCTATTATGAGGTCACTTTAACCTCCAGCCACTTGCTATAAGCGTCCACGACTATGAGAAGCATCATTCCTGCTACCGGTCCTGCGTAGTCAATGTGTACGCGTTGCCATGGTCCTTTGGAATATTCCCAATGGTGCTCTCAAAATTTTGGTGGAACATGTGCATGTCGTGCACAATCAGCACAAGATTGTGCAACACGTTCGATTTCAGCGTCGATACCGGGCCAAAAAACGAATGAACGAGCCATACCTTTCATTTTCACAATGCCAACGTGGGCAGCATGCAAGTAATTCAAGATTGGTTGTCTAAGTGATGGCAGAATGACAACACGATGTTCAAACAGAAGACATCCTCCTGCCAGTGTATAACTATATTCAGGAGCCTTGCAACGATGATGGATTAGACTTTGCCCACTTTCCAATAGCAGTACGATTTTGCCCAAATCTGGATACTTGCGGGTTTCCCGAGTGATATCCTCTGCGCGGACTGGTAATTGTTTTATCTGGCTTTTGATTCCCGATTTCACCTGTTTGATTGTGTCATACGAGAACAGTAATCTGCGTTCACATTGCCCTTTGTTGGTTTGTATTTGACTTCAAAATTAAAATTAGTCAAATAATTAGCGTAATTAGCCATACGACTAATGCAGAGTACGGGTAGTGACTTTGATAGATGGAGGATTTGGGACAGGAGCATATGATCAGTAATTAATATGAAATGGCGAGCATAAACGTAGTAGAAGAACATGTCGACAGCCCAAATGATAGCTAATGCCTCTTTATCCATTTGAGAGTTCTGCGGGCATAAGCGATCGGTCTCTCCAGCTCATTACTTAACCGATGTGACAATACAGCTCCAAGGCCCGTTTTACTTGCGTCGGTTGCCAGTACTAACGGCAACGATGGATCATAAGGTATGAGCACCTGAGGTGAGATTAAGATATATCTGATTTCCTTGTACGCTTTATCACATTCATGCGTCCATTTGAATTCATCTGCCTTGAGTAGATTCCGAAGAGGACGATCTTTCTTCGATAAGTCTGGAATGTAGGCCCCATAGTACGTTGCTTTGAACATTTATTACCCGTTTATTAACTCCATTGATTTCGTTGATTTTTCCAAATATGTGAAGAATGTTCACATTTTCAGCGGTTTTCTCCGTAGTTGAAACTTGGTTCGTTTTCGAAGTCATAGACCGACACACTTTAGCAATGTGACCCTTCTTGCTGCACTGATGGCACACAACATCTCGGAATGGGCACTTGATACAAGTATGTGTTTCACCACACCCATCGCACGTCTTCTGATTCTCGGAGCTTGTTAGTCGCGATAGCTTGGAGTTAGTTTGCGATTTTGACGCTTGGCCTCGATCGTTGCTCGTAGACCGCTACTTCTGAAACTTTTTATTTTATTTTTTAATGCTGGTTTTCCATATCCCAATATGTTGGTCGATTCTATTGTCGAATTGCTTGGCAATCCTGGATTCCTCACATCATTGGCTGAAGATCGTGTTGCTTCTAATGTGTGAGCAATTTTATATGCGTCATCGAAGGTTTCCGGATTTTTGGCGATTATTTCGTCACATGAATCGCAAGACTGAAGTCCATGCAACAACTGTTCGATATGCATACGATCGACCGCATCGCCATATTCGCACTTCGAAGCACCCTGTTTCAAGCGAAGGGAAAATTGGGCCACAGTTTCTCCCTTTTCTTGCTTCATTTGACGAAACTTAATACTTTCGACATATTTATTTGATTTACGATCAAAATGTTTTTTGAGAATTTCTATAATTCGAGCGTATGTGACGTTCTCGGGTAAATCAGGACTTGATAGCATTGTTCAGTTCAACGCCCATATAAACTCTAGCATAATTTGCATGATGTTCTCCTGATATTTTTCTCAGTGTGAGCGCCCAGTCAAATCGTTTGAAATAATCCTCAACTGTACTTCCTTCCGAAGATCGATATTCGCTTATCGAAAAAGGTGGTGGTCTTCCCGTCGGATTGGGCTCATTTCCATCGATGTTTTGTTGTCCTGCTTGCAGTTCAATCAGTGAAGATTTCAGATCTGTGACCAGCAACTGGGTGATTGTTTCCGTGAGTCTTAACTCTACCATGCCTTGTTGAATAGGTTATGTGCGATCAGCATGAACGAACGAACAGTCTCGATGTGTACCGAATTGGTGCGAGCAGCGAAAGCGATGCGCGAGACACTTTGTCGGTCAAAACACGATGGTATCAGTCTTATTTTCAGCATGAAACTTGTCACGAGCAAGCACAGACCTGCAGTCAATGATGAGTAACAAAGAATGTTGAGTTGCGAGAATATTGTACGGCGCGACCACACCGAAGCCACGAAAGTGAGTTTAGGTCCACTCTTGACGAAACGATGTCGGCGAAACTTTTGAAAGAACTGCGTGATGTTCTCTATCTTCTAACGATTTCACCAAAGATCCCACTTCTGACACCAAATGTCGTGTTTTGGGAATTATACAGAATAAACAATGACGATAACAGTTTTATTCCTTCGATTTATTCGTGGCAACAACTGAGGATAAGATCGCAGACAAAGATATTGCACAATGGAAAGAGTAACAAAAAAAGACGCGATTAACATATATAACACCTTTGTATCGCAAACTTGGTATTTTAACCTTGCCTTGTACGTATATTCTATAAATTTTAAAATTTGTATGGAGCAACATGAATCTATATGCTCTAAACGGTTCAAGCCATTCGTACAGTACAAGAAATCGCCTTCAGCTCCGTGTTGAAAAACCGCATCTAAGTCTTTTTAAAACAGGCATTCATTATTCCGGTATAAATCTATACAATTCTCTCCCGGTAGAAATAAAACCTTTAAAGGTTCAAAAATTGTTTATAGAGACTTGTAAATCTTTGTTAATGAATGGAGCGTATTATTCACTGAAAGAGTTCGTAGATAGGAAGGACTAAAACAGTTTGCTGGTGTCCTATCAAATTGTACTATTATTTTAGAACTATACTCTACTAGAATTTAACTGCTGACTTATTTTCTTTTTCATGTTTGACGGGAACCTACGCACGATCTTCTGCTGCCTCCTCCGTCCAATGAAAATTGAAGATTGAATTTTATCTTTCCTCTTTTTGTTCTTCAATTCTTAATAGTAAAATTTTGTATATTTATTGTAATATTATATTGGACGTATCCTTTTTTCCTCAACCGAGGACTAATGGATTGAATAATAATAATACTAATAACACAAATAGTTACTGGACGTGTCGTGAGGTGAGTACGCGTGCGTAGTTTCTCCGAACATATAGGTAAATTTCTTCCTTCTTTGTATTTGTGCATTTTCAGTTGATGTATGTGCTGGTGCTAACGAACAATGACAGGTTACCTGAAACAAATGCAGCTGAAAGCCAGTTCTAACTTTATGGAAGGCTTCGTTTTCTGCGAAGCTTGGCACCTACCACGCATTAAATTGATGATGTGTTTTTCGCGCATTAAGTGCGGTTGATAGGGATCTTCGGAACCACAGGTACTTGTAGTGGAAATATGTTTGCAGTTTGATCGTACATGCTAGAAAATGTAGTTATCAATTATCATTCAAAGCAATTTTAATTTCCTTTCTATTGCGAACCACGCGTATTCATAACAGACGTGGTTGTTAGCAAACGAACTATAATAATTGTAAATCTGTTGACACATCATTTTGGATAATTTTACGTTTTATTATTTTTTTAGGATGTTAGAGGCAGTAATCTGACATAAGTTAGTAAAACATTATATAACAGTTACTTAATCGCGTTCAAAAGTAAATATAAGAAATTCTATGCCTAACATAGGTGATATCGATTAAAATAGTTATAATGAAAGTAAATTTCGATTTAAGAATAATAATAATTTTATTAATAGTAACATACGTTTTTATATAATAAACAAACTTTGTTAGGTCGTAAGTGTTGAACAGATTCTAGTGAAATTAACGCAGAAGGAGGAATTGTTGCTTCGGGACAACCGGTGTTGGGCATCAGTTAGGTTTGTTGTGAGATGGATGTGGTGTATATAAGTACATATTTGCATATAAACATATATAAATGTGTGGGTATGTTTGTGTATGTGCATGTATGTGGGGATGCAATCCCCTTTCGGACGTTTCTCCAGGATACGAAGTGGAAACGACTACCCATATATTTTTCGGGGTGGACAAAATCTAGTATGGTGAGGGGCAACAATTATCGGCTTGAGGCACGAGGATAGTGATCCAGGAATGTCTCAATATTGGACAAACACAAGCATGGCTGGAACAGCTTTAATGGCTGTTACTGTTTCAGGCGAATGCAGTAGTCTTGTAATGATCAAATGTTGGGAAAATAATAAGCTATGACGAAAAATATAGTGAAAGGGCCGTTACGATAACATCACACACAAAACCACAGACAACGACAATCATTCAAGTTTATATGTCCACAAGTATCGCACAGGAAGTAGATATGGACAAAATCTACGAAGAAAAACAGAAATTATTATGTCAAGGGAAATGAAAATTTGATAATAATGGGCGATTAAAACGCAGTAATAGGAAAGGGAAGAGAATGTTACGTAGATGGGACCTATGGACTTGGTGAGAGGTATGAAAAGGGAGCCAAGCTAGTACAACTTTGCATTGATTACAAATTAGTAGTGAAGAATACCTGGCTCAAGAATCATAAAGGAAGACGGAATGCACAGGCGTGTACCAATTGGACTACGTAATGGTGAGACAGATATACAGGAATCAGGTGCTGGACTGAAAAACCTACCCAGGAGCAGATGTGAACTTGGACCATAATCAGTTGATTATGAAATGCAGTCAGAAAATGAAGATACTCAAGAAAGGAACTAAAACAAAGATATGGATTAGAAAAACATAAACAACAAGATATTAAGAGAAGATAATATAGAAATGAGAAAGAAACAATATATAGACGGTAAATAGACACTCTTGAATAAAATATGACTAGAGAAACCAATAAAAAAAGAATAGCTCGAAACAATAGGAAACCATCTTGGATAACACAAGGAATAATGAAACTGATTGCTGAAAGGCATAATTATAAAAATGCGAGTGATGTTAATGGTAAAGAGCAATACAAACGCTTGAAGTATGAGATAGATAGGGAGTACAAAGCAGACAAAGAGACTTGGCTCTAAGACAAATGCAAAGCGGTTGAAGATTTCGTGGTGAAAGCTAAAATATAAGCAGTTTATAGGAAACTAAAAACAAATTGGGAGAGACGAAAAATATAAGCAAATAACATCAGGAGAGCGGATAGGAAGCCAATTATGGATAAAGAAGAAAAGGCAGAAAGATGGAAAGAATATCTAGAAGAGCTGGTAGAAATCTAAATCAGTCAATAACATAAGAAGAAGAAAAGGGTCGGGACCGCAAAAAAGAGGTATTTACTTACGGTATAAGTGCGAATATTAGGGAATGTTCGTGTGGAGCGAAACGTGGGTGGTAGAAGATGCAGAACGGAAAAGAATAGAAGCCTTTGAAAGGCGGTGCTATAGGATAATGCTGAAAATCAGATGGGTGAATAGAGTAACTAACGAGGAAGTTCTAAACAGAATAGGGGAAAGCGAACAATATGGAGGACATGAGGGACTTATAAAATTAAAGGGAACTGTGGGGTAAGAACAGAATATGGAGGTGAAGGATGAAATACACTAAGGAGATTAGGGACAATGTGGATTGCTTCAGGTATGCGGAAATGAAAAGGCTTGCGGAAGAGGGATGAGAATGGAAGGTTGCATCAGATCGGCTCAAGTTTTTAATAAGTCACAAATTTTAATTATAAACCAAAAATAAATGCCATTAGTTTTGATTACAAAAATTTATTAACGTTCTTCGGCACATTCTTCTATAAAATAATTTAATTGAAACATTTGATTCTCAATTACATAATATAAGAAGGCAATTTGTTACAAACATCCCTTAATCTACTGTACAAATTTTCACATGGTCATAAATATGAACATTTTTATATATTATAGAATAATTATTTCTTATTGTATACGTGTGACGAACATGATTCTAGAATGCATCAACTCACGTATGGAACTTGCCAAACCTCCCTTCGCTTTGCTTATCGTCTGCATTTGGCAACGTATGTGAGTCGTAGCGACCATTTTGATAATCAAATTTAGTTCCAAGTTATAAACGTTGACACGTTGAAATTTGTTTTCACCTGTGTGTCAAAATAATTATTGTTACAATCTTAACATTTAATTTTGCATAGCACATTATTTTATTCTTTTATTGAAATTTGACTTTCAGTTGAGTTAAATAATATTTCAACTTTCTTTCCTGTTTTAAGTCATATTCTAATTCATAAGTGATAAAGGGTATTCGTTTCAGTACAATGTTTAGTATTCTCTGTTGTTATATTTTCTACGCGGGTGGTTATTATGTCCGTGATGCCCCCGTTCTTGTCGAGCCTCGCCCACATAATAGCACGTGCTGAAATAATACCCTCTTCAACCCTCTGTGAGAGAAGGCTAGTCACAGCCCTCTTACTACCGTCAGTGCGAATAAAAAAAATCGCGATCTTCAAAAGGTTGGTTCAAGACCACACATTTCTTAAAGTTTCCTTTAATTTCTTCGAACGATGACAATCCTGCCATTTCCACTGAGACTTCTTGCTCGTTAATTCATAAAGAAGCTGTGAGATTTTCGCGAATCGAACCACAAAACGCCGATAAAAGTTACAGATCCCGAGGAACCTTTGGAACCATCTCTGATATTTTGGTACAGGCATTAATTGCAGTTTGTCCATTTTCTTGGACACTGAACGTACGCGTTTCCTGAAACTGTATATCCAGGAAACTTAACTTCCAGGTGGCAGAACGAGGCCTTACTCTAAACGGCATTGAGAACAATTTCCGAAACCTTGCGTGTCTATGTGACGCATATGATCCTCAAAACGATCACTAGCCACTATCATATCGTCTGTACAACACCAAGTGATCCCCTAATATATCGCCATAGCCAATATCCTGCCGATTTACAAAAATCTTACTGCTGACTGTTAGCACGAAGGGAAGGAGTTAATAATTCATTTGTTTCCCAAGCAGACTGAAATCAGACAATTTTCGGGATACTTTATATACTACTTGATAGTCCTCCTTAGTTAAACCCAAGCAGCTAATCAACTTACTCCCGTGTAATTTCCTCCTTAACAAAGTATCGATACGTACCGGCGCCACGAACATGGCAACTAAATGCTTATTCAGACGACGTGCATCCAGGCATAGGCGCAGAGAGCCATCGGCCTTTGTCAACCTTAAAGGGCTTAATTTCCTTTCGACTACGTCCATCTCAATTGATTTAAATTTTTTCAACCTCTCTGTTGTTATATGGCGAAATGGCGAATGTGGTTTGGTTTCGGAATTTTCGGAATTTTCCGGGAACATCGTTGAATATGTGGTCATCCCTATTCAAAACCCGAAAGAATTCATCTCTCTGTAACTCATTCAACTCCTCCTTTTTCCTGATCGCGTCATATATCATATATTTCGGCTCTGCGATCCCCGCAGTCCTGGTTTCTCCGTCTCTAGGGCGCCAGGTAGAGAGAGGGAGGACTCAATTCGCCGCCCCTCGCTGTCCGCCTTAGCCTCGTGCATCCATTGAAGCCTCAGAACTAGACTCGTAAATAAGGTTAGCATTACGATGCAATGAATACTACATTTCTGACCTTGCAGGTTCACTACTAAACTCAACTGCTGCCTGGTTCTTTCTTCCCAGCGCTGCGTAAACCTTAATTCCCACTACTGGCAAGACTCCGCTACAGGTGGGCGTGTTTCACACTCAATACTGATGTAGTTATCTGATGCGCCGGTATCCAAAAATACCTGAACCATCCTAACCCCATACACGGAAACGTCCAACGATAACTGCTTTCCCATGTGGCTATGCTCAACTCCCGAGAGCTTACATGTTTCTTCACCTCAATCCTCTGCAAATACCAACACAGGTAGCAAAGTTGTCCTAAATCCGTTCCCCAATCTGTTCTCCGGGGTTGATTCAGCCATTTACTTCCGATGTTCTCTTCCAAGGTTGGAAGCGCGCGAAATGGCGCTCCAAATCGCAACAGCTTGGATATTCCTGGCCACCACTCCTCTCCACTCAAACACTTCTCACATGACCGTCTCCTTTCCCCACTTACATTCATCTCCTCTCGCCGCTCACAGACGTCTCATTCCAACTCTGTACTGTTTTTTCCGATCATCGCAAAGTTATCCCCACTTCCGAAGGGTTTTCCAATAATTTTTACTGTCTGGGCCTGACCGTTGCTCCAGGTTAATGACACTCCAACATCACAACATTTGACATGTTTTTGGAACCCGCCGATATTCCGCACACAATAGCAAGGCTGGCTACAATAACCGACCTGCCCACGTCTTACTAAAATTCACAGAAAGGCTGAAGGACGAATTCACGTATTACAATTAATACGGCTGTAAAGGAAGAAGTTTGAAGTTTTTGAGAAGTTCAGGGAGTTTAAGATGAGTATAGGACGGGGTGTGGGGATACAATTAAAAGGTTAGTTTAAAGATAATTGGAAATTTATGTGCAAAAGAACTTATCTAGTAAAAACGTCAATGAAGAAAATATTTACTCAATTTGAAGTTCGGCGAAGCACTCAGATCTAATACAATCTCAGGATAAAACCGTGGGCGATACCCTTCCTATTTACGACTGTTACACTTTCATATACTGTACTGTGGTGTGCGTTTGCACCCCACACATATATTTATATATTAAAAGAAAAATTTCCCCTTTTATATTAATTTATTAATATATGTATAGATAATTATAATGAAGGAAGGTAGGCTGTTTGCAAGGCCAACGGCGGGCAAGGAACAATCGCGTTTCTTAAAATTAAATTAATGTCCAATTGACTATATCGATAGCCAGGAAAGAGGAAGAAAATCTGTACCACTTATGACAGGTCAGTCCTTGGGACAAAGGCCTGAGTTAGCGACAAACATCCGGTTACTACAATAAAGATCAGGCCTTCCCGGAATTATAAGGGACGGATCTCGGCCTGCTTCTTAGGCCATCCTTGGGAGAAATTTCACACATGCAAGGCAGAAAAAGGCGGGGCATGAATTTATATAAGACGGTGAAAACCAGATTTAGAGGACATTTTTAGAGAGTGGACTAGAGAATACAATACGTTTGGAGGAGAGATCAGATGAGAGATTTACATTACGTTATTGAGGAGTAGTGGACGCAGCAACATTATTATGAGTAGTGGACGTCAACAGGAAAAATAAATTATGCTTAAGAAGAGATGGCACGAGCATCGAAGCAGCGGAGCACCGTCATCACCTGACCGAAGAAGAGATGCAGCATCATCACCAGATCCAGAACTACAAGTCGGCGATGTAAACGATTATGTTTCTCGCTCCTGGCTTGATTGAGTTATTTAAAATTTTCGATGCCCACTTTTTGTTTACACCCACATATGCACATTATATTCATGCTCTCCGGTGAGTTTTAGTAAGCAGCCAGCCCTAAAGTTTAATAATGTATATATGATTAAAATTGTTAATTTTTATATATAAAACTCCAATTTATCTTTAATAATTAAATAATCACCCTGTCACCACAGTACACAAAGTAAAAAAGTATAATTGACCGATCGCATTGCGGTGACACTTAAGAGTTTCTTCCACCGGGAATAGGGCGATTACGGTCGGTTGATAGTGTGAGTATGACACAAATATAAAATTATTATAATAATACTTTCAAATGAAATAAATAAATTGATCTCATTACGTCTTTTGGTATATGGGCCAATCAAAAGGACATTGAATACAAGGATTTAAGAAAATAAGTATAATTTTAACCTTTCAGCTTGCAAACACAACCTTATTCTTAAGCATTGTTTTAAGAACGTTAAATCTAGACCAGACCAGGACTTCCCCCTTTCCGAGCGGGTGCTCTACTACTAATCTAGTCCGAGTCAGTTAAGGGACAGTTATTATTTCAATGCAGAATCCTAATTCTTCTTTCAAGTGTGGATTTTAGATACTTAAATTGAGGTAATTGTGCTATAACAGTACATCTATTATTAATAAGTATATGGTGCAAACAGATTAATATGATTTTAACCTTTATTTCCTTCGCACGTGTTATTATTAGTCATTACCATTAGATCCGTTGGAAGAACCAAGAATCGCCTTGTTCTTTTAGACAAAGGAAGGCAAGCAATGCATTGTTAATCTAAAAAGATAAATATTTACCATTAATATTCTAACATCTCTTGAATTAAAAAGAAATCATGTGTATACTGGGTTTATTATTCTGATAATATTCTGCCCTTCTTGAGTCATTAATCATGGCACATCCGCATCCTCACTGGATGCCAGCTACCATGTTGCGTGTTCCATGGTGTATTTGCATCCTCTTTTATCAGCCTCTTGTCTTGATGTCTTGACACACACACACACACAATTGACTGGGCTTATGGACGCTGGCGCCACTCTGCCGTCTATGTCCACCCTCGCATCAGATGGTCACAGATGGCGCAACAGTCCGAAATAAGAGAAACTTTCTTCAAGAAAAACTTCTCCTTCCACTTACAAAGTTTAAAATATTCAAAGCAATCGTTTCTAGCATGGTCGGTCGAAATATGTAGAAGTTATTGCAAAAGTTTATAAATTTGAACTTTGGTGTTGTTCATTGTTAATACTTTAATTTGTACACCCGTTATTGTAACGTACATGGGTTAATTCTAAAGACTGTGGTTATCTGAAACCCATATTCATTGAAACCTATGATCAATAGGCCACATGACAAATTTATATATTATTTTATTGACCCCGAAAACAACAATAGAAACAAATGCGCTGAGTAACGTTAGACTTATTGAACTATTATACTGAAGTACTGTCTTTATTTTTTTACGTCATCCTGAACTATTTCTCTGTATCTAGAGACAGAGATTTCACTGTCGTAGTTTTTTTCTTCAAATGTTTTTCTCCTACACATTTAATATCACAATTACCCCATAAAGAATATAACCTCAAAAATATCTATGTCAAAATTTCTACAAAACAATCACCAAAGTTGAAAAGACAATCATGTTCTTCCGATGATTGAATCTTATGTAATGTTAAAAGAATTATGTGGCGTACTCAAGTAATACTAAGGATTACGCATGGATTTGAGACTGTCTATTGTACAGTCAGCTGCGAGACCATACTTTGCTGTTCAGACGAGTTACCACTTCTGTATTACTTCCTAATTTACTCGTACCTGCATATGGGAATTGTGAGAATTGATGTTCCTTTAAATTTAAATATTATAAATATGCAAAACTGACAAATAATGAAGACTATGGGCTTAATATAAAGGCTATGTTTAGTATAAAAAATTAAAAAGAAATAAAGTTAAAAGTACTGGTCGTAGTAAATTTTACTAAAATTGTAAAGTTTAATATTGACCTATTTAATTGTCTTTAATGTGCGGCATTTCAGAATTTTTTTGCAACGAGACTTCCTGTTTAAAATAATACTCTTGATGTCAAAACTATGATTACTTTTAGAATAGTGAAATGAGTAAGAATTGCTTCCATTTGAATTAAGCCCAATGCCATGAAAATTAATTTAGACGATCAGAATGGCAAAAGCTTCACTGATGTCCCAAAATTTGGCTATTTTTATAATGAATAAATAATTCCTCTAATGAACTGGAGGGATTTTATATTTAATTTAAATCAAAATAAACTATTTGGTTAGATTAACTAAAAACAAATTAAATTTATTCACAGAAAACAAAAGTAAACAACAATTACAAAACTTAAGGTCTAATTAAAATATTTACCACGACTATCTCAGTATATAATCAATCTCACAAGTGTCATTTTGTGGGTATTTATGCAGCATGACACATTTCAGACAGTTGCACAGACTCACACCTGATTTTCCTTTGTGAAACGGGGGCTTCCTCTGCCGTCGGTGTCTGGTCTTCTATCCAGGATTACGTGCACGGGGCTCCTTCTGCTCACTGCCGTCTATCTTCTTTTCAGTTTGTCCCCAGATTAGATTGCAAACTTCTCTAATCTCAAGCAACTTCTTCCTAATTTCTGATGTTCGCCAAACTCCAAACTATACCTCCCATCTCATCTCCACCTTCCAACTTCCAAATTTCATTCCTGACTGCAGCAACTTCTATTCCATTCCACGACTGCCCAACTTCTTCGTCCTTCATATGTTCATGTCCGACTACCGTGCCGCGGATCAAACACCACGCGCCCTTCATACTTCTTCCTTCTTCAAATGTCCACGACCAACTCTCCCATCCATCATCACAGGTAATCTCGTTCATTCACCCCACCTTGAGATGCAAGGCGGATCGCTTGACCTTCAGTCTCCAATTAAAATCCAGCTCCCTAATTTCCGTAAAGGGAAGCGCCTTCCAAAATTCCCGGGGTCACGAAACTGGACTCAAGTACCAGATTTTTAAGTCACCAAACGGTGATTTTGGCACGTTCGGTATTCCGTGGCGCCTTGGTGTTTACTTGTATTAAGTGGCGAATTCTTCACCCAGTGATGAAATAAATTGGCGATTGCAAAATACACTCGTTACAATCTGTTTTAGAAAATTGTTCGTTATACATAGCGTCAGATATACATTTTCGTAGTTGTCCGAGTATCGACTCGGTCTAGCAAAGTGGTGGAGCACTCGTAAAGTAGAAGGTCCCGCTTCCATTCTGATCTTCTAAATTCAGCCTAATTCTTATGGATGTGGCTTAATTGGAAGCGATTCTTCTGACTTTGAATTAAAATCATGCGAAGTTGATTAATTTGCATATTGTCGATTGTTCCCTGATGTCCTAGATTAGGACTGTGAAGAATGTGACTAGTAAATCATATGGATGGAGAGATCTCGGAGCTGTCCCTGAACAGACTCGGACTAGACTAGCGGTAGGGCACCCGCCCGGTCCGGTCGAGATTTATCTATTTTAACGTTCTTAAAACAATGCTTAAGAATAGGATTGTGTTTGTTAGCTGAAAATTTAAAATTATATTTATGTTCTTAAATCCTGGTACTCAATGTCCTTTTGATTGGCCAATATAACAAAAGCCGCAATAAGAACAATTAATTTATTTCCTTTGAACGTTTTATTATAATAATTTTCTATTTGTGTCATACACGATCCAATTTCTTACCTCTTAAGAAATTTTCCAATGTATGGGTATGGTTTAAAGAGATGGTGACAATACTTATTACTATACCACTGGGTGCCCGACGTTTCCAGTGGTACACCAGAACAGGATATAATTAGAAAATAATTTCTTTATTTTTAACCTTTTACCTTTTCAAGAAACCAATCCCGACGGAGTGTTTTTCATAAAAACCAACATAGCGACTCATAGTAATTTAATCTTGTCAAGAAGTCACTAAAAAGACTCTAAAGTTGAGAGAGCGAAAATATCCCCGCTTCTTTA
This sequence comes from Eucriotettix oculatus, assembly GCA_034510155.1. Lineage (NCBI taxonomy): Eukaryota > Metazoa > Arthropoda > Insecta > Orthoptera > Tetrigidae > Eucriotettix > Eucriotettix oculatus. The sequence continues at coordinate 9,860,339 of CM067378.1, read as the reverse complement.
ATGGAGTTAAAGTTGTCCTGGTACTTTAAGGGAGACAAGAATACACGCGCTGAGAAATACGCCCCATGCTTTAACGAAATAAAAAATTCTCCCTGCACCTCAATAGAGTCACGAATACTCCCGGTTCATATGCTGTTATTTATATACTTCCTTCAATATAGCCACAGCAATCATCAAATCAAGAAGACAAAATTTAACATTACGTCAACGCGCTTCGTAACGGGAACTTTCAAATCTTGTGCGTGAAAATTATTTCTAAATTATAGCACAAATTATGCTTAATTTCATCAAATAAATGTAAAAAATCGAAAACCACCAACTCTGAAATAAATTATGTATAGTGTTAATTGTTTTTAATTTTCACTTGAAATTTCGTCAGTCGTTTTTGAAAGTATACTAAATTATGATGATTAAAAACTCATCTATTTCCTAAATTTAGTATTACAGAGTATAATTGGTGAATGATTTCCCGTAGTTCCATAAAAAGGTCATCTTATAAGAAGTAAATGGTTGCACTGAAACTTTTGCATTTAAAATGGTTTTCGTATTGATGGTCTCATCCTCCCATGCGTTCCTGGTGACCGTATTGCAGAATATAAGTAATTAAACATGAGAATGTAACCAGTTAGCACCCATATTGAGCGAAAATAAATGTGGTATCTTCATTTGTCTTCCTTCTCATTTCTTTGGCGACGTCACAAACTTATACAGTCTGACATATTCGCTTTTCTTTAACTATTATCTACTTCTACGTTTGTGTTACGGGTTTCTCTTTTCTCCTCCGCTCAGGGTAAACACATAACCGCTAAAACTATTTGTGTTCACTTTTTCACTGCGTGATCCACGGCAACATACTCATTTAGCTTTTTCTTTCCACCAAATAATAGGAGTAATTCCGACGTTTTTAATTTCTGGAGGACAAAGAAACGTAACATTTTGTTGCATGTCTGAGCATGCGACGTCAAAGTAGACATGTTGTTGCTAGGGATAAAAACGCAGCTCTTTAATCCATATGGATGTAGGGCTATGTTCTCATTTACACAAAGCAAAGTTCCTGTGTGAATTAATTTTATGGAATTGCACGTATGGTAAGTCTATAATTAGTGACTCCAACAAGTTTAATTGGCGTCGATGAACTTAATCCTTTTGGAATTTGTCAATTTCTGCATCCAAGGTTTTAATGGATTACCAGCATGCTGTCGAGATTTTTGACTTCAACGTGTGTTTCTGAATTCAACAACAAGTATAATGTTCGCAGACGCGCATAGTGTTACGAGCAATGCCTGGCGCTGCAGGAAAGAACAGTTCGGCCACTCTAATACAAGCGGCAAGGAGCAGGTAGTAGCAGTGACTCCGCTCACTGTAATGTTCCAATATAATTCAATGGGTTCACGATTCCACTGGCTACGTCAAGCGCGAGAGGTGAGGCGGTACAGCTCGAGCCGCTGAGCCAGCCGCTCACCACCGACCCCAAACAATTGTTTGCCCCCGGCAAGGACTCTAAAAACTCTCGTACCCTACATAATGCACAATAAAATGGACATGGACAATATAATTTTCGTAAATAATAAATTATTTAATTTGTTTATTAAATATTAATAAAATTAAAGGAAGAAATTTTCTTTACTTTTTTATATAAAATAATTATATTAATATTGAGTAATCCCAACTTCGAGAATATTCTGGAATATCGCCAATTTATTTTAATTTGTGACTGATTTTCTAATTGCAATACTGTCACTTACTTGTAAATAGATCGCAAGAAACTTTCATAAAAGCACGAACTACCTGCAACTGATCCAATTACGCACGTCACGCCATAATACAAATTTTACCTAAGTAAAACGCAACAACACAATTCATATAGGTGTCGCAATAAAAATCCATTTTGTTTCTCATTAAAAACGTGAAATCCATTTTTCATATATATTGTAACATGAAAAGTTACACACAACAACTAAGATTAAATATGAAATTAATAATTCACATTTCAATTACAAAGTAAAAAATTTATTTAATCCTAGTTCTTGTTTGCAAATCATAAGTACAAACTTATTGAATTGTTAAAAAAATATGGCAAGTTGTTTACTGTCTAATCTGGCAAAATTTTAAACTTGCTTAAAAATATCAAAGATAAAATTAATAATTTCGACGGACAACATGCTTTATATAAAATTAACTGTTTAGATTGCAATTCCTGTTACATTAATAAAACCAAACTATCATTAAAAACGCGCTTTAATGAACATACAAATAATTAAAAATATTAAAATGCGTTGCCTTAAAAGATTCCTATTGTCACTCAAGAAGAGAATCTCCGCTTAAAGCTTGCGTCACACTTGTGCGTGACGGACCGCAGCGGAATATAATTGGTGCGGGTGTTGATGTCACACTTTACGGGTGCGGGACGTTTAGTATCTGGATGATTCACAAAATTAAAGGAACTAGATCATTTTATTGTTTTATAAATAATAACGAAAAAGTACATATATTTTGACAATTCCCAGGAAGAAGGAGTTCATTTCAAGAGTGCAAAGTTTAAGAGCCTATAAAAAATATATTGGAGAATATACTCGCTTGGAATTCATCACGGTGACCAGACGCGCAATTATCATGACTGTTAAATCAACATTAAAAACACATTTTACAGTTTTGTATTAATTAACTAGCTCAGGGAAATAATGTCATTTTATATGATTGTTATTTAAATTTATTTTTATTATTTCTGTATTTCATTACGCTCTTCGAATTAAACAATACATAATAATGCAATAATATTTATCACAAATTTTTATATAATATATTATGTTGCTATCAAAATATTTTCTTAGTTTAGCGTGTATAAATAATTAAAGGTTTAAATTTATATTTCCTACAGGGGAATAGGCAACTTCGTGTTCACAGAGTGCATGAAAAAAGTTTATTACGCAAGTAAATAGAGGCTTAATTTGTAGGCCGGAATTTACTGAACACGATAGAGTTGTTTTGAAAGTCCTGAATAATTCATAAAATCGTAGATACCTACGAACGCGAAAAACGGCGAGCACCCTAAAACAAGAGGGTTGGTCAGTTTTGAACCAAACACAATATAAATGAAACAAGATTAGTTTTGAACTGCAAAAACAGGAGGAAATGTACCAAGTAAATATTAATTTTTCTGATGACCAATCAATTTTCTGGACCACTTGGCATAAATTGACAGAGATTCAAACATTGTTTTCAAAAATTTTTAAATGATTCGTTTATGTACATATTATTTAATAAATACTACAAAATTTGGAAATAACCCATGCATTAATAAATAATCAGCATTATCAAATTGTAATTTTAAAATCAACATATTTAGTTTACCAATGATGCTAGTTTATTACTTGATTAAGATTATAAAATTGATAATGTTCCAATAATAATCCCCTTACCCCTTCCAATAATCTCTTGGCGTGTTGCGTTTTACCCGCAGTATTGAGCGGCTACCTCAGGACGGTAAACGTACCCGCCGCCGCAACCGCACAAGTGTGACAGATCACATTTAAATACATGTGTTATCTCATCCGCTCAAGTGTGACACTAGCCTAAGGGTTCTGTATCGTAGACGGCCTCGCTGACCACCCTGCCTATCGGTAAATGTTACGTCCGACCGCTCGTCGCTCGCCGCCTTTATCGTGCCTGAGGCCTATAACAGTGGAAGTCTAACACGGCTAAATGGATTACAGTTATTGAAGCAGCGTTCCATTTGCGATTATTCACGTCGTATAATAGGATATATAATTGCGTCCTCGTTAACTTTAGACAATATAGCCGACGTCGTTTACATCCCCGCCTCTTCACAACAATTTTGAAGAGGAGGATAATTAACGCCTTTGGTGAGTCGACCGAGAAGAGATTTCGTCTTTTACTACTGGGACCATCAGGAACTGATGTCACTGATTCTAGATAGAATACGTGCCCTATCAGCAGGACAGCGCAGCGAAGAAGTTTTGCGCACACCGTTTTTCGAGATCAGAGCTGAACGTATCCGTGGAATTTTGGCGCTAAGTCAGTCACAGGCCATATATGTTTCAGTCGCTATAGCAGGGAAAAGTACATGAGTTAATGCAGCCGCAGCTCGATTACATATCTCAGTTTTTATTACAGCATAAACGTTCTTCGATTTCTCCCACAATTGTTGGACCTGAAAAACCAGCAACCACATATTGAGAAACATATTGAAATGAATAGGCTGGCATTATTTATTTAATTGCAATATTAATATATTAAAAAATATAATATATATATATATGTGTGTGTGTGTGTCACAAATCTCTCTGCAAGCCTTTTTAATACATCTTCCTCACTTCTTTCATTCCTAACCCAAAGATGGCAGGGTTGGATATTGACCAATCTGATTGATCGTTACTATTCTCTGGGAAGACAACTTTGCCCCTCTTCCCCGCGGTTTTCGGGGAAAACACCCCCCGATGCCGCCAAATGTCACCATAGTTGGGAAATACCGCAGGCACGCCGTGATGTCAGGGTTTTATTACCCCTGGCTCAAATACTGTATCCTTTCTTTTGACTCCGCACCGCCAAAGTCCGAGCAGATGTGTTAGACCGTTACAATATAAGGCATTACACCGCGATTTCAGGTCCTCCGATGTATTTCGTTTTGCACTGTATAAACTGCCAAAGCGGAATTCGAGCACATTTTGGTACTAGTTGGACATCACGTTCTTAATGGGTCAGCCCGTTGCATGTAATTTAAAAGTAGGACGGACCCTGGCGGTTGTGTAGGTATATTACAGTCATGAAGTCAATTCCCCTACTCCATGGTTTTCATATACACTTCATGATCGCTACATTTTTACGACGCTCGTTTTGGTGCAAGCTTGCTATCAAGTTCCGATGGCGGAGGAGGATATTGAAAAACAGTAGTAATTGCGCCTTTTTAGTAATTAATTTGGCACGGGAGATTGCGTGTGGCCAAATTTTTGACCATGAGCTTGTAACACGTATAAAATTTCGGATTATGTTCTGTTTTATTCAGATAAATTAATTTAACAATATGAAGCATTCCGTAGTGAACAGTCCTGACGTATTCGCAAGGCAGGCACCCTTCCGTGGAAAAACCCGACAAGACAAACAAAACCATAACTTGTAGCCTGACAGGTGCAGTCTTTGTCTCAAAGGTATTTGTGTCTCACCGAAAAACCCAGGTCCCCCAGAATTGCTAGGGTGGCCTCTCCAAAAATTTGAATTGGAGGACCTGGGAAAAATAGAAAAAGCAGGGAGACGAATCACGTTTGAGGAGAGGTTAGTTCGAGGTGGAGAGGACCTCGGAAAAGGCATTCGGAAAAGAAAGTTGGAGGTGAGAGAACAGCACGAGATTCTGAGCTGGGAGGAGAAGCGGCCTGGCTGCAATGACAACAACGAAACTACACCAAAATTTGAGGCTTGCCGCCTGCCTCTATGGCTACGCTGACCCGGAAGCTGCCTTTGTGTAAAACCCAGGACTGCCGGTCAACAAAGAAACTTGGAAAGACGCATGTAAAGTAAACCAAGGCAATAATCTCGCTCTGCTATGTGTATAAACACGTGATAAGCCCTGAGTGAAAGTAGATTGTATTTACTAAGTCTATTGCAATATTATTTCTGGTTAGGGCTCAGCTAGGAAAATTAAAATGATTAAATTTAAATATTGAAATCTTGCTGAATATTTTAGTTTTGTTAAGAATAAAAACTGTTAAAATTTCAAAGTAGATATTTATTGGGGCTCATCCATCTAAACATAACTAACTTTTAATATATTTATGAACAATAAAAATCCCACGTCACAAGCTTAATAATATGCTATAGGGATGCACGACTATAACATAGCAACCCATGCTCGGGTTATGAGCGGCCATTGCAGTGCGGCTGAATAGATGTATGATAAGGCATTACGTATGCGGGGTGAATATTTCATCGAGACAAATGTTACGGCCGAGCCTGCACCATTTTAAAACAAGTTACCTGCTGTAATGCTCGCCATTAAACCACTGCTGATCTCCCGCCATGATAGAAGAAAAGCTTTTGTGCATTCGAAGTGGTAAGTGGCAAAGTTCGTCTTTATGCCAGAAATTCTAAATGTCCTCGATCCACTTTTCCTATATCTTTTCGCATACTCAGTTGAATATCGCCTCAGAACTATCTCATTTCGTTTTTTTTTTCAGTACTAGATATCTCCTTTATGGAGCGGTGTTGCGTTATTTTCCACGTCGACTTTCGGGACGGCAAAGAAACGTTACATTTTGTTTCATCGCTGACTTTGCAACGGCAACACAACTATACGCATTTTAATTTTGATTAATAATTCCCGAAATAATTTAGTGAGTTTCAGAATTTTTTTCAGAAACGATAGTGTTGGCGCATTATAAATCAAAGTCTTTTGTAAAACTATCTTTCGATGCTAGTTCAAAGTGGCTTTGTTGTATATTGTGTGTCATAAACCCAGATGGAATTCAAAGCCCTGTTTCGTATAATTTATGCACACTATGCGCTGCAAAAGTTTCGTATTCAGGAAAATTCAGCTGTAACTAATGTAATAAAATAGTTAATAAAATAAAAGTATGGATAAAAGGTTATTTGTACTAACCATAAGCCATTATTAAGTACTTAGGCCCGAAGAAATGCTTACCAACTTTTGAAACCAGCAGACTGCATAGATATGGTCTAGTTATGGTTTTGACGTTGTATATTAAATATTCACATCATTATAATTCAGATGACTGCCTTTAAGTGCCACACAATTAGTGGAGAAAGCAAAACGGAATAGTGTTGCACCAGTGGCGGACCCAGCAAAATAATTATGTAATGCGAAGTCTCAAAGTGGCGCTTCTTCATACACGAAATTATAGTATACGTTTTATGCAGTTGCTTACCCACATTTATGCTCCACATACTTGACATTCCGAGGAAAGGGAATGTAATTTTTATCATCTATAAGACCGGATAAATATCTATGAAGTGAAAAATTATACAAATATTTAATGTTTGACAACTTTTATTTAAACAGCTATTTTACAGACAGTAATCCGTTTTAAAAGTTGATAAAAGGAGAACTAATTTTATAAAAAAAAACGTAGATCACCACTTTTATAGTTCTGCACTTATATTTTTTTATTAAATCGGAATAATTTTATTTTTGGACAGTATCATGTTCTATGAACGAAATTCCAAGACAAGATTTTTCCAATACGTACTTTACAGAAATTATTTTTATGTTGTATAAAAATGACCATATATCATTAAATTTTGAAAGTTGTCTAAACCGAATAATCAAATAATTCTCAATTGTGTCAATCATGGTCTAAAAAAAGTTCATTTTAAATAATTTTTCCGAACTAGTTGGTGACTCATCTTCAACTTCGTCCTCAAATAATCTATTCTTTCTTCGAGATCGGACTGGCTTAAAAGTGGCTTTTCACCGCCCTAGGTGCCACTTATTTACATTGAATGCAAGAAATTTTATTGCCCTTAGTTTGAATTTAAAGGTCCCTTATTATTTCTAGTCTACGTAAATGACTTAGCTTCAGGCATTAATTCTCAGGTGCGTCTTTTTGCTGACGACTGCGTAATATATCGGAAAATAAAAACTGTGATCGATGAAGAACTTCTACAAAAAGATTTAGACACAATAATAGATTGGGCACTTGTTAATAAAATGAAAATAAATTGTAACAAGAGCAAGGCAATAAGCTTTTGTAGGCGTCGCGTAGAAATAGTACTTAATTATAAGCTCAGCGGTAATGAAATAGTACAAGAAAGTAACTGTAAGTATTTGGGTATATACTTGAGCAGTAATATGGGTTGGGAATATCAAATAGACCATGTGACTAGGAAAGCATGGAAAGCACTTCATTTCGTCATGCGGATTTTAAAAAAAGCAAACTGTGAAACACGGGAACTTGCATACAAATCTCTCGTGCGTCCAGTACTAGAATACGGCTGTATTTGTTGGGATCCGTTCCGAAAATATCAGGTCGAGGCACTGGAAAGGGTACAGAGGGGGGCGGCAAAATTTGTTAACCGGTGTCCTGGTCACGGAAACGAGAAGGTTCGTCAATTAGGGTGGGATATGTTAGAAAAACGACGACAAAATTTACGTCTCGGGGCTCTTTTTAAAGCGTACGCAGGCCAACAATCCTGGAAAGATATTGCATCAAAGTTTTTAGAAGTAAATTATTTCAGTAGAGGGGATCATCATTGTAAAATTGGGCAGTGTAGCTTTAAAACCGACGTTGGGAAATTTTCATTTTTAAATCGGACTGTAAGGGATTGGAACAATTTACCTGCAGAAGTTTTCGAAACATTCCCTGCCAATAGCAACGTGTTTCAGGGAAGAATTAGGAAGTGTAGTGAAGTGCAAGTGTAGTGAAGTGTAGTGTAGTGCGACGAAACAATATATGAATAATGGGTACTTTTTTTATCTTTTTTGTTAGAATTTAATTTAATTTATATTATATTAGTGTAATTATTATCTATAACATATTTTATTTTTAAGTTTATTTTTCGTAACTGCCACCGAGTGCTACTCAATTGCAGTATTAATAAATTCAATTAAAAAAAAAAAGAAGTACACCGTGCGCCCGAAATGCTGTGAAACTGAACTTTTCGTTGAGCCGTAGCAGATTAAACAAAAATCTTAAACAGTGCAATTGACCAGTCAATTGTCAGCAGGCAGTGTTAAGTAGTGGATGTGCGACCGTAGTTGTTCAAGTTCCTTGTTTCACGAAATAGAAATGGTGCAATGAGCAGTGATTTGGTTTCAGGTTTTACTCGGTAAAACGAGTCCATGAAAATAGTGTACGGCAATAATTGTCTAAGTCTGTCACGAGAGTTTGAGTGGTTCAAACGCTTTAAAGGGGGAAAGGTGTCGCTCGTGGACAATGAGACATCAGGGCGTCCAATTTGTTCTTTTGCAACCTGCAGAACTATCACTTAAAAACTGAGAATCTCTAAAATGAGTGTTGAAGACATTCACCGAAAGGTTTCGGTGAATAGAAAAATGTCTGCAAAGTTTGCCCGGACAAAAAAAACGCATCGGCGTCAACCGCAACTAGATTGAAATGAAAAACGGACAAATTCATTTTGTAAAAAATCATTACTAATGACGAGACTCGTTATGAATACGAACCTAGTAAAAAACGAAAAAGTGAATAATTCACCGCAGAAAGACCAAAGAAGTGAGAATAACAAAATCAAAAGAGAAGACAATGCTGATCACGGCATTATTCACTAGGAATGTATTCCCACCGCTATTATTGTAAATCCCATTATTATTTGGTGTCATGGATCAGTTGTTCGAGAATATTCCAACACTGGGAGAAGGATGCATCCGTTCACAAAGATGGAGCCATAGTTCGGTTCTAGCGATAAAGCAAGTGACAGTTATCACCAGTTTTGTTGTATGAATATTGTATGTGTCGTTTTCAAGTCGGGGGAGATTATGTAGAACACATGTACCATTAAAACCTTCGTCTCAAGTCTTACCTATTTTTTATTAGTCCAGTCTCTAAACTTATCGTACGGACGGTGTATAATTTGCTATATAATACTTTACTGAAAACATTTTTCAATTTAGAGGTTCAGAAAGAAACTTAAAATTTCAATTTTTCAATTAAATCAACGCAATCAGAATCGTTATTAACTACTTTAAAAATATTAATATTTGTTTCACGAACGATTCGTATAGCATTATAATATTTATTGAGAAAAACAAAAATTAACTTACTGTTCTAATAAAACCAATAACTTGTATAGCTCTATTAATTGATAAATTAATATGTTCTTTTACTACCATTTTATTAAATTATCAGACTATTTCATTATATTTACTTTTTCCGAGGCACATCCATCAATATAATAAGATAAAATAACATATCTAGTTTTTGATAAAGTAATTGTTTTGTGTTTTTATATATTCAGTTTCATATCTTGTCTACTGCATTTATAAATGTCTCTCTAGTATTCTTATAATTCAATACAAACTGCATGAGTTGTAACAGATTTATATGAGACGATCTGAAAACATAAAATATAGAACATTGTGAACATAATTTAATATAATTTATAGAAATATAAAACAGTAATGTCATCTGACACGAATTATTAATATTTTTCAAACTGTAATATTCAAACCTTGTAAATAAAAGAAAATACGTACAAAATTATTTAGTTTTCCAATTTAAAATATAAAGATTAACAGAATAATAAGCTTTAGCATCATTATTTTCAGTAATTTTTTTGTTAACATAACTGAAGAGGTCAGCTGATGAACAGTAGCAATGTATTACTTTTACTACGGTAAGTAGTCTAACTTACTAAATTTTACGTTCAATGGTATTTCTCTTATTTTTTAATTTATCTTGATATGTTGATAAAAATGGCAACAATAAAGGTTTCTCTTTAACTTTTTCTAGAGACTCAACCACTTTTGATATTGTGCTCGTTGCAGAAATTGGTCTATAAATCAATAGAATTTTCATTCCCAGATTTAAAAATACGTAGTACGTTTGAATACCCTAATTTTGAGTTTTAAAATTTATTTCTAGATACTTTTCACAACAAATTTAGTTTTTATTTAAGGAAAAATAACTCAGCATTAGATCACGCGTCATTGTCTACATTAAATTTCATATTAAAATATGTATTAACATTTTATAAATATTTACATTAATAGTTTACTAATTTTACTAGTTTGTAAGATTTTATTATTATTTACAAAAAATATAAAAGGGCAATATCCCAGTGGAATTTATATACATTTAACCTAGAGCAAGAAAAACAAGAGAACAAAAGATATAAAATTGTACAATTGACACAGCAATATGAATAAATAATTTCGACTTGTTGAGAGTATTAAATTATAAGTTTATTTTGAATTATTTGTATTTCCAAAGACTTAGGAAATAATTTTAAGTAAAAATTCTTCAAAATCTTTTGAATTTTGTGTCTATAAAACATAAAAAAATGAATTAATTTCAAGTGAGAATTCAGTTCACTGAATTGAGTCTATTAACTGACAAGGGGAAATTTGGGACTTGATGTTAAATTTATGAAGTTTTGGATTTAATTGACAAGCAGCGTTTTAGTGTTAATAATGCGACCCATGAAAGAGGATAATGAAGTCTTGTGCTCTGGATCTGAGAATTGGTAGTTGACTTTTACATTACGTTCGTTTTTGAAGAATAAACGCAGTACTTTCAAATTACTATTCCACACAAATAATATAATATTACTGATGGTCCATACTTCTACGTCATTACTTTCATTTTTTCCGGATTCCAAATTTAATATTCTTGTGAAGTGTCTCAATTACGAACTAGTATCTAAATTGAGATATTAACGCACCAACAAGATAATAACTTCTCTGAAATATATTGACTGATCTACTAAAATCCATCATTATATCCGTTAATCACTGCATAAGTAAGAAAGAGAGAGAAAAAATTCCCTTTTGGAAATGCATCACGCGAGAAACTACTAAGGGAGGAAATGAAAATGGCAGGCTATTAATCACGCCAGGCGGCAGATACAAAGTCTCTTCTCCAATGCATCGAATAAATTACTTTTGCACGTTGGGGGCGTTGGGGGTGGGTTAGCACACCCACACCTACGCCATGGGAAACAGAGCGACGTCAAGTCATTACAACGGTGGAATGGGATTCGTGTGTATAAAGACTCGCTGAAATTCATTACAGCATTTTAAAATTCATGGCTGACGCCAATTTGATTGAATATTTTAGCAACACAGAATCGACACCCCTCCCATTTGCACATACGACGATGGTATTTTTTAATTTAAAATTCGGCGAACTCGTGGACTGTAACCGATCCATCAGAACATGCGGAAAGCTACTCATGTGTACAACTTTCAAACTTCAAATATGACCAAGTTTTTAGAAACTAAAACCGGAATTATAGCTCCATTTAAAAAAATATGTTCTCTAACATGTTTTTACCTTAATTAACTGTAATTCCAACAAAATAAGAATAATTAAATAGTTAATGTAAAATGTACTTTTTAATTGAGTTATCGATCTGGCCGCGCCATGACCCAGACTGATCTCTAATTTATTTATTTAAAGAAATCTTCAATAAATTTTCAATATAACCCATTATTTAATTTCTGTATTATATATATTTATTTATCGTACGGCTGAAGTACCACATTTTGCGAATCATGACCCAAGGCCAATTTTTTCTATTTCTTTATAGGAGGATCGAAATATTTGATTTCCAACTGCACATAAATTTCACATAGTATCTCATTTAATGCAATGATCTGAAGTAAATATTCTATACCAATAAATAAAATTTAAGTGTGTCTATTTGTCTCATTGTCTGTCCGTATGTTTATCTCGAATAGGCTTCGAAATGGCTAAACGGATTTTAATGAATATTTCTGGGATTGAAACATGAATTTTAACTTAAATTTTTGTGTATGTTTTGATTTTACATCTTGAATAGTTATGAAGATATTTATATAAATAATTATAAATCCATTAAATTGCCGCGGAATTTTATTATTATTATTTTGGTTAACAGGCTACACGCGGGTGATCCTGAAACAGCCAACTCCCCTTTAATAGTATAGGAGGGGAATTGAAAAGGGGGATAGGAAGGAAGAGACTAGCCCCCCCAGACCCCGGGCTATAGTTTAAGGATCCTACCCGGTGTTTCACCTAAAGAGATGCAGGGAAAACCGTAGATAACCTGCATCAGATAGCTCGGATATTACGAACAATTCCCACGCCCTTCCGAATAACGGGAGACGAGTTTGCTTGCCGTAGGGTCGCAGCATTCCCTTCTCCGTGACTTCACAAGTTTTAGTAGGCAGTTGGTCTACTGCCTCGGCATGTGAGAACTTTGAAAATACCAGAGAGAGTACAAGGCATTCCCGACGGAGAAAGGTGAGCCCCGCAGTCAATCTGGGGGAGAAATGTCTGCGAGAGAAAACTCGCACAGGCACCTTCACCTATGTTAGGAGGTGTATGTACTGGGGTGTAAGACATTGGACGTACGATAAGAGTTGTTCGCTGATCCCATTGCATCAGTCGGCCAACAGCCTACTGAAACTGTTCAAAACCAACTGCGAGTTATAAGGTTTGCCTGAAGCAATCATAAATAGATGATAACGTATTTTGATATATTCAATGAATTCAACTTTATCAGAATTGTTCCTTTTTTTAGTTTTTAGGGCAAAATAAAATAACTATTTCGGCGCGATCGAAGTCCGGGGTTAGCTGGTTAAGAATAACTTCTTGTTTTCCACCCGGGTTAATTCCATGAAGAACGTCTTTTCAACATCAAGCACTGGGTGTAAACCCGAGGAATTCTTCTTAGCCGTAGGCGCCTGTTAGGGGGAGAGGAGGAGGGGGTTGGACCATCCCGAGAACCGGTGAATGTTTGGAACTGCCTCAGACTAGAAGGCGAATTTCGCTGATTTATAACTGTATCAACGAGGCTGTGAGGATATTTATGATTTATACACACCATTACAAAGAAAATCATGATGATAACCTCTGAAGAAGTCCCATTTAATGACAATGATTGGCAGGAAAATTGTGAATGTAAATTAGATTAGAAATGAGAAAACAGAATTTGCCTTAAATAATTGCACTACAAATACGCTCGCACGTGACTTTCTCACCTCCACTTCTAGATCAGACCGTCAACATTTATCATTATTCAATTATTTTTACGTCTTTTTTAAAAAACAATACTTACTGTTTTTTATAATCGATAACGTTTTACTACTCATTTCTACATTGATCAGTTAGCATATCTTGAAAAATTATTAATTAACAATATAGTCAAACTTCGGTTTTTGATGACCGGTTATCGTCGGTTTCGGTTTACGTCGATTTTTAGAGAAAAATGTCTAGGATTTTGTAGGCTACTGCCTAACTACAATCCTTATTTTTGTTGTCTTACCACGTTTTACTCCCAGACCCGCGAGTTTCGTTAAACAAATTGTTTCTCAGTGATTTTTGAAGGTATTTTACCGATAAAGAGTCAGTACTATGCTTACTCACTGTTCGGTAAATTGAGTTTATTTTGCGAGTTTCTGGTTAAAAAATTACGTATTGTACGTAACTTGTAAATAATAAGTTATAGCATCACTTTTAGCTTGATATTACCAAAAACAAGAAACCTCCGAGAAGGCCAGGAACACAATCGAATTGAAGAAATAAATTATTCACGGATATGAGAGCGGAAAAAGATTGTTGTCAAGGGTCATGGACGATAATTTTAATTGTAACGACAAAGAAAGTAATAAATGAGGCTAATTTAGCAAAATGCATGAGTGTGATGCCGAAGCAAAGATCGCAATTGAAGAACTCGAACATTTGTATTAAGATTCTATTTCTGAGGCCATGATATGAGAAAGGACCAGTTGTATGGAAATCACATTTATAAAATACCTGCGACAAATGCTAATGAATATAAGAATTTCAAGGTTGGCACAGGCTGGTTCGAAAAGTTTAAAAAAAGGTGCTCTGGCATTCATAGCATTGCGAGAATCGGCGAAGGAGCAACTTTGGCCAAGACTGGGGAAGACAATCTTTTCTGGGAACAAAATGAAATGCTAAAAGAGACATTCATTACAAAGATTGAAAATAAACTCCCAGGGCTTAAGCTAACCATTTTTTTGTTGTAATACTAGTGGTTATTTTAAAATGGTGCCTTTCTGAAGTACCACTCAGAAGCTCCTGGAGTGGTTAGCATGGCAAATATTACCAAAAATAAATTTAACGCCACCACTGAGTTTTGAGTTCGTCCAAGAACTGGAACAAAACACCTAAATGAGGAGTGACCCCATGTAGTGAATACACCTCTTGTTGCTTAACTTTATTGTTCTATTAACTTGCCAATAATGTCCTTTTATTCCTCTCGTTAAATAATGTATACTCTCTAACAAATGTGGAAATAACGATCCAGAACGAATTAATTGCATTTACATTCAATCACGTGAAATAATTGCCCCTGATTTCGTCAGTTTCGCATTTCGCCGATCGAGTTATGACGAAATATTGACAGAAAAACCGAGCTACAACTATATTTCTGAAATAAAACGTTTAAATTAGCAAATTAATATAAATAATCAGTAAACATACTTTTTAAAAAACCGTGTGAATATCTAATTGAATGTGACTAATAGTCCATTAATACTATCTATGTAGATAAACATTTATTTATTTTGATTCTTAATAATATACGACGGAGAGTCAAAAATTCACTAAATTATAAGACAAAGGCAGATGAATAAGTTATTTTATTTCATATTATTGTTTTCTTAATAACTGGTTTACTCGCAAATACTCGTAACTAACGTGGCATTTTTAACTTGAATATTTTATAAGATTCAATACATAAAATGACGTGTCAGGAATTATCTTTTTCTTAATGCAATTCCTGTTAAGGGAACATTTCCCTGAAGTTAGGCACTTTTCAACGTGTGTGCCTTTATGATTGTATCTAAGAAAGTATATGACTTGCGTAAACTTATATTTTGCATAAATGTGAGACGTTTTAGTAAAATCAAGTTACAACATAGTTTTCTGACTTTAAAATTTACAACAAATAAACCGTCCATGCGCGACACTAATTTCTTCACATGTACATTCAATAATCTTTTCGGCTGAGGGGGTCAAGGAGTAAATATGACGAATTTGCTAATTTTTACTACGCCTGAGGTAGTCTCAAAATGGAGACGAAACGTCGCTTTTGAATAAATACTGATAAACTAATATGCTGACTTCTTGGCTGTCTTTTTATTTATTGTATAATCTAGTTATTTGTAGTGCATGAGAACCTTACCCCGATTTTTACATTTATATTGCCAACGATACAAATTCAGAGACAGGCCGACAAGACGTGGAAATACCCCGATTAAGAAGGCGACAAGGTGTCCCATAGAAATAGTGTCCAAACGATTAGAGTTATTTTCGTGCCAGGGACAATAACCCTAAAAAATCCCCAAGGACACCCTTCCCTTCGCCAGCAAAGAAAAAATCCCGCGGTTGAGGAAATATGATTGGTTGGGACACGTCATTTACGGTCGCACTTTTCCTTAGAGAAAGGGAAAATAAGAGTTTTGGCTGGGAGATGAAAAGGTGAAAAACCAGGCAGTGTTGATTGAAAGTTAAAGGGAACAGGAATAAGGGGAGGAGAGAAAATGAATGTGGCTTGGAAGTTGAAAGAAAGAAGAAGTAAGGGAGGCGTGAAGCGAGCCTTGATCGGAAGTTGAAGACAGGCGAGAAGTTCAGTCTTGCTTCGAAGTTGAAGGGAGTTAGAAGTAAGAGACTAGAGAAAGATCAGTATATAAGATTCACGGGTAAAAACGGAGGAAAACTGATTTTTCCCAAAACACCCGGCAGTGTTATATTCATTGCCTTTTCCATCAACCGAAGGCAAGTTCACAACTCGACCTGGGGAAAGGAAAAACTCTACAAGGAAGATCCAGAATGGGCTAGTACTTACATCGAGGGAAGGAATACCACAGAAGATAAAATAGGTTCGTCACGAACGTAAAATCTCTCCTTCACGTTGTTGTCCCAATAATTAACTCTGAGAAACCCCTCGACATTCAAACGATCATCCCCTTTCATAGATATACATAATTGTAAATGTATGCAGGACCTAATATAAATTGTTTTGATAAATAAGTAAAATTATTATATCTCTTAAAACATAAATAATGTTTTATAAATTAAATAATTAACCCCTCCTTTCGTTTAGATGAGTGGTTTTTCAAAAAAAAATTGTTTTAAGTATAGGTAAAATAATTTTGTGATCCAATTATGTGCATGCAGTGATGGAAACAAATGCTGAAGGATTTTATTTTAAATTCTTTCTATTCAATGAAAGTAGTAGATGCAGAGAGACTTGATAGTTTTGTTGTTTAGTCAATAAAATGTTATCATTGATCGTAGGTGGAGACTACTTCTTATTTGAGTTCTCTAGGTAAATCATACAGGACCATAATCTTGTTGGTTTTCTGATTCTTCTGATTGTTTTTAATTTTCTTTAAAGTCCTAGCTTTCTTTGTGGAATAATTCAATTCGCAGACATCAACAAAACTTAATTTCCTTTCTGACGCACCCGTAAACCCCTAACTTTGTAGTTCTAAATAATTACTATGGTACAAAGTAATTGTCAATCACAAAACAAGTCAAAGGCGGTAAAAAATAATGAAATTAAATGAAAAAAATTGTGTCGATACACATGGGTTACCACATGGGTTCATTTATTTTTTTAAATAGTAAAATGTAAGAACCTTCGCAACAAATACAAGACATATCTCTCAATGATCAAAACAGAAATAAACCCTACATCGAGGTAAGAAAATACAATGAGACAAGAAATAAATTGTCAGCTTCTGTGGTCTAGCGGCTAGCGTCACAGCCTTACATCACTGAGGTCCCGGGTTAGATTCCTGACAAGTGTTGTGTGCGGTTTCACGTTTCCTAACTTAGAAAACTGGGTTATAAACAAAATCAGTTACTCAATTAGATAGTCGCTAATGGCCTTTGCTGTTCGTGCGACTATAAACACAATTAAATGAAAGAATTAGTTAATCAATTTTGCAAAATTATTCACGAAGACGTTTTGTTACGTCTATAATGGAAAATGATATACAAGGAACACATTTTGTTTCCGTGAAACAGCCAAAGATTTCATAAATCTTTTCAGCATTGAAGAAAGAGAAAGGAGGAAATCTTCAACGTCAGCTCGGTAACGAAAACAGTTTTACTTCAAATCATTATTTTCATTGCCATTGTTTTGTGGTGTGCGTTTGCACCCCAGACATATATGTTTCTATGAGAAACAATTTCCCCCATAGTAACGTTTATTATTTTTGTATATATGTAGATAGAGGATAATTATTAGGAAGCGGGCTCGGCTGCTTGCCAGGCCAACGGCAGAACAATTAATGATCGCGATAGCTTAACCTTAAATTAACAACCAATTGAGATGATAACGATAGCTAGAACGAGAAACACGTGTTGCAACAATGAAGAAGGAAGGAGCAGCGACCTGCGACCCAGGTTAACCCTGAAAAAAAGGACGAGCCATCGAAAAACACAAACCACGTGGAGAAAGCCAACAAACCTCAGGAACAAAAGACGAAGCAGAGTAGATTTTAGGGAGGAAATTACGTACTACCATTACAGGACATTCCCTTACATTAGATGAGATTACAGTACATTATATTATTACATTATTGTACATAAGTATGCCGAGTATGAAGGCAATATGATTTGTAGTTTTCTAATCTGCTTCCTATAGCCGATTGTTGGAGTTCCGACGTCGAGAAGCAGACCGCAGCATGACCACAGCCTGACCGAGGAAGAGATGTCCTGTCATCACCAGCTCCTGGATCTACAAGCGGTGATGAATCAGATTTACGTTTCTCGCCCCTGCCTAATTTGAGTGCTAGTAATTTTCACCCCACTTAATCCCTATCCAGTGAGTCTAGCAAGCAGTCGGCCCAAAATTTTAATGATCTTTGAAACCCTATGTTAATGTTTTAGTTAATTTAATTTTTTAACCCGAATTGTTTAAATCTAAATTTAATAAAATTGTTCTTTTTTCGAATAAATTTTCAATTTCATTCATTAATATTAATCATCCCCAAATCCACTACTTGGTCATGTGTTACTCCTTATTTTTGATTTCGAAACAACTGATTTGGTGTAAATGGAATCAGTCCCTGTGGATCGTTCATGCGTGTCGACATTTAGATTTAAAATTTATATTTCTGTATTCAGTTTGGTTGTTTAATAACCAATCGTGTACAAATTAAGAGATATAAGTTGGACTAAACATAGCTCTGAAAACCAAAGAACAGTTAGACCGGCGTTGTATCCATTTATAGTCACGACACTCACGCAATGAATTGGTCATATTTCATCAATTTCGATGACGACCTCTGAAACTTTGCAATTATATTCACGTACTCTACTCTAGTTGTGTATGGTTATATGTTTAACAGACGACAGTGCGCAGTAAAGTCTAATGTAGAAGCGCATTACAGGTAGAATGGAGACGGAATCCAGCTTCTTCACCCTTCAGGGTGACAGGGTTTTATGGACTGCGCCATTAGGTGGTATATAAATAAATCTTGACGGCCCCAGAGACACTGTTTGCGTCATGGAAGGAGATAAGCGACGAAGGACTGCGCGGCGAGGAGTCTTAGCGTCAGCACTATCTCGCGACCACACTTCCCAAACATTACGCAAAAGTGGCTGTTAATGCCCGCTTTAAGCCCTAAGCTTCTAAAATATGCCATACTTACACAAACCTCAAATAATACCGTAGAATACCGTAAGAATCTCGAACCGCTCACCTTCAAAACGCTAAAAATAAAGGCAGTAAAATAAATTTGTGGGCAGATAGGCGAAAAAAATGTACAGGTAATTCATGTTTTCTTTTAAAAATTTTAATTGCGTATGAGCTAAATGAGATATTAAATACATATTTCTGGAAGAAAAATCAGGAATCTTGTCCCCTAAAAAAGAGCATTCATTTCTACTTTGCGCAGTAGTTAAAAGAAAAATCTAAAAAATCAAAACAAATCGATTTCACGAGATTATTTGAGCAACAATGCTATTAAATTGTGTTATTTCTAAGAGACACGATTAATGTGATTTGGTCGCCAGTTGGTCATATTTAGACATCTGAACTTAGTTAAGCACAGAGCTGAGTGAACTTAAAATTAGAGTTATTGGTTTAATATTTTACATCATATGCATCGAAATTTAGACGTGGTCTGGACGTAGAAATTAAATCTGTAATAAATGATAAAAAATTAAAACTTGGGTAGTTTTTAACTAAGAATGTATTAAATAAATCTATGAAATATAACTAGTGTGGATCCAGAGAAGTATCTTGAGGAGGGAACAGTTTTGTAAAATTTATATTTTATTTGTAAAATGATAAATTCAAATACGCTGTCAAAGTATTCACATCCAATAACCACCTCGTCTGAAACGGAATTATCTCCAGAGTACAAACCTTACTCCATGAACCACCTAATTTCACTCCATTCTATGCAAAATCAAGAAATAATGACAGCTTCTACAACTTAAAATACCAAAGACGGAGATTCTCCAATATTGTTCATTCCCACTTTAGCAATCGAGGAGGCTTAGTACTCAACGAGTTTTCCGATCAGTACTTCAATAAAGGGGAAATTAATTTTTTTATAACTATGCTGAAAATACTTTAAGCATTTAACATTGATACGCCGACACGGCTTTGGAGGAGTTGAGACAACTACCCTTCATGGATTTCACACAGTTTACGTGCAAACCGACAAATTATTCGCCATACAAAAGGCAATAATTAAATCAACTCCCAAAAGAAATCAATTAATACCGATTTTCTCACCTCCATCAAATCTCCAAATGAGACACAAAAAACGCAATAACCATAGTAAAACGTTTTGTTTTCTTAGTCCCTTTCATTAGTATAATCATAACCTAGTGGAATGGAAAGTAGGGAGACAAAATATTACATAAAGTTATTTAGGGGTTCGAACCTTTTCTGAACTTGACCGGCCGGGATGCTCTAGGTTTAAACATCACTTTCTAAATACAAGTCAAGTGAAAAATTAAACACATTACCATCATTAATATAATTTATATGCATAGAAACATATTTTGCATCAATAATTCGAGTTGTTAGTTGAACAGTAAAATTCAATCCAAGTTACAAGGTTTTTAATTACATTTGATAATTGTAGGGATGGTTAATAAATAAATTAGATTCCAATTACGGTTAAAAACCTGGATGGAATATCGGATCTAAACATAAATCATTAATACATACAAACAACATAATAGTAGGATGAAGAGTTCTCGGGATTCCAGTCGGGTGATGTCGTTTGTAGTCCATAAAGTTTCTATGGCTGACGAAGTGCTTACGAGTCGAAAGATGAAGATGAATAAAGGTTTTTTATCCGAGACAAGGATCTCGGAGCCGTTATAGGGCTATGAGCCATCTTCGGTAGTGGTGCTAGAAAGGACCTGAGGGAGGGCGTATGTAAGGTTGGTAGAAAAAACAAGAAACAAAAAGGATGCCGTACCAAGCAGAAAGCTCGTCGCCGAGGCTTCGTAAGAGAAAAGGTTCGCGAGACGGGGGGGGGGGGTAGATCTGAAGGCGACGTCGTCCGTCGGAACGAGGGCCATCCATCTGCCACCGTCCACTGAAAAGCGCTACACAAAAATGCCAAAGTCTCTTCTATCTTGATGTACGTAAAAAAGGGGTAGACAAAGGGTTGGGGGAGGATCGTAGCTATGGTTACTAGGGCCCATTGCTACATTTTTGACCTACTTGCATTTGCCTTAGGATGCAGGAAAACCTAGAAAACCTGCACCAGGTAGGACGGATGTATAAGGACTAGATACGATGTCGCGATTCCTTGACGAAACTGGAGAGAGAACTAAAATTAGTACAGGTAAATTGTTCAAGACCGTCCGGTTCTCGTTATCTGAAACATAGAATGGTTGTTAATTAATGTGGAAAGAAGTTATTATTTTATTATTATTTCCCTGAAACAGTTAAAAGAGGTTAGACATTTATTTCGTGTATTATGTGAGTTGAGTCACTTGTTGCGTCGGTGGGGGGCAATTGGTAAGTCGATATGGGGAGTATGATTTGGTAGGTTGAAGTCAGGAACTATTTCCTGAAGATTTTGGTAGCAGACATGGGCAGGATATTGGTATTTAAATTTTGGCTTCCTGCCGGCCTTGACAGATTGGCTAAAGATTTTAAGGGACGAATATTTGTTATTGATAGAGCGCATCGTGAATTTTGCACGTTGGAGAGCGAGTCTTTTGTCGATAAAAACGTATTTTGGCAGTGACGAGACTAATTGGGTTTTTGGAGCATCGAACGGAAGTTGTAGGCAATATCGGAGAATACGGCGCTCGAGCCTCGTCCAGTTGTCCATTTGGGCTGGAGACATGTGGACAGATGCCAGAAAGGCATAGTCAAAAACAGGGCGGATGAAAGTTTTGTAAGTGTGGAGGAGTGTTTTGGTCGAAGTGGAGCTGGAGCGAGATCGAAGACACTTGATTAAATTAAGTCTTTGAGTGATTCTTTTCCTGAAGGTTTGGACTAGGATGTTTTGGCCAAGAGAGGCGTTTAGGGGCAAGCCTAGGTAAACAGTGTCCTGAGCCGGGGATACGATAGCATCCCAAAATTTTATTGGAGGTTGATTGTAGGATCGGTTTGTCTTGTTTATTGGGGAAAAAGACTACGCTTGACTAGAAGTGTCAGCGCTACCGTTAATGTTGAACTCGGCCAAATGCAGGGGGGTACTCACCCCCACCAGGGTTTCGTAGGCACCCTTGTCGGAGAAAGAGGCCCTCCGGGCTGGCTAAAAGCGCGACACGAGGCTGACCTGGACCTTCAGCGAAAAATACAGGTAGACAGGGGTGAGCTTTAGCCCAGCTGTCGCTCTACCGGGCGGCAGCTTTGCTCACAATCGGGTTGGACTCTGTCGGGCAGTGGTATGCGATCACAAACCAACGCTGGCGGTGCTAGCAAGTCGGTGTCCTAGGTATGTGTAACCCAAGAGTGGGGGGCGAACCAGGCCCGGTAATTGAAGCCACCAGCACTTGAGTAAGGCAGCGGCCCCGAGGGCACTCTCGCCGTTGCAGGCGGAGTGCGTTTCCAACAGGCAAAAACTCGGGTGTGGGAGCCGTACGCAACCTGAGCAACTAATTCCGCAACTCGCGAGCCGGTCGGGTGGAGAAGTGTCTCGGAGCAATCCTTGGCTAACTCCACTCGGCCGGATTTCAACAATAGCTTGAGCACCTTCGGTGAGGAGCCCCTCGGGGTTCTGTTCATCAATTTATGCGCGTTTGTCCCGTAAAGCCAGTTTGGCATACAAGGGGTCAGGTGCAGGTCCTATCCAGTCTTCCTGTTATCCAACTACCACTTATGTCCCGTAGTGAGGGCATGTTCGGCTACTGCCGACTTCGACATTTGTTTTAGACGGATGTTGCGTTCGTGTTCAGCTATTCTCTCCTCTATGGTCCTCAAGGTTTGGCCGATGCACTTTTGGCCGCAGGAATAAGGAATTTGATATATCCCTGGTTTCTTAAGACCAATCCTGTCTTTAACCGACCGTATGAGATTTCTAATTTTGGTCTGTGGCCGGAAAACTGTCTTTATTTTATGTTGCTTAAGGACCCTACTGATTTGGCCGGAGGCATGACCAAAGAACGGAAGGTAGGCTTTCCTCTCCGTTGGGTCGAATTCCTTGTTGGTTCGTTTCTCTTTCTTTCTTAAAGCCTTTTTTTATCTGTTGAGCAGAGTATCCATTACTCTGCAGGCACACTTTTAGGCAGACTTTCCTGGTCAGATATCGTCCTGGCCCTGTGGACCAACGTGGAGATCACTGTAGCCTTCTGTGCGGGGAGGTATAGGTCGGTATATGTCGACTTTCTGTATACCGTCAAGAAACGGGAGTTTCCCGTCTTTCTCCAATTCCATAGTGAACTGGATACTAGGGTGTATGCAGTTTATATGGGCTAGGAATTCATCCAATGTCTCCAGTCCGTGTGGCCATATTACAAAGGTGTCGTCGGCACACCTATAAAAACAGCTTTGTTTCAGGGGGGCCGTTCTGAGGGCTTCTTCTTCGAACCACTCCATGTAGAAATTGGCAATGGCAGGGGAAAATGGAAAGCCCATTGCCACGCCATCTACTTGCTCACAATAATTCCCTCCGTACCGAAAGTATGTGGTGGTTAGAACATGACGGAATAGCTTTAAGACAATGATCCTCCAGTAGTTTAATTGTGTCAGTAACGGGGACCCTGGTAAATAGGGACACCACGTCAAACCTGACCAGAATGTCCTGGGGTCCAGTTCGAAGATACGCAAAATGTTCACGAAGTTGGTGGAGTGATGCTCACATTTCCCAACTAGAGGACCCAATATTCCAGTTAAGTATTTGGCCAGGTGGTAGGTGGCGGAGTCAATGGCACTCACAATTGGCCTAAGTGGAACAAGTTCCTTGTGTAACTTTGGTAGGCCGTACATTCTCGGGGGCGCAGGCACCTTCGGACTCAGCTTCTTCTTGGTTTCGGTAAGGAATTCCGACAACCGAATCAGTTTGTTTGTTCTCCACACCACCGACGACGTGTGGTCTTTTTTTTGTTGAGGAGGGGGAGAATGCATTTACGCATACCTCCGGAGAGGTTATGTGGGACTCAGACTGAAGTTTCCTACCCACTTAACTCCCACCCCCGTTCGTCCGTCCTTTCCCGCGGGACTACCATCAGGCATTACTTCACGGGAAGTAGTATGGCCAATGGCGCTTTGTGTACTCTTTATTTGCTACAGTGTATATACCTATTTACATATCATCCTCATCCTTTTCTTCTATTCTCAATCTTTTTATTATGGATGCCGCAAAGTCCGCAACGCTGTTCCAGTTTTGTCGCGACAGCATCATAATCGCTGTTAGGTTCGTCGTAGAAATCTTCTGTGCGACTGCATATTCCAGATCATCTCTCTCCAATCCAAAACGGGGACATGTGAAGATTATGTGCTCTGCATCCTCTATTGAGTCGCATGTATTACACATGGCATTCTCGGGGTATCTTCTTGTAGCTAGGGTCGAGTAGTAGGTCCTTCATTTTGTTATAATGCATGGAGGAAGAAAGAATAATCGTGGCATTGCCTTTGTCAGCCGGAAGAACCACAATGTCCTCGCATTCACGCAGTTTCTTCAGCGCTATACGTTCAACATGAGAGATGTTAGGCCTAGGAGGTCTGGCCTTGCTAACAATGCGGCGGATCTCTTCAGCTGTTTCTGCGGGCAAACAGTATGTAGCACTTTCAATGCCACACATGATCTGCTTGACTGGCTGAGTATTGCTGGCCGGGACAAAGTTGAGACCCTTCCCCAAGACTGGCATAATTGCCTTATCTAAGGGTTTGTTGGCCAGGTTAACAATGGTCCTGTTGTTGTTAACGTTTGAAATAGTGTTCTTCTTCTCTCCAAGTTTCTCGAATTTTCGGGCTTGCTTGTTGGTTACTTGTCTACGGCACATTTGTGTTTGTGCCATGGTGGTGTGATCCACAAACTCCCAGATGTCGGGTGAGATTATGTTGGACAGAAACAGGTGATCCATCAGTAGTTGGCAAACTGTTGTATCCAGTTCTCGCCGTGTATGGTGTATTCTTCCTTTAACGAGTGCTAGGCTCGAGCGTCGGAGAATTTTCCTGGCAGCCAAAGTCTGGATCCAAAGAGTGGGCGGTGGAGGGGGTGGAAAGAGAGCGTCCCACTCCTACCACCTAAGGACTAGACTAGGGAACCCCTGATTGGACAGGACTATCCGATGAGGACTATATAAACTACCAATTTTTGACCCGTAAGCACTTCACCTGAAGAAGATAGTGGTGTCAGCCATAGAAACGTTGTGGACTTCAAACGACATCACTCGACTGGAATCCCGATAACTCTTCATCTAGCATCTTCGTCGCGAAAATCTACGTTCCCTAACATAATAGTATTCAAATATAGGCAACTCAGAACTAAAAAAATAGGCATTACCAGGCATAGAGGGTTTACGTTTACATTTAAACTGTTGAAATGACACGTGAATTAATCTATTGTTCAAGTATCTCACCAATGAATTATATATAATGATTGTCCGTCTCCTTAAATATAAGTTCCTTACTTTAAGGTTAGGATACCATATAAGTGATAACACAAACGTTAGCAGTTCGAAGTATCAAATATTGCAAATATAGTTGAATGTTTAGATTAAATTCATTATATTGCACTCTATTTACTTTCCATAAACACATTACTGGTGCGTTTTAAATGTCTCACACAATCGGTAATATTTAGGTTGAGGTTATGGTTGGGTTAAGTTATTATACAATTAATGTCATAAATAAAAGTATTATTTAACTGCTACTATGATATATATAATCCCCACTTTAAACAAAATCACAGTTTCAATGAGTCATCTAAATATGGAATGAGCACAATTGTTTGGGATCATCCGCTCATAGCGCGTAGTGGATACGGCGCTCGCTGCAACTATTGCTTGCCAGGTCAAGCTTTCTAATCCGCCTCTGTTTAGATTCGGCCACAACAAACTCTCGATGTGTCGACAACGTATACACGAATCGCGGTTTTAATGGGGCGGCGTCTCGTGATGGTTTTATATGATGCTTAGATCAAATTATAAGGAGATCTTGAGTGCGTTTCTTCGTCAAAATTTATAAGTCCACTCGATTCTAACCTAACAGGCTACGAATTCTTACGTCTCGCAGTCAGATAATCCTCACCACGTACTTCGCCAGTCTCAACCAAAAGAATAACGATATTGCGTAAAAAAACAAAACAAATTTGTCTTAGAATAAATGTTTGGCTTTAGGTGTGCTTTGAAAACCTAATCAAATTAAGTTCTGTTTGAAACAGCTAAAGTCAAATTTTTTAGTTTTAAGTGTGTTCTAACACTACAGAAATGGAAATATATTCATTTCATATTATTTATTATTTTCAAATTTTTTCAGTTGTAATATTCTATTCTTTTAGTATCCATATTATTTTGTTCTCAATTCTTACGGTTCCTTTTGTTACGCGGTTCTCGATGTAGCTTCAAATTATATGACGGTCCATTAGTCGATAAGAGACCTGTCATTTCGCATGTAAGCTCGAGGCAAAATGGGGGACGTGTATAAAAAGTTAGTGATACAGTATTTTGTTTTTTTAATTATTTGTTAATTACACTTCTGAAATATTTTTAGGAAAGAAGGCCAAAACGTTGATTGCTGAAAATATGGAGTAAAATAAGAGGAAACAGCACGAAAGCAATTATAATCAGAAGTAACACAGTAGCTGATGACTACTACGCGGACACTACTACGTGGACAGCGCCAACATCGGAGAAATCAATGAGAGTCGACGGATTTCCCATTCGCGTTAATCAGAGCGCGTCACGGAACAAATGTAAAATCATAACTTTGGTGCATATTGGCGCAGTCAGATATTTTGTTTAGGAATGCTTCTATCGGGCAGCGGAATTTTAAATCGCAATATAACGTGACATATTTACCCGTTACCGAGGAATTCTTTCACTTTTTAAATATGGTATCTTTTCGTGCGTAAGCAACGTCTCTGGTATGTTAATATCTCCCTGGTTTTATCTTTGGGTTCGTGAATATGTCATTTATAATATTTTATATATATATATATTGTGCGTTATTTTAACTTAAAAGTGTAAAGTGAAAATACGTTTGATGTTAAATTGTTGACAATAAAGGAAATACATATCGAAAATGAAAATGAATAAACGGAAAGAAAAACAAAAGTGAGTTTTATATTTTCCTTGAACTGAGCTTAGTATTATTGGCTGGTATTTCTTGATTTGGAGCTGGATGTGGGGGCGTATTACGTATTACGTAGAGGACGAAAGCTGTGGATTCATTGTCTGTATATTATATATAAACAATCTTTGCAGTATGTTAACTAAATCATTTCTAGCTGAGAAAATTTTAATTATTGTTATAGTGGTATAAGTTTTCGTTTTAATGCCTATTATATTATACTTGTTTTACGCGTGTAAACTCGTCCTTAGCTGCAGACCGTTGACGTCACTACCAGTCCCTGATTGTTTTTCCTGAAACTCGACCAAAGCACCAGATCTCCTGTTCCGGTGCTGCAGAACCAATTCGAACCGATACAATAATTCTCAGAAGCTATTGGCAAAATATTATACACCTGTTAGGCCTGAGATTGAGAGTGCTCGTGATCACGCAGTAGAAAACGGTCGAACCATTTTGCTGTAACATAAATAAAACTTGTTTGTTTTCTTGTTTTGATACGACCATTGTTTACACAATGTTGCAGAAATAAATAAAGTATAGAAAAAATACAATGTGATTTGAATTTAATTTTTAATATATATATATATATACATATAATATATATATATCTTGTGATATAAACCCTGATACCCCAGTGCATTAAGGTTGCTGAATGTAGATATTAAGTTTGTTTTTATCAAATTTTGTTGATTTTAATATAATTCAGCTTTAAGGTTTGTGAGTTTTAGTATGTCGCTTGTTTTGTAAAGAAAATCACTTTATTATCCCTTTTTGCAAGAAAGGGCTATAACATTTGTGCAAAGAGTTAGCATTTTTGCGTCACGGGCTGTTCACGTGATCAGAGCGTGGTAGAATTAGTGTTCTGGAAGGTTCGAGAAACGGCGTCTAATTTCGGCAGGAGAGGGCAACACTAGCTCTCAATTGTGATTTGTGACTGAGGCCACAAGACCTAGTTTTGGCAATATGGCCGGAGGGTTGATAAACGGTTGAGAAGGCAAAAGATTGGTGGACGGCGACGAGGCATGTTGTGCGGATTTGGTTGTTGAGGAGAGATGATGTGTTTTTTCAGAAGGACGGCAGAGAGCGGATAGCTCGGACGTACATTTTGTTAGACGGTGGCTGACGGGCGTGTGGTCTGGATGTGTATGTTGTGGAGAAAGTTAATGGTGGTTATGGAATAAAGACAGTATATTTTCCACAAGAATTGAGTTTGGGAGAATTGTCCAAGCTGATATTAATTGCAGATGGAAAAGAAATTCTATACTGTACGTGGAGGAAGGCAGGCGGGAAGGACGCAGGTTGCAAGGTGTGGCAATATTCTTCTTCTTTACGAATGGCCATAATCTTATAACAATGATTTACAAGTCATTGGATTTTCTCTCCTTTAACGCCGAGGAAGACCAATCTTCAGTATTGGTTGAAATTGATTAGTTCTCGGCAGAGAGTTTTATCTAAGATCTGATTATTTCCCATAGGAACTGGTGTTTACTTTCGAGAACTTACTGAAAGCGTCTTCTGCTACCTTTTCCCGGATTTTCAATATTTAACGATTTGACCGTATTTCTTCTCTTTATATTTATTATTCCCTATACCTCCATCTTCTTCCAACCAACACAGACCATGCTATCTCATCATCTTCCTCAACATCCTCTTATCTGTTCCCTTTTAGATATCTTTTATCGTCCAAGTCGTGAGCCGAACAAAGTTTTTATTACTTCAGTGTCCTCCAAACACAAACTTTACAGGATAGAAAACTGCTTCGTATGACACGTCTATGGCAATCGTGTCCAAGGTTACAAAATCGCAAGTTAGCACTGTCACATTGATAGGGGGAGACTTTTGGAGACTGGTCAGTGTCTCCTGCCTTGCCTACTTTAATCTCCAAGCATTTGTTTCGTCACGGACTTAAGGATTTTGACCCTTCACCATGCAGCCTGGTTTATAACTGCAAACTCCACAGCGTTGCTACTTAGTTCCTGACGTATCTGTGTACTGGCTTGAAGATGACAAATTAAATTAATTAAAATACTGAATTAATTGGTGGGTTCCTTTGTGCTACAATTTACTATATTGCCCACGTCAATTTCGGGAAAATAACCAATGTCTGGTTCAACTCTTTCAACTTGCTGTTTAATTCCGTGATCTCAAGGTCACCATATGGGAAGGGGATTTGACAAAATGATTTATTAATACAATCTAGGCATGATTTTAAATTGGGCAATATAATAATATTAGAATTTAATTAACAAAGGATAATTTTTATGCAAATGTAGTTGAAGCTCGTAAATATTGCTGATTTATAAAATTAATCACATTCGCACCACCTATTCATTCATCCAATCACAACTTATTTTCCAAGTTCACTTAACGTGACGTAAAGCTACAGAACCGTATGATGAAGATGGACTGTTACCCGAAACATCAAAAAATTATTGAAAAGTTTTTAAAAATATTAAATTATAGAGTGAAATCTAAGGTAAAATGTATATTCACTAATAGTGATTTGCAGTTGTTGTGACTTTAAATAAAAAATTAGAAACATTATTTTCCTCATCCCAAGTTGGTTGTTAATAATTGATATAATACAGTATTTTATTTGCAAAGTTGTATGACTTATGTAAATGATTTTTATTTCTTGTATTAAATATATAAGAACTAGTACTAAATTTATTCTATATTTTGTTACAATACCATCATTGGATAAATCAATTCACGCAGGGAGAGTAAGTATAATTAATACAACATTAGTTAATGAATTTTTTTGTCCTCATTCAACTTTCTTTGCTTAATCGTTCCTGAACTTTACTAATTTTCTCCTCTCGCACAATCGTATCAAGTTCGATTGTAAACCTTCAATGCGTTACAAAGTTATTATGTAACATGTACACATACAGAACAACAACCATTGTGTCCATAAATTTGTTCTTAACTGATGAACGTAACCTTTTCATTGATTTGATTTAATGAATGTTCCGCGCTTATCTGATGGGACTGCTCCTGGGCCTGTTCTATAAATTCAGACCTTATTTCAGGGAGTATTCTAATACTTCACATGTGCAAAATCAACAACTTCGTTCAACATTGAGACACAATAACAAATTAGAACTTCTTAAATATAGGAACGAATAGCTTACCACAAGCGATAACGAATGAACAACTATCAATCTTTCGGAAAAGGTTAATATATATATATATATATATATAAATTATCATTAAAGAAAAGCATAAATTTTGTTCCTACGCAACGTACTGGTGAAATAATCATCTGTGGAGTTGAAGAAATAATGCGAGTTCTCACACCAGCAGAAGTCTAATAAATTAATGTGAATCCTGTCGAGTAAATAAGAAAGGTAGACCTACGAAGATCACAAAGTACTAAAAGATTTTTTATTATTCTCCTGGCTGTGTGGCGTACCAAGACCACTGTGGACTGTCACCTTCCGTGACACATTCCGAATTTGGAGTGAAACGTGGTCGGAGTGTCGATTCTCCTTCAGACGGTTTTCCTTGACCACGACGAACACAGACAATCATGCCATGCCGAGGACCTCAGTGATGCTAACCACCACACTAAATGAGGTCGGTACTAACACAACTTTTTCAAGATACATGCAGATATAGTGAATTCACTTTTAATGTTCAATCTAAACCTTACCATAAAAAAATTATGACTTTGTAAGATGACCTGCTGAGAAATCAATATCTTGCAACTATCAAAATAACCATTCACTAATTTAAGTTTAGGGGCTTCAAATGTAAACAGAATAACACCTAGAATGTATGATACCAAAACTCCGTAAAGAGGAGGTTCTGTTTCGACCGACAGCAAAAGTAATATCGATTCTCCTAAATACAACCAAGTCTATTACGATGGTCAAGAAGTGTGAGCATCATCTCAAGAATTCTATTGAATTCGTGCAAACGTTTAAGAAAATAAATTGGAATCTCAGGATTCACTAATGAGCTTTGACATTATATTCTCGCTAACCCGATGGTCTATTATAGACACTTTAGAATAAACTCTACAGATGGCAGTTAGTGGTAATTGGAATTGAAGGGTGAAAAAAGAAAGCACAAATCAAGAAAGGAGTAAGACATGGCTGAAGTCTGACATCTATTCTTTTTCATTTATATGTATAACAGGAGATGCAGAAAGTTAAATAAGAATATGGAAAGCGAATCATAATGAAAAGAGAAGAAATAAAAACCTTAAGGTTTTCGGAAGATATTGTGGTATTGGGGGAGTCAGAAGAAGACTTGGTAACCATAATAAAAGGCATGAACGTGATCCTGGAGGAAGAGGACGACATGAGGATCAATAGAAGAAAAACCAAGGTAATGAGTGTAGCATGAGATATTATGGAATAACAAAGGGCGTTACATTGGGAAGGGATATTTTTAAGGAAGATAAGGAATTCTGCTACTTGGGCTGCATAATAAGTAGGGGTGGTAGAAGTATAGTAGACACAGGCAAAGAAGGCTTCACAAAAAGAGGAATTTATTTACGGATAATATAAGTATGAATAGTAGTAAATCGTTACTAAAAATGTTCGTATGGAGCATGAATTTATATGGGTGCAAAAGTAGACGGTATGTTGTTTTGGTGAAAGGAAAAGAATGAAAGCTTCCGAAATGTGGTGCTGTAGAAGAATGCGGAAAAGGAGATGGGTGGATAGAGTAACTAACCAGGAAATAAGCAGAATAGAGGAAGAACGAACAATATTAATGACTGACCAAGAGAAGAGATAGATTAATTGAGCACGTATTGAGACATGAGGGTCTTATAAATTATCATCAGGGGGAAGTGTGTGGGGTAAGAATATAAGAGGGAGGCTAAGGATGGAATACGCTAAGCAATTAGGGAGGATGTTGGATGTGGTTGCTATGTACAAATGAAAATCCTTGCGCAGAATAGATCAACATTGAGTGTTGCATCAGACCAGTCTTCTGACTGAATACAACAAGAATGCACAATAAATCCTTCTGAACAATTTTACTACATTTAAGTGAAGTAAGTTCAGACAGTTAAATACTAAAATTTGAATGGCTTGGCTTTCTACGTGAGGAGATTTATTTCATATATAAAATTGTGCAAAATTAAGTTAGTATAAAATAATTATTCTGAAGACATAAAGAATTTTAAATTTTTACTCAAATAAATTATAAAACAATTACATTTTTTCTCTCGGGCTTTCTGTGGGTATCTCATAAACATAATTTTATCAAAACAAATATATTTTACAGATTATATAAAATTACATGAATTTTGGAAGGACAATTAAATTGATGCAATTTTTGCAAAACAAATTAAAATATTGTGGTAACTGCACACAGCATAAACAGGCTATCATGGCGTTGGTCGTCAGCAACAATCATCTGGTCAACAAGACTATTTCAAGTTTCGCCACGCCAGGTCATGCAGAGGGGCGCGCGTTCCTCACGACAAGCTTGCCACGTCCTTTATCTCGCCCCCAGCCTCTGTCTTAACAACTAGCGCCCCTAAAACCCACGGCTTATTACACTCAATATACATGCCAATTTTAGGACCAAGTGGACGGTGTGGCTGTGGGTTCTCCTCTATGCCCGCGATTGCCCATTTTCTATATGGAATGTTTTTAGGGTTAAGTTTAGAAACGATGCAATAAAAAACCAAAATCATAGTTCGATATATCTATTATACTTTTGTAATTAGTTGGAACGAAATCAAAAAATTAAAAGGATGTTATGTATAAATTCCTCTCGGGTTTCCAACCGGGTCAAAGATTTTAACAGTGACGTTACCCCCTTTCGCCCGCCATAGCTAATTTCTATATGGAATATTTTGAAGAAAGAGCATTACGTGAATCACCTTTCAAACCTAAGTGTTTCTACAGATATGTGGACGACACTTTCGTCATCTGGCCACACGGAAAAGAAAAATTAGAGAGGTTTCTACTGCACCTCAACGGTACCCATCGAACATTAAATTCACGATGGAGATTGAGAAGGAAGGGATGCTACCTTTTCTCGACATCCTGATACGTAGAAGACGGATGGACGCCTGGGACACAGCGACTCATGCTAACAGTTTCCACTACCCGGCTCACAAAAGGGCGGTGCTTTCCACTCTTACACATAGAGCGAGAATGATATCGGATAAGGACCACTTGGCAGCCGAAATTGATCACCTTCGAAGTACCTTATTAAGAACGGTTACACAGTTGGTGAAATTTCACGGGCAATACACGGAACCAGGAAGAAGAAAAACGAGGAGTCGACCGGAAAAAGAGCTTATATCCCATATACCGGAAAATGCACAACCATAGTTAGTCGCATACTGGCCAAGCATGACCTAAAAACGGTGTTTCTAACACAACGATCAAAGATATGCTCAGGAATGTAAAAGACGATGTAGGCCTAAAGACCCCTGGTATTTATGAATACCATGCGACTGTGGCAGTAAATACATAGGACAAACAATTAGAACCGTAGATGAAAGAATAAAAGAGCATAATAGACATCTACGATTAAAACAACCCAATAAGTCAGCTATTGCCGAACATGCCTTGTTCACGGGCCATAAAATAGCTTTCGATAAGACTCGTATTCTGGACAGAGGTAATTGCTATTGGGATAGCATTATTTGGAGGCAATAAACATCAGGTCCAGTGAGAATTTACTGAATAGAGATTCTGGATTCCAATTGAGCCTGGCTTGGAAGTGGGGCTGAGTCGCGGGCCGCATGACCGCAGCCACGGGAGACTAGAGCATGACTAAGCAAGTGGCCCAATTGGGGACGCCCTCGCTCCCGCGTCAACATCTAGCCAAATACAGGCGGTCTGTGCTTGCACAGACTTGCCCTCAGACTATATAAATGCTTACACTCACCGAATTTGACACTTCAGTCTGAAGATGATGGCAGAGCAAGCCATCGAAACGTCACTGTTAAATACTTTGACCCGGTTAGAAACCCGAGAGGAATTTATACATGCTTTAATAAAAGGATGTTGTTGTGGTATTCAGTCCTAAGACCCTCCATGCTAAGCTATCTTGGACAAAACTTTTCATTTCCTCATTACTAGCACATCCCACATCCTCCCTAATTTGCCTACCGTATTCCATTCTTGGCCTCCCTATTCTGTTATTACCCCACAAACTTCCCTCTAATGCTAATTTTACAATAGCCTCATGTCTTAAAACATGGCCTATTAATCTATCCCTTCTCTTGGTCAACTTCCTCCATATTTTTCGCTCGTCCCCTATTATGTTAAGAACGTCCTCGCTTGTGATTCTGTCCACCCATCTGATTTTCTTCATTCTCTTATAGCAACCCTACCGTCCAAGTTTCGCACCCATAGAACGCCACATTCCATACGAACATTTTTAGCAACTCTTTCTTAATAATCAGACTTACATCACCTCTTTTTTGCGAAATCCTTCTTTGTCTGTAATATCCTACTCTAGTTATTGCAGAATTCCTTAACGTCCGTCAAAATATCCCTTCGCAATTTAACTCCCTTTGTTTGTTATTCCACTGTTTCCCATACTACACTCCATTACCTTGGTTTTCCCTCTATTAATCCTCATATTGATCTCTCTAAATGAATATCTCAACAGCAATAATTATTTAAAATTTGAAGGCAGTATATTTAAAATTTGATTATAATGTATTTAAAATCTGATGACAATATATTTAAAATTTGAATACAATATTTTCTACGTGTAACAACTAGCCCATGTTGTTTATAGAAAGCCCACTCGGACGGATATTCATGTGAATGGCAAGAGCTGTCACCACTCAACTCAGGAAAGTCAGGAATTGGCCATCCATTTATTTATCTGATTCGGGTAACTTACGACAGTGATTGATCCACATGCTTAAGAGAACATTCCGTATTCATTAGTACACTGAAGCTCTGATAAAATGGGACTAAAACATTATACCAGCTGGTCTTTCCTTTACGGACCACACAACATGGAAAATTAGAAGAACTTACTTAAATATAACGCAGAAACTGTTTATCGCTCAAAACAAAACATAAATAAATTCTGTCATCGGTCAAAGATGATATTTGCTTGAAAAGCCCGAGTTTTTAAAACTTCTTGTACCTGTGGCCTGGTGTATAACAGAAAAACGGCGTGGAACGTTGATCAGCGCATTGTTGAACACCAGAGACATATATTGACTACCGGACTACAAAGATTCTGAAGCACACTATACGTTGGATGGAAGCTAAATTAATTTAAAAAAACAACAACATAAGAACCTCATTAACAGGGATTCTAGATTCCAAATTAGAACGAAATGAGATCGGCTTATTACTGACTACAGGATACAGAAAACTGCGCTGGAGTAGACCAGACAGTCACAGGTCGAAATCAGACTCCGGAATGGAAGCCACCGGCGGAAGTGAAATGATTTGGCACAAAGATGATGCAGCTGATGATGATGATGTTGCTAATCGCAGAAACGTTGTGCTTTTATAAAAATTGACTCAATTCAGCGACATACAATAATTTATTAAATTTATTTTTACCTAGAAGTATTCTATAAGTCACTCCGGAAGACAATTGTTTACAATTCTTAAACTTATGTTCATACCTTGACCATATACGCTGACATCCTTTCCATTTGACAATTCTGTTCTTGGCAAAAATCAGTAAGCTCATAAACTTTACATTAACCTAATTTTACCCTGGAAACAGAAAACAGAAACAGAAAGGAATAACAACTATACATTTCACCTGAATTTTCTAAATAAATAGTGACGGAACATTTGTTCACTCTAAGGCCAACGTGCCAACGTCAAGGAAGGTAGGCGGTCAGTCTTTTCATGACATTTCTGAACCCATCGTGGGGAACGAGGCGGTGATATAACCATCAAACGTCAAATCATTCATTAATAAGTCTTATAGTTTCTGAGAGATACTGTTGACTTTGATACTTGCTATAACAGAAAAAGTTACCTCACAGGAAATATTCTTGGATTCAGAAACGTTTAGCTGGAGAGAAATAGCAAGTCGTGTCAAGCTAACATGGGTAGTGTTCCCTTGTAGTGGGGTAGGGTGGCAGGAAGAAGGCCGGAACTCATTTTACACAATGTTTTTGGGGGCAACCTGGTAGTGGAAAAACTATTGGTGCAAGGAAACATCGTTTTCAGGAAAATAAATAACTGATGTGGTAAAAAGACCACGGCTCTGTCTCTAAATCCCATTACTAAGAATATAAAGAATATTTTAAAAAATTCTCCTCCAACACTTATGCTCGCTGTCCACAATACTCAACATTCTACTACACCCGTTACACGTCATACTATTTCTCGCGACCCAATGCAACCAACCAACATCTCTGTGCATGTTGTGCGCGAAGATATATTTAGCCCCATTTTCGTCATATAATTATGCTTTATAGATTTATGGCCTCTTCCCTTCCCACAAAGATACCAATTTAATGAATACGGGCAAGATGTAAGCGATATTATCGTTATAAAATTTGAGTCCAAGCAAGCCTTAATGTGAAAATAGAGACTTTGTCAAACAACTGAAATCTATTCCTGTTGCATATAACCTCATATCAGAAGAGCCAATTGGAATTAGAAATCTTGTTTACTCGTTGAAAAACATTACAAACGCAATGGATAATTTAATTTAACACTTACCCGCCCCCACAGATCCGTTCACTCGAATGTCGGCCCGGGTGCCACTATATACGCAGAATTAATGTATATGTGATAACAAAAAACAAAAAAACGACAATCGCGAACCGCGTTATCCTGAGAGAGTTGGCAAGTGTCGAACCAAGATCCGTAAGTTTTTGAGCCGAGCATGAGATTAACAGGGGTATAAGTAATTAATTACGGGGGGAAGGTTTATTTAATAACCAAACGAAAGCTTAAAATTTCAAACAATTTAATTTACAAGATAAATTATGGTGGCCAAATCTTATTAATACGGCTTCACAATCATTGAATATGAGAAGTTACATTCAATGACAGTGAATACGTAATTTTTTATAACTTCTCATACCCACACT
Source organism: Eucriotettix oculatus (assembly GCA_034510155.1). Taxonomy (NCBI): domain Eukaryota; kingdom Metazoa; phylum Arthropoda; class Insecta; order Orthoptera; family Tetrigidae; genus Eucriotettix; species Eucriotettix oculatus. The sequence goes on along the minus strand of CM067378.1, from coordinate 9,822,940 downwards.
CCATTCATACTCACTAAGCTAACTACAAAATAATTACAACGGTTCAGAATTTTAGCAAGTATTAAAAAGTTCAGCGGCACGTCCGGTCATTGCAACTAAGTCACACGTAGTAAAAAGGGAAGGACTTGCTTGTTTTAATCTCGTTGCGGCTACTGATGATGTAAACGTTCAGTTAATTCAGGTACGGCTTACACACGTCTATGCGGCCTGATCCCTCCGTTGGTCAGACGCGCACGGAAAGGCGCTCCAAATCTCAACAATCTGACGATCTATCTGGCCACCCCTCCTCTCCACTCTGACACTTCTCGCTCACCTCCGTCTCTTCAAAAACACGCACACTGTCCTCTCTGCTTCACTCCTTACACTCTCTGCCGCTTACGTTAATCTGCAAAATTCACAGTTCTTTCTCCAAACAAAACACTCTGTCCCTGTCTCACTGTATACGCCCGTCTTCTCTCACCGCTCGCATCAATCTGCAAACTCTGCGTTTCTTTTCTCACATTTCCCAAATTAACTCTACTTCCGGAGGGGGTTCAAAACAACTCAAAGTCTAACCGGTACTCTACTGGCCAGATTATCGACACTTCATACGGTACAAAATCAGCCGGATTGCTGCACACAATAATACGGATCATTTCCTATCCACGCCGAATGACTGCAATAACCGACCGTGGCCAGAACTTACGTACTAATACACAAAGTTATAGGAAAGCCTGAAGGGGAAATCACTTATTACATTATATATATAATATATATTAATAGAAAACTGTTCGCTAAAATACAACCTAGTATATTTTACTTATGTGGTATTCTAATCTAATCGTCAAAAATTTTAATTAAAAATATATTACAAAAATGTAGTTTTAATTATTTGTTTGGATATTTTAATTTCCGCCTTTTATCTCTTGAAGGAACTACTAAGTAAAAATGATTTCGGGCATTAGTTATATAGAATAGACATATGGTACGTATAAATGTATTTACGTGTGATTAGAATAAGGTTATGACGCTTCTTCAGGTAATTTTCCTACTTGTAGGGGGAGGAATTTAATTTTTTTTAAGTTGTGGGAATCATTTGGGTTCAATTTATCATTAAGTTGTAATTTAAAATATTAGTTTGTGATGCAGGTTGCTCGGAACCTCCCTTTATCATTATTTAGGATTTGTAGGGGGAACTAATGCTTAGTCCAATAGCGTGGCTTTCAGGATCACCGGATTTTACTCCATTGGACCTTTTATTGTTTACTGTTACTGTCGTAAGAAGAGTTTGATTTACGATACTCCAATAATACAATAATAATAATATATTCAGGGACGAATTGTGTTCGCTACTCAATAGCCTGAAGAGACAAAAAGTGTGATGAAGCATATGAAAGAGCATCATTCGTACATTCAATGTGTGCAGTGACGGATCAGAATGCTAACTATCCTTTGAAGAAGATAAAGATTAACTGTAAACTAAAGTTTTTATAAAAAATAGTAAGTTTCATTTTTCTCTTTTGGTATTATTACATAATAATTTGAACTGAAAGAAATGTTATGTACTGAATCATATCTGACTAAATTAATTAATCAAAAGTGGTCTCGTTAAAAACCTCTATTGAAATGGATGTTGCGGGGAAACGGTGCATGGGTTTCTATTCAAAAGATGGTCTCCTCAGTCCCCTCTACAAGTCCTAAAAGTCTGTAAGGGGATTTTTCAAGCACTACGAGTACAGGGCGTTTCATAAATTCGTAACACCGATGTCATTGAACAATTTAATGCTAAAAAGAGAAATCTCTCGGCAGCAGAACTCTAACGGTCAACGCTCATATTACGTTTCGTCAATATACAAGGGCGCTGCGGGAGTTCTCGCAGACGCTTCAGCCCAGAGTGACTGCGGGGCTTACCTGATCATGTCGGGAATGCCTCGCACTCGCTCTGGGTATTTTTTATCAAAGTTCTCATATGCCGAGACACCTTCACCTATTTTAGGAGGTATATGTACTGGGGTCAAAGACCTTGGGGATATGGCAAGAGTTGTCCGCTGATCCCATTGGATCAGTCGGCCAATTGCCTCCTGAAATTGGTGGAGACACGGAGAAGGGAATGCTGCGTCCCCACAGCAAACTCGTCTCCCGTCATTCGGAAGGGCGTGAGAATAGTACCCAATGCCCGACCTACCTGATGCAGGTTTTCTAGGGTTTTCCCTGCATCTCTTTAGGTGAAACACCGGGTAGGATCCTTAAACCATAGCCCGGGGGCCCTAGTTAACCCTGGGCTACCTTGCTCTACCTTCCACATCCCCCCTTTTTTCAATTCCCTTCCTATGCTATTAAAGGGGTATTGCCTGTTTCAGGATCACCCTCATGTAGCCTGTTACCCAAAAAAAATATATATATGGCGTCTTCACACCAATAAACATAATTTCTTCTACGTTTCGCCAAGTTTTAATTCGTAATAACCGACAGCGTGGCATTTGTGTTCATACTCCTGCAGCATATAGCATAAGAGGATGGTATAAACAATTTAAATTTGCAGCTTCTCTCCAAAAAAGCAAATCTTGGGGTCTTTCAGACGAAGTTGTGGAGAAAATCCGCTAGTTTAGCTTGCAACCTCTATAAATCCTCGCGTCATGCCAATAGAGAACTCAACATCTGACGTTTGCGTATCGAGACGTTCGTTATTGTGGTATACAGTCTTAAAACTGGTCTGATGCAACTCTCCATGCAAACCTATCTTGCACAAGCCTTTTCATTTCCTCATTACTAGCACATCTCACATCCTCCCTAATCTAACTAGTGTATTCCATTCTTGGCCTCCCTGTTCTGTTCTTACCCCACTCACTTCCCTATAATGCTAATTTCACAAGATCCTCATGTCTTAAAACGTGAACTGTTAATCTATCCCTTCTCTTGGTCACAGTCCTCTATATTGTTCGCTCTTCCCCTATTCTGTTTAGAACTTCTTCGTTAGTGTTTATATCCAACCATCAGATTTTCAGTATTCTTCTATAACACCACATTTTAAAGGTTTCTATTCTTTAGCAACTCCTATCGTACATGTCTCTCACCCATCTAACACCACGATCCATACGAAAAATTTTAGCATCCATTTCTTAATATTAACCGTAAGTAAATTCCTCTTTTTCGCGAAAGCCTTCGTTGCCTGTGCTATCCTAATCTTTATAGTTCTACCATCCCTAGTTATTACGCTTCCCAAGTACAGATTTTTCAAAACCTGTCAAAACATCCCTTCCCAATCTAACTCCCTTTGTTATTCCACTGTTTCCCATACTACACTCCATTACCTTAATTTTTCCTCTTTCTCCAGGACCCCGTTAAGGTCATTCATTATGGTTTCCAAGTGTTCTTCTTACTCCCCTAATACTACAATATCATCGGCAATACGTAGGGGTTTTATTACTTCTCCTTGCAGTATGATTCCATATTCCGTTTTAACTGTCTTCACCGACTGTTCTATATATATTCAGCATCGGCGACAGACTGCATCCTGGTCTTACTCCTATCTTGATTTCTGCTTTCTTCTATTCTAATTACTGCTGCCTGTCTTCTGTAGAGGTTATGTATAAGTCTCCTTTATCGATATTTTATTCCAATGCTCCTCAAAATACTTAACAGTATGTTCCAGTTCACATTATAAAACGCTTTTTCTAAATCTACAAATGCCATGAACGTAGGGCGGTTTTTTCTTATCCTGTCTTCTAAAATTAGTCGCAAAGTCAATATTTCTTCTCTTCTTAAAACCAAATTGATGTTCTCCCAACTCGCATTCTATTTGACGTACAGGATTCAGTTATTTTAAGCGCATGAATGCTACACTGAATGACGTGTTGATTTTGTGATTTCTTCCACGTTGGCTGAATGTGAAAATTTTATATATCACGCCTAATATTTAGTGGGAAGGTTACTTTTCATTTAAATATGGGTTACAGACAAATTGTACTGCATATATATGAGAGACTCTCCTAAATGTCTTTTATGAAAAATTTCGGACATAAATGTATGTTCCCTTTTCGTTATGTATTTTCACTTATTCCAAAATTACCATCAATTTTATTTGTTCACCACTCCGAAATATATACCTGTCAAACCGGATGTTTCTTTTTGATACAACCTATATTTTATTTGGCAATTTTCAATTAGTTACTATAATATTGTGAATTTTTAAAATTAATATATATTATTAATATATATTGTAAATATCTAGCAGAAATATGTATGTTATATCACCATTCTGTACACGATTAGTTATGTACTTTAACCGATAATTTTACGTTTCTCTCAATTTGCGATCAATTTACTGCAATCTAAGAGCAGAATGTCTGAACTGTATCAATTTCTAGAACACGGGGACTATACAGTGGGGATAACGCTCCCCTGTTGCTCATTATTCCCACCAGTAGCGCCAATTGTCTCCACTCCTACACAGAAAACTTAACTCGTAGTGAAACAATCCCATTGTTATCCAGAGAGAAACGACCATTTCGAAATCAATGAGTTGCACGAGTTCTCCCTCCAGGCTATTTCTTGTCGCCCTCTAACCCTGCCCCCCTCCCCATCCCCCGTCATCCCTTTGGCTTGCACACTTCGTACGGCGACGGTATTTAATACACGAAGCTGTCTAAATTAACGCAAAATAAATAAATTACACTGACTGACCAAATTATTCTCCCCACCCACTCAATACAATGTTGGAAAATATTTTCCTCTTAATACTGTTTCAATTCTCCTGGGCAAGGGTTTTATGAGATGTTGGTAAGTGGTAGGAGGAATTTGAGACCATATCTGATGAACTGCATTTTCCAATTCCTTAAGATTTGATGGTACTGGATCCAGCTGCCTGACGTCCCATTCAATTTCATACCATAAATTCTCAATTATATTTTGAGATGTGCTGGTTTTTCATGTCAGCAAGGTAAAGTTGCCGTCATGCTCTTCGAACTATTTGAGAAAGAGCATTTTCCCGCTGCCAAAGTACACCATTAACTTAACAGGATGTACTTGATCTGCGATAATACTTAAATACTCTTGGGTATTTAGACGTCGTTTCACAAGAATCAAAGGACCTATACCATGCTAAAAACATCCTCCATACCATAATATTGTAGCCACCAGCTTGAAGTGTTGTGGCAATGCAGTTGGAGTCCATGTGTTCATGTTAGTTTCTCCATATTCGAGCCCTGTCTGTCATCTGCTTGCTGCATTTGAAATCGCGATTCATCAGATCGCATGGTCCTTTTCCAGTCATCTAATGTCCAATCCTTTATGAACTGAAGACGCCTACGCTAGTTGAAAGCAGACAGTAGAGACTTTCGTACAGGTTGTCGACTTCCATAGACCATGCGGTGTAATCAGCGGTGAAACAGTTCCTTTCAGTAAAAGTATTGAGTTACCTGTGACGACCACAAGTCTAACTCTAACGCCCGTTTCCACTCTGTCTCACTTATTCGCGGATTACTTGCTAGCCGTTATAAGCCTCATGGCTGCTAAACTTCGGGGCCCACGAATCACGTCTTACTTCTCCACTAACCCGCCATCAACTGTTTGAATACTTGAGCTCCTGTCTCGCGAGCCTGCGGAATCACGGTCACATGACCTCGTCTAGCAATCACAGGTATGCGAGTTCCCTATCTGCGTTGGCCAAATCACGCGGATATAATGAATGTACAGCCTAGTTTTCCCGCGTTACTTGCGTCAGCCATCGGCATCTCGCACACAACAATTGTGCCTGGCCACCTATACCACCAGTTGGCTGTGATTGTAACTTTACATGTTACAATATACATAATTGCTTCCACGTTTATGCTAGATTTCTTACCACGTCAGTATTTTTCTCGCGTTTTCAAGATATATGTACCAAGTTATATCGAAATCTGTCCGCGCGTTTAAATTTTTTAAATATTAACAGACACAAAATATGCAAACGTACATCCTCTTTCATTACAAAGATTTATAACATTCGTCAGTAACAAACCCTTTCTACAAAAAATACGACCATATTATTAAACATTAAGACATTTCTAGGATAATGGGCACAATGTGCTATTTTCGATACCTGTACACACGTACACACGCTTGAAAACAAACATAAACATATTGCCACATCTCAAAACCTGCAGTGATGGCAGAGCGGTAGCGAGCCGGACTGCAGACACGTAGACTCGGGTTCGAGTCCCAGCCGACGCAACCATTTTTATTGTTTAATTTATTTACATTGTTTGCCTTTAGTTTCTAGTTTTTTCTGTTTCTAGAATCTTCTGCTTCTAGAATATTCCATGTATGTATAAATAGGACTGGATTCCAAATCGGAGTCAGTCTTAAGCAGTACGAGCTTTGTACAGCACTTCGCCGTTGATTAAACGCCTATAACCTCTACGTGTGTGTGTTATTGAACCTCACGATCCCTAAGAAACGTGACATATTATTTAATTAAAATTGTAAAATATTTAAGTAACTGATATGAAATTGTCATTTATAGTAATATTTTAAAATTCAAACGAAATTAAAAATAAAATTTAAGAAAAAATTAATGATATATAAAACTATTTTTTTAAATTGTTGTTTTAAAAAATGAAACGAATTTTTGATTCGTAAATATTTGCATGCAGTTATTACAACTATACAAAAACATTATTTTAATTAAATTAAAAATTATTAAAATGAAATGAATTCGATTTAAATCAGAAAAATATTAAGCATCAACAAGGCAGGAACATCTCAAATTTATCACCTAAAATAGGACACTTAAAAGAATTCAGAATCTTTTAATTGTTCTGAGTTTTGATATTTAGTCTGTTTCCAGGAAAATTTTTTTTAGGAAAAGCAAATTTTTATTGTATTTTTTAGTTTGCTTCAACACTCAGATTGAATTCTTTTGACTAAATAATTTAAACGAAGTCATTTTGCGTATAATATCGTTACGATAGCGAATATTTAACAGTTATATACAATCATATGCATATCCCAGACGACACATTCAAGTTTTTCTCCTCTGCTTGTGAAGGGTAATCAGTGTTAGCTCACAGTTTTTTAAATTTGAAGATATAGTTACTGCTTCTATTGCAACATATGCAGAATGGATATCTTTCATAACTATCGATGTCATAATTACAATTTTTTTTAAATCCTTCGTTTTGAATTTCTATAGCACTTCTGGGACACGCCAGAATTACGTAATTTAATCTAACTTTTAGTTTCCTTCCATTCAAAAGTTTCTAATCGAGTTCAGTATGCGTATATCCCTTCGTTCAGCATAATCTTCTATAAGAGAAATTAAGCGTAATGGTGATTGATATACGTAGAAAGTTATTCAATTTTTATACTTTCATAAATGCAAGTCTGTTATGAGCCTTGAGAGCATTATTAGTCATTAATATAACAGTGTCGCCCGCGATTCCAACACTGGAATTTGTAAGCATAAATTTTATGCACCCAAAAATTTTAAGTATCAGAACTCTCAAAGGTATGGAAGTCATTCTTCACTTGAATTAAAACTGGTTAAAATTTAACTGTAAATTATTATGGGGGTTGTATTTTAATTAAATCACTTTAAGGGTATGATATAATAATTTTATTTATATTTAAGGGTATGATATAATAATTTTATTTATATAAAAACAAGCATTTAAATCAAGTGGAAGATTTATAAATAACAAGGTTAATTACGCGTTGCAGCAGAGATGTCATTCACTTGATGAACATGACTTGTCTTCATTAAAGTCTTGATGCACGTTACTATGCGACCGGAACTTCCTTCATCTTTCGGGATGAAACTCGTAATGCCGGTGATTTAGGAAAACTCATATTTTCCTTCGTCTTCCCTCTTGTTCTTCATACCTTCTCACTAAAGAGCAACAATTCACACCTCACTTTCAACTCTTGTTGCACACACCAGCTTACTCCTCCCTTCCACGTCCTGATCAATTCTCCGTCTCCACCTCCTCGCCCTCTCAACGTCTGGTACCATTCTCCTACTCTGCCTCCTCGCCTTCTCAATGTCGTGCGTGGCACTGAATATTTTTCGGATCCTCACCTCCCACCTCAACTCGTAGACCCTTCTCCAAGGGAAAACGGTTTCCCACGTCATGCTTGTTCCGCCAATTCTAAGGAGTCCTTCGTCCAGTTCTGGAAAATTTTCATGACACAGGGAACAGTTTCCTTCAGAAATTTTGAAGGGTGAATGCTCCTTTAGAAAAAACAAGCTTAGTATTATCTGTCTGCAGACAGGCAAGTACCCCGTCCGCCATTCTTACCTGGCTGTCTCCAGTTAGAATGTTCTTACTGAATTTTTATATCCTTTAAACATCCAAAAATTCGAATAAAATTGGGGAGGGGTCCTACCGCGCTACATAACACAATAATGAAGTATAAATAAAAGTTTTACTTCCGGTGAGGCCCTGAATACAAGGAGAAAATCCCAGCTTAACAATGAGGAGACTGGAGTTGGGTAAAAGAACCGAGAATAGATTCAAAGAGTCGATTCTTATATAGGAACCATTCTCTAAAACGACTCAGCAGAGTTCCGGCTCCTAGTTCTAGTCACAAAGTCGTGAGCGAGCAATTGAAGAATTTACTTAGAGAGGGATCAACAGTTGGAGAGGAAATATTTTGAGTTGTCTTCTGTAGTAGACGACAACATGACATCATGGAAGAGGAAATTTTTAATTAAACTCTCCTGACTTCTCCTCCATCGTCTGTATATCGCCTCCTTTACCAATTCAAAGTCATAAAGGAAGTGGAATTTCGATTTAGAATCATCCGTTCAGCTTGTCACGTACGTATTTTTCAAATTGAAGAGCGAAAGTTGCAAAAGATCTCTTTGTGTCAATGTACTTCTAAATCAATATTTTATCGCTTTCCTTTAAATTTGTTATTGGCTATAATAATTTAATTTCCGTTTTAAATCGTTTCATTTTTCGTTTATATATTTTACATACAAGTATTAGCTCATATTATCCGTTAGGTAAAATGTTTTTCTCTCCAGAACCCATCAAAATTTATCAAGCAAAGAAAACATATTCAAAATTATTTTTCATAAATAAATTGTTTTATAATTATTACATATTTTGTTTCTTAATTTCATTGTGTTTTGGTTTTGCACCCTCCTTCCTTACCTACGTTATTAATGTTCTACCTTGAGAATAGAATCGGATGGGAATGGAAGAGATGAAGACTCGTTTAAAAGAAACGTCTCCTAGCAATGAGTGAATTGGCTCTGAACGGCTCAACAAGAATAGAAGTTCATCGCCAAAACAGACTATACAAGATAAAAGTAAAACTTTACTATAGACAGATTTTAGGTTAAAACAGAATTAATAAAAATTGATGACTTTAAAAAGATGCCTCTTATTAAATTCTGCAAGGAACGAATTCTATGAAACTTTCGTTTGAATTTTGATATACGCAGAAAACATAATTATGATTTTCTGGTCGTATTTTAATTATAGCCGATCTCCTGTGGTGTAGTGACTAGCTTTGCTACCTCACAAATCGGAGGGCCCGGGTTCGAATCCTGGAATGGGCTTGGATGTTTGTGTTGTCATGGTCGAGAAGACTGTTGGAGGATCGATACGCTGACCACGTGTCACTCCAAATTCGGAATGTGTCATGCAAGATGACATGGAGAAAGAAAGAAAGAAAAATAAATTATAATCATAAATAAACTGATATATGTTGTTTTCTGAAAGAGAGAAATAGGATATTTACAGAGTAACTTAAAATGAATTAAAGGTAATGAATTGTAACAACTTCTTTTGGCAGTTTGCAGCATCTATTCAAAAAAAGTGTATACAAGAAGAAGCCATAATAACTACGGTACACATCAAAGGGAGCTACGGGACTCTGATGAATAAGTGATTTGGACACTGATTTTTGCGTCCACATAAAGGCCTGAGAGAGGCAATGGCCAAGTTATAATGAGGGCAGTTCCATAAACAGAACACTTGGTGCTAACCTCATAACATACATCCTAGCTGTAAAAGGCACAGGTTTCCTCTCGAGCTGTAAGCCCTTTTCACTGAAGGACTGGGGACTGGAGTCTGGGGAGACCGATTTGATTAGAGGGTGGAATGACTTGTTCCTGGTGGGCTTAATCACGCGACCAACTTTTCCGGGGGTAGCAAAGCCTCAGCTCGTACCTGACTGTGGCTCTTTGAGGCCACCACTTTACTTCTTCTCAGATTTTCTTCAGCTAACTACAAAGGCTCAGAATACAAGTACAGAGTTAAACATTAACTCAAAGTTGCAGTATAAGAAACTTAAACACGAAACGCTAATTGAAAAATGTACAAACTAATTACTTATTAAACGTTATATAAAGCATTTTCAAGTAAGTCGTTTAAATTCAACGCGAAAATGAAGATCGTGAAGAACGTGAAAGTGATTTAAATTAATTCATAATACGACAAAAGGATTATCTGTAACTTTTGATTAAACGCCCAAACTAGGGAATATTTTTGAGAAGAGTAATAATATTATGTCCACAAGCATATTACAAAATTAACCTTTAAGGAGACGCAGTTTAATCCACAGTAATTAATTGTAATCCCTGTGAATTACTGTCACTACAGTAAAGCCAAGATTATATTTGTAAAACCAAGCGCATTACTCCGTAAATGCACATTTAGAAGTAAGTTAATATATTAATGTCTATATTTTATTAGAGTAATTACATAAGGCATATTTATATAATAGTATGTTTAAGTTAGAATGTTTCCATATATTAATCGTGACAGCCTGAAGGAACGAAAAGTTATTTATACAATATTAATCTTTGACTGTTTCTGTTGTTGTTGTTGTTGTCTAAGACTGTTCCATGATAACGTATACTGCGCAAGCCTTTTAATTTATGCATAACTACTATGCCCCACGTCCTCCCTAATTGCTTAGCGTATTCCATCCTTGACCTCCCTCTTCCGTTCTTACCTTTTCTAGCCCTTCAAGTCTAATTACAGCTTACTGCCTTCTGTATTCCGATATTAATATGCAGCTCAAGAGTTCAGCCAACTCCCCCAAGAGGCCTGTACGTTTTACGAAATGCTACAACAAAGATTCCGCAGGATTGAAATCATTTAACGTCAAAGCGCCAACTTGTCACAATCTAGTTGACGTTTTCATTTATTTAAAAATAGTCGTATAAATGTAACTAATAAAGTATTCTTCACAAAATTGATATTTTCTAAGCATATTTTGGACAGCAATCACTATCACGAGTAGCAGTTTCCATCCTTTAGATATAGATAGTAGTTATTCATCTAGATTCATTTTTCATATTCATTTAATGTTAAACCCAAGACACTTTCTTTAAGCATTTTTTACAGTATTACAGCCCAGTATTCGTAAAATTCTACTTTTAAAAATTAATCTCCAACTGTTTTTGTCGAAATTGCTTACTTCGGAAATTTAATAGACTTCAACTTATGCTAATAATATCTACGATAATTTGTATTCGTATATGTACAAATTAATAGATTTGTCTTTATATGCCAGTTGAAGTTTTGGGCTTTTCCATTTTCTACTGTATGTGGGTGAAGCTAATATTTAAACATAACTACTTGAGAGGTGTCGCGTTTCTATGTCATCTGTCTTTCATGAATATTCATTCGTACGATGGTTAAAATACTTGCGGGACCCCTGTTGCGTTGGTACGCCTGGAATACTAATTCCGTAGTGTACACGCTTTTTCCACCCTCCGCGAGGACGACCGTCCCCAGCACAACTATTAGCTTCTGTAATGTAATTTTCGCAATGGTCTTCATCAACGCTGACGTAATTTCGACGCAGGAGGGTGTGAATCAGTTGGACTACTGCGTGGGAAGGATGTGGGGGTGGCGTGGGGGGGGGGGAGAAAAGGCATGTCTCGCTCGTCTCCCGCTTTACCCCAACTGTTTCGGGACAGCCTTTAGCAACAAGAAAGAGAACTGTTTATTGTTTAATAATACTGTTTCTTCTTGGCTTACACTACTCAAAACTAATCCAAGGCGAAACACAAGTTGGAAACTCAATTTTAGGCCGCAGTAACTTAAATTGTTTTGCTAGTTATCGTGCAATATAATAATCTCTTAATTGCCTCAAAACTAATCTCCGTCCTTATTATATATATTCGTATAAGATGCAATTAAGTTTCTTTATGAATTCCTGAAAGCAAATAAGAAGTACAAAAATAACAATAAATATTTATGAAACACATCACTAATTAGAAAAATCATTAATAAACTCAGAACGGAAGTGTTAATGTCAGATATTGTACTCCTGTCCGAAACAAATATTTAAGTTAGGAAATCATTTCTGATACTAAACTTTTTAATATCATTTCAGAATATTCGTTAGTTAAATAAGAATGAAATTTAGTATTATTGTACTTCAGAACAGAAAATGTTAGTGTAACCTACTGTCTGCTTGGTTTTATAGATATTAGGACACTGGTTTTCTATCGCATCCAATTGTAAGTCCACGCTATTTTCTACCAGTCACAAGTTGGAAAAAGTTCACCGTCCTACTTTTAAAAATGGTTTCTGTGGAACATTAAACGGACATTTTCCGTGCTGTTTTCAACTCAACTTTTAAAAATAAGTCATGAAGTCAGTCAGGAAACTTAGGTCATTGTATTCAATGCAGAAGTATATACTTTTTCTTTTATGAAAATGTAAATGTTCACAATATTTTCAACATTATAGACACGGAAAGCTTATCTTCCGTCATTCGAAAGGGCGTGAGAATAGAACCTAATAGTCCGACCTACTTGATGGAGGTTTTTTAGGGTCTTACCTGCATCTCTGTTAGATGAAACACCGGGTAGGATCCTTACACTATAGCCCAGGGACTCTAATCAACCCTTGGCTTTCTTGCTCTACCTTCCACATCCCCGCTTTCCATTTCCCTTCCTAAGCTGTTAAAGGGGATCACCCACCACGGCCCTAAACAAATTTATGTTAGAGTGCTTTACATCATTCCAGAATTTTTCAACGTTGGTTCTATCATTTGCGGAACTGAAACTTGGCAGTTCTTTTGTGATTTAGTTATATTTATTCATGCGGTGGTTGTGCAGTATCATATAATTAATAACTGACGACCAATACTTAATTGTGAACTGACCATGAAGGTTTGAACCCTCGTTCATATATTCAAAATTATGTCTTATATATTCTTTTGTAACTGTTTATTATTAGCGGTAAACAAAGTACAATTAAAAAATATATATATTTACTGAACCCCATTAAATACTCTACGTTCGGAGTTAATTTTTATATGAATTTCATCTGTCCAGGATGCCCAATCAGAAAAGTATTCTACTTGAGACTATTACTACCTAACAGCTTTGCTAAATGAAAATCTGGAGTTCTTTTTGGTCAAATAATTATTCTCCAAACAATCTTTAACTTAACTAAGTTGTTCTACATTGAAAATTTCAATTTTCAACTCCAGTAATTTAAAAAAATTAAATGAAACCGTTTTCGTCTCTATGAAAACTACTGAGATAATTACAATTAAATATTATAAAAATATATAAACACTTGAATTACGATTTAAAATATTCCATCGTCAATGTTTCGACCTTAGTTTTGAAATACCGTTCAACTCTACAAAAATTCTATGTTTTAACTCAGTTGCCTTATCTCTCAATTGTTTCTTAATTGCTTTTGTCTGTTCTCCACGGTGTTTTGTAAAGTTCAATGGTAGCTCAGTTGTTCCCTTGAAGATTTCCGTCACTCTTGAGTCCCTGGTGATGACATTCTTCACCTACCTGTAACTGTACTGCCAGTCACCCAGCGTCATCTTCGGATGCTGATGCTGGCAGATTCCTGTCCTCTTCAGCTGGAACGGCATCATTCTAAACATAGTTAAACAGAGGATTTGTCTCGAACTAACTGCTACATACAGGGCTCCGTACAGACTGGTTCAAGCAAGAGTCAGCCAATAATCACAATCCTACAAAGTTATGGGCTTTCAAGCTATTTTACATTGCTTATGGTCACCGAAAATATCACTACGAACCAGTTAGAGATGTTTTCCGTTTTACCTCATAATGTTCCCCGGCAAGTATTTTGAACTATGCCACGCCTTGGGTTGTCTTGTCTCATTCAAATACACATTTTTTTGTATCACTCTCACTAGAAAACTGTCTAGACGCAAGCTCATGGAGTATGATTGGTTTTTGTTGTTGTTAAAACTAATTTAGGGCACCTTTTCGACTTGGTGAATCGGAAAAAAAAAAGACAGTGAAAAAAAAAAAAAAAAAAAAAAAAAATAAAAAAAAGACTTCACACGAAAGAAAAAAAAAAAAAAACGACAGGCCGCGATCGAAAAGAATCAGAAATGAATAGAATCAAGAAAGCCGCGATCCGAAGTAAGATAAAAAGAAAAAGAATCCGCGAATCCGAAGAAAACACAAAAGATTGCCACATACCAACGTTTCTGACGAGTTTAGGATTCAGAGAGTAACGACATGTGTCGTCGTAATTTTGGTGTTGTTGTCTTTTGGTTTGTTGTCCTTCTGTTATGTAATCTCAGGGACTCTTGGGATAACCTCGCTTTAGGATTAATTTATTATATATATAGATATATATTTCTATATATTTTATATTCTTTTATTCCATTCGGGGTTTTTTTTCTCGTCTCTATCTCGTATAGCGATTTCTTCCGATTCCCAAACGCCCCCCCCCCTCCTCTCTGTCTTTCCTTCAATTCCTCTTCTCCGGATTTCACGATTTCTCATTTATAGCCACTAAATTCAGATCTTTATGGGGCCCTCTGGGCTTGTCTTGTTTCCGTCTTCGTGCCTAGGGCCACTTCCCGGCGGCCCTTTCTATTGTAAAATATTGTTTCGCCTCTTTGGGCGTTTCCTTTTAGAATTCTCTGCTGGGCCTTCCTTATGTACCGTGTTTGTCCCTCCAAACCAGAGAGATCTGTTGTTTGTTTTTGTCTCTTATCTCAGCAATTTTTATGTTGTTTCTCATCATCCAATGTGACTTATCTCTCATTTTTGGTGTTTGGGTTATCCTCTTCCTCCATTTTTAATCTGCTACCGCCCACCCCTCCTCCAGGAAATCATTCTTTCGGTTTTCGTGCGTGTCGGACGTTGTCTGTGTCATCAAGATATTATATATTGTTTACAATTTTGTGATATATTCTTTGTTTTCGTTATGTTTTCGTTATATGCTTTTTGCTATTTTGCGTGCCTTATCGCTTCTCCGACCCGTGTATATTTTCTTTCTTGATTCGCCTCATCCAGTGTTTGCCCTTTTGGTTGTCGATATCGATATGTTTATATTTTATTTCATTTCCCAAATATTTCATTCTTCATTGCAATTCGTTTTTTTTTTTTATTTGTTTGTCCCTCTTTTTCAATTTCTCCGGTCCTGTTGTTTCCTCCTTCAATATTTACAATGTATTCAGTCTTCGTTCACTATTTACTTCTAATCCCCCCTATTTTGAATATTCGGATTATGTATATATCATATCGTCATGGTCTTTGAGCTCATATTAATATTTGTTCGTCCGCATATACATAAACGTGATTCAGTGGTGTTAATATTTTAAGGGTCACACTTGCTTAGTAGTTAGCTCCATATGTTTCTTTAGACATTTTTTAGACTTTCCAGTATTCTTTAGAGTGTTGTGTGTTATCTGCCGAATAGATTTTGCACAAGGTGGGTTGATTGTGGAATCCATTCTTCTGGTCACCATGTTGACTCAGCTTATTTTTTGTCTTCGATTGTTGTTTATACAGGGGTTCTTCACTGTTTTTTTATTAGTTCGATGTTCTACATGTTTAGTTTTTTCAATCGGTCTCTCCCATACGTTTTTCTCAAAGGGGACACTGTCATACACCTCCTTTAGTGGTCAACACTCTCTCGAGTAAGAGTCCATGTACATCCTTCGTTGTGATTTGAAAGGACGTTCTTCGTTTTCTTTTCAATAATTTTTAAAAGTAATCGAGAATATATGATCTATTGTCGATCGATCTCTACTCTGCTGCTCTAAATCCCGCTCTTGGCTCTTCCGCTTCCTCATTTGTTGGTCATTCCTATTTCTTTGGTTTTTATTATTTTCCCCCCACGTACGCGCTACAAATCTGCTGATTTGATTGTTGATTTGTCTACGGCTATTTCCCCTATAATTTCCCACATATACTCCTGTTCGGCTTTTTTTTAAATACAGGTGATATTGATTTCATGATTCTTTTCCGCATTCCGCAGGTATCTCTTATTGCGTTTACATACATTTTTGTTGAAAGTCTTCATTTATGCAATGTATGTTTTCAAATAACTCTTGTTTGGCTTCCCCATTTTTTATTCAGTTCTCCATATATAATCCCCCTCTTCTTCCGTATAGTTTAGAGATTTGCATTGCTTTTCCCACTTACTTGTCAAACGTTAATCATTCTTCGGTGGGACCACTATTACCATAATTGATTTATTATCTATTGTTTATTCTCCTTACCGTTCGTCTGTTGACAATTTTTTGAAAAATATCCTTCCCATTTCGCATCGGTTGTTATTGGTTGTCTATAATCTCCTTTTTCTTCTGTGGCTGTTCTCTTGGTCTTCACTGTATCCTCCAGCTTCTCCGTGCTCTCTATGTCCCTCCTTAGTATGCAGATTAATTTATTGAGTCATAGCCCCTCTTTTCCCACATGTTCCATCTTTTTTCATACTAAATTTTTTCCGTTACTTCTGTTTGAGTTTTCTTGTACATTAATTTATGTTCTAATCTCCTGGGAAGCCAATCTCCATATAATTAATAATCTTTTACATCATATAACACACACAACATATATTACCCTTTAACCTCACACCATCCATTTCAATTCTAAATATAATACCATTACTCTCCACCATATTCTTCAACTCACCTCAATCACCAAATTCACACACCCACCAACTTACTTTATTACAAAATCCCTACATCCACCTTACCTCACTACTCCACTTAAATTCCCCTCCCCACCCATTTCTATACCCCTCCCATTCTCCCCTCCTCTCCCCCCCTCCCCACCATTTCCACCACCACACTAATCCCCACCCATATCCCTCCCCCCCCCCCACCCAACCTTCCATACCACCCAAAACAACTTACAGTGTAGTTATCTGATCTCAAGAAAATTACAAAACTTGACACACTAGACTCCCTTCTCCCCACATTCCCCACTATCCACCCACACACTAACTACTATTTATCACACAGTATTAAAACAATATAAACAACACAGCATGTTGTGTCACATATGTAATGACTCATACTCCCAATCTCGCTCGAAACTCAACCACTGTTAACTACACTATGTCACTATGTTCACTCCAGATAACACATAACTGCAAATGTTACTCTAATTACCAATAAACACCGTAATAATTATTTAATAAATTAAAACATGCTCTCACTAGAATTACAGAACTCAAATACGAACACTCACCCCTTTAAAATCTTCAGTGAGATAGAGTATTAAAGACAAGACGCGTAACACAATGACCGAGTACTTACATTCTAATCACTTGTACTATACTCCTACAAACCCAACCAACAGATCATGTAATAAAATAACAGATAATCTAACATGTTCTCACTCTATCTAATGCAACAAAGTCTATAAACCCCCTCTCATCACACTACCAGAGAGAGTATCATTCTTCACAGATACTAGTCCTATCTATCGCATCTTCCTTAGCCCCAGACATGCTTCCTAATTCTAATATGCTCACTACTCATGCATTTCCTAACATCCGTGATCCATATAGTCCAGTTTTTCCATCTGACCTAACGTCTCCATGTTAAATTTAATTATCTCACCAACTCGTGAATCCACCTTAGAAAGACCTATGTGAGTGTATATGTTCCCTCAACTCACCAGACCCCATCTATATAATATCCTCTATTAATACCATGTCTCATAAACTTAAGAACGCTATCATACTCCCAGATCTATCCACTAAACCTCACTATACCCAAAACTCAATATGTCACACTCCTCTAATCCACACTTCTGTAATGTCAAACATAGATTTAACTCCCTGTATCCAATTTTAGTGAGTAAAAATACTATAACTAGTGTTCACTGCTAAGTGTCGCACCCCCCTAACTAACACCCTCAGATCTTCTACTATTGTCCCATAGAAACACAGTGATACTAACAGACAATAGCATATCTGAGTCATAATATTATCAGATAACACTAAAAATCACAATGTGCCATCTCTCTCACCTGCTTACCACAACAAATATCCACATACATGAAAGTACACCACACACTCCTCCAATCGAACCCCGCCCCACCAATATGTATACAATACACATGGAAGTACTGAGTGCTACTATTGTCGCTCATTAACGTACCGTGTACATCACACAAACGCCTCTCAACAAAACATTCCCTTTCTTTGTGATGTGTCAACACCCCACACGCACATATCACAATCACGTATGTAACAACAATCACACCAACATCATGACAGTACACAGACCACACATAACACTTCTAGACAGCAATCCACCTGCTCCGCTGTGACACATGTAGACCATAAGTGTACCTGTGATTACCACTGTGTTATCACAAATCCCTCAACCTCCTAGACATCACCTCATGTTGTCTAGTAACTAATAACAATACGTATACCCCTCTCAGTGTTCACGACAGACCTGACACCTAATAACACCATATAAAACTAACCAAAACCACCTGTAAAACAACCCAGAATATAAATAAGTAGTGTCCAACCCAAATGTACAATGTCCATAGATCAAAGTCCAGAAATCAATCACACGTGTGTTACTCCACACTCAACTACCCACAGGTTGCTGCATGCTCGAATACAATGTTTGTGTGTGTGACCTCCACTATCCTCAGATAGACACTTCACCATCCATCTATATCCATACCCACTCACACTCGTTGTCAACGCTCACCCGCTATCAAACCACCCGTCCCTATACTAGTCACTACTCTACACACAGAATCACTATCATGATCACTCTCACCATAATTACCTCCACCAATCTCCTACTCAGCATACCTCTACCGAACTCACTACCTACACCTATTATGAGTCACACTCTACCCACTCTAAATACGTGCACACGCATAATTAGAATAACCTCCCCAATATCCACATGATGTCATATTGTAAAAACACACTCCTCTGTTCTCCTCTCACTAAATCACCCTCCAAACATGTCACCTCACAATGAAACAGAGACCACAGAGAATACCGTCTCCAACATAGTGTGGTGTCTCTGTGAACAATGACTCACACCCCACATCCACCCTCATCAACTGCACTATCTCCACATATACACCTTGCACCATAGTCATCTCTCCACCAACCACAACTCTCTACCAATAGTAGAGTAGATCCACCAATCACTCACAAACACTCATTACTGTAGCTGCCATATATCGTAATACCCCACTCCACCCCCACCATGGTGTTTGTGTTATCAATAACCTTGCTACACTACCAACAAAGTACCGATCAAATATTCCCTAGTGTATAGAATTAAAAACTCATACTGTATACTGGAAACGTAAAATTGGAGAAGTCCTATATCTCCTCACTATGTTTCGCATTATAGACAGCGACGATGCTCCTATACTATGTCCTCCCGCAACTCACTATCCCCCTTATGCAACACATACCAGAACATCCTCATCAGCCCTCAATCCTTACGTACTACATAACACTTCAACCTCTAAGTACGACAATAAGAGAGATCACTCAACACTTACGCTCGCCTACAGACATCTATCATACAGTGTCACCGTCCCCACTCTGACATCACCAGTACTCTAATAGTCTGTCAAACTACTCACACATAGTAGAATCAAGTGAACATCTCATAATCATAAGTGCCACCACACACCTCGTGACGTCGCTAAATAACACCCAGACAATATAACTAGAACACTTTTACTATTCAACACGTAGATATAATACCATGTCAAGTGCAGTCTCAAAGCTCAGAGAACACCCACCCCCCCTTGTCTATCATATCTCAATCTACAACACTCACTCCTATAATAAAGTCTCAAGCATCGCACTCTACTAGAAAATAATCTCCAACGTCACCTATAATACTGTTCTCAAACCACCCGTCCCCATCTCCACCCATATACATACCACACATCAAAAACCACACTATAAATAATCTCCACTGAACCAATCCTACCATGTGTCCTCCTACATAACATCCCTCTCTAACGCTGTAACTCAAACTTCGTTAACCATCAGCATATAATGTGTCAGAATAAGATCACACCAGCACACTCCTATACTGTGTGTATATGACACTCTCAAACTCAAATAACTGTCAGACCCTCATACTCATCAAACGTTAAACCCTAACACCTACCTTCCAATAAATCTAGATATAAAAGTGTAACCTGATCTCAATAGTATACACACACTTATACTCATAGTAGATCACCTCAAACACGATCAATATTAAAGAAAAACGACAATCATCCCACTTTGTATCATACCGAAAGTGTTCACTCTGTGCCACTAATGCTATCACCCTGATAGCTTCTCTCTCACCCATAACCAACTAAGACTCACCGCGTAGAATCACGCACTATAAATAGTGCACCTATAATGACACTAACTAATCATCTCACCACATACTGCACCCTGCGAATGTATAGTGATCATCAAACAAACCTTAGACACAACAGTGTCCCAATGATTGTGTGTCTGTGTCCGCCCGCCAGTCAAATCTCTGTACACCAGTCATTGTTAAAACCCTCTACCTGATGCACACTATACTGTCGGATCTATACAATGATCCCTCCATATTGTCCTACACTATGCTACACCCTCGTCCTACTTCCCACTTCTAGATATAATAACAAAAGTCATTTGTACTGACCCCTACAGTCAATAAGACCCAGACAGCCTACTAATCAGTGTGTTATCCCCCGCTCGTAAGATCGCGCTCACCTGCTACAGATCCTATCACACATTTTATTGTGTCAATAGACTGTGTCATGAATCCCTCACCTCTTACTAGATCTCACTGTTACAGTATACAAACTCTTCTATGCCCAGAACAATGTTCCAACAAGATAAATTACTACACAATGCTAATCCTTATACTCAGTATCCATATATAATTGCCACCGTCTCTGCCAACTAACGAAAGATTCAGACTAGCACAACACACTTTCACTATCTTACCGCCCATCCCATCAGTGCCATTTATGAATAGACCACCTGCTCACTTGTCCTCCTCAGTCAGTTGTGTGTGTGACTCCCATACCTATCTTATGTTTGCCCTCCTGTCCCAGTTCAATGCACATACTGCTCCACCCACACAAACTCCCCATTCTATCAAAACAAAACACACCCACCCGTCACATCACTGAACACATAATACTCTATAGACTTGCCCACGCTGAGGACGAATCACTCCTCGCCCCTAATATATATCGTATATATCATAGATAAATTGACCATCCGTGACATACACAGTCGTACACAACCCCTCCTGTCATCGTGCAGTCCACATGTGCATAGATTAATAAGTCACATACTATATATCGCACACTAACTGTAAACTCACCTGAACAAATCATCAACGCACCTATCATCGCTCGCTAATACCATATAACTGAAACAACATATCTCCAACAAGTGATAATACACTAACGCACGTACCAATACCACAACACCTAACATTCAGCGAATAAATCACTCACTGCGTCACCCTCTCACTCTGTGCTCACCTATATGACCACCCGCCCACTATCATTGACTACCATCAGACTAAAAGCCCCTCTGTAAACAAAGTGATCATGTGTGTCAATTCCCCTAGAGCACACTGATCTAACGTTCATCTATCATTCGTCATCTGAAGATCTTTGATGTAAAAGTCAAGTGTAGAAACACACGCATAAGATATAAATAACGTCACCAATGATAAAAGAAGATACGTATAAAAGATCAACTCGTAAACAAGTGTCCTAGTGAAGACTACATACTACTCCCTCATATACACATAACACATATCGTGATAACAACTAGAACCCGCCACCCCTTCATTGAAAGTTGTCCATATACTCCCTCTAATATATCAACTACAACTAATCTACATCATGTTTGACTACCAATACGAATACTGTGTCTCTTTAAATCATAAAATCTCCTCTCCACTAATATAATCTGAAAAAAAAATGTAATAAAAGCAAAAAGAACTATACCTCTAAACCATTACACGCACGTACAACCTCTCTCTTACAGCCACGCTCTCACAACCCCTTGTAGAGATTGTCTCTGACACACGCTCACCATCTGCCCACCTCTAGTGTGTAAATTCTCTCTGACACAATCCAGACACCTCCACAACCTCACTCTGTCCCCTCACACCGATAATATACTCCACTACCAGTAATACTCCCAGATAAATCCTCGATATCTCAACACTAGTGTCCCATACTCTCACACGATCTCACGTCTAAATAAATGCCCTCCTCAACAGCCTTGCCAGTCTATATATCATTCCGCCCCTATCACCCCACATGATG
Organism: Eucriotettix oculatus; assembly: GCA_034510155.1. Lineage (NCBI taxonomy): Eukaryota > Metazoa > Arthropoda > Insecta > Orthoptera > Tetrigidae > Eucriotettix > Eucriotettix oculatus. The sequence continues at coordinate 9,800,424 of CM067378.1, read as the reverse complement.
AAGATCTAAAAGATCCTCTCTGTGAAGAAAAAAAGCTCACTACACACAGATAGTGATCACACCCCTCATCACGTGTACAAGACATTAACTAGCTAAACCATACTCGTTGTCCCTCCTCGCCCAATGTTGACCTCAGATCTCTCTTCACCTAACACACATGCTCACCATCCATCACACATGATCCTCACCATGAGTTCTCTCTCCCACTTATGTTGTTCTTAAAGATCAGGATCTTATCAAGACGCACGACCAAACCTACATGTAACCAGAGATAATACATCTTTAAGAGTGCGCGTAAATTCCGACCACGTACCACGTCTTACTATCCACATATAACCATCTCTTCACAAATGACACCTCATTATGCCGCACGTGCCCCTATAGATGTTCACTCAATCACATTCATGTCACCCTCCTCCCGCTCTGTGTCCTCACGATATTATACTGACACTCGTGAAACTGAATCCACGTGTGTCTCTCAATCTTTGTTAGAAACTAGATGTCACCATGATAGTATCCTATACTCTATCCGTCCACGCCGTACCTGCCTAATGCATACCTCGCTAAAAGACAATCCTCACATCTCCTTGTGTTATACTTGATATACCTGTCTCACTTATATATATCTTCTATACACTATTCACTATCATACTGTTGTGATCCATATGTCCAAACCCAAGATATCAGTGTCACTACCACTTCCACACAATGTGCCATCCTTTTGATAGTTCGAGTACAATATTACCCTCTCCTTCATATCACCATAATATAACCCTCTCATCCCAAACCAAGTCACACTCCGTCTCTAAGTATAAAACACAATAGATCCCGCGAATATACCCATATATCAAATATGAGTATCTGTCTAGTATCTGTACATACTATAGACTCCCATCATATAACTCAAGACTCAGACGTGTGTCGTCACACTACTTATCACATACGCATACTCACCCGCCCAGTCCTCTATGTGTGTCTCTCGTGCCTCAGTGAATACAGATGGTGTATACCTCAAGTGTAAGAACAGCTCTACGTAATAGATGTCTACATAACAAAGTCTCAGACCCCATTAACGCATACTCACATAACATCGTCCCACGCTGACCCCTTCCTATAGTACTCCATTAACTATGCTGACACAGTCTCAACTCAATACATACCACTCAACAGTAGAGACGTGTATTAACCTAACACACTGAAACACAATCCATATAAATGTGTGTGTGTGTGACAACACTCATCAGTGATATCTCCTGTAACCCTGCTTCATTGCATCCCTCTCAAATTCACCAGTATAAATCTTGTATATTATCATGAACAATACAGTGAATCGCAATAAAGATAAGAGAAAAAATCAAAAAATATGCTCATCAGTAAATCCCTAAGTAACACACCCTCTCTACTCTCAATCCGCTCTGATTGTAATATGCTCGCAAACTGATACACGCACTCACATCTGAACTCTACTTAATATCACCACTCCCACCTATATCCCATGTCCTAACGCCGTCCTACTCATGTAGAATATCAAAGTAATACTCACACCCACCCACCAAATATAGTGTATTGTTTATAGAAGATATCCCCTTCTTATTACGTAGACATCAGACTCCCAACACCTACTACCACAACACCTCCCACTAATCAACCTCCAACCACCCACACATATATTCCAATAATACACATCAATGAATCAAGATACGAACCAAGACTGTAACATTACAATATTTCAGTTGAGATTTCCATATCTTATAGTCCCGTCTCCTCATCCACGTCATCCCCCATCAAGAGATTACTAATGTGTCTGAATGTACATCACTAGTGTCTCACGCGTGTTCTCTCTCATCATACATACTTTAGATGTGTCGTCCTATCTCCTTCATTGTGTCTCCCGCGCTTACTCCTATTGTACACGTGTATTTGCAGTCATACATCTAACACTCATAGATGTTCCATTTATTAAATTTGAACTATAATTACCATGTCGCGTTACCTAGAGAACAGAGTACCAACACTCACGAAAAGTACAGAACATACATGTGACCCCGTCAAATAATCCCCCCCCACACACCATATTGAATACACTTCCTAATCATGACCTACTGTGTAACCCAACCTCACTCTTAGCTAAAGATCTCCTAGTCAAGATCATAAATATCATATCACAGATCTTACAAGTCTCACTCTGTGTGTGGCCCTAACCCCTTGTCTCCACTATCCATCAAATGCTCAATCCAACCACTACACACGTCCCTCTGTTCGTCTGCATCACCCTGAGACACCTTTACTTTGAGACCGGTGTGTACTAAAACACACATCTGGTGTTACTCAGTATTCGCTGTCTCTGAGAGAAAACTACAAATGTACACAATGCATATCCAAGAACTAAACTCCATATGTACTGTAGTGACCAAGTGTGAACCATACGTTACAATTATACATAATAGTCACGTACTCCATATCACTATCAAGACTCCCCTCTACTATAGATGAGAGACTAGCGTAAAAGACATCCTTGTCCCACTACCATGACTGTTCGACCGTAACTCACTCTCCAAACTCCACATTGCCCTCAGTCATAACCTATACTTAGAGCCCAGTAGAGTGTGATATTCACCCTGACCTCGTATGAATATAAGAACTAGAATCTCTTGTCAATCTACACCATTTTGACATAAAAAATGCAAACAGCATAATAACCATATTAGCAAATGAAACCATGACTTGACAAATAAACATGCGGGAGATACAGAAACTCGTAACGCTGCTAAAGAACACGTTGACCACTTAATTCAATGTACTAAAGTGTACAATAAAATCACAAGACATGTTAAACGTACAATGTACCTATCATCAACCCAATCGAGCTCAATCAATCTCACTCCTATGTCTCCTATAAGAAACGCCAATCATTGCACATTAGTCTTACATAATACCATCTCACAAATCAGATATATCACTCTACATGACCATCACATGCCCTCATGTCTATCTCACTCACTCACTAGACCCCCTCTACCTGATAAAGAAGATCACCACTCCGTGTCTGAATCTTCAATCATTTAACACGTCGCGATCTTCCCGTATGTAACTACCCCATTAAAATGTCTCCTTAACGACTGTCTGTGTTCCCTATGTCTCAACCAGAAAAGTGTGTGTGTCTGTGTGTGTCACATATAGACTCTATACAAAAGATACCTCAGAGAACTACACTCATCCACATAAGTGTCCGCCTATCCCCTCCAGTCACTGTATAGTACAAACCTTCTATACTCACGTAAATTGTATATTTATCTGTACATACACTTCACACCGTCCCTGATACCAATCACCAATAAGAATCTACAATAAATGAAAACACTACACCCTCATCCATCTCAATATCTTTAATACGTGATACTCCTCCTCTACTCGCACTCCTGCTCCAAGACCCTTCGTTGTTCCACAATACATGGTGAAGTCTTCCTGTGTCTTGTACCACGCGACGCGCTCCAACAATAGATTAATATGTCCACTCCTATGTCTGATGCATCAGTGTAGTTATCCTGTCCCTTACCCATCGTGTGACCCACTCTTCAACTTGTGACAAATGTAAAAGCACTACCCTACCAATCACTTTAACACCACCAACAGACACAAAACACTTACAGTAGTTCAAGAACAGTACTACTAACGTGTAGAGAATTCATGCACAGTCATAGTGCCTCCAACCAGCTACACACTGACCCTGAGATACTAAAATTTATAAGTCACCTACTACGACATCACAGATAAACCCGTGTCACTATCCAATACTCCGCTTAACGTGTGCCTGTGATCTACCTGTAAACTCTCCGCCAATTCCACTACCAGATCACTAGTACCTCCAATAACGCAGTTCCTCTGTATATCATATATCTGACACCCTCTCCCGTCCACACCAACTCTGATATCATATCTCAGTGAATAGTGCAACAAAACTCCAACTACGTATAAAAACTCAGCTAGATATGAATGACCACTCAGTATGTGCAAGACATAAGACATAACTATTACCCTCACTCACACGCATACATATGAGAGATTTTCCCATCGCAATCACGAAGAATGGCATCGTCGTATCCAACAAAACTGACTTAACAACTCTTAAGCATAGAACACCACTCAACAACATCATCCAACTCTCTCTAACAGCCCCAGTGATAGTGCAATATTTGGTCACCCTAAACTAAATTGTCCGTATAAAGATGTAATATCTCACACTCTTACCACATCATCCTCCCATCCACTCTAGAACAAAGTATCAAATTGAATTTAACTGTGATCACCCCGCTAGCTAAATATGTGTTTATCCCAATGGTCAAGCTGACCTGTGACCATGTCACAACATGTATAGATAGAGTATTATTGAGTGTCCTCTACACGCTAACTTGTTTGTCTGTAAAGTGTCTAGAATCTCCCGTGACTGCCCTAACACAAATCGTGTCACCTCAACTAACGTAGCAGAGTGTGGCCTTCCCGAGTGCACTCACCTGTCTCCACCAATCATTCGCAATCACTCAACCTAAGAGTTTATGATATATGTGAATGCAGTGATGCGAAACTGCACGCTATCCTGTGTCGCATCTATCGAATTGTCCACCTAATTTATGTATCCTACATCACTTACTAATTAACTTAAACTGTGCCTATGAAAATGTCATACGGCGGCGATAGACGTGTGTGGAGTAGCAGACATTACCAGAGTAAACGTCTGGCCAATACAGCTGCCTGATGTAGATATTCTCACAATCACATTTTGCTGAATCGTGAATATTATGTATACTGCACTTAAAATAAATAATCTACACCTCAACTACAAAGTGTATTAGCCGTTCGTGATTATAATACAAGAACAATGTGTTAGCTAACGCGCCAACTTAGGTGTCTCGCTCGGATCAACGCTCAGTACACTGATCACATAAGGTCAATTCATATATACCTACAGACTCAGTAAATAAGTGTGTGCCTCCACGTGTGTCAGACTACGGTATCAGAACAATTCTAGTATAAGCATAAGTGCCGATACTATTATATATTGTAATTGAGATACTAGGATCAAATGTAGAGGCTCCAAATAGACGTACAGCAGATAGCAGAGAGGCGTATATTAAGATGAATGCTCAATCATGAGTTATTACTCGCTTAAATTCACGTTTAAAGAACAGATAACATTATTAATAGCCATGATAACTCAACTGAAGTCTTTTGTATCCCACTGTATGGTGCAGACGATGTAGCTAATATATGCACTCAATTATTGTGTGTGATACAGCTATCCGTAAATAGAGCTAATACTCGCAGATAGCAAAGATTTGTCGAAGTTCATATGTATCTGGTAGAAACATTGTGAGAGTTAGTCAATCCCATCGCATATCTTGGTAATGATAACCGAAGGTGAACTGTTATAGCAGTGTATGTGACTAGCGCTATATATGAATCGTACAGTATATCTGTGAGACATGTACTGTGGAAGGTGTGCGTGGCATTGAAAATACACTGAGGGAGGGCTTATAGCTGTTTATAGACATGTTAGACAAGACTCCTCAGGAAGAAAGGAGAGGACAGATGTTTCGCCAGGATAAAGGAGAGTGCATCGAAAGTGCAGTAGAGAATAGAGCGCTAATTAGCGCGCCAGATGTGATCCTTGTGAGCTGTTTGGTTACTATCTAGTTTATCTAGTGTGAGTCTACTGAGCGTGCTGTAAGTAAAGACGACGTTTTTAGCGCGCTTGGTTTGTATGGGGCGTGGCGTTATATGGGTGCGAAACGTGGACGATAGGAGTTGCAGAAAGGAAAAGAATAGAAGTCTTTGAAATGTGGTGCTATTGGCGGATGCTGAAAATCAGATGGGTGGATAGTATCACTAACGAAGAAGTTCTAAAAGAATAGGGAAAGAGCGAACAATTTGGAGGGCTTTGACCAAGAGAAAGAATAGATTAATAGTCAACGTTTTAAGACGTGAGGGTCTTATAAAACTAGCATTAGGGGTAAGTGTGTGGGGTAAGAACAGAAGAGGGAGTAAAGGATGAAATACGCTAAGCATATTAGGAATTTTTGGGATGTGCTATTTGTGCAGAAATGATAAGGCTTGCGCAAGAGCATCAGACCAGTCTTAGGACTGAATACCATAACACACAAAACCAAACTTAAAAGAATCCCATATTACTATTTCTAAATATAATTTATTACTGAATTCATATTCAGTGACCAACATGGCTAACCGATTAAGACAATTTTCAGTACCGATGGATCTTGAATTATCATTTCTTATTAGGTTTAAATTAGGAAATATCATTCGCTGTCGGCAACAGTTACAGGAAACTTTATCTACATCCTTACAGCAAAGCTCAAGTAACTACCACATCCCGTATCCTCCCTAATCTGCTCAATGTGTTCCATCCTTCACCTCCGTCTTCTGATCATTTCCCTTTAATACTAAGTACCTCATGTCTCAAAACGAGGCCAATTAATTTATCCCTTCAAGGGCCTCCATATTTTTCTCCCTTACGTTATTCTGCTTATAACTTACTGGTTAGGTACGGTATCCACGCCTTTCATTATTTTTAGCACCACATTTTAATTAATTACGAAAGAAATAATATACTGTTGTGAACCACTTTAAAAAGTTCACGAAACCATTTTCATGTCACTTAATTTCCTTCAATGTTTTTATTTGCACCTCTGGCAGCTTCTCTGAATTCGTTTTTCATTAATCGGTTTGAAGCAGTGTTTTTCTGTTGTCCAGGCTGCAAACGAGGAATAATTTCAATATTCTGTTCTCCCGTAAGGGCTTTGCAGTCTCTATCTTCTCCTCTAAGTTTAAAATAATTTGATTCCATGCAGTTGTTCGTCACAAAATCTGAATGCGTCATTTTGTGTATCTGATTGCTTGCCCTCCCTTCCAGCTAATCGCTTTCTTCTGTCGCCAATACAAGTCATGAAAAGTCTTCATGTAACGTCGATCTGTTAGCTGATTTATTAACAATGTTCTGGAATATCTATAAATTATGTAAAAATAATTATTGTGAAATGTAAACGGGAAGAAAATTATTTGGGAAAATCTTTGAACTCAGTGTAGTGCTTTTAAGTAAAGAAATGAAAGGTGGAGGGAGGAAATATGATTAGGCACGGCATGCGCATGCGCAGATGATAGATAAATTCCATAGCTTTACATACGTTGTTGTGTGTTCCGCTCGTTCCGCCCGGTTCTCGGCTTGGCCGCACGTGGCGCTAAATTCGTGCATTCGCAGCGCCAGGAACGGCCGTGTCCAAAAACGACACAACTGTAATGATTAACGCTGCGATTCTTTGCTTGGCTTATAGCATTCTACATTTTTGTAATAAGCTAGTAGTTCTAAAGAACGTGATTGCAGTCCAAAAAGCTGTGTACTCTGGGTTAATTTCCACACAATATCCTCGTAGATATTCCGAATTTTCATTTTTGACCAAATAATCGCGTTTCAATTAGTTTTACTGTTTAGAAATTTATGTTATGGTCACAGCTGCGTAATTTTGAGAAATATTGAACTTTGCGGAATTGATTTAATTATGAATTCCTAAATACATTTTTATACAGTTTCTGTCAGGTAGCAATTTTGAAATTGTCTGCAATTATAACTCACTTATTTACTGCGTGAAGACAGAGAAAATTAATGCGATCGTTACCTGATTGCCCATAATTTAAGTTTTGAGAGATTGCTAATTCAAACAGTTTTGTTGACTTAAGTACATAATAACAAATTAAATAATTTCGGACCGATTGTTACAGATAGTTTTTATTTATTATTTAAACGACGTTTCGGCGCATATTCGCGCCTTCTTCAGGTTTATAAGCTGTGAAATACATATCTCAATTTGAAAATACTTATATATAGCACATACATATATGTAAAGGAATAAACTAACAACTCACCAAATTATTGTTAAAATCCAATTATCAAAAACTACAAAATTGTTGCAATCGTTAATTTCTTTGCTGACTTCAGGGGGTTTTACATTGTTGATGTAAATGAATATGTTCGTTGTGTGAACACTGAATTAAGTTATAGAATGCTGTAACGTGAGTGTATTATGATCTGACAGAGAAGTGATTTGAGTTCAGGAGAGTACTGTGTTAATTATTAATTGGGGTATTATTTAAATTTATTTAATGAAATAATTTTAAGGGTGTGATATAATAATTTTGTTTATATATAAAACACTTTAAAAGGTTCCCGCGAACTATTACAAATATATAAATTCAAGGGGACGATTAAAATATCAGGTCTAATTTTTATGGTGGTAACCACAAACAGCAGAGATTTCGTTCACTTGACGAACCTGTTTTGTTTTCGTTCGTGTCTTGATGCAGGTTACTAGGCGACCGGAACTTCTTTCTTCCTTCGGGTTAAATCGTAGACTTTCCCTCTGCCGGCGGAAAGTGGGATGAACCTGCTGCTGCCGGTAATTGAGGAAAACTCAGTTTTTCCTCCTTCTTCCCTCTAGCCTTACTTTCTCCCAATAACTTCTCACTAAATACCAACAATTCACACCTCACTTTCAACTCATGTTGCACACTCCAGCTTACTCCTCACTTTCAAAATCCGTTCAACTCCCTAGCTTGCTCCTCCCTACCACGTCCTGATCAACTCTCAATTTCTACCTCCTCGCCCTCTCAACGTCTTTCCCCATACTCAATATTTTTCGGCTCCTCCCCTCATAGAAAGATTCATATATCCCTTCTCCAAGGGAAAACGCTATCCCACGTGATGTTTGTTCCGCCAATCCCTATGAGTCCTTCGTCCGGCGCGGGAAATTTTCCATGGCACAGGGAACAGTGTCCTTCGGTAATTTTGAAGGGTGAATGCTCCTTCAGCAAAAATAAGCTTAACATTATAAATACGCAGACAGTCATAACGCCGGGAAAAATCACTTTTACCTGCCTGTTCTTGCTGAATTTTTATATCCTTTAAAAATACAAATAATTTGAATAAAATTGGGGAGGGTTCCTACTGCGCTACACCTGCTAACAAAGAAATCTGTGTTAAACATTGTAAAATAACTAAATTAAAAACACATATTCTGAATGAGGTAGTGGTTAAATATTCCGAGTTATTAAGAAAATCATAGATAGCTGAAATCAAAAAAAATCATGCGGTCTGTCACAAAATGGTCTCCATTTATTAATGGGACACAATAAAAATTTTAAAAAATTAGATTATAACTATGATAAATTAACGAAATGCACCGTCAAAATATGAATGTGTTGTGAGATGGTCAAGCAAGCAACATCTGCTGTAACGCTTGGCATGAATTACGTTACTTGAGTCCAAAATATGTTGTGCACTTTATTACTAAGGAAATATATAACTCGAGTTACGACAGAAAGTCCTCACAATTTTCACGAGAAATCACTTATTTATTCTTGCCCGTCATTTCATTTACAAAGAAGCATTCATCTATCAGCTATCATCAGCTAGAGAATAATATGGAAACAATATGTTACAATGCTTAAACATACACACACACACACAGCGTCTCATCTCAGAACTTACCACAAAACGTCAACTACAGCGACCTCTATGGTCGTATTCCTCACACAGTTGTTTATATTTTACTTGATCTCCTATGTTTATACAGCATGACCCGTGGCCATTCAATCAGCGGTAACATACACTAGTGGTAATTAGTACTGTACAGTGTTTCAGCTGCGTGACTGTTAAATATTGTCTTATTACAGTACAGACCAAAATAATATTTTATTTATATCTATTAGGGATGACTATGTGGAGAATTTAATTCACAAAAAAGTATGTTATTTGACGCCCTTGCTGAAATGTAACTGAAAAACTCTCTGGTTTATTATCGTTCAAATAAATTGGTAGTCAATCTTCCAAAGAATGATTTCATGCTATTCTTGTTAATAATTAAAATTTTAAAATAATTACCACTATACGGGATTTATAACACTCCAGTGTAGTTGATAAGATCATTACGAGAAGAAACGTCATATCTGTTCATGATAGTTTGCGAAATCCACGTAACAGGAAGAATACCAGAAGATTTTAGGAACAACATAATTATACCTGATAATTATAGGCTGATAGATGAGAACAGGACAGAACTATTAGTTTAGTATACCTGAGTTAAAATAGTAACAAAAATACAAAAGTACTGTCGGTTATTGAATAAAACCCAGTTTTCCTCCTCCTTCACTCGGACACAGTTCTAACAAGTCCCAAGTTCGGCCTTCCTTGCTCTAACTTCTTTCTCACTCAAGAGCAAAAATTCTCATCACCCTTTCAACTCTCGATCAACATCTCTCACTTCATCCTTCCTTCAACGTCTTCTTCCACACACTCGTTTCTTCCTCTCTTTCACCTCCCGTTCCACTCTCGAGATATCTCCTCCTTTCAACGTTCTGATCAACTCTCTTCCTCTGTATCCTCACCCTTCTCAATATCTTGAACAACTCTTACTATTTTTAGTCTTCCTGCCTCCCAGCTAAACTGTTATTTTCCCTTCCCGCAAGGGTAAACGCTGTCCCACGTGATGGGGATTTGCCAGTCATGAGTCCTTCGTCCTGCGGGGGTAATTTTCCATGACAAAGAGTACTTACTGTGTCCTTGTCAAATTTTTAAGGGTAACGTTCCTTCAAAAAAATAAACCTAATCTTGTAAACCTGAAGGCAGGCATGTTTTTCAGCTCGGCAAACCACTTCTTACCTGCCTTTCGCCGAGTTAGAATGTCCTTGCTGAATTTTGATCATTTATAAATAGAAGGGATATCAACCTAGAGTGAATATACTTAAGGATGAGGCAGATAGATTGATTGTTGGGAAAGAACAAACACTAGAAGAATGGGCAAAACATTTCGAATCATTACTCTCAGTCAGGCCAGTAAATGAAACGGAAGGATTAAGATTAGGTAATAGTGGTAGGAGGGAAAGTTTAGAAAGAGATGTTGAGGGAGAATGTGGAGAGGTGAGGGAGAGGACAGAAAGGAATAAGGAGGATGCAGATGGCATGGAACCGCCAACAACCAAAGAAATAAGAGAAATTATACAACAATTGAAAAGTAATAAAGCCCCAGGGAATGACCTCATAACGGCAGAGATGGTAAAACATGGAGGAGATTTCATGAGGTTATAAAGAAGGTTTGGGAAGATGGTAAAATGCCAGAAGAATGGACATTAGCTAATATATGGCTGATACATAAGAAAGGAACACGTTTGCAATGTAGGAACTACCGAGGCATATCCTTACTGAGTGTGGTGTACAAAATCCTAGCTACAGCTATAACAAAGAGAGTTAATAGTAGAGCAGAAAGAATTATAGGGGAGTACCAAGCTGGTTTTAGGCCTAGGAGATCGACGACGGATCAGATATTCACAATGAGAATGATTCTGGAAAAGACATATAAATATAACGTTCGACTGGGTCATCTTTTTATAGATTTTAAACAAGCATATGACAAAGTAAAGAGATCGACTTTGTGGGAAACAATGAAGGATTTTAATTTCCCACAGAAGTTAATAAAACTGACTAAGATGACCTTAGAGAACAGTAGAAGCCAGGTAAAAGTGCAGGGATGCATGTCAAGATCATTCAGAACTGAAGAAAGCTTAAGGCAGGGAGACCCATTGTCACCAGTGCTATTCAACCTAGTGCCGGAAAAGGCGGTTAGATTAATAACCACTAATGCGGGTGGTAATATTTACAATAGGTTGGTCCAAGTATTGGCCTACGCAGATGACGTGGTTATAACTGCGAGAAGTGAGGAGGCATTTATCACCACCTTTTCGAGGAATTAAAGGATACAGCTGAATATTTGGGATTGGAGATAAATGAGGCTAAATCTAAATATATGGTAACGGAGAGAAGAGGAAAGAACATAGAAAATCTCCAAGTGGATTATTACACCTTTGAAACAGTAGATAGCTTCACATATCTGGGGTCAGTAGTAACATCAGAAAATAAAATTGAGATAGATATTGCAAATCGGATTAACACTGTCAATAGATCATATAGAGCACTGTACCCCCTTCTGGGAAGCAAAAATTTAAGCAAGAAACTGTAAGTTACTCTCTATAAAACAATGATCAAACCAGTACTTATGTATGGGAGTGAGGCATGGGTATCGACTGAGGCCATATAGAGGAGATTAAACGTGTGGGAAAGGAAAGTATTGAAAAAGATATATGGGCCGGTGAAGGAAGGAAATTTATGGAGGATCAGAACAAATAAGGAAATAAGGTTATTGTATAAAGAACCCAATTTGGTGGCTCCAGTCAAAATGAGAAGATTCGGATGGCTAGGACACGTACAACGAATGGGGAATGAAAGGCACTAACAGGGCAGGAGATGGAGATGACGACCCCAGGGGGAGATGGCTGGAAGACTTAAGGACTGTCGGAGTCAGGAGGTGGCGTAGACGGGCTGAGGACCGGGACGACTGGAAACATATAATTTTGGAGGCCAAGGTCCTTAGTGGACCGCAGATCCATGGAGTTAGTTAGTTAAAAATATAAAAATTTGAATAAAATTAGGAAGGAGGTCCTATTAAGCTACAATAGCTTGGCATGAAGGCTTCTAAAAGACTCGTGTAAGGACTGATTACTATAAAAACAACATACAGGGTGTTAATAAATTCATTTTACAATCATTGAGGAGTGAAAGAACAAAACGTTTTCGCTGCTGCGCGAAAAATGTTCAGGGAAGGCAACCCGTTGTACACATCTTCCACTTCTTTTAAGGACTGAAATTTCGGCCAAAATATGAAAAAAATCTATATTATAATATTTGCATATTAATACGCCTGTAAATTCAGTAAACTGAAAAAAGAAGCTCCCAAACAAAAGAAGGAAGGTGTAACGTGCATCAAGGTAATTTTAATCAATATGTTTGATTCTAAATTAATAAATTCTTACTTTCCTTTTCAGAAAAAGATGAATTCTGGTACCAAAAACCTTCCAAGCGTCACAAATATTAAGATATTGTCTTCATTCTTTTTGTACATAATTTACATGCTAATACATAATAAATGCAAGTATTAGTTTTCTAATTGTCCAAGTAGTTTAGGTGGAAAAAATTTTCAAAGTGCTGTAATGTGCCAATTTTAAGTAACCGTAAAAAATGATTTGCTACCCACATTTTTAATCAATTTCAAAAATAATACTGACAATTGACAACAATGGGTAGCCCTATATATTAATGTAAAAAAAGTAAAATATATTCAACTACGTAACGCAAGAAACATTTTCGAAACTGCCAAATTTTGAAAATAATTTTGTAAATATCTCAACAAAAACAAAATTTTGTATACTGCTACACATATGTGTTGGCAACACACAGTTAAAATTTCAGCTCAATAGCAACTCATTTACAGGAATTTCAAATTGCAGTACTTTGTGTCCCTTAAGAACATTCATTTGGATTTTGTTGAAAACAACACCAGTTCAATCAACTGTTTTTGAATGACATTCAGGTATAATTTGCCGTTGAGTCGCACAGGATGGATGAACGGACCAACTAGTACATCATCCACAATCACAGCTCACATAATGACAGAAAATCACTCTTGTGTGCTGTGACAAAAGCCACGAGCGTATTTTCATCAGACCTTACTTGGTTATTGTGGCTATTGAGAATTGTTGCTTGATGAAATTTTGCCTCGTAACTAAAAAGAACAGATTTCTGTGTAAAGGCTAGATGCGGCAACCTGCCAAGTCATACGTCAAAATGTTGTAAGGACATATTTCTTTTTCGTCGTACTAAGACGATTCTACCAATTTCCTTATAAAACAATCGTAGCGTTTTATGTGTTTCGTCAGTCGTTACGAGGATCTTTCATCAGGATGTTTTTGCTCAATTTTAATTTTCAGAACTAACAGGAACTTAAATTCAACTTTCACGTGGTCACTTTAGATTGCCTTTCGCTTAAAAAAGTTCTACCGAGTCTTCAGACAAATTCACCCCGATTTGACTATACTTCACCTGGAACTCTTACGCAATGCTATTATATCCTTAAATTTCGTCAAAATACTTTCACGAGAATAAAATATAATTATATAATTATTAACACAAATTGCACACACACACACATCAGCCATCATTAAAAGTCCTTATCGCAATTAGTTTACGTAAAAGTATTTAGAAAATCAAATTATATATATCTTTTAAATAACTTTCGATTAGGAAGTAGTAATATTCAAAAGCTAACTAAAAAAAGTCAACAACTTTTAACCTATTGAAAAGTCAATTATTAATTCTGCTGATAAAGGAACAGTTCCAGGTTTACTTTCCTATTATTTTTACATCTCCAAAACCTGCCAATTATTGGACGACCGAAATACTTATTCTACTTGCTCTTCAAAATGTCTCAGTAGCACCATTGACGTGTTCCAAGTCGTACTCAAGAAATGGGAAAATAAGTCTCATCAGAAATATTATATTCAATTCTTTTTCATTACCTCTGCTAATTGCGCTAGACATCATTAAGTCCATAAGAGGGATACTTCTCTTCCTTTAATTTTCAATTCTTTAGGCGGCCCTTTGTGTGGTTTCTCAATCATACTACCCAAAATAATTTATTTATGTTTACATAAAGAAATTCTTTTCAGTCAAGAATTTCTTAGATCTACAAGATTAAGATTCTGCGAATTACTGCCCTGATGCTATTTCGTTATTTACATGTATTAATTTCGATCTGATTATTAACAGTTTAATTCATTTGAACATCTCAATCCTAGTAAGTGGACTGATATGAACTCTGCCATCAACCATAAGTTTCACCCTCAACAACAAGTATTACCACCAGATATCTAGACTTCCTATGGATTCGTCCTTATTTCCAGTATTATGGAATCACTAATGAGACATTGGAGAAACTTAATTTTAAATCGGTTACTCATTACAGATATTTTGAGCATAATTTTTTAATTATTCCTTATGACATGTTAACATTTAAAATTTACTTATTAGTGTAATAAACATACAGTCAGCATCGTAGCGGTACGTTTACCGTTGACATAATTTAATGTTCAATTAGTATCAGAAACTTTTCAGACTGTGTTCTGAATTCTTTATATAACCATCCTGGTCACCGCAAGTTGTTTTTTTATTCATCTGAACTTTTATCAGAAGACATTACAGTTGGAAATACAGTAGAATATAGTAGAAGTGAACTATTGTTTACATCTTGGTTGAAAAACTACACTATTATCCAATCTGTCCATTATTTTGATAAACTCAACTATGTTAAAAATACTTTATTGGAAAACCACTTCTTCTTCTTTGGCTCTGCAACCCATTCAGGGCCTTGGCCTACAAGGTCGAATGCGGACTATCATCTTACATGACGCATTCCGCTCAGAAAAGCAGTCCAAGACGGTGTAATTCTGTAATCGGCACAACCTCTTCTACCACTAGTGCCTCCAGTATTTTCTATTCAAACGAGCGATGATGGCGATAGTGTAGGAAATCTTGATAATTTACAATTATAGCTCACGACAATCTATGCAATAATCAACTTTTGGTTTGTTGAATTTAAAAAAAAACGAATCATATTGTTAACAATTCAACACAGCCAATTCAGTGGCCCCATAGCCACACATGAACTACCTTCGAAATATAAAACAACATATGAAAAATAGAGATCTTTTATATACTGCGGAAGCTAATACCAACGCAACTGAATGATACTCGGGCCAAACAAACATGGCAAGGTGAATGTGTCTTAACAAAATCTTGACTTACATAGGTTTTTGGCAGTATTTAAATAATGAGGACAACCAGCTACATCGATATAACAGCGAGCAAAGGACCACCGAATATAGCAATGGCATGACTCCAAATCCTTGTATCAAGTTACCACAGAAGTAAGATGACTACTATAGCCAAAAAGAGCTCAAAAATGTATGGCAAAGTAATTAATAAATGGAGAAAGTTAAATGGAGTAAGACAAGGGGCAAAGGGTCATTGAACTGACGCCGCGCTAAGCGATCAACGTTGTTGTGATTAGAACTTCTTTTTACAACGATTATAATGAAGAAGATAAAGATCTAGATATATATATTTATTTGAAATTTTAATTAGATTTAGAAATACCAGTCTAACCAAAACTAATGGAGTAATGCACACAAAAAAGAGGCCATTCACTTACGGGTAATATAAGTATGAATATTAAATAGTTCGTAAGGCTGCGAAACGTGGATGGCAGGAGGGCTAGATTGCGCATAAGAAAAGAACCGGGGGAGGCTTTTTAAATGTGGTGCCATAGAAGAATGCTGAAATAACAGATGGTGTTTAAGGAAAACTAACCAGGAAAATTACTAGCTGTATAAAAAAGAAAGAATACAACATGGAGGTATTTGACAAAGATTACGATAAAAAATTAATAGGTCACGTTTTGATAATAAGGGTCTTGTAAAAATTATTTGTAATTAACAGCTCAATAGGGAGGCCAATAAAGGAAACACTAAGCTGCTTATGGAGGATGTTTTAGTGACAAAGAAATGAAAATGCTTTCGCAGGATAAGTTAGCATGGAGGGTTGCCTCAGACCAGGCATAGGACTGATTACCATAACAACAACAACAGTGATCCCAGCTGTCGCAGGTGATTCTCCGTGGAGGAACAATAGGGGATTACCTCCAGAATAAAACTTGTGGAGACATGGAGAAGAGAATGCAGCGACCCAACAGAAAAAGAATCTCCTGACATTCGTAACGGCGTGAGAAAAGTACCCAATAGCCCGACTACCTGATGCAGCTTTTCAAGGCATCTTTAAAGTGTAATATCGGGTGGGATCCTTGAAACATAGCCCGGGAGTTCTAGTCAATCCCTTGGCTACATTATTCTACCTTTCCCATCCCTCTTTTTCAATTCCCTTACTACGCTATTAAAGGGAAGTTGCCTGTTTCATGATCACCCTCAAGTTATTACTAAAAAACGTGGTAGCATTCTCTCGCAAGTGTTTCTCCCCAGATTAATTGCGGACCTCGAACTCTCTCTGGTTTTTTTCAAGGTTCTCACATGCCGAGGCTCCTTGGTCTATTTTTGGAGGTGTATGTACTGGGGTCTAAGCCGTTGGGTATTCGGTAAGAGTTGTCCGCTAATCCCATTGTATCAGTCGGTCAACTGCCTCCTAATACTAGTGCAATCATGGAGAAAGGAATTCTGCGTGCGAATAGTACCCAAAAGCCCGGCCTACCTAATGCAGGTTTTCTGTGGTTTTCCATGCAACTTTTTTAGGTAAAACACCGGGCAGGATCCTTAAATTATAGTCAACCCTTGACTTCCTTACTTTACTTTCCATAGCCACCCTATTCAATTCACTTCATACGCTATTAAAGAAGGGATGCATGTCTCTGGATCACCATCATGTAGCCTGTTACACAAAAAACAAACAAAAAAGCCTCGAAGTAAATGCTGCTTCCTTACAGCAGTCTCCTCTCCTGTAATTCGAAAGAGCATCAGAAAAGTATCCAATTGCTCGACCTACCTAATGCAGAATTTCTAGGGTTTTACCTGCATCTTCTTTAAGTAAAACACCGGTTGGATATATCCCGGAAGACCTAGTTAACCCTTAGCTACCTTCCCCAGTCTTCTGCGTGTCTCTTTCAAATTCTCTTCCTATGGTGGTAAGATAAAAGTATAATTATGAAAAATCTGCACATCTTCGGATCCTCTTTTAAAATCTACGTGATCGTAAGTTTCTTCCAGTTCATTTACAACAGGAGCAAGTTTGTTTCAGTGAAATAGTTTTCACTCTAATTTTTGTGCATCGTTTCTTGAGAAGTGGCAAAAATATTTGTTTAAAAATGGAGAATACTGGGGTAGTTTAAATGAAACTATATATATGTCAGTATTCCATTAGGGGCTACGTTTATGAGGGCGTAGACCTCAACTCCGCAAGCAGCATTTTGATTATTCAAGGCGAGTGATAAATTACGTAGTTGGTGATAGTGGAATTGTGTGCAGTGTTGCCAACGACAACGCAACACGCAACGGTTGCTTATCTACCGTCCGCACGACAATAGTGGCCTACGAAAATGCAAAACACTTCACATTCGAAGATATACCCGTCCCAAAGCTACTAAGGAACGACGTGATTGCTGATATCATCTACCTAAATAACAACATCGTACATTACATGTTTTACCAGATATTTCGAATACAGTTAGCTGGAACGTGATATCACATTTTAATTCCTCTTGTTGTAACCTAATGCGATTAATATCTGAATATCAATTATTAAATTATAACTAAAATTAATTTTACCTACAGAATTTATTTCGATAATCACTTAATTTGATTACTATTTCAAAGCTAAACTAAGATGACATTTAATTATAGGTGAATAAAGATACTTAAGAATTAAATTTACAATTCAGAGAGGCATTTGAAAATTAACATGAATTGCATGGTGTCAAGTAATATCTGAAATAATTTGAATACTTGAATGCTGTTTATTTATAAGACCATAATTATTTAGTTATATATATATATATATATATATATTCGTAAATTTCCACTTAAGTACTCAAATGTTATTATTATGCTATTATCGTTAGAAGGTATTAATATTAAATCATTAACCTGAGCGCATATGTATGTTGTATATATTGTATTCGCATGTGGTTATCAGTTCGCTCTGCACTTTTTCGACGGACGATTGAAGAATAGCACAGGTCGGGCAATAGCATGGATAACACAAAATAAAAAATGATTGATGAAAGCTTATATATATATATAACAACGCAAGAGATGAAAATTGTAAAGAACAGTACAGACGCCAGAAGTGTGAGCTAGATCGGAAGTTCAAAGTAGCCAAAAGAGGCTTGACTTCTAGTGAAATCCAAAACGGCTGAATATTTCAAGGTGAAAGGGAAAATAGACATAGCTTATATGAAAATCAAAGAAACGCGCGGAGAAAGAAAAATACTAGCAAAAACAGCAGGAAAGCTGATGCGAAGCCTATTCTACATAAAGAAGGAATATCTATAAACTTTTATCAAGAACGCGGAAGACCTGTCACATGAATGACTTTTTCAGAAAAATTGCAGTTTTATATATCATGGCGAAAGATAATTTAAATATTTGCCTGCAAGCCAAAATAGAATACTAGCCAGATCTTGCAGATATGTGAAAATAAAATATTGGCTGAATATGTAATTTTTTTAGATTACTTTCTAGAAGAATATTCTGAAAGGTTTACAGATTTTGATCATAAATCTACCGCTATGAAACTTTTATTTGAACCTCACTTAGTAGATACATCTAAGGCTCTTACGGAACTACAAATAGAATTATTTCAGCGTATATTGCGAATATATTACTAATTTTTTAAATAAAACTTTAGTCTACCAATGAAATCCAAAGATTGTTTCTCACTCTCATATATTTTTCTAAGGCTTATTCATACAAACCAGATATTGCCCAATTACATGCATTACAGTATACGACTGTACAGCACTAGATATGGCTTCTGGACAACTGCAATCACAGTAGTGTCTATTATCTCTACCTCGGTCTCCAAAGCATAATTCTTTAACTGAAACTAATTACTGACCATTCACAAACCTATGAACTAACTAACCACATAATCCTTCGACACATAACCTGACTGCTTGTAGTTATCAGCATTATAGTTACTGTGCCAACAATACCTGAGAGTTTGCTCAATACGAAAACCCTTCGTGTTTAATAATACACTCTCATTCATTCAAATAAATTAATGACCATTTTTACAGACACCTTTTGTATCGGGATTAGACGACGTTTCGTCACATTTGAGCTTCTTCATGTGTTAAATTTTGAAAATTTATTGAAATAAAAAAAATGCCAAATGTACAAAAATACATACTTGACCGCCTCCAAACGGCACCTTCAACATTTCGTTAATTGATTCAACATTTCGGTTGACGCTACCTTTCGAGGCGGTCAATTTGGAGTTTTACAAATTTTACGTAATTTATGTCAAAATTTTCCAAATGTGATAACGAGACGTGGTTTAATCTAAATAAAACTGTATCTCAAAACTCTTCATTAATTTATGTCATTTAATTTTTTGAATATCAGACGTTAATTTGATAAACTATCTATATAACCAACTACACTGCGACTTATAATGCTTGTCCCTTATGGAATCTTATACCGTTCACCTGATTGCCATGAAATTTTGGGGTTTTATAGTGCTCGTCTAAGACAAGGTTTCTGCCTATCTTTTAAATATATAGGCTCATTCCTTACCGCCTTTCAGACCAAATAAGACATTATCATAGATCAACTTGGTAGATTATACTCTCACGTAGCCTGTCAAGCGAAATAAATATATATATATCTTTTATATTAAGCATGAAACAATTCTTAGATTTAACTAACATTTTATTTTATTAATTATAATTCTTGAATAGTTTATAAACATGAAAAATAATTTATAAGTCCAGTGTAGACTATTTCATGCTAAACGATAAATGCTTCAAGTATCTTGTCATAAATTTAATTCACCGTTTGTGTGTATTTTTGTGATGCATGTGTCGCATATTCGACCAAATTTTGTACACGTGTTCCCGGAAAAAAACATTTTCGGGTAGGTCACTAATACCACCCTTGTCTGCGAGTATGGGGGATACGGCAATTTAAAAGTGCATAAACGGTAGATTTTCGGCAAATAAATATTTTTTTTGCGATTAGTGAGATTGATAGTATTTTTCCCTATAATGTTTGTGTGTAATTTGAACCCCATTCGCTATGGGAAGGGAGCATCCGAAGTGGGGATGGAGAGGATTTACATTATATAACACGTAAATAATCAAAGGTCTGATGTATCAAAAAATGGATCTGAAAGCAGCCAAAATACTTGTGAGCATTCTTGGCTCTATTTTTGGGAATATTTTTGACTTTATAAAAGTACTAGGAATATTTTTCAGTCTCTTAAGGTACTGAGAAAATTTTTGCCTCTCATAGGGTAACGGCAGTATTTTTGCTTGATTCAAAGTCCCGTAAAATTAATTTTACATTTTAATACCGTTTTTATGTTACTACGCTTATTTAAGCTACTACTAGATATCTTTTTCGATAATGATACTGAGTCATCGCAATTATTATGATTAAATTACCTCTCTTCATTTCTCAAAAAGTAGGGAACGTCAAAAGGCAAATTTTCAAAAATATGACGCTCTTAACGTCTTAACAAAAAATAACTGTTGAAATAAATATTGTAGCGGGTTAATATAAACGAATTCTCTGTCAAAGCTGAACACCCAGCTAGTTTTGTCGATAATTATTAATTATGTCTCCAGATAGTTTAATATGTTACATTTTATATTAAATGCTGTAGATTAGAACTATCAATCATAGAAAGCATATTTTGTGAAGCATATCAATTGAGTCGTGTATGTATTAACACTGGGTCATGTTTCATATTACCTATCGACCACCTTGGAATAAAGGTCATGATTTGTATTGAAATTATAACAGCACCATATAATTACTTGTTATATCCAATAAATTAAATTTCTTTCTTTGTAATGTGCAATAATATGTTTTCGAATGGTTTATTTTAATAAAAATATAAGTCAATAACTTTGTTGTTCCCATACGGATCCTGGCAAGTTGCACTATAGCCCCTTAGTGGACGTACTAATAAAAAATCTACCATTACTTTTGAATTTACATTTACCTTTATTATAGTTCTCATTACAAAGAGCGAAATATTCTATATCTTACTTATATCATAAATTACCTGCTCCTCCAACCGCAACGTACTGTTAAAACAAATGGAGTTGTTTCCTGGACCACTGATTCCCCGTTAATTGTTTATTCCAAGACATAATATTAGTCAAACTGATGACTTTAATTTTGTCGTTGTTTCTTGCTCACTATTTATTTGCTTGTAATTACATAGTCATTTGTAATTGATACCATTTGGTAAATTTTTACTGAATATTAGGAAAAATAATGATACAGTTACTGATCCCTGAGGGACTCCCGGTGATACAAATCCGAGTTACGATGCTTCTTTTCGTACTTTATCATTTTGTAGGTTATTTTTTTTATTCTTGCACTCAGAGAACGACTTTTTGGGTCAATACGCGTCCCATCTAACTTAAAAGCAAAATTTGAAGTTTAGAATTACATCAAATGCCTTTGAAAAGTCATTAATAATAGCGGCATATCTACCACAATTATAAATTTCGTCAATTAAGTCTTGAAACAGATTTATTATTTGACTTTTACAAGAGAATCCCGACCAAAATCTATGTTCGGTTTGACAGAATCACCCTTTACATTCAAGTGCATCCCAAATGAAGTATAAAGTCATGATTTTCTACACTGCTCGAGTTAGACTTAATACCTCAAGAATTCTGATTTGTTGCCCTACTTGAAGATTGTTACTAAATGTCCGTCTTCCAATCTATTGCTAGTGTTGAGTTATTTAAGCACGAAATAATTTCCTCCCCACCAAATTTAATTATTCCCGTGGAAGTGTCATCTAGACCGCTCGATTTATCGTTTTATAATTTGCTAATTCGTCAGAAGTTTTAACGCCAGCCGTCTCAGTTGTTCCATTATATCTCATTACGTGCACTCAATCTTCGTCAATTACGCCAGAATATTGAAGAGAATGGAGGAAATAATTTACCAAATTATACTGGAGTACGCTCACTTCGGAAGACTTCTAATGCGAAGTTCTGAACTTCTATATTTTCCTGAATGAAAGGAATCATCCTCTGGTTGAGTTTCAACACAATGAGTGTTATGGAAGCTATCATTTAACTAAACATTATTCTAAAGTTACAAGGAGGAAACCGACTTCTGCCAAATTTATGCACTCAAATTATTAAATCCTTTCCACAGAAATTTTATTGTTACAGCCTCAATGAAATGAAAATTGTTTCACACATTTTAATACAGGTCATAAAAAGGAGACACTTCCGTGAATTGCGCAATGGGGCTTTACGAATAAGTTTTGTATCTAGATTGTCAGATTTTGATGCAATTGCAAACGATAATAAGTATTTTCAAATTCCTTCCAACGCTGCAAGCCCTTGATTTGAAACATTAAATGGAAATGATTCCTTTGAAGTGTTGTGTTTCTTTAATTGCTCGTATTTTCACTTACTATTAGATTAGTTGCATATATTCTTTCATTCCCCTTTTCGGCTCTGTTTACCTGTTTTAAAAACGATATTCAAAATAAAATATAAAAAATATTTGCAGATCAGTATTAAGTAATGAGTCACTGCACATAATTTCAACTAGTAATTATATGTAACTTGCCGTTTAAATAATTAAATCTACTTATATGGAAAGTATTATATGTTGCTGCTGTGGTTTTCAGTCCTAAGACTGGTCTGATTCAACCCTCCATGTTAACCTATCTTGCACAAGCCTTTTCATTTCCACATAACTACCACATCTAAGGTAAGGAAGACAACGTGTTAAGAATCAATTGTTTTAGAAGACCGACAGCTCTGTCTGATAAGCCAAAATACGTTACCTGTTTGCGGAAGTTGGCCGAAAGTCAACATGACCGATATGCCTTCCGTCAAATAAACTATGTTTAAGTTAAATATACTGGACGGTGGATGGTTCTACCCTACTAGCTGACCTACTTGTTTTAATTTAATAGGGAACCTTGCGGAAACCCCTTTACCCGCTCGGTAAAATATTTAACTTGGTTAATCACGTGAACCATCTGACTTTCCAGTCGGTTTAGTCTCCGCCGCGCAACTAATCACATCAAAAGAGAGTAGACAATTTTTTAGTGCCTAACAATGACAAGTCTTGCCCAATATAACATTTTTTTTATTTTTCCTAGACGCAAACAAGTAAATATTATTACAGATGTAAAACGCTTCTATCCGTTAATAGATACTGCAAGTTTGATTACGTACTTGTAATATCCTGGAATGGACTAATAATATGCAGTGATATTTTACTTTTTGCTGCAAGTAAAAACTAGTTAATTACATAGACGTATTATTGGATGATCATATTACATTATTGATTTGACCGTATCATAAACTAAGTTATCTTTAATTGTTGAACACACTTCAGGAAAAACTGGTTGAGCACAGGATGAAAAAACAATTATGCATCCGGGAAAGACGAAAACTGTAATTTAATGTCAAATTCAAACATAGTACTCTGCCTTAAAGTTTACAATAAATAAAAAGATAAAACTTATCTAATATGTATTTACATTAATTAAATATTAATAAAATTATATGCTGGCTTATAGTAAGTCTTTTATTGATTGTAATTTAATGACATTTAAAAATGTCGCAGTGATTCTGAGAAAAAACATAACACTCGTGTCGAACGTGATACGACACAGTTCGTGGGCTTTAGATAAAATTTAATATTCTAAATACTCTTTTCCTTTTAAAAATTTTAATCTCTAGCTAATAGTGGAACAGTCCTTTAATCTGTTTATTTCCATTTAATGTTAAAGTAAGGAAGTCCAGCACGTTTTGGTGGGCCGCGGATTTGCTTATCTTGCCAACGCCTGGGACGCCACTGTACCGGAACAAATTCATAACGCATACACACATTTGTGAAGTATCTTCATCTCGTAAATTCATATACAGTCAGTTTTCCGTAAAATCTTGGTTGTCCATTGCAATTATCTACCCACGTCATCTTAACCCTAACGTGCCTATAAATCAACATAAGCGACTCGGAAATTATGAAAGTGGTTGTAAATCCTATGGACGAGATAGACACGGACGAGGAAAGGATTTCAGTAGAACTGGAAAGGTCCAGCACCCACGCCCGAGTTTTTGACCGTCTTGTGGGAAATGTACTCCATTCGCAACAACGAAGTGCCCTCGGATCTGCTACCTTATCCAAGGGCTGGAGGCTTCAGTACCGACCTTGGTCCAACCCTATTACTAGGTTTCACAAACTCAGGTGACCAGAATGCAAGCACAACCTCCGTGGGTTTGTGAACGCACATCACTGACACTTCGAGTCCAACACAAGTGGGAGCAGGACTGCTAACCATTAGAGTGACATCTGGGCCAAAGCTCACCCTGAAGTACCAGAGTTTTTCACTGAAGCCTCTGGTGGATCCCGTGCTACGAGGTTCACCTGATCGGTAGAGCTCGCACTTCCAGAACTCAGAACCGTCTCTTTTCTCTAGAGCCCAGGATCATATGAACCCTAGGAGACACTGCGATCCCAGGAACTAGCATGAAACTTAAACTTCCTCCAGGAGAAACTGAGGGTTTCGTTGGGTATGGTCTTTTCCGGATTATTTGATCACAGGTGTGACGTTGTAGGAAACACATGCAGAATGCCACTCGCGAGACAACCTCGCAACAACCGTGAACTTACGAAAAGCGGACAGGAGTCTCGCTGCATTTTTAAGGAAACAGCTAGGGTGGTTTCTAAGAGACGGAAGCAGCATACACGAAAATTGGAAAAAAATTTAACTCATCATAAGAGACGCTAAGAGTACACGAGTACTGCATCCAGAATATTATATACGAAAAATCATACGTCTGAATAAGCAGATTAGAA
The DNA here is from genome assembly GCA_034510155.1 of Eucriotettix oculatus. NCBI lineage: Eukaryota > Metazoa > Arthropoda > Insecta > Orthoptera > Tetrigidae > Eucriotettix > Eucriotettix oculatus. Next base: position 9,774,894 of record CM067378.1, on the reverse strand, counting down.
CAGTCTATCGATCGAAAATAAAAACACAGAGCCTTCAGATTTTTTGCTAACTTATCCAAAGAGCTGTAAAAGAGAATAAGAAGTCTATCTGGAAGGCGAAAATAACATGAATGGGTTCAACAAGTTCGTGTGTGGAAAAAAAAGTAACAGCGATACAACCCTACCTCTAGAAATATACGATATCACATTAGATGATAGCGACAATGATAGGTCATAATTACTAAATTTTGAATTGGTGTTAAATCTAAGAGGTAGTCAATCTCTATGAGTACACAAATGACAACGAAAATTTTTGCTTCGAAGCAAAAGATTTCAGTAAAAGAATGTCGCGGAGAGTTGTACTTTGGATTTAGGAATTCCTCACGAGTAAGATTCAAAGGCTAAAAATAGGGACCGAAATGTGTGAACCAGGTAAAGCTTCTTCTGGACTGCCTCAAGAATCTGAAATAGGTCCATCATTATTTTTGATAATTAAAATTTTTGCTGACGACTATTGTATACAGAAAGGTAAAAAAACGATTTAGATAAAATACGATTACACAATTACCTTAATGTGTGGAGTAACTGAACAAGTACAAATAAAATAAAAATAAATGACATTTCCGGAAAACTTAAAACACTGCGTTTACTACAATACTTTTAAAATAGGGGAACCACAAATCAAAAGAATTATTTTTCAAAAGCTTAGTACGTCCTGTAATGGAGTACCTATATAAGCAACTCCAGAGAAGGCGACCATACTTCCTGTACAGTAAAAAAGCCTTCAAATAAGTTTCCCTGGAAAAAAAACTGTGCTTTGTTTAAAAATCATACTCAGGGGACTATTTGTGTTCAGATATTCGTAATAAATTAAAAATACTTACATACTTTGTAGGTTGTAGTCACAAATTAAACAACAAGTCAAGAAAAGAAATAACCAAGAAAGGAACCCTTTTCTAAACAGAACGATCAGAGACTGTAATAGACTACCTTTAGTGAAGAGATTGGCCATACAATCGCATAAGTGCTGTTGCATTGCTGGTTGATACTGCAAATTGGTTTGTTGTGTATAGAAGTTTGGTAGTTTGTTTTAAATTTCAAATAATGCTTTAAATTAATACAAATGTAGCTTCTATCGTGTATATGTCCAATTAAACATTAATAATAAAAATAATACTTAATATCGGAACAAACGGTATAATAGTTCAAGTGACTTTAGTTTCATCAATTTAAAGGCCAAGTCACAGATACAATATCCTTCCGTTGTAATTTGAACCTTCGTTCGATAAGTGGACTTATCGAAAGTGAAATCAGCATAATAGTATTGCACCGTACTGCAACATCAATACCCGATGGACGCTTCACGATGAACAATAAATTTATTAATTTAACACTCATTTTTCTAAAGAAATTTCCAGTCCCCCACTTCATCCCCATACAAACAAGACATCACCGTTCTCCATGCGTTTTCATTATTTTTTGCTAATTAATCATTATTACTATTTTACCATAAAGCGGGATGTAATTGAGCCGAAGAAATGAATTTATCAGTATCAAAAAACGTGTCTTCCATTTTAAGAATAGAATTACTACTAGACGGACAGCAAACACGCGTACGCACAATGAGCGCGTGAAGCGGTATGGCTGTCTGAACGAGCACATTGTAGTCAATGACCTTTGACGGTTGAGACTAGAGATGGTTTGGAGCCACTCTTTGACGGGAGATAGCTCTTTGACTCCCGCTCATTGGAAAGAGTCGTTCAAAGGAGCGCTCCGCTCCTTCGCATTCCCTCGTCTTTCCAGAGTTTACACGGCATTCGATCTCTCTCACTATCTCGCCATATATATATATATGAAACTGATGGATGAAATGCTTGGGAAAATTACTTTTTTATTTTAATACTGCATTCATTATTTGATTATTTTAATGGTTTTTGCGTTTATTTCCACAAAAAACATCTCCAATATTTCATAAACGTCCATGAATGGAATACGTGTTAGATCCACGAATTAAAAAGTATGGGTTCACTGACCAATAGAATTTCGCGAAGTGCAAACTAGGCATAATCCATTTTTGCCAACTTCTTGAATCGAATGAACCGCCTTCGTACAAAGCAATTACTTCTACGGTGCGAGATACTGAAACAGATTCAATTATATGGCGTGTTTTTGAAAGTGTCAAATTTTATCACAAATACAAGTGACCGTTTAGCTGCCATTACTCAGGTTGAGAAATACCTTTGCCGAGAAAAGAAAATCGTTTACCCTTGCTTAAGTAAATTGGCGAAGAAGCGGTTGTGCGTTGTAGCAACTTCAACGCCATACGAAAGGATTTTTCGAAGGCTGGCCAGATAATTACAGACAAAAGAAGCCGACTGACAGGCAAGCGTGTGGCGCAAATTTTGTTTCTGAACTCAAATATGAGTGAATAGTTGTTAATTTTTGTGCATGTGTAAATAGACATTTCTAAATAACTGTTGAAAACCTTAGCCAGGACATATTATTTCCTTGGACTGCGACATGGACTGGTTGGAGTAAGGACTCAATATATTTTTTCATGTAAGTTTACTTCAGTTTAAGCACGCTTTTCAATATATACTTGCATAACTTTGTTGTATTTGTTTAAAGTTAACGAATTATATTGATGTTTATGACACAATGGCATGTCTCCAGCTACTGAGAGAGCGCAGGGCAGCGAGTCACAGAGCAACAAACTCTCGCTCCGAAAAGAGTGTGGAGCGGAGCGGTCAGGGGTTGTTTACTCAGAGCGGAGCGTTGGAAAGAGGGTCTAGGACGATTTGGCGCAAGAACTATTCGGCGCGGCCGTTTCGGCGCAAGGTTGGGCGCGGGGACATTACGTGGCGATAAACGACAATATTGTGGACACTTGTTTCAAATAAGTTATTTTATACAAATACACATCTTATATTAATATTAATAAAATGAAAAACAGCTTATATATCAGAAAAAAGTGATATAAACTTTATTAACAGTAGTTCGTTTACGACGTTCCGTTCCTAAATTTTAAAACCTCATCTTTTACGATTATAATAAAAATGAATATTTACAATATATATGTATAATACAATTATGTTATAAAATGAAAAATTATTAACAAGAAATTGAAATGGATAAAACTTTTGTTGTGCATGTCGCACAAGCAACGAGGCTGAAATAACAGTTACAAAGAATAACTCATAAGCGTATTGTTAGTTCCAGAATTACAATGGAAAACTTTAACAATGAGTTAATTCTGTATAGAAAATTGTCATAAGTTGTGCAAAACACCAAAATGTACATTTCTAATAATCCTGATGTCATCTTTAGTGAATCTGCCAAAGGAATTTGACTAAATAGTTTTATAAAGTTGAAACATTATTATCAGGCAAATAAATACATAAAACTTGCAATAAAAATTCAATCCATTACTTTAATTATTGATCAATTAGAAATTAACTTGAAAAGACTTGTGGACAGTAGCACTTTGAACTGCTAGTTTTTAACTTCTGATAATAGTGTCAGAGCCTATGCTCTAGCATATAATTTATCTTCCAGAATTATCGTTTCTTCTACTAGCAGCCCTCTTCATAAAATTTCTATATTTTTATATAATTCTCCTAAGGAGGAAAATAATTTTACAGTCAAAACGTCTTTTAAGTTTTTTGACCATTTAAACCTCACTAATGATCATGTTTTCTTATCATTAGATGAAGTGTTCTTATTTAATTTTTACCCCCTGCATCAATTGCACCAAGTTTTATAAATAGAAGGGATAACTACTTCTCCAAAATGACAAAAATTATTTTATCAAAAATTCTTATCTTAATAAATGTAATTATAAATTCCACTTATTTTTCGTTCAAGAACATTTACTATCACGAAATCATTGGTTCTACCATGGGAATTTTTCTTTGTCGTTTTTTCGTGCAAATTATGAGAGATTTGGAAGCCTTATGTATTACATCTTTAGATTTAAAACCACTGAGATATTTCAAGTATGATGACTTTTTAGTATCATCCTCAGATTCCACATAAACCATTTGCTCAATACTTTTAATTATTACAACCCTGAAAGAAACTTTACAATTGAAATTGAAAAAGATCACTCTGTCAATTTTCTTGATGTTTTGGTTATTGTTTGTCAATAATATAGTTACTAATTGCTATAAAAGATCTACTTACTCAGGAATAATTCTTAATTACATGTCAAATCAGCCATTATTCCATAAGATACTATGGTTTATAATTTAGTAAATAGGGACGTCAAATTATAACGTCAGCGCTATCATAAATTTAATCTGGGAAAAATATAAATAGCGTTCTTCTTAATATTTGTCCATTGCATTTCGTTCACAAATACATTAAAATTGGGATGACTAAGATTAATATGAAATTAATAATTTACTCGTAAAATCACGCAGTAAGAAATAATACAAACTTATGACTTATGATTTAATGAATTATGATATCCGAATTACCTTAAAATATTGCAATAATTTAAGCTATGTTCAAATATTAAAAATAAAAATAATTTCGGTATCTGTTTAGATTGTAATTGCAGTTATATTGGCCAAACTATGCGCACATTTAATATCCGCATTAATGGGACTTGGAAAAAAATAAAATTCAATGTGAAAAATTATTCAGTTTTGTGGAAGAATACATATTGAAACAACCATAAGATTTATTAGAAAAATATTATAATTTCAGATGTAAAATATAATATTTATTTTAGACTGATGAGTGAGGCGCATCACATCAGAGCAATTCGCCTATTATTATTATTATTATTATTAAAAAAGACAAGTAATTTAAATAAATTTAAATCGCTACTTTTATAAAATTTATGTTTCACTGATGGATAAATATTTCGATTTTTATTCTGAACACAAAAGCCTCATGAGTTATTGTTACGAATTGTACAATGAAGAAATAATTTGGCATCTTCAAATATTAATGAAAAGTCCAGATAATTTGTCATAAAAACGTAGCCTAATATTTATTTAAATAAACCTAAGAAGTTTCGTCCATATTTGTGGAATTCACACTTATAGCTTGTTTTACTATTAATGTTTTACAACTCTCGGGTATTGCAACTAATTAAGTGTTTAGGAATATATTTAAAAATTTTGATAAATATTAAATTATATGTCTTGTAATGTTAAGTGAGTTTCGCGCCGAATGGTCCCATCCCTCCACTGCTTTGAACGAGAGCGTTTGAAAAGAGTCAGTCGGGAGCGAGCGCTCAGCCGCTCCTCGGAGTGAGTCGTTCCTTTTGAACGACCCATCTCCAGTTGAGACTAAAAAGAATCGAGGCGGCCTTCGCGTGGGATGCGAGACGTATCGGCGACTGGTGCCCGTGTCGGAACGTCGTGGTTCACACTCCTTAATCCACGTATCGCAGACACGGTATCCCCGTTAAAAGATGCCTAAAACCTAAGAATAAAATTCTGAAATAAAATTTGAAGAATGAATTTTTTGAAAGACAGCGATCTGTGTCGTATCCTATTCGGCCTTCAAGTCAACACACCTTCAATGTCCAAGCACAATCTGAAAAGAAACCATTTTCCCATTTTCAATCAACCTGAATATTCTGCCTTGCAAATCCGGCTTATAAAAATTTGCTCAATTATAATAGTTGTTACAAAATATGCATCCCAAAAATTACAGAACCTCTGCCATATCCCCCCTCCCCCAAAGAAGAAAGCAATGCTGTACGCTCAAACCAAAATGTCTCTGATTTCTAACCTCAAAAAAATGTGACAAATTTATTACTTGCACTAAAATTACTTTACGATATTTACAACGGAATAAACTTTGCATACGATGTGTCCATCCCAGTTTATTAAAAATTGTTGTTATATTCAGTTCTAATACTGGTCTGATTCAACCCTCTATCTTGCGCAAACCTTTTCATATCGATATAACTACCAAATCCCATATACTTCCTATTCTGCTTAGTGAATTCCATCCTCGTACTCCCTCTTCTGTTCTTACCCCACACACTTGCTAATTTTACAAGACCATCGTGTCTTAAAACGTGGCCTATTAATCTATCTCTTCTCTTGGTCAATATCCTCCATATTGTTTGTTCTTCCCCTATTCTGTTTAGAACTTCCTCATTTGTGATTCTATCCACCCATCAGATTTTCAGCATTCGTCTATAGCACCACATTTCAAACGCTTCTATTCTTTTCCTTTCCCCAACTCCTATCCTCCACGTTTTGCACCCATATAACGCCACGCTCCATACGAACATTTTTAGCAACGATTTCCTAATATTGACACTTGTATTAACCGTAAGTAAATTCCTCTTTTTCGTGCAAGCCTTCCTTGCCTGTGCTATCCTACTCTGTATGTCTACTATACTTTTACCATTCCTAATTATTATGCTTAAAGTAGCAGAATTCCTTAATTTCCGTCAAAATATCAGTTCCCAATCTCACACCCTTTGTTATTTCACTGTTTCCCATAATACATTCCATTACCTTGGTTTTCGTTCGATTAATCATTATAATCAACTCTTTCTCTATGACCACGTTCGTGCAATTTATTATTGTTTTCAAGTCTTCTTCTTACTCCCCTAATACTACAATATCGTCGGCAATCCGTAGGATTTATATTTTGATCCTTGCAGTATGATTCCTTTTCCATATTTCGTTTTAACTTTCTTCATCGTCTGTTCTATACATAACTTAAACAGCATGGTCGACAGACTGCATCATTTATTCATTACGGCCTTCTTTTCTTGATCTTCTATCCTAATTATTGCTGCCTGTATTCTGTAGATTATGTATAATCTCTTTTCTAGATATTTTATTCCAGTGCTCTTCTAATTCTTAAAAGTATTCTCCAGTTCACATTATCACACGCTTTTTCTAAATCTACAAATGTCATTAACGTATTTCGGTTTTTTGTTATCCTGTCTTCTAAAATTAGCCGTAAAGTCAATATTGCTTCTCTTGTCCCTACATTCTTCAGAATACTAAACTGATCTTTTCCTAACTCGCATTGTATTTGACGTTCCATTCTCCTATATACTATTTTCCTTAATATTTTGCATGCATGAGATACTAAAATAATTGTTCTGTGTTGTTCGCATCTATCAACCCAGTCCTCTTCGGTATGGGTATAATTATCTTTTTACAAAAATCTTCTGGTATTTTTAAAAATTAATGATTTCTAATTATTTCCAATTTGGGAATTAAAATGATTTTATTAAAGAAAAAACGGCTATCAATAGTGGAGACGTTGTGTCATATTAACCCAATAACAAATTTTGGGCGAAATAACTGTTCACAAAATCAAGAAATCAAACCAAGAAGTGTTCTGTTTTTTTCAAATAAATAATTTACGGGTGTTATAGAGGTCAAGCCAGGAAATAAGAAGAAAATAGTGCAGGTTTCATAGAAGTAATTTTAATGGATAATCTCAGCACTTTTCTCTAAAGCTAAAGTTAAATTGAAAGTTATTATATTGGCCGTACTGCTAACAGATGTTCACGCCCATGAGAATTAATCCGGCTGATTGCTCGAGGGTGGAAAAATAAACTGGCTGCGCTGCGTCCACGAGATAGCATTCGCGGACACCGTCAAAACAAGTGAGCGTAAATTATAGCCGTCCACTTATTTCCGATGAACGTTTTATACGCAGCTGCACGCAACGGCCTGAGCTGTCGCAAACAAAGACTACTTTGCACAAGAGGATTACGAGTACGTTGCCACTGCGCTATGAAACTCACTTTTAAATATAGTAAAACGTACGGGAAAAGACTATTGTCACTATGCTTTACATTGCATCATCTCTAAGCTGCTCTCTAATATACATTATTTATATTTCTACCTAGCTGGAGACCCGACGTTGCCCGGGTATTTATTTAAATTATGCCGGTACATTATTTAACTCTTGGTCAACACATGAATAAACCGGCATCGAAAACGTCACAATATGAACCTCAAATTTACTCCCAGTATCACGACAGTCAAAAATACTCCCGGTACAATAACAGGACTAAAAATATTTTCCGTAGAATAAAATGTTTTCATTACTTAAGTAGTGAATTTTTACTTAAATCGCATGTTAAATGTCATGATGTAACACAGCGACCCCCTTTACACGGGCTTGACCCCAAAGTTGATAATTTACTTTTTATTTTCATATGGCCCATTTCCACCCCCGCCTCTCACATTCTGCAAAGGGTTCAAATTATGCACAAATATTGTTGGAGAAAAGTCTATAAAAGTAATTGCCCTCAAGAATTCTTTTTCGACTCAAATAAGAGCCTTTATTGCATATAAAAATTCCACCAAACCCACCCCTCCCCCTTGGGAAGTTGTTCGGAAGTTATAAGCCAAACGTTCATAGGTAATTGTAACGTTTGGTCGTCTCTTTTGTCGCCTCTCGCCTGATCCCGACCGTAGATTTCGCTTGAGAAATTCCCATTCTGTTTGCCTCCGAACGTTGCCTACGATCTTCTTCAGTCTCATTGTCTCGAAGATTATGAACTCGACTTGCGTTACACGTAAGCCAACCTAAATTTTGACGCCTTAATGGTGGCATTTTATTATTACTAGCAAGAAATAACACGACGATAAATCTCTAAATACACATCAAAACACACGAAACACTGTAAGTTTTGCTGATGCGAAAGGAACTGTAGTTGAATACGAATGAATGTCATGCAATGTTTATAAGGCAAATCAAACCTTCGTCGAATTTAATGTTTATAAATACCGGTCCTGTTATTATTAAAATAATTCTAGAAATGTTAACTACTTTATGCGTACTACTTGACTCGTACCAAAGACGTCAACATATTTTCTCGAGTTGGTGTTGTCGTTGCGCTGTTGTAAATAACACTTGTACTAATATTTAGAAGTATAATTTAAATACCAACTGGGTTTAATATAAAATGTGATAATTCACTAAGAAAATTTTAATTAACTTGCAGATACACTGTTATTACCGTGTATTATACCTGTAATGAATCACAAACTTAAATGCAGCAAGAACCGGATGAGGCTCAAGATACAGTACAAAAATTGACTTTCCACAACCATGAATACTTATTACTACTCTTAGATGTGCGACACAAAGCAGAAGATGGGCCAAGCACTTTACATTTCTTGCATCCTATCGATCATTATTATGTTATAAGATTAGCTTAAGTAGGTGTTTGTATGCATTTATTTAATCTACAATCGGGCAGTTTGCTCGAGAACAGATACGTCAATAAATACAATAACAGGTATAGTAATTTTGATTAATTAAATAAATTGAACTAGTGGACAGTTTTCTGTTACAAAGGGCATTGTATATTCTTCGAAGATTAATCTGAAATAAGAACATTGTATATGTAACAGAAAATACATTTTGAAATAAATAGTTATTTACTTTGCGATAGTGGCAAGGTTTCTAAACTGAAACTACTATAATACCGTGATGAAACATCAGAGGGATTGCAGCAGACAATAAGCTCGACCGTGGTAACACGTCATTTTTTCATGAGGGCGATTCTGAAACAGGAAACTGTTTTTAATAGCATAGGAAGGGAATTGAAAACGGGTGGAAATGAAAAAATTCATAAGGATGTTATTAAATTAATTCCACATTACATAACTATAAGAAAAATGTCAGAAAACAAATAGAACATATTTTTATTAATAATTCGAATAATTTTGCAAAATTGAATTGAAAACAAAACGAGTATTGACTTAATAATTATCTGAATATAACATAAAGACACAGGGGTAAATCCCTTGTATTTGTTTTTTATTTATTTATTTAAGGTCGTATAAACTAGGAGGTCATTAGCGACCGATATGACTTAAGGGTTACAAAGAACGAATATTGAGCGCATCATAACAATTAATTGTTTTTAAGAATTTGATGACTCTTTCCTGGTCGTTCGGTTGGTCGTCTGGTATGGTTGTCTTCTCCGAGTAACCGGTGTCTATATTCAAGAAATTTACTGCAGGTAATGATAAGGTGCTCCATGGTGATGATTGTGTTGCAAAGATCGCAAATTGGAGGTCTATTTGTATATATGTGGGAGTGTGTTAATTTGTAGTGGTCGGATCTTACCCTATAAAAGACTACTTGATCGCTTCTGGATGCCTTTTCGGGGAGGAGGATACCGATAGCTTGATTTTAGAAGCGACCAATTTTGATTCCAGAGATGGGCTAGTTTTGAAAGGGCGTGTTTACATACATCCGAGAATGTGTTACCGTAATTAGGAAGAGGAGAGAGGGAGAAAAGAGTGGTGGTTTTTGCTAGCTGGTCGACGGAGATGTTCCCTTTTATTCCCTGGTGTGCTGGGATCCAGGCCAATACGATATTCTTCCCTGATGTTTGGAGCTTGTGTAGATCTTCAGTGATGATTGCGAATAGCTCTTGGGAGTTGTCTTCATTGGCGATGGTTTTTAAAACGGACAGTGAGTCTGAGAGAATTAAGTGGTTCGTTTTGGGAGACGAAGAGCATTGGTCTATAGCAAGCTTGAAGGCGTAGGTTTGTGCAGTGAGGATGGAGGAATGTCACTGACTGGCAAGCATCTTTGTTCTTGGCGACTGGTAATTTCTATACCTATAATGATTGCATCTACCATTCAAAATAAATATGAAAATTAATAAAGGGATCAACTATTATTGGGGTAGGTCATGTTAATAAGATAGTTAGATGTGTAGGGGAAAGACAAGAGTGAAAACCCGAAGAAATGGACGGGAAAAGAGCATTAAAGTCTATTCATAAATGTCCAAGTACCACGTCTATCAGCGTTATATCTGTAAAAGTGTAGATTTAAAAAAAATTATTTATAATCCTCTCTCATAATAGTTACTTCAAACGATATTTTTATGATTCATTCGATTTTATTTCCCTCAGAGACGAGGAAAACGCTACCTATAGTTATTTATTTCTTCTCTCTCCATTTCTCAAAAGCCGAGACACCTAGTTTAGTTTTGAGAGTTGTATGTTCCAGGGTCGCAGACGTTCGGCATACGGCAGGAGTTTTCTGCAGTTCATATTTTTTTAGAGAAGTCAGCCTTGCTACCTCCAGACCTGATCGATTCATGGAGTGGGAATGCTGTGTCCCAACGGCAGGCCCTAACTCCAGTCATAGGAATGGCGTGAGACAAGTACCCGGAGACAGACCTTACTAATGCAGGCTTCTCTAGGACGTTCCTAGCAATACGTTTACCTCTCGATATTTATTGATTATCTCGTTATGACTTCCTGTATATATCTTTTCTATTTCTTCCTATACTAGTAAATGGGAGATGCCAAAACATGTATAATAGATAAGAAAAGAGCTTTCTCTCCCTCCATCCCTCCCTCCCTCCCTCCCTCCCTCCCTCCCTCCCTCCCTCCCTCCCTCCCTCCCTCCATCCCTCTGACAGTCATTAGTAATTGGACACTACAACTAAAATAATGTTTTGAACTTAACTCTAATTCATACTCGACATTTAATTCGCGATTTTTATTACTTGACTAAATTTTTCAAACATATTACTCGGTATTTAGGTAAAATTATGTATTGAACCTATATGTGAAATTTATTTATCAAATTCATGTTTACATTTCTATTAACCAATGGAAGCTGATGAAGAAGTATTACGACGTTTCTTAGTTCGCTGCCTGATTTGTACGTCGTACCCTTCTTACAGCTCTTAAGACTTTTCCCACCTGACAAAAGCAACAAGGATTACAGGGTTATTTAATATGTTTCTTAATATTTGCTGGTTTTTGGCTACTTTATTATATTTTTGTTAATAAATTTTCATTTAGCTACAAACCTAATAAAAGTGTGTTGTTGTATTCAGTCCTTAGACTGGTCTGATGCAACCCTCCGTGGTAACCTTTCTGCGCAAGCCATTTCATTTCTACATAACTACCATACCCCAAATCCCTCCTAATCTGCTTAGCGTATTCCATTGTTGGCCTTCCTCCTCTGTTCTTATCTCACACGCTTCCTGTAATGCTAATTTTACAAGACCTTCATGGTTATATAGAAATATCATTCGATAGAGTTATTGTTTAAATACAAGTTGTTCCTGCTTTATAAGCTTTATTACAGTAAGATTTTGTAGATACAATTTCACTAAATAATAATGAAACCTGTTCAAGACATTACTTACTTAATCCTAAGAACTAACTAAGTCTACTACGTTTGAGGCCGTTCACCCATGTGTAATAGTGTGAATGGAACTCTTTGGTAGGAGTTTTTAACAGTTTTCTCTTAGATATGTTTCTTGACTTGAGTAATAGGTCATTGTGAATACAAGAAAGAAAAAATTATGCATAATAAACATCATAATATGAGGAATTTAATTCTGAAGTTGCAATTTATTTTTGCGAGAGTGGGGAATGTTTAGTCTTCCTTGTTTATATCACGTAATCTGGTTGTCGTGCCAGGAACCATCACGTGCCCTTCGCCGATTATATTTAACTTCTTAAACCGAACATTTATGAGTTATCTCAATGGTTTGAGTCTAAGATAGTTACATATTCAATCAAATCTCTGCGCTAAGTTAAGGCATAAGATGTCGAGGAATTGGTGTGATATTTGTTGCAGACTGGAAAGTGCCCCCACTATTCCGAAGACACATAGGCTTATGAGGCGGAACGGGGTTTCTCTCTAACAAGCTGCAGTAATCCTGTATTACGGAGACTGTTTCAAATTTCGTTAGGGGAGGCGGGGAAAAGGAGCGTACACTTCGCATTTGTTGGAAACAAAAAAATGACCTGAATAGCTACTAAGACTCTTCATTTCTATCATTCCCAACTTTTTTATTTCATTAATTATTATTAACAATTGAATACTGCATTCTACTTCGCTACAGACCTACGTTCCCCAATTGCTTGAGCATTATTCTTATTTTTTATATTCAGTAATTTTCATTTGACTAACAAAATATCAATAGTAATTCACGAACAACAAATTCTCTCATTGACATACTGAACTTTCGTTGGTAAAAGAATATATCAGTGAAAGTACACTAAAACAGAAAAGAATGTAAATTTTAAGGAAATATGAAGTGGGATTTGGACCAAGTTATGTAGGTCATGCAAGAAATAATTACAGGCTAAGGATAGTAAGAGGCATGTTATGGTAGCAGAGGTACATGGATTACTTTAACGTCACGCGTTTAGCACTGTATTAATCGAGTCAAATTATTTTTTTAAAGTATTTAATTCCAAAAGGAAAAATTAATAGGCCCTATGTTTAATTTTTAAAACCAATAACGTGCGGTATGACACATGGAACGTATATTTCAGGTATTGAAACTCGTTCAAATTTAATAATATGGTTACATTAAATTTGAATGTTTACTTTTATTTTTGTATAGTATGCATAGACACAAGAAATATCCTCGGGGTACCGTAATGTTTTCTTCTGTTTGAAGTTAACTGTGGTCTAGATAATGACGTTCTCAGTGTGAATAAGATTAAAAGTGTAGAAAGGATAAGAGTGAAGTAGTTGATATCGAATCAAGTGAAATAAAACGGTGATAGTACCATGATCTAACAGTCGGGGATTTCTAAACACTTTATATAACAATTATATCACATAAGGTCTGATTCCTTAAACCCCCAGCTTCTCAATATATATTTAATGTTTTTATTTAAAGAGGCATCAACTAGTGTGGGTACTCGTTACCTGTAGTTTTACAATGTGACATCGCACACACAACATCCATGCCCGAGGGAGGATTCGAACCCAGGACCTCTGTGATGCGAAGCAGTAACACTGACCACTGCACTGCAGAAGGTCGGCACTATTCAGTATGGTTCGCAAAAAATTGGCAAATATAAATCACGACAAGCACAAACTATAAATTAAAATCAAATGCGCAGTAATATAACTTTGTGTTATGTCATTGTAGAATGTCATTGTAGAATTTCTATGAACTGCAGAAATAAAATATTTATACTGTTTTGAAAGTTATAAATTATATTTAAAAGCCCAAAATAAATTTCAGAAGTATCAAATGATTCATGCTTGCGACTCAGATTAGCCCAACTATTATTACATGAATTCTGGACTTAAATAAAAGCAGATTGTTCACTAAACATATTACTACCATTTTGTTCATCTAATTTATGTTAATTGGCATTTTTCAGGTTAACATACATAAAATCCCTTTCCAGAAATTAGGGAGAGAAACCGCGGGCCAAGATAGATCCTAATTGGAGTCTGAGGGTCAGGTGATTCGCCATGCTTTCGGGCTGAATGAACTAGATGATCTGCGAGGATGGATGGGAGAAATTTCGGCAGTTGGGTATGGAGATTTGAAAAAGGAAGAAGTCTGGAGGGTGCGTGATGTTTGATCCACGTTCAGGGAGTTGGACATGAGCATATGAAGGACGAAGAATTGGGGAAGTCGTGGAATAGCGATCAGTCGGGAATGAAACTTATAAGTAGGAAGCTAGAGACGAGATGAGAGAAAGAGTTTGGAGTTTGGCGATGAACCTCAGAAATTAGCAAAAAGTAGGTTGAGAGTGAGAGAAGTTTGCAATCAATCTGGGGCAAACTAGAAAAATAGATAGACGGTAGTGAGCAGAAGGTGTCCAATCTACGTAGTCCTGGCCCCAGAATTCGTAAAAAGAAAACAGGTACAGACGGTATTATTCGTCACTGGAAGTAGTCGCTTAACAAAAGCGGAATCAGCCTGTATTACGAAAAGGGAGGAGGAAGCCGCCGTTTCACAAAGGAAAATCAGGTGCGTGTCTATGTCACTGTCTGAAATGTGTCATAATTGTCGTTCTGCTGCAAAAATCCCAACAAAATGACCCTTATGAGATTGATTATAAACTGAGCTAGTCGTGGTAATATTTTAAATTGTATCCTTCGTTTTGTTACTATTATTGTTTTCTTTGGTTTTCTGTGAATAAATTTAATTGGTTTTTTATAAATCTAACTCAATAATTTATTTTGATTTAAATTAAGATCTAACCCCCCAGTTCATTATAAAACGTTACAAATTTTTTACGACCTGCACTAACAAACTGATCCTATATATAATTATGTAAAAATTATCCAGCTCAACAGTCACATTAATATTGTTTGACGTTAATAATATTTGTAAATTTTTATATACATGTTCAATAAAGGAAATAATAGTTACAAAAAATTATTTCTTCTAATCAATATATACTTGACAAAGAAAGGGCTCGTATTAGTTATTCCTTATGTTATCGGCATTGTAGATTCTGAAATATTTTAATTTTATATTGACTTTTCTGTATATATTAATTTATATATGTTAGCGGGCGTTTAAAATTATCTTTAGAAGAAGATTTAGTAAGCAGAATATAGGGGATTGATTATCAAGTATTAAAATTCATATAATAATACTGGGATATCTGAAGATATACTGTTATTATTCCCTAATAAAGCCACTTTTCTGTTGGTTTGTGTTGTTTGTTTAAATGTCTTGATGACATTTTTCTTTCAATTTACGTAACATTATATTGCGCTCTTGAATTTTATCGACGACTTGAGCGTTACTTCTCAAGTTCCACATACCATTCAGATAAGTCCATATCACTGCTGTACCAATCCACAACAGTTTTTATCATATTAACCCAATGTTAAAGGCTGTATTTTCATTGTTTGCGCATGATTTTGACACATCAAAATAATTGCTAACCCATATACCTGAAGTATAACGTCCGGAATTTCGACACAGTTTGACACTTTCAATGATAATACTTTAATGTTACCGAATAATGTATCGATTAATATAAAGCAATTTAATAAAGACAATGTTGCCAGTTAATAGGATTTACTTTCAATTCTGATTAAGTATCCTGAGGCTGTAGGTATTAATTCATAACTAAATAACTTCAGAGCCAGGAAGCTCCTAACGAAGTGAACCTTATCATATTGTAGTAAACCACATGTATCATGCGTTAGATATTAAGCAGAATACGTTTATATATTTCAAGAATAGTGTTAGATTCATTTTAGGTACTATACGGTTGCTATTTCCTACGGAAGGGTAAGAAAGTGAAATCATTGAGCATTTTTTGGCCTTACTCCAGACTTAGGACTAGCCATACTTTTAGCACTGTAAGTGTTAATCTGCGAGTGCAAACAGGTGGGAGAAGATTCGTAAACTTCGAAGTGCATGCACCCGTATATATTATTTCTTAAGGGACAAAATGGCGGATAATTATAAAATTCGCGGCGTTTCTTTCAAAATTATAGACGGTGATTGTTACTGCAAATTTAATGAAGAAATGATGTGTATTGATGGAAAGGGGAGGAAAGAACGGTCTGCGTGAATCAAGAAAGAGGGGAGTTGTCACTGGAGAGTGGACAGTCAAAGGACTGAGGAACTCTCTCCAAACACTCGTCCGGGCACTAGCAATTTATCTGCCCGGAGATTCGAGGTGGAATTATAATGCCACCTACACTGTATCCACGGGCAAATAGCTAATAACTCCAGCAGTCTAGAAGGGCTGCGAAACTACGGAGAAGTCACCAAAAGAGGGCTGAAACAACATCACCTTCCACCACCAGGTCCCGAGCATCTATGTAATATACTAAATGTTCTCACCTTGACGCCGCATTTTCGGAGGTTTTGAAAAAATTTTAATTGAGGGGTAATTAAATTACTATTTTTTTATTTTTCATTGGTTTTAAATTTAACGACGTAACAAATTCTTACTTTATTTTTATATGCGTTGCACAGTAATTTTCCCAACACAGACGATGAACTTGAGTCAGTCCACGCTACTAAACGGAGCAAGTTTAAATTGTAAATTTTTTGTATATAGTTGGTTAAAATATCAAGAAAGAAGAGTTAACTGTTACCTCAATAGATGGCAGAAATCAAGAAAGTAGTAAGACAAGGATGCACTCTGTCATCCATGCTCTTTAGCTTATATATAGAACAGTCGATTGGGAAGTTAAGGAATTCTACTACTAGGCCAGCACAAAAATTATGGATGATAGAAGAAGAATAGTAGGCATAAGTAGTAGGATAACACAGGCAAGATGGGCTTTCATGAAAAAGAGGAATTTACTTACGGGAAATATAACTATGAGTACTAGGAAATCATTACTTAATTCTCGTATGGAGTGTAGCATTATATGGGTGCGAAACGTGGATGGCAAGAGAATAGAAGCTTTAGAAATGTGATGCTATACAATAATGCTGAAAATTAGATGGGTGAATAGAGTAACTAACCAGGAAGTTTTAACAATAATTTTCCTATACCTTTAAATGCTAATACAAATAAAGTATCACACAATACATATTTCAATAATATGACTAATGACCATGATAATTTATTATAGGAGACAATTCAGTATCTAACGTATGCTTTAAATTAATTTATAGCATGCGACAAAATGAACACTTATGTTTATAAAATGGTATAGCCCTGAAATGCTTTTCTTCCTTGTTTCCATCAATAACTTGTGGATGACATTGATGGATATAATATGTTTTTTTTGCTCATGTGCTTTGTTTATATCTGCGACCGGGTTGTAGCTTCTCGATTGAGCCAGGAACGAGAACCGTCTATCATGTAGTGTATCCCACCCACGTAAGCTGTATTGATATTTCAAGATGTTGTCAAATCGGCAGTCAGAAGAGATTCCAAGCCTTAGGTTGAATTTATAGCCATCGCACTTTCCATTTGAACAAATAATTGAAATTATAAACACATAGCAATTCTGCTATACACGAGAGATACACATACAATAAAATAAAATATAATTATTGATATGTAACGAAGTATTATTCAACATGTAACCACTTGTAAATGTTATGAAAAGACACTCCAAAATCTTTTTCCACTTGGAACGGTATACTATAATCATAAAATTAAATTATATAGTGTAGCGCCCCTAGTAGAGAATATGTAAACGATTGTGGTTATGTGATGGAATCCTATGTACAGGCGTGTTAAGTGAAGAGATAAATATGTCCGTAACGATGAAAACCTTCCAAATTTATAGTTTTTGATGATAAAAGAGTAATTAACAATTATCTAAATAACATTGTTCTGCCTTCGTTTTATTACTTTTGGCTTATTTTGGCACGTCAAAAACCGATTTCCGAAGAGTTAGGAACCTCTAACGTGGTAGGAATAACATGATTGTAAAAACGGGCGTAATCTAGGCTGCGTGAAAGTGATACTGCAGACTGCAGGAGTACCCTAGAACACCGTCTGGAGAGGTGGGAAAACGTCTGCGGCGTCAGAAGAGTGTCCCGCTCAGAGAACGCCAATACGACCAAGCAGAACAAACTGAATTCCTCGGACTATACAGGCCATCATCGCCGCATCCAGCCGCAAGTATAGATCTGAGATCTCCGTCGCCATTCAGACGTTCCAGTCACTCACCAACCGTGTGATTTTTTAATGACAACCAATAGCAGGAGAAGAGGTCGAGGAGTCATTCAGAGAGGACAGGAGGTGAGTCTTGATGCACCGAAGAATGAATCCTGATCTCAATCGTTGAAGATAGAAACCTGAATAAAATGGCACTTCGAAAAGAAGTGTTGCACTTCAACAGTCGACGGATGTGGATTTGCGCAGTGCAACACTCTGTTAAGATAAAGTCATGAAGTCCAGTTCAAGGCTTACGTCGCTGGAACAGAGGTTGTGTGCTGACACAATGCAAACTCCAATGCATAAATTGGAACGTAAAGCTCAAATTTATCGAACGAATAACAAAGCCTTGTGATAAAACGTGCGGAGAGATGAAATCGGCCAAGGTTCGCGAGTGAAATTACGAACGCCGAAGAAAGCCATGACAGAAATCCGTCTAGTCGCCTGTAGCCACAAGCACTGCTCTGTTCAGAATTCCTGGAAGCCACCAAAACGTTTACGCATTGGGCCGGGTACTCACAAAATAACGATCGCTGGCAGAATAAATATGTGCAATACTTGCATGGCAGAAAGAAGACTCAGAGAAATTGACGAAATATCAAGTTCAATGGCGTGCACCAAAAACAAGGACAACCAACCTGTTTATTCAAAAATAAAGTTATCAAAGAAGGGGACCCTACCTAATAAATAGTTATAACAGACCTACTTTGCATAAATTCAAATCTCACCAACTGAGCGTTAGTTAGATTTTTGAAACTGACGTTTGACTTGCTAGATATCATCAATGTTGGTTTGAATTGCTGCATCCAAATAAAATAATTGATTTCAAATGTTTATCAGTCAATCTTATTAATATGCTTACTTCATATCATTTTTGAAACTTTTTCATCCCAAACACTAGTTGTTCCAAACACTGATGCCATGCCAGAAACAAACATCTTCGGTTTTCGAAACTCAGTATAGGGTTACTAGCGGTAAAATTCAAACAGTTTTCCATCTCTGTACTTGTCTTTTAATAATTCATTTTATTGCAAACCAACGAGCTCCAACTGTAGTTCAACTGTTACATCATCAAGTTTACTATACTACGTATTATGGAACTCAAGAATGTCACTCTAAATTCTGTGAAGATATGAAAATCTCTCCAAAAAATGCTTCTTCAATTCACAAATTATCTTTTCGGTAATTGTAGAATACAACGTTTTGAAACAGGAAATTTAGAAAAT
Source organism: Eucriotettix oculatus (assembly GCA_034510155.1). Taxonomy (NCBI): domain Eukaryota; kingdom Metazoa; phylum Arthropoda; class Insecta; order Orthoptera; family Tetrigidae; genus Eucriotettix; species Eucriotettix oculatus. The sequence goes on along the minus strand of CM067378.1, from coordinate 9,755,345 downwards.
TAGTTTCCTTCCAGTTGTGCTTTAAACACTGACAGCTTTCCCCGAAATCATTTAATAATTCTGTAGAGAACACCGACGAGGTTTTCATTTCCCTGAAGTTTCAAGTTCAGTTCATTCATTTGGAATGATGTGTACGGTCTATGACGTTTCATCCAAAAATGAAAACTTTGAAAATCTAGTAGGATCTGAAAGCTGTGGATCAATTCAAGTATTTATAGTGAGATAATCATCTATTCGTTTCTGAGCTTGTAGATATGAAATAGCTTTATCCATAGCTGAGCCACCTCACTTATCTGTGGTAAGACAAATCAGAGAATTCAGAAAGAAATTCCTCAAGAGAAGTCTGGAAGTGGCGGTGATTAAGTGCACGTCACCCAATGAAATGTTCAGCTGAAACGACCGATTTCAGTACACAAGAAATATCAAAGTCTTTCCGAAAAAAAAATGGTTTGCTGATTTATGATGCAGAGTGTGAACAAAGTTCCTAGAATTTGAAAGCCTTTCAACTGGGTTTTTATCTGCGGCGCTGGACATATATTAAACGTAAACTAATATTTCAAAATTCATGCCAACAGTGAGGCTTACTAATACAATTATAAATGATTATTACAACTGCAAGAAGAGCAGACGAGTGTTTAACGACGTAAGATCTAGACGAGGACTAGGTGCTTACGACCATGCAGAACAAACTGAATTCCCCGGATGATACAGGTCATCATCGCTGCATCCAGCCGCAATTAGAAGACAATTTCCGTCACGTCGCTCGAGATCTCCGTCGCCATTCAGTCGTTCCAGTCACTCACCTAGCTGACATAATCTGGAAAACTAGACGACGCGACCTTCTCTGGATGAGAGGACGTACGAGAAGAATATCTTCCGTCGACGACCGTCGCCAAAATGTCAGGTAATATATTGACGTAATCTTGGATCACAAGTCGGTACGAGACCTTGTCAATTCCGGCGCATATATCTTTGAGATGTTTCGACGATAGCTGCAGTACAGAAAGATCGCCGATGACGAATACTGTTTTAAGAGTAGCGGATAGTAAACATATGCAACCAACTGGAAGATGCACCAACCGACTGGACATTAATAACAGAATTAAGCCATTCGAATTCATCGTCCTGCCGCGATGTATCCTCGACGTCATCATCGACCATTACTTTATGAATAATTCTCAGTCAATCATTGACTGTAAACGTTCGGAACTTTTGTTAGACGAGTTACAAGGAACCACGGAGGAAAGATAAGATAAGTAACCATGCCACGTATTTGTGCTCGACCATTCCTGCGTCTATCGCTACCAAAGTTACAGTCGCGCGCATTAAATTAAATGGCCAATGAAGCAAAGAAAGAAATTTTCACCATTCATTATTCCTTCGTCGATCATCTTGTTAAAGGATGGCACTGGAGAATTATGCGTAGTAAATGGTCAGATTGGACCTCAGTTCTCTTTCCAAACATACGTGCCTGGTGATGGCTGAACAAATAACACAAGAAAATCTAACGGTCATGGAAGAAAATCCACCCAGTCGCAGACTTCCCACACAAGCGAGTAACACCGGATTCAGGCTTCAAAAGCTACTGGCACCAGAGCTAATTACGAAACAATAAACGAAGTTTCTTGAAATATTCTCCATGCTTCGACGCTCCTTAAAGGTGGAACATAAAATCAAAACATGAAACCATACATCAATCAGTCAAAAGGTGTACCGAGTATCACCAGCAGAACGACGCATTATTCAAGAAGTGAATAAAATGCTTGGCCGAGGAATTGTCAAGTCATCACAGAATCCGTGGTCACCAACCGTTGTCCTTGTCACAATGAATGGAGAAATCTGGCGATTCTGCGTCAATTGTAGAAGAAAACTATACACAGGATTGTCTAAAGAGAGCAAAGGTTTTCACCATAATTGACTTGCACTCGGGCTATTTGCAGATAGAAGTACAGGAAGTCGAACGAGAGAAAATCTCTTTCATTACATCAAACGGACTCTACAAATTCAAAGTTATGCGATTTGAGTTATGTAGAGCACCAGTAACTTTAAAACTAATGATGGACAGTTTGCTGTGCAACTTTAAATGTACTATGTGCCTCTTCTATTTAGAAGACATCACAGTCTTCTTGGAAACGTTCAGTGACCATCTGCACGGATTATGAACTGTTCTCGAATGTCCGAATACAGCAGGTTTGAGATTAAACTTAAGAAAGTGACTATTCGGTGCCAAGGAAATAAAGATCCTTGGCAATTTAGTCTAGCAAGAAGGCATACGTCCCAGTCCAAAGAAAGTCGGGTCATTAACAAACTTTCCCCAACGTTTACATGACGTGAAAAGTTTCTTCGGACTTTGTTCTAATTCTAGCCGTTTAGTCAGGGTCTGGAAAATCACGGCCACTACACAAGCTGTTGCAAGGAGACGCCAAATTCATATGGAACACCGAATAACAAGAATCTTTCGACAGGCTGCGACGAGCTCTTGTTTTCGACTCCGTTCTAAAGCTGGTGGACAAAAATGCCCGAACGGATTTGCATATTGACGCCAGCGGCTACGGACTTGGATCTGTACTCGTACAGTAATGAGAAAGTTATAGCGTACGCCTCCATAACAGCAAGGCAGAGAGAGGCTATTGGATAACAGAGAGAAAAAGCCTTGCTGCTATTTGGGCCATAAATAAATTCCAGCCCTATCTGTTAATAAACCATTCCCTCCGCGGGCTGACCAGGCTCAAGGATCCCTTTGAACGGCTCGCTAGGTAGACTTCAAGAATATGACGTCTCAATAAAGTACAAGGGTGGACGAAAACATCAAGATGCTGACCTTTTCTCCCGAACCCTGTCGACAACGAAGAACCAAAGACTGAGATCCACGATTGTCTCAACCCTTTGACGGACATTCCTGTAGAACAGAAAAATGACCCAAAGCTGAATGAGATAATACTAACTTTTCACAGGTTGTGAAATGGGACTCTCGGATGACTAATAATGCTCTGAACAGCACAAATTACGACTAATTGGGAAGAAGATAGTTGCTAGTAATCCCCAAGCAACTTCGTCTAGAAATTCTGCGGCAGTCCCATGACGCACCCACCAGTGGGCATCTGGGAATAGTCAAGACGTACAATACAACTCGTCGGCAACTTAACTGACCGCGACAACTTAAGGACGTTAAACACTATGTGAGCCACTGTATAGTCCACCTGAGCGTCTACTACCGATTCCTCCAGACGACGCACCATTTCAACGTATGGGAATTGACCTTCTCGGAAAATTTCCAACATCATCCCGGGAAAACAAATGGATTATTGTCTTCACCGATTACTTAACTAAGTATGCCGTTACAAAAGCTGTAGCATTGGCGGAAGCTTCCGAGATCGCCACCTTCATCGTTGAGGAAATAATACTTGGGCATGGAACTTCAAGAACTGCCATCTAGTCGGGGGACTGTATTTTACTATAACCTAATCTTCTTCTTAGTAAGGTACTACAACGTTCCCTTATGGAATGTATTCGCCTGTTCCACTACGGCTCTCCATTTCTTCCTATCCCGTACAATTTCTATCCAATTCTTGACTTTCATCTGTCTTTGAGTATGTCATCCTTCCATCTGTTTCTGGGTCTTCCCTTTTTCCTCCAAATCCAAGATATTTATATTATTTTACTTCTTGGCAGACCTGTCCATTTATCACTACTTCAGCGAGTTTTCTATTTTCTGATGTACATCTCATATATTGTGCTGAATTTTTTTTCTATGTCAAGGAGGAATGTTCATTATAGCCTAATATTAGAGAAAAATATACTGTGTGAAATAAAGCCAAGCATCCTGAAAACCTACAAGGAAATCATCACTTAAATTGTTCGTACGGAATGTAGCCACGAAACATAGACGATACAAGGTGCAGACAGGAAAATAATAGAATATTTCGAAATGTGGTACTATAGAAGAATACTAAAAATCAGATTAGACGAAGAGTGTGGAGTAAGAACAGAGTAGGGAGTCCAGGGATGTAATCCGCTCAGCAGATTAGGGAGGATGAGGTAGCATTGTAGAAATGAAAAGGCTTGTGCATGATAGATTATCATGGAGGGTTGCATCTCATCAGTCTTAGGAGTGAATACTACAACAACATCCTCAAACAAATTAGTTTACCGAGAGGTTAAACAAAACATTGAACGACATGTTGACGACGACGTCGATCAGAAGAACTGTGACGCCATACTTAAGCCGCGTTCTCACGACTCAAGTTTAGTTGAGCAATTTTCGTTGATCAACAAAAGTTTGACAGAGTCTGCTGTCAATTCGTATCAAGTGTCGCTGATTTACCTGTCGTTTTTGGTGCTGTGTTTTCGAAAATATAACAAAATGAGTATCAAGTGGTCATAAATAACTTTTCGCATCACTGTGGCACATTTCTTTATGCGACACTGTACTTTCAACAACATTTCCTCAAATTTTCCTTCCAACATTCTCAAATGATTTTTGTATCCTTCACAAAAAATACCAGAAGATTTTAGAAACAACATAACTATACCCATTCTGTAGAAGTCTGAGGCTGTAGCGTGCAAAATATTAACGAAACTAGTTTATAGGAGGATGGAACGTCAAATAGAATGCGAGTTAAGAGTAAGACTAGGATGCAGTCTGTTGCCCATGTTGTTTAACTAATATATAAAACAGGCGATGAAGTAAGTTAAAAAGGAATTTGGAAAAGGAATCATACTGCAAGTAAATAAAAGAATAAAACCCTAAAGATTTACGATGATATTTTAGTATTAGTCGAGTCAGAAGAAAATTTAGAAACCATAATAAATGGCATGAACCAAATTGGCAAATTAATCGCTAATGGCCTTAGCGTCTTAATGTAAACTAAAAAAAACTGTTTTGATATGCACCACTGCTACCTAACACTGAAATTGATCGATTTCATTTGAAACGTGTGAAACAAAACTGATTCAAGTAGCATTCAACTTTTGTTGATCAACTAAAATTGGTCAACTAAACGTGACTCCTGAAAACGCGGCAACATCGCTAAAAAAGAAACAATGGGATTCACACTATTTATCCTGGTCCACGGTCGCGAAGCAGAAACGACAATGGACACGATATTACATTTTATTCCTTACATCGGGCCGAAGAATCCCAACAACTATATATGTACGCTCTAAGTTCCAGGAAAGGACCTGAAACGACGCCAGACATCGATCAGCTTTGTGTAACAAAACATTGCCATGGCGGTGTAGCGTCACAAAAACTTGAGTTTTCGTAGGAAGCCGGAGATTTGGCTAAGAACGGATGCTTCCGAGAATCAGAGAAGTGGTTTTGTAGCAGTTTTCTTAGATTGTTGGGTTATTATTTAATTGGCAGACAACAAAAATATGCAGTGATAACATTGCTATTGATGTCAAAGAAGAGATTGACAGGTGCACGCAGAAGAAACTGCGTTGAATGACTGACGAAGAGGTGTCTTCCAGAGACAGTGAACCAGCCTGGTTTATAATTTTTGGTCTGCAATGTTCTTAGTAATTTCAGTGATAAAGGTGTCTTTTGGGCACAACGGCCTGTTATTTATAATGGTGAAAGAAATGTGAAAGTATTATTTGACAACTTATAGGGAATTTTTTGGTTACTGAATTCAACAGTAGAACACAAATATTTATATATGTACGTAATTTTATTCGTATCTAGCTGGGGACCCGGAGTTGCCCGGGTATTTAATCATATTATCCCGGTACATTATTTAATTCTTGGTCAACACATGACTAAACCGACATCGAAATCGTCACAATATGAACCTCTAATATAAACTCCTAGTATCTCCACAGTCAAAAATTCTTCTGATACAATAACAGGACTAAAAATATTTTTAATTCTCCGACAGAATAAAATTTCTTCCCCACTTATGGGATGATTTTTTTCTTAAATTGCATATTGAAGGTCATAATGTAACACAGCAACATGCTTTACACCGGTTTCGACCCTAAAGTTGATAATTTCCTTATTATTTTCATATGACTCGTTTACACCCCCGCCTCTCACGTACAACAAGTTTCAAATTATACACAAATATTGTCGGGGAAAAGACCTAAAGGATTCTTTTTCAACTCAAATATAAGCCTTTATTACATACAGATATGGGAGTCGTTCGGAAGCTGTATGCCAAACGTTCATAGGTAATTGTTACGTTTGACCATCTGTTTTTTTGCCTCTCGCCTGAAACCATGTTAGATCTCGCTTGAGAAATTCCCTTTCTGTTTGCCTCCAAACGCTGCCTACGCTCTTCTTCAGTCTCTTTTCATCGAAGATTATGAACTCGACTTGCGTTACACGTACGCCAACCAAAATTTTGTCGCCTCACTGGTAGCATGTTTTTATCACTAACAGTAAATAACACGACGATTAACACATCAAAACACACCAAGTTTTGCTGTTGCGAAAGAAACAGTACATGAATACGAATGAATGTCAAACTATCAATATTGTATGAACACGTACGTCAGGTCTAGTGGTTGAGCTTATGATCGCTTCTCGGCAAACTTTATAAGTCACAGTTGGATTTGTGTTATGAATCGTCGTATCGCGGAGGTCATTTGCCTGTGTTACTTGACTCATTCTTTGATACGTCAGCAATTCAGGACTTTCACCCCGGTAGCAAGGGAGAATTTGATGACAGAATGCGTATTTCAGCTCTCGGAGCATTGACTCTTCGCAAACATTTTAATAATAATCATATTCCGTAGATCCTGTAAAGAAGCTAAGCTTCAAGGATGTGGAATGAGTCAGGGTGTACATTTATTACATTATTTTATTATATAAAAGATAAATATACTTATAACAATTTTTTGTAACCAAATAGAAAGGCGATTCCAACATTATAAACTAATTACTCGTCTCCGATTCTTCTATAAATTCCTTTACTGAATAGAAGGAGTGGCTAAGCAAAAATGAGGATAATTCAGACTTAAATTTACCTTGGTTATCGGACAACTGTTTAATTCTATGCGGCAGTCTGTTGAAGATGGATATCCCTGAATAATGCAAACCTTTCTGTGCAATTGACAATGTTTTACATTTTTTGTACAGATTATTTTTGTTCCTTGTATTGAAGGGATGAATATCAGAACTATTCAGAAATAAGTGCCTATTTGTGATTACAAATAACATCAATGAATAAATGTATTGGCACGTCAAAGTGAAAATACCTAACTTTTTGAACAGAGTTCTGCAAGAAGTTCGTGAGGTAACCTGACATATTGCTCTAATAACACGTTTTTGACTAATAAAAATCTTATCTATGCCTGCTGAGTTGCCCCAAAATATAATACCATATGATAAAACAGAAAGGAAATATGCAAAGTATATTAATTTTCTTGTTTTTAGATCACTGAAGGTGGACATTGCTCTTACAGCATATGTAGCTGGGCTGAGTTTCTTAAGTAATTGATTAATCTGATCAGTCCAATTTTACAGAGGAAGTTTAATTTACATTTTTGCTGTCGTATTTGAGTGTTATAGATTGTAAAGTTGTGTTGTGTGTGTGAAATTGCATGAAATGCGTTTTGTCACAGTTATTTGTTAGTCCGTTCACATTAAACCATGTTAGCAGGCTAGTTAAATTATTGTTACTTGCCTCTTCTAGTGTGTCTTTGTTACTTTTTACTATTACACAAGTATCGTCTATAGGTTCCCACCCCAACTTTCGTGAAGTCGATCACGAACAGCTTGGCTGCAGGCTTTGCTTGGCTTCCCTGTTAGAGTTCACCCTAATAGTCTTCGATTCCTTTCCCACTTCTTACACATCTATGTTTTAACTGGTAAATACTGCAACCTCTCGAATCTTACCTAGTAAGCCCTAGGCGAATTCACCCACACTACCAAAAACTATCCTCAACGTTCCTTGCACCTATATAATCTTCGAGATAAGCCTCATATCTCACTTTCCTTTCACGTTGCATATCAACTTCGATAGCAAAATCAAAGCCAGACTCTGCTTACCGAAATCTTGCTAAAGAATATCTATCTTTTATTGTTCGCGACTCTCTGGGGACCTATAACTTCAGGTGAGCACATGACATCAGAAAACAGGTCCCACTTTCTAATGTTTACAATAATACATGGAATGAGAATGCTCGCCCCCCCCCCCGTCTCTCTCTCTCTCTCTCTCTCTCTCTCTCTCTCTCTCTCTCTCATTCTGTCAAAAGTACGCTTATAATAACACAGTAAGTGGAATGAATGGGACTTTTAACTCGCAGTTTATTTTTAGGCCGCTTTGTGCGTGGCAATTCAATAGATTTGTAAATATTTACATGCATATCTTCTGAACTCTGCAAGACATCGAAATGAAACATATACGACACTTTAAGTTAAAACTCCTGTTTCAATTCCTGTAATTTTCATTGATACCCGTTGAGCCGTTTCGGAGCATAAACAGATAAAGAGTATAGGCAACTCACACACACACATTGGAGAATCAAACGAGCGGATATAAGGCAGCTTTTCCGTAGAATTTTTTCATATTACGAGTTTTTGAAAGTTTTCGATACAATTTTTAAAAAAATTTCTTTTATACAAAATTTGTCCGGACAATAATGAAATCAACAAAAAAAATATCAAATTTTATACATTGCTTCTGTAATTATGCGCGTACATACATTACGGCGATTCATTTTTATATATGTAGATAAATTGTAAATTAATGGCTATTCTTAAGTATGTTTGGTTTCATTAGATTTTAATTGTATGTCCAGTTAATATTCATTCAAAACTATTTAGAGGTCCGATAAAGTAAGAATGAAGAGTTTTCGTTTAGTTGGTGGATAAATAAAATGATTTTAATATAATTATTCTTATGTTGTGTTATTTTATGTTTTAAATTTTATTAAATATTTACAATTGCAATTAACCAAATAGGTTTTTTCCATTAATTTTGCTAAATTGAAAGAATATTTTGTTTACTCATTATAAATAATTGGTGTTCCTTAAATAATCCCTGTAAAAATAATTAAACATTGATTTATAGTTATATTAAATAGAAGTTATTACAGTGAAGTTAAAATAATATAAAGCATATAGAAGTGATTATAACAATACATTACGCGTAAACGTGTAACTTGCGAATTCTCCTAATAGTGTGGAATAGTTGGTATGTAATTTGAAGGTAACAATTTAGTAGCATTAGTGCAAGTAGTTTAATTATATGGATGTAATATTTTACTAATTTTATGTTCGTGTGAGTATCTCTTGATTAATGAGTGCAGAACATTATATAAGTGCATTCCAGTTGGAGATTTGGTGTGTTAATTATTTACTGTTGTCATATAATTTAAAGCTTGAATAGTTCATGTCAAGTCAAATAAAGTTGGAATCAAATAATAATAGATAAATAAAATAGTGTTTAATCGACAAAGTTTTGTTGAAAATAGGAAGTTTAATAAGGAAATGGATTCAAGTAATCAGAAGGAATGGGTGAAGGGACAGGCATTAGGGGTTGGAGCTAGGAAAACAAGGGGGCGAAATAAACATTGTAATTCGTGAATCAATAGAGGGGACAAGTGAATTGAGAAACACTGAAGTAACTTAAGAAATAGTTAATCAAAATTTAAGTGATGAAGTGGGGAGTGTTGATCCTGTAATCATAATGAAGGATTTAGAGAATGTGAATAAAATTACAGAAGATTAATAAATTTAGTTTCACTTATTTGATCTTTAATTATATAATTAAAGAAATAACAAATGAGACTGAACTTTGTCAGTTTACAAATTCCACAATTAACATCAGTCTATTATAATAATTATTACAGAAGATTTAAATATTCTGTGTATGTGTTCAGCTTTAGTATTAATACACTATACAGTATGTTGGGTATGGGCTCGAACGGAGCGTATTTTTTAGGTGTATAACTGCAGAAATATGCCTGTCTTGTATTGAATTTCACGTGGAGAGCCAAATTAAATATTTGTCTCGTCATAGGCGTTCCTAAGCGCTTTGTCTTTTTTGTGCGTTCAGTTTATTGCACTACGTGCGAAGCATTTTCAGAGGAATCAACCCAGCCACGGATTGATTCTGGAGAGGATCTTTTTTACTTTTCATCAACCATAAAAATTGATTGGAATCGGTCACGATAATAACTAATTTCAATAGCTTTGGTAAATGAAGTTTTACTTTAATTTAATGAAATTAATGGACTTGTCTGCGGTATTACAAAGTTCAATTTCCATGTACAATTAATTCAGTTCACCTACTGACTAGGATTTCTCGTAATTGGCACGGTTTGAATCATCATCATAGTTTATTAATTGTAATACGTAACTATAGACGCAATACTCCTGACGTCGATGACAACGAATTAATTCGACACTAATCCATTGAGACCATTGGGCCGTTAAAACCTTGATGGGAACACCAGGTCCTATGGTGACTGTCGGTACCTTAACCTAGTCATGAATTTTCTTACAACTCTAAATAAGGACGTAGCAATAATAGTGTGTAAAAATTCGGATTCATTAAGAGAGTGAAAATATTTTCCGAACTTCAATGGATTTAAAAGTTCTCCTGGTAACCAAAGGTAGTCAATGAATGCATGTTGTACATTAAAGGAGTGCAAAATACTTATTGTATTTTAGACCTGGCTATTTATTTTTTTTCTAATAGGGCAAAAGTTCATTTTAAACGACTTCAATGTAATGTAATTAATGTATATAATACACTCAAAAAAATTAAAATATTTTATAATCTACAATATCTAAAATGTAAGGAACAATTCTATTGTAGTGGTATTCAGTCCTAAGACTGGTCCGATGCTAACGTATCTTGCGTAAGCCTTTTCATTTCTTTATAACTAGCACAACCCGCATCCTCCCTAATCTGCTTGGTCTCCTTCTTCTGTTCTTACCCCACACCCTTCCCTCTAATGCTAATTTTACAAGACCCTCGTGTCTTAAAACTTGGCCTATTAATCTATCTCTTCTCTTAGTCAACGTCCTCCCCTATTCTGTTTAGAACTTCCTCGTTTGTGATTCTATCCACCCATCTGATTTTCAGCATTCGCCTATAGCACCAAATTTCAAAGACTTCTTTTCCTTTCCCCAACTCCTATCGAAAACGTTTCGCAGTTATATAACTTAACATAGTCTACAATATTCCAGCCGATTATCTTGACCTCTCATAATTGAAAATGTGTGGTCAATCAACTGACAGTCAAAACGTGTCTCCCTAAACTATCACGGATGACTTTTACAACTAAGTATGATTATGTTTAAAATATAACATCCAGTTTTAACAAATATGTAAACTTTACAAGGTCGAATACTTATTGTATTAAATTATGTGATAAAGATATAACCTTAAGACAGTAGAGAAGGTACAACAATAATAAGAATTTAATATTAATATAATCTTCAATTTTCATATTGTTCATGTTGCAGTATTTTAACAAGTATTATTTGTAAAAATTGAATAAAAGTTTTAATGTACTCAGACCTTAGACGGACTTTATCTGTTATGTATACATGAAATTTATGTGTCCCGGCGAAATCGATTGTCATAGAACGTCTATTCAGGCTAGGGGGATGTGGAAGGTAGAGGAAGATAGCCGAGGGATCACTAGGGTCTCCCCCAGGCTATGGTTTAAGTATCCTGCCCTCTGAATCATATAAAAGAGTCATACTCCCTCCAAAATTAAGTCAGTTAAACATATTCTCACTTGCATTAAACCAATAAGATACTCCCACATAAATTAACTATAATACACCAAACTATCATAATGGAGTCAGAAATACTCCTGCCTACGTTAAGGGACACAGAAATACTTTCAGCTATCTTAACAGAGTCAAAAGTACGACCTCCTACATTTAGAGCCATAATTATTGAACAATAGTGAAATATTGAACAATGTTTTATAACAACAAACCAGGAATACGTTCATGACATTTGTATATTTAGAAAAAGCATTTGATAATGTAAACTGGAACACACTATTAAGGATTTAGAAGAGCACTGTAATAAAATATCGAGAAAGACGGCGTATACATAACCTCTACAGAAGACAGGAAGCAGTAATTAGAATAGAATATCAAGAAAGGAGTAAGAGAAGGATGCAGTCTGTCGCCAATGCCGTTTACCTTATATGCACAACAAGAGATGAAGAAAGTTAAAACGGAATATGGAAAAGGAATCACACTTCAAGGAGAAAAAATAAAAACCTTATGCTTCGCCCACAATATTGTAGTATTTAGGGGAATCATAAGAAGATTTGGAAACCATAATGGCATGAACGGAGTCCTGGAAATGAGTTCAATATGAGGATTAATAGAGGGAAAACTAAGGTAATAGAGTGTAGTTTGGGAAACAGTGGAATAACAAAGGGTGATAAGGAATTCTGTTGCTTGGGAAGCAGAATAAGTAGGGATGGTAGAAGTATAGAGGACATAAATAGTAGGATAGTACAGGCAAGGAAGGTTTTCACGAAAAAGAGGAATGTACTTACGGGCAATATAAGTGTGAATATTAGGAAATTGTTGATAAAAATTTTCGTGTGGAGTTTGGCGTTATAATGGTGCGAAACGTGGGCGATAGGAGTTGCAGAAAGGAAAAGATAAGACGCCTTTGAAATGTGGTGATATAGGCGAATGCTGTAAAGCGTATGGAGGGACAGAATCGCAAACGAGGAAGTTCTAAAATAAAATAGGGGAAGAGCGAATAATATGAAGGACGTTGAGAAACAGAAGGGATAGATTAATAGGCCACGTTTTGAGACACGAGGGTCTTCTAAAGTTGGCATCAGATGGAAGCGTGTGGGGTGAGAACAGAAGATGGAGGGTAAGGATGGAATCGCTAAGGAGATAAGGGAGGATGTGGTAGTTATGCGGAAATGAAAATGCTTGCGCAAGATAGGTTAGCATGGAGGGTTGAATCAGACCAGTCATAGGACTTAATACCACATCAACAACAGTCAAGAAATTTAGTTTAATATTCTGTGAAGCCATAAAGCGGTTTTCTCAACATTAAAATAATTATTTAATCATTTTTTACAATCATTTACAAGCATTAAACTCCGCCTCTTGACGCTTGAGTGGATTGAGTAGCTCAATCAGCCAGGTGCCAGTCCCAAGCCCGGATAAAGGAGGAGGGTTGGCAATGGGCCAACACCCCGTTCCCGTAAAAAACACCTTGTTAAAAAACCCAAAACCACGCCTCGGATTAAGACGGAAAATCGGATACGTACAAAGCGACGGAAAAGTACATTGAAATTAGGTACGTGAAATGTGCAAGGAATAAACAGGAAAATAAGTGAAATAATTACGGAAATAAAAGAACTAAAAATTGATATGGCCATAATTATCGAAACAAAAAGAAAAGGAAAAGGATCCGAAAATCTAAGTAATTACGACCTTTTCTTTAGCGGAGTATCCAAAGCAACAAGAGCCAGTAAAGGAGTATCAATTGTAATACACAGAAGGTGGAGACAATACATAACCACATGGGAAGCTATAAATGAAAGACTTATAAAAATAAATATAGGTTTATTCGGATACAAATTGACCATAATTGGTGTGTATGCCATAAATGATTATCAACAGGCAAATGTAAAAGATGCCTTATTTCAGCAATTAAATGTATGGCATTATGAAAGTTGGAACATCAAGAGAGTTGATTATACTCGGAGATTTAAATAGCAGAACAGGAAGGAAAGATAACGACAATACTATAGGTAGATATGGACAAGATACTGTAAATAATAACGGAGAAAGATTAATAACGACATGCGAACAAAATAATATGAAAATCCTCAGTTGTTACTTCAAACACGACATACATAAACATACATGGAGACAAGTAACTCGAGGACTGCAGTCCGTTATTGATTATGTCAAAACAAAACAAAAAAACCTTTGTAAAATTTCAAGATGTTAGAATTTGCAGAGGACCGAACTGTTGTAGTGATCATCATTTTGTCAGAACTACAGTATTTTTCCCCGGACGAAATATGCAAGGTATAGAGATACAAAAAGAAGGTGTAGTGCAGTAGAAACCGCGTCCAATTTTTTATTATTATTTACGGAAACTTAACAAATTTTCCGGCATGAGCAAGTCGTTTTCAGGAAGAAGGGGTTTTTCCGTGCGCCGTCTTGGTGGCTCGGAATAATAACAAAGGGACTGCGGCTGACACCTGGGCGATAAAGCTCGGAAACTTCGTCGCCGGTTCCGGAATGTCTTAATCTGCCTGGGAATTTGGTGACCGGGTGGCGTGTGTTCCCCAAATGAAACAAGGGATATGATTGGAGAATATCCATCCCTGCCACCTTAGTAATAGATGTCGGATAAGTGGGGACAAGGTTTTAAAGAGGCTGGTGGAGACAATTTGGGACAGATTTTTGCAAGGTGATGGTGAGAGGATATTGAAGGAGAGTGGTGGTGACAGATTTTGTGAGGTGGCAGCGGAGAGGTGGACCATGATTTGATCAGTCCAGGAAGCATGGAAGAAAGGTCTTAATAACAAGGGAAGAAAGAGGAAAAAGCGGTGTTTCCTCAATTTGGCAGCAGGTATTTTCGACCGGCCGCTTCAAGTTTCACAACACGGAAATTACCGAGACGCCTGTGAAAACAACTCAGGTTCGTCAACGAACAGATCTGCTACACGTGGTCACCCAAACCATTAATAGCCTGAGATCTTTAATACAATCCCATTTTAATTAATTATTTTTGCACATAATATACACACGCACTATCCATATTAAAATTATTGTGTTTACAATTAATAAAAGCATATATGCTAGATTAGTGGGAATGCTCAATTTCATATAGTTAATTTAGAAGATAGACAAGAATGGAAAAATGTCAACCGGACCAGGGAATCGAACCCAGGACCTTGCGATATCCACGTGAAGATGGACATTGCGATATCCACGTGAAGATGGACATTGCGTAAACTGATCATAGGTGCATTGAATTCTATACTAGATTAGTGGGAATGCTCAATTTCATATACTTAATTTATAGTTAATCACGTATTTCCTAGAGGATTGTGATTAGTGAATTGGTAGGTGAGCCTAGCTTAGGTTTACGGAATGGAGAGGTGTTAAGACGGTCCTGGGACGTCGACTCGGATTAGCTCAGTTGGTAGAGCATGCGGCTGGATATCGCAAGGTCCTGGGTTCGATTCCCTGGTCCGGTTGACATTTTTCCATTCTTGTCTATCTTCTAAAAGCATATATTTAAACCCAGTTATTAAATTCATTTATTAATATTCCCCCCATCATTTGAAAAGGTGAAAAACTACAGCAAAGAAGATTTAATCTACAAAGCCTAGAGGACGAATATACTATACAACATCCGGTTAGATAAAAAATTAGAGGAAAAAAGCCCCTCCAACATAGAAGAGCAATACAACCCTGTAACGGAGTGCAACCCTCTAAAAATGGAAAAGCACCAGGAGCCGGGGATATATATGGAGAGATAATAAAAAATGGAAGCAAAAAGTTATTTAAACATTTGAAAAGGAATGGAAAGAATTATATCTAACATCTGTATAAAAAAAGGCGACAGGAGTATATGTGGGAATTACAGGGAATAGCCGTAACAAACACAATCAGCAGATTATACGGAAAAATAATAAAACAAAGAATAGAAAAGGAATATCAACAAATGGAAGCGGAAGAGCAAGCGGGATTTAGAGCAGGTAGATCGACAATTGATCATATATTCTCGATTACTCAAATTATTGAAAAGAAAACGTCCTTTCAACAAGAATTACATCTACTCTTTGTTGACCTAAAGAAGGCGTATGGCAGTGTCCCTTTGAAAAAACTATGGGAAGCCCTTGAAGAAACTAACATTAACATCGAACTAATAAAAACAGTAAAGACCCTGTATTAACAATCAAAGACAAAAATTAAGATAGGCAACATGCTCACAGAAGGATTCACAACAACCAAAGGATTAAAACAAAGCTGCAGCCTATCTCCCACATTGTTCAAATTATACCTCGAACACACTAAAGGAATGGAAGAAAAAATGCCGAAACATGAGTCTACACTTAAAAGATAACACCTTATTCACGTTATGTTTTACGGACGACCAAATATTGATAGCCCAAGACTATGACGATATGAATTACATGACCCGCAAATTAATTGAAGAGTATTCAAAATGGGGATTAGAAGTAAATATGAACAAGACCGAATACATGTGTATTGGAGGAGAACAACAGGACCTAGACATTTAATATGGACAGCAAATAAAACGATACAATGATTATAAATATTTGGGAATAAAAATATCACAAAAGGGCACACTGGATGAGGCGATTCAAGAAAGAAATGTACAGGGTAGGAAAGCGATAGCCATGCTAAATAGCATTTTATGGGACAAAAGTATTACGAAACAGAACATATCATACAATTGTAAAAAATATAATAACATATGCCGCTGAAGTCTGGCCACTAAAAGAACAAATGGCCAAACAGTTAACAGCGACCCAAATGGATTTCTGGATGAGGGCGGTAGGCAGATCTAAAATGGACAGGATACCAAACACAAAAATTACAGAAAGTATAGATGTGAAACACAACATAATTTATGACATAGAGACAGACAACTGATCTAGTTTGGACACGTACAAAGGATGCCAGAAAGAAAAAGAATACTACCCAAACAAATTTTACAATAGAAGCCGGAAGGAAGAAGGAAACAAGGCAGGCCCAGAAAGAGGTGGATTAGTGGCATAGATGAAAAAATCCAAGAAAAAGGAATAGAAGAAAATTTATGGAAAGACAGACAGGAGTGGCGTTTGGGAATCGGAAGACGCAAGACGTTATAAAACGATATAAGCATTCATAGAGATCAATAACAGAAAATTGATTTAAATAACTACGTAATGCAACTTAAACAAAAAAGTATCAGTAATTGACCAATGACCATTATTGACCACCGTATTTTGGTCTGTTGGAACACATTTGTATACGGTTCCAAGCGTTATGAAGACTCGGCCTTGATAAGTCTTGGTGCTCGTTAAGAATCGTGGCCCAACTGCCGCAAATCCGATGGTCGTCAATGAAATTTTCCTTAACTTTCACTTTCAGAATATCTACTAATTATAGTAGCACTCGAGCATTAATATCAGAAAACAAAAAACTTTTATTCGTCCAGACATATTGCTTATTATTCCCTCGAATTAATTTGGTTTGGGCTGATACAATTTATGCAAAGCAAGTGCAATTCACTAATTTTCAATTGTTATAATATATTATGAAAGTATAATTCTATTTTACAACCGTTGATACTTTTCATCGTTATTTATTTACTGCTTTGTTCAACGAGCAGTATTTAGGGAAGGTGTAATTTTGGAGGTTGTTTTCTCAGCAGGAGCAGGATTTCCCCGTTGACCCTGATGAATCTTTTTATTCGCCCCTCTCTCCTTTCTTATCTCAGATTGCCTCCCACAGCCAGGGCTTATTTTCCCGCATCTTGAAACGTTATTGCGCCGCTAACTTTCCTGTGTCAATAAATTGGATGAAGTTGAAGGGGTGAAACAAACTGCCGTAGGAAGGAGGAGGGAGGAAAATCGACTTATTTTACTCTGCAGAAAGCTGTCTGTGTGGACCTATAAAGATCTACAGCTTATTCGATTATGTGTTCAAGGCGCTTAAAAGAAATGAAAACTCCACAAGAATATAAAAATTTACGTATTTCTGAAATACATTCCGTGACAGATATAAATTGTCATTTTTATTTAAATTATTTACTTCATGTTTAGAAGAATTTGCGTTTCATTTGTTCATTATTTGCTTTAAATGCATGTTAAATAAGATATAGTAATCTTAAAGAAGGTGTATGTAAGTATGAACCTGAAATGAATGTTTTTGATCAATTTATAGAAATACAAAGAGTAGGTATGCAAAATGAATAGGAAGTTAGTGTATAACATGAAAGCGGCTGGTTGACTTATTAAAATGATTACTTCAAGAATTGTAAAAGAAGACAACGTAATTAGTGTTTAAAAACAGAACAATCGCAACGGGAGTATTTATCCTATGGCATTGGCGAAATGGTTAGGAACATCTGCAGAAGACTTCAGTCTTTATCATTTCAGACAACAATTAAATGGTGGCTAGGATACCACACTATTTCAACAAAAATTAACTGAATTTGTGATTTAGATTGGTACGGAAATGGAGTTCAGAAGAATGGTTGTAATAGTGAATAAGGTAGCAAGTTGAAGACGTTAGGAAGAGAATATCTTGATATAACTCAAATTTATTTTATATATAATACAGTATTTTGGTTTAGTAAATAAGAATTTGTTGTAAACCTTTATTAGTAATACTTATTTAACGTCTGCACGTAATGAACATTTATTGGATGAGAGCTGAAGTGTGCAATATCTGTGACAGCGTCCCGATTGTGGATCGAAGTAAGATTGATGCTGTTCGACTGTAGAATCGGGCTGGCCCTGCAATTTCCGCTTCCAAATTGGCCGGGTGCAGAGTTGGGGGAAAGGTGCTGGAACCAGAATGGAATTCCTGATGGCGGTTGCGGACGCAAACATAAACAAATGCCAAATATTAATTATGAAATAAGAAATGGTTAGCCGTACATGAAAACAGTTACACATTGAATAATATTTTGCTGACATCATCAGTAACTTAGATGCCATAAACTTATTTAATAACTATAGCTAATCACACCCTTGAGTAGCATATGAGTGTATGTTTCTCAAAACCTCCGAAATGATACATTGTTTTCTATTCACATTTTACTAATTTATTGTATTCGTTTCTTTGTAAATAATAATTAACGTCTACATCAGAGCAGGGTAAAATTTATTTTTGCATTTTTTAAATAATTGTAATTATTTATATTCGTTCTACTTTCGTCTTATCCCTTCCTATGTACGTTAATATAAAAGTAATGTAAATTGCGTATATATATATGTGGCAATGTAATATTTAAATTCTACAATCTCGTTACATATTACTCCTCCACATTTTTCAATTGACTTGCAAAGCCAAACATTTAAAGTTCATAAATAATTAGAAGAGATCAGGTGTTAAACTTAAGTCCACATGATTATCAGTAATATCAGTCACTCGCAAGATCTTTATAAGAAATAAAATTAAGTACCGACATTTTATGACTACGTCATTTTGCCGCATAACCTTTCGTACGGATAATTTTTGCATCAATAATTTTTCCCATTTAATTTCACAATACATATAGACTCTTTAGGTCTGGTGTCTTACGTAATAGCTGCGTCAAGTAATTTCATAACAGACGAGGGTTGCCCAGAAACTAAGGCAGCACAACTTTTTCCTCAGGCGAATGCGAAACTTTAGATATGAATTCTTTGAAGTTTTTGGAGTGCACGTAAAAAGTTTCCGTTTCTTCCGACAGCGTACTTTCATCAATAGTTCAACATGGCACCTGTAAATGATGTACGTTACGTCATTGAATTTCTTACTGACCGACAAGAAACGTTAGGAAACATCTGTAGTTTATGGGGCATCAGCAGTCGACAGAGATCGGTTAGTCACTGGGCACAGGGGGTGAAGCCATCAGAAAGCTGTTCGGCAGAGTTCCAAGATTTTCAGCGACGGAAGAATCCATCCACACTTAATTCTGAGGCATATGTGAACACATTAATACTGAAGAAGGGCTTCACAGCTACTTTGACGCCATAACAACCAAAATGATTGTTTTCTTCATCATGATAACGCTCGCAAGTTTGAGGACGTCACGAAACAGTTGGACAGTGTTACCACATCCACATTTACAGCCCTGATCTATTTCCCTCAAACTTTCACTTGTTTGGACCTTTGAAGAATTCCATTAGTGTAATATATTTTTAGGAGTTGATTGGCACAGTGTACAGGACAAGGAGTAGTACCGACAGGGCATACACACCATTGTGTCTCACGAACGAGATTTCTTGCAACGTGAACTTGATTTGGTTCCACGCATTGGTAATGAGATAAAACTTTTGTTACAGTAAAATGATTAGACTTATTAATTTATTTTAAATTAATTTAACATTTTACATCTTCTTCGTTTATATTGAACTCTGTGCCTGAGAAGCCTCTACAAGCAGAGGATGGCGGGTCATAATGAAGTTAAAAGTTCTGCTCTGTCAAGTATCTATACTGAGAATGTCGCACAATATAATTTACCGTTTATAGCGGTGTCCGCAGCGTAGGATGCATATCAGGCAGATTCGACAGGACTGATTTCTCCAAAGAAGCAGCTGCCCCAACTTCAAATCAGGCCGTAGTCAGACAAGTCTTCAAAAATCCATATTTTCTAAAAATTTAACTCTTCCCAACATCAATTCCAACCTCGTCTCCTCAAAATCTCTTTCAGAGGCACAAACGGAAGATCCGTCTCAAACAAATTTCCAAGTTGGCAGTAGCTGAACGTGCACTTATTACGGGGCATAAGTTTGATTTTAATAGGACCACGATTCTTGACTCCGCTAAGCATTTCTGGGACAGCATTTTACTATATGCGGTTGCTATTAGAACCGTCAACAGCCGAGCAGAGGCGGGGCCGGATAGTCCTCAGTCGAGGTGCGCAAGGTCGCCGCAACCATCTGAAGAGTGGTGTGAAGGGAGCGACACACTCCTACCACCTACGTATTAGTCAAGGAAACCTCTGATTGGACATGATAATTCCAACACGACTATTTAAACTACCATTCCTGTATTCGACGTCACTTCACCTGAAGACGATAGCGGTGGAAACGTTGTGGACTACAAACTGCATCACCCGATTAATAGACCGAGAACTCTTCATTCTGTTGCTTTCTTCTTCCCTTTTTCTGAATACGAGCGTTGGGGAACTGATTTCTCTTTATTTAAAATGGGCCTAAAATAGGGCCCGTATTAACACCAGCTCGTTCTCTTTAAAAATCACCTCGTTGGATTTTGTTTTCTGCTGTTGGCTGTCTTTAAAAGACCCTGACCTCTCTTTACCCATTTGTTGGCAATTTGCATCTTAAACTTTATATTTTGTACTATGTCATCGTACAAAGATTTAAAAGAAAGCCAATCTTATCCAAAGATTAAATCAACGTTCCATGGTAACTTATCCACAACTCATAATTATCTTTTTGGATGCAGTTATACAGGGAAAGAAAAACTTTCCCTTTATTTTAAGTGTATCTCCACTTATTCCCTTAATGAAAGTCTCTATCAGATCTGCACGTACCTTCTTCAACGCCTTCTCCCTTACTAATGACATCTGCGCGCCTGTATCTACTAAGGCCAACCCTGCGCCGTTTTCCAATTGTGCACAGTTTATGAACACCTCATATGGTCCTATTTCCATATATCTCTCGGGAATGACTCTCCGGACCAACTAAGTAATGTGGTTGTCTCCTGCAACCTATTATTAGCACTAAGAAATGTGGTTTTCCCTTGAAACTCATTATTAGGATCTTCCTTTGATACTATACTATCGGGAAGCGCATTTACACTGCGTTCTTGCTTTAACGTAACCTTCGACTGTTTAAGGTACCTTAACGCCTGTTTTTCAAATTCGTATTAACGCTTGTTCCAAATTTATTATTTTTCTTGCACTTGGATTTATTTTTACAATTTATAGCCATGTGCTCAATGTCCTAACAGTTTGTGGCGTACTCTCTTATTTTGTTGGGCGCCAGAGTGGATGTCCTTTTAGCCAATTTGTATTAGGGAGGGGTTAAATAATTCTTATTTAAGGTATAAAAAAATATAGAAATTTATTTTTTACAAATTTTGGCGGACCGATCCTACTCAATATATATTTGTTATGCCACTGGCTACTCAGCTATGAAATCCAAAATCTCGGGTTGACCGTGGGATAAATTTGGTCCGAAAAATGACGAATTTCCGTTGTCTGCGTAATCATAAGAATGTTAAGGACTACCATGAGTGGAACTTATCTGGTATTTTCCCCTTTGCGATGTCGTGTAGTCAGCTTTTCTGGACCCTGGCGGCTGCTGTCGTTTGCCATCGAATGATGGCGACTGCTATCTGTCGTATCTTCTTCAATGCCAGCGACGGGAGTCCAGTAGTTTCATCGAGTGTCGCCTTCCGAATTTTACCCTCGACTGTCCTCTTACGAATTTTGCCCTCGACTGTCTTCTTACGAATTTTGCCCTCGACTGTCTCTTATCTCCGCTCTCATGCCCTTTAAATAGTTTTGGGCAGTCGCGCTTCGTAACGACACAAAAACTCCAAAACTTTCCATCGCCAGGGCATCTCCATCAGGGGTAAGTGTCACAGTATGAACATTCGTCACCCTCGTGCGTCCGAAGATTGTGAAGAAGCCCGGCGCCATAGGAGGTCCGCTTCTTTACTCTTTCACTGGCGATTCTGCAGGCCTGTCACTCATTTCCTCCAGATGTTCAATCCCGGGGGTCTGGACATTCCTTACATTCCACATGGTAGTAACCAACAACTCATCATTACTCACGCGATTCACTGTCTAAATCGCAGTTTAAATTAATTGCGCCTGTACTTAATATCGCGCTATAAGTTATAACGCCTTATTGTTGAACTATGATATGCCATGTTTACTTCTCAGCTAATTTGCGATCTTCTATTACTTCGTATTGTTTGTTGTGTTAATATTTTACCCTTATACGTTTGAGACTTAATCTCACTTTCTTCATCTAGGGCAAAATCTACCAACTGAGCCAAATTTTCGTCTTCACCGTTAGAGTTTACAATATACTTTATTCTCTCATCTTTGAGACCTGCTGTAAGTGTTCCTTTTAGACTTGATCATTTTCCTCTAAAATTGACTTTACTCTATCCCAACAATTTCTATCTGATCGATCCAATAATTTATCTTTTGCATCTCCCGTGATTATGGACTTTATAAAATTTAACAACAAGGATTGTTTACTTGGGTGAATTACTTATATAGCGGCTTCCACTCTCTCTGTAAATTCTTGTAAGTACCTGGGGTTTCCATCAAAAGTTCTCGATATTATTTTCACAGCATATTTTACGGAAATATACTCTGTTTGCGGCTCAACATTTGAACTTTTATCACTGACAATATTATCTGCCATAGTGGTATGGACTTACCAAAGTTCCGAAGGGTAAGGAAAAAAGAATGTGCTGGATCCGATCACCCTCAGCTCTTCAAGTCAGGCGGCGATCGGTCAGCAAACGATGTTAGGGTGAACCAAGAATCGTAGTTGCTGGCAACGCATCGCTCCCTTCTCGCGGCGGTGTCCGCTGGTTACCCCTCGGGGAATTCACCAACGTCACCTCGATCCACGGAATTCAGCTCAAGTAACATTGGCCTTAAGTATACTACAGAGCGTCGTACCTGGGTAAGGCTTAGTCCCTGTGCCCTGGGAGTGTCCCTTCAGTTGTTAGCGAGCGGCTGTTCTCATTATCCACACCGCTCTGCCACCATTCAATGTTTTCACTGTCGTTGTAGTAGAGTTTCACCCAAAACTACCACGAAATAATGGCATGGTTACCGTTGTCTAGAGATTATGTAGCTTTTGGGGACGGCGTACTTTATAAGAAAAGAGGATAGTGACGCAAGATTCACTTACGGAAATAAGAGTTGTCTAGGATTAACGAAAGGATAGGAAGTAGATTTCTTCGCGGATTGAGTTCGGATCGGAGTTAAGTCCAATCTTCAGAACAGCAAGAAATGTTTTTCGATTTAGATTTATTATTATTCAATCCATTAGTCCTCGGTTGAGGAAATAGGATACGTCAAATATAATATTAAAAGAAATATACAAAATTTTACAATTCAGAATTGAAGGACAAACAGAGGAAAGAAAATTTAATCTTCAATTTTCATTGGACGGAGGAGGCAGCAAAAGATCGTGCGTAGGTTCCCGTACAATATGAAATAGAAAATAAGTCAGCAGTTAAATTCTAGTAGAGTATAGTTCTAAAATAATAGGAGAATTTGATAGGACACCAGAAAACTGTTTTAGTCCTTCCTACCTACGAACTCTTTCAGTGAATAATACGCTCCATTCATTAACAGAGATTTACAACTCATTATAAAAAAATTTTGAGCCTTTAAAGCTTTTATTTCCTCCGGAATAGTATTGTATATATTTATACCGAAATAATGAATGCTTGTTTAAAAAAGACTTAGACGATGTTTTTCAACACGGAGCTGAGAGCGATTTCTTGTGTTGTACGAATGGCTTGAACCGTTTACAGCATATAGATTGATGTTACTCCATACAAATTTTTAAATTTCTAGTATATACGTACAAGGTAAGGTTAAAATATCAAGTTTGTACAACAAAGGCTTGCAAGTGGTATTCCACTCCGCGCCAGATACTATTCGTACGGCCAGCTTTTGTAGTTTAAAAATGTGAATCGCGTGATGCGAATGACCCCAGTTTGCAATACCGTAACACATGACAGAATCAAAATATGCACGGTACATCAATTTTGATGTAGCTATGTCGAATTAATGGCACATACTTTGTAATTTTGGAGGTCCGAGTTACATACGAGGAAGTCAATACACGTTGAGACAGTTCCGAAAACTCTGGTAGGATTACTATTAGTAACAAGAAACCTGTTACAGGAAAGTATTTGTTCAAGGTCTCGATTTTTCCTTGTGGTCGACAGAAAGTCAATGTTAAAATCACCAGAGATAATTATATCTTTCCCTTCTTTATGAATTTTTCAAATAATCGAATCCAAAATTTCAAGAAATATGTCAACATTACTAACTGGATTTCGATAAATGCATGAGACTACTAAATTTTTTATGCCTTTACCAGTTGTGATTTCAATTGAGCTGCATTCGAAAACCTGCTCTTTACTATAAGACTGTATATCAAATCTCGCATTGCAATAGGAGGAATGCTGGTTTTATACATAAATGCATGAACCTCCATTTTTAAGTGTACTTCTATTAAAGTTTGCTAGTCTGGTATAACCCGTGATTGGAAAATTTTCAGCTTCAGGACTAGGTGCCAATGTTCAGTTAGCGCTAATATGTCAATTGGGATACTTTGCAGTGTTAAAAATGTTTCTAACTCGAGTTTTTTACTTCTAAGACTCTGAATATTTTGGCTAAATATAAATTTTTTTACATCTGAGTCAGTCACATACAGTTTGCTGGTTTCCGTGAAGGTTAAATACATGAACAAAGAGCAGAAATATTTTTTTACAAATTGTTTCTTCACAGAATAGTTCATGTGAAGACCATGACCTGTGAAATTGTTACGTTTTAAATTATGAAATAAATTAGTTACACTTAGATTTTTAATGTTGTGGAAGTTGTTCTGGTGAAGGCGCATATTCTCGCAGCTGGTCTTGTAGTTGGCTGAATCTCGGGGGCAGTTCACTCACGATAACTTTCTTGCTGTTGAGTTTTGGAAGCACTTCGTCGAGCTTGGACCAGTTCACGAGACTTCCAGCACTAATGTCATTTGTACCGCCTACAATAACGACATCAGCGTCCCTAGTTAAACTAGGAGCATCCTTCACCACTTCCCGCAATGGTGCGCTTGGCTTCACGATGCCACACACGTTCAAATTTTCTCCAAGTTCACTTTTTAAAAGTTCACTGCAACCTCTGCCGTGACTGGACATTAGTAACATAATGTTCTTCTTTTTCTTCGTCTTCACTGTGTTACTTTCCCTGGGTGATTGCTTGTCCGTGGCGTTAGTGTCTTCGTCTTAATCTTGGTCACTCAGTACAGAAAATCACTTCGATGTAATCACTGGTTGTACTGGAGGCAGAATAAATGAATTAACCGTCACTCTTTCTTCAGTCTGAACCTGCTTACATGCAGCTTCACGTGGTCGGAGTATTTCGATGAGTTTTCCAGTTCAGCGATTTTCTTCTCCAGAAATTTACAACTGGAGCACGAAGTACACGTGTTCTGCTCAAGCCTTTTCAAAGGTGTCTGGTTTTGGCCTGTAGTAGGTAGTCCCAATGATCTCAGGCGACGCTTGAGTTCCGCCACGGTTAAGGTATCTGCGGGCATGGACATCTTTGGATTTTCCTTCAGCTACTTCCTCAACACGTCCTTACTGTACGGCTGCTAACTGCTGCAGGGAGAAAGACTTGACTTCCAATGTAGTAGAAAAGAAGATTCATTATTATTGTGCAGTCATACAATAACAATAATGGAAGGGCAAAGATTGAGTAAATAAATAGATCATCCTGATGCCAAAAGGCTGAGTACAATTCAAGAACAGCCTATATGGACTCATTACATACGTTTTATATAGGCTCTTGACATAGAAGTAAGAAGAGCACGGAAAAGAGTAATGCAGTGTTGGATAACAACCGCGTCAGCGTTCTACTCAACGGCAGGCATAATAGTCTCCGTTTAACTGACGTAAGCGTCCTCTGTTCCGTGTCCTAGTCATAACAATAATAGATACATTACAGCGGGTTGAACTATTTGTCTCTTAGCCACTTCCTTTTCTTCTTTTTAATCTTTTTCCAATTGCTTGATTCTTACGTATAGGTTTGCTATGACCAAAAACGCTTCAGTAACTTTGAATTAGACACAGTTAAGTTTTGCCTCCGTCGTTAGTTTTCTTATTTTCAGTTCTTCATCAATGAATCTTACGAGGTATTATTTCTTCTCCTCACACTCCTATAATGTAGTATAATTAACGACTAACATTTAATATTTTTACTATTTGGTTAAATTAGATATTATCTTATAATTGTTGATAACATTAATCTAAAAAACAATTATGGGATGTATTCTATGTTTTCATCGGGTTCTTGGTGAGTGTAATTTACGTGTTTCGCATTTTATGGCTTGGAAGGTTTTTCGCTGCGCTGTTTTTATCATTCGGCCTTGTTATGGAATGTAGGTTAGGATACATGAACACGCAGAAAGGTTTCAATACGCGTGAGCTATTGAAGCCTAACCTGGTCTTCCTATTACTGGTAGACTTATAACTATTTTATTTATAGGTTTCCTTATCACTATTTATATCTACTGTATACAGTTACTTAAATATTAAAATACAGTGATACTCCACAAGGTGTATATTGTCATTCGTGAAGTCTTGGCCTGCTTAGGTTTCTTCTGCGTTTAAGTCACCTGTTTTGCAGATTGCCTAAACAGTCCACGCAGAATATTCAGTTTCTTACTGTACGTAGTGTTGATTACAATTTTTAAAAAAATACACGCACTCGGCAAAGCACAAAGACATCTACACAAGAATTAAACATTTGACTCACGAACAATTGCAAACGTTTGATGCTGAGGGTACTTGATGTGGACGGGGCTAAAAACGAATATTTTCGGGTAACTGTAGTATAGTGCATCAAGTACTCGTCACTCACACGTCCAGTATTAGCGACGTGCTAGAACAAAGCAAGGGTCGAGTCCACCTTATGCTAAGAAATCCTGGATTTACAGATTATTCCTATACAAGGAATACTTTTATGCTATCACCGATGTTGTAATGCACCGCTACACATGATAATCTGAGAGAGTTGCTGCTTGATGGTTTTTTAGGTACATTATTTTAATGACAATACCAACACCACCAAGAAATGTCAATAATAACTTTGTATCCTCTATATTTAGCGTAATACAAATTATAGGTTAAATTCAGCAATTCTATAGACATTTTTCAACTACTAGATTACTCCTTCATCACCCTCGCGCTTAGAGTTAATATTATATAAGAGGGTGGCAGCTGATGGTAACCCTAATGCAGGCCAAGTGACAATCCTGTAGCTCGGCGTATTCAAGAGAGTGCTCTTTAAAATAGGGACGATTAATACTATGTGAATTTAATGTGATTACGGAGATTCATCTAGTTTGCTTGACTATTCAATGAAATTTCGAATAACATAGAGGTATGTGAGAATGATTTAGGTGTATATGAGTATCATGTATATAAATATGTGCGTATGTTCGCATGCAGGAAACAATAACCGTGTGGGGATGCTAGTCCCCCATCGGATATAAGTAGTACCGATATTTCGGGGTGGACAAAAACTAGCATAGTGAGGCCTCTCTGCTACTGACTTGAGGCACGCGATTGTGATACGGGAATGACTTAACGTTGGACAAACACAAGCATGGCTGGAACAGCTTTAATGATTGTGTTACTGTTGCACGGCTGAAATAAAGGGGAAACTATATCCGTGTCTTTAATTTCCCGCCTACATGCAACTCTCAATGTATGATAGCAGCCTCTCGGGTAAAATATTCCGAGGTAAAATAGTCTCCCATTCGGATCTCCGCGCGGGGACTACTCGGGAGGACGTCATCAGAAAGACAAAGAGTGACGTTCAAAGAATCGGAGCGTGGAATGTCAGACGTGTAAATCGTGCTGGTAGATTAGAAAATCTAAAAAGGTAAATGGAAAGGTTAAAGTTATATATAGTAGGAATTAGTGAAGTTACATGCCAGGAAGAGTAAAATTTTTGGTTGGATCAATATAGTTATTAGTCCAAAAGCAAATAGAGGAAATGCAGGGGTAGGTCTTGTAATGAGTAGAAGGCTGAGATAATGCATAAGTTATTATAAACCATAAAATGGAAGGTTAATTACGATAACGTTAGAAACAAAACCACAGGCGATGACAATTATTCAAGATTATATACCCACAAGTGCCGCAGAGTAAAACGAGATTGAGTAAATCTTCGAAGAAATTGAAGAAATAATTAAGTATATCAAAGGAAACGAGAAATTAAAAGTAATGGGTGACTGGAACACAGTAATAGGAAAAGGAAGAGAAAGTTATTTAGTTGGGGACTATGGACATGGGGAAGGAAAAAAAGGGGAGATAGGCCAGTAGAATTTTGCATTGAGCACAGATTTCTCGTGACGAATACCTGGTTTAGGAATCATGAACGAAGGCTCTACACACGGAAGAAGCCTGGGGACACGGGCAGTTACCAATTAGAGTATATAATTGTTAGACAGAGAAATAGAAATCAGGAACAGATATAAACTCCGACCATAATCTGCTGGTTATGAAATGCAGGCTGAAAATGAAGAAATTCAAGAAAGGAATTGCAACAAAAGATGGGAATTAGAAAAACTACAACACGGGGTGCTTCAGAGTTTTAAAGAAGATATCAAGAGTAGATTTATAGAGGAAGGAGAAAGAAACAATATAGAAGAGAAATGGGCACTCTTGAAGGAAGGAATGACTAGAGCGGCAGAAGAAAAAATTGGACGAATAGCTCATACTAATAGGAAAGCATGGATACCACAAGAATAATAAAATTTATTGATGAAAGGCGTAAATATAAACACGCGAGAGATGAAAACGGTAAAGAACGATAAAGGCGTTTGAAGAATGAGATAGATAGGAAGTGCAAAGCAGCCAAAATGTCTTGCCTACAAGAGAAATGCAAAGCGGTTGAAGATTTCATAGTGAAAGGGAAAATAAACGCAGCTTATAGGTAAATCAAAGAAACACTCGGAGAGAAGGTAAATATTAGCACGAACATCAGGAGAGCGGATGGGAAGCCAATTCTCGATAAAGTAGAAAAAGCAGAAAGATGGAAGTCAGTAATGGAAGAAGAAGAATAGGTGGATGATGAAGAGTTGGGGGACAAAATTTTAGTTCAGAGTTTGATATGGCCCTGACAGACGTGAACAAGAGCCTGGAATAGATAACCCCCAGCAAAGTTGATTAGATCATCTGGGAAAGAAGGAATATCATGGCTGTTCAGAATAGTTTGCGAAATATACGAAACAGGAAGAATACCAGAATATTTTAGTATAAACAATTATGCACATGCCGAAGAGGATTGGGGCTGATAGATGCGAACAACACAGGACAATTAATTTAGTATCCCATGCATGCAAAATATTAACGAAAATAGTATATAGGAGGATGGAACCTGAAATACAATTCGAGTTTGGTTTTAGGAAGAATGTATGGACAAAGAAGCAATATTCACTTTACGACTAATTTTAGAAGACAGAATAATAAAAACTGGAATAAGTTCATGGCATTTATAGATTTAGAAAATGAGTTTGATAATGTGAATGGAACACACTATGAAGGATTTATAAGAGCACTGGAATAAAATATCGAGAAAAAAAGGTGTATTCATAATCACTACAGAAGACAGGCAGTTGTAAGTAGAATTGAAGATCAAGAAAAGAAAGCCGTAATCAAGAAAGGAATAAGACAAAGATGCAGTCTGTCGCCCATGTTTTTTAAGTTACATATAGAACAGGCGATGAATAATGTTGAAACGGAATATGGAAAAGTATTTATACTGCAAGGAGAAAATAAAAACCCTGCGCTTTGCCGATGATATTTTAGTATTAGGGGAGTGAGAAGAAGACATGGCAACAATAATAAATGGCATGAACGTGATCCTGGAGAAAGAGTTCAATATGAGGATTATTGTAATGGAGTGTATTTTGGGAAACAGTGGAATTTCAAAGGGTGTTAGATTGGGAAGGTTAAGAAATTCTTCTACTTTGGAAGCGGAACAACTAGGGATGGTAGAAGTATAGTAGACATAAAGAGTAGGATAGCACAGGCAAGGAAGACTTTAGAGAAAAGGTGGAATTTACGTACTGGTAATATAAGTATGAATATTAAGAAATCGTTGCTAAAATGTTCGTAATGGAGCATGGCGTTATATGGGTCCGAAAGTGAACGGTAGGAGTTTCGGAAAGGAAAAGAATAGAAGCCTTTGAAATGTGGTGCTATAGGCGAATGCTGAAAATCAGATGGGTGGATAGAATCACTAACGAGGAAGTTCTAAACTAAATAGGGGAAGAGCGAACAATATGAAGGACGTTGACCAAGAGAAGGGATACGTTTTAATACTTGAGGGTCTTGAATTTTATTTAGAAATTTTACACGAATGAAAACCTTATAATCTGATACGTTTTTTCTAGAATATGAAACATTTATTGACTTACGTTTTTTCTCTCACATGAAATATTGAATAGAAATTCCTGAGTGTATTTGTATTATTCGCCCACATTGTTTCGAAAATGCATTACTTATACTCTAAGATGCTGGTGCTCATCTGTTACTTATAATGACTCCATAGAACAAAATATCAATTTAATGTTAAATCATTTAACGTCTGATATTAAAATGAAAATTTTTCGATCGGTTTTTTCAGACAGTTTTTTATTTTTAATCAAACAACGTTGGCTCATATTCCCTCCTTATTCAGGTTGTTCTCTTTACAAGCAAATTATTGTTACATCTGATTTTTAAAACTTCAACAAATTATAAAATGAATGAAGAGTTCTCGGTATTCAAGTCATCCGACTGGAAACCCGAGAACTCTTCATTCAGAATCTTCGTCGGGAAAATCCACGTTCCTTATAATATTATAAAATGTTATAAACACTCATTTCTTGTATAAAGAGAGGTGTGAGGCAGCAACAAGAAACTTATTTAGCCACTGTTTACACAAGACTGAAATAACTGTCAACAATAATTTCATTTTGAAGAGAAAAGCCTGAAGAAGGTGCGAATATGCGCCGAAACGTTGTTTGATTAAAAGTAAAAAAACTGTCAGAGAACCCGATCGAAAATTATTTCATTTCAATTTAATGTGTCAACTAACGATTATATTTAACATTATTGTTACTTCAGTGACGTGTGTCTTACGTCCACTTTTAATTCAGCTACCATAATAATTTTCGCTACTCTTAAGCAATCGCAGGAAATTATGCATTTAACGAAACGAGTTTTATGAGTAGATTATCTCAGAAACGAGTAGAAGTAGTTTTTTATGGACGGGAAAAATTTGTCTGTTTAATTCTACGGTGAAAACCAGTAATATGCATTATACCCTTCACAATTCAGTAAATTTGATAGAGAAAAATTTGTTTCAAAGTATCATTTATTTGTTTGCATAAAGGAGCTTTTTCTGTTTTTGTAATCTCGCAGGATCCGAACTCTGTTTGCTCTACTTAATTAGACTACACGAATATACAGCAGTGACCATGGCGCTTTCATTTAACGCATCAGATACTCTTATTTACCACAAGGTTGCTGCTTGCTGCTATACAGCTTCAGATACAATTCTCCTTATTTATAGCCACATGCAATTAAACAACCAAACAGCAACCGTAAACACGTAGCTAAACCATTATGGTACGCTTGCGGTTTTCATTAATTTACTTTAGCATTGAGTTTCAGCTATGACAATATATAATATAATCAAGTCTGTCTATAAATATTCACATGGTCGAGCTACAACGAGCCTAGGGGATGTCCGTGGATCGATTTCAGGTCCGGTACAGATTTTCCCATCCCGATCCGTTCAGTTTGAGTTAAACGACTGAATTTCAGTTTATATAGACGAAATACTGAGACATTCACAGTTATTGCTATTGTCTGACAAATGATAAACTGCATCAAAGGTAATAAGCTCATCTATATTGCAGCGCAGTAGGACCTCTACCTAATTTTGTTCAAACATTTAGAATTTTAAAGGATCTAAAACTTCAGCAAGAACATCCTAACTGGCGACAGGCAGGTAGAAGCGGAATTTCTCGGTGCCAGGCTGCCGGTCGGAAGACGTGCCTGTCTGTGGATTTATAATGTTAAGCTAAGAGAATGTTTGCTAAGAGAACATTCACCCTTCAAACTTTTCGAAGGACACTGTTCCTTATGTCACCGAAAATTTACCGCGCTGGACGAAGGACTCAGGATTGGCGGAACAAACATCACATTAGAAAGCATTTTTCCTTGGAGAAGGGGATAGACGAGTTTATCTGGGAGGCGTGAAGCCGAAAAATATTCAGAGTTGTTCAAGATGTTGAGAAGGCGAGGTGGAAGGGAGGAGAAAATTCGAGAGTGGAACCAATTTTGAAGGGGAGGAGGAATCTGGAGATTGCAACAAGAGTTGAAAGAGACGTGTGAATTGATCTTTAGATAAAAAAGGAGTGAGAACAAGGAAGGCCAGAGGGAAGAAGGAGGAAATCTACAATTCAACCCAAAGTAAGAGTGAAGTTACGGTCGCCTAGTAACCTGCATCAAGACTCGAATGAAGACAAAAAAAGGTTCGTCAAGTAAACGAAATCTCTGATGCACGTAGTTACCCTAATGAATAATTTACCCTGATATTTAAAATCGTCCCCTTGAATTAATTTATTGATTCGTAATAGCGCTCAGGATCCCTTAAAGTGATTTCTATTAATAAAATTATTATATTATATCTTAAATCGCAAGTAATTTAATTAAATAATACCCCTAAATCATTTACAATATATATTTCACAGATGTTTTATATGTTTTGGTGCCGGATAATTTAATTCCGTATTTTTCGGACTCTTAAGATGTTACGTTCTATAAGACGCACCTTAATTTATAAGCATTTCTTATGGAAATAACAATTATACCGTTTTTCTAATAGATTGCATAACCGGACTAACATATTATTATTTTATAAAACTTAACCGACCTTTAAAAACCCTGAAAATCGTCATGTGACCGTTCTTCTTCTTCGTCGTCATCGTTGTCCTCTTCATATATCACTGTCATAGAGTTACTTATGTTGCACTCTCACTCTACACCACGAAACTGTTTTTTCCACTGACACACTTGTTTGATTGTAGGTCGTTTTAAATCTCCCTTCGACGTGAATTCATGTTGGGTTTATATAGCCATTTTTAAGACTTGCGGGAATTTCAAATCAAATGCAGGACAGTTTTATAAAAATTTCACATGATTTTGGAATCAATATTTAAAAGAAAAAGGTACGTCTTATAGTGCGTAAAATACGGTAAAAACATCTGAAGTTCTTTTTATTTCACAGGCATTATAAATTTAGCACTTCCCGGGTGTTTCCAAATAATACAGTACATTAGTCGCTCTACTAAAAATACATTTACAGATCTACAAGACAATTTGTTGGCAGTGATGAGATTTTGACAATTTTTCAACACAATACCGTCTTGCATAAAAAAAACATTTTGGCCTTGTTAATTCTGCACTGTCGATGTTTTATAGTAAACCTTTGAACAAGATGGCGTCTTACACAAAGATGACTTCTTACTTGCCTTAATTCTGTAGGGACCAAACTAGCACAGACGTCCGTCCCGCCAACTACTGACTCCAATACTCCATCGACACACCTTCATCACAACGGGCATGTTCAAAGATTAAAAGTTACTGCTATATATACTTGTAATTTTTAATCTTATAATATATATATATTTATTTATTTATCTAAACAACACATCTCTTTTACTCTAATTCTTAGAAATTAAACTACCTATAAGCTAACTTCTAACATCAAAATTTTCTTTAAAAAATATATAATTTTATACTTCGTTGGTAAAACCGTAGTGTATGGTGTAACTGTCTCATATTAGGTGCTTTCGGAACTATGGATCCATAATCATCCTTAAAGTATATATTATGATTCACTGCAAATGAAATAAAATAAGTCTAATATTGTGACGTAACACATGGTCACACACGTTTATAAGCTTTTTCTTACAATGAGGCCATCCCATTACCTCTCTTTTATTATTGCCCGTTGTAATAAATTGCCTTCCCTGACCCCGATTACAAGAATTTTTTAAAAATAAAATATTTCCGCGTCCACCCAATTTTTTCCCGATTCATTTTTTCACTTAATATCAAGTATTTCAGCTCTTTTACGTATCCTTCTGTGGTCCACATTATCGCCAGAAAAAGGACGACACTTTGTCATTGTCTACGTCAAACCTGTCCCTTCCTGTGCAACGACTCTGGACATCCGAGACGCCTCCGAAGCATCGCGCGTTAGCAGCAAAGACGAAGCCTCTTATCAGTGGTGAAAGAAACAGTCTTAAGGGCAGTCAGTGGTGAGGATCAGGTAACATCGAAAATTCGTTGGTAACATTTGTCTGCAACGCGGGGCCAGTCGTTTCTTTTGGGAATATTTTCCTTTGGTACGTAACAATACACACATATTAATTTCTTAAATTCGTGAAAGTAATTCGTCCGACTTCGTAATGTTAATTGCACAAACTTCAAAACACACACATAACCTAAGATTGTCCACAATTATGACTGAAATTATGCCATCAGGCTATGAAATTGACAATAAATTATAAGATTAAAGTATCCTACCAATGTTTTTCTACCGTCCTTCGATACATAGTTTAAACCTAAGATATAATTGGGCAAAATTGGAGTTTCAAATTCTCAGTGCTTCTGTGAAATATGTGAAGGGTGGTTTCGAAAGCAGCAATATACTTTCTTGCAAATTACATATTTCGTATAGTTTATCATCATTCTTCCGTGTGTTAATATTTTCCAGAATACAATTTATGAAACCTGACTTTAGCCATCTATCAACGAATTAACGTCATATTGCGCAGAATTTAATCAGGCCGACTTCCTAGACTCAAGGCACGGTGACGTTATAAACTTTCACGTTTTGACAAACACGCATATTTTTTACTAGAATTCCTCCCTCGTCTTTGTCAGAGATTTCGTCTCGGGGTTTCAAGACTATGTATACCAAGTTTCGTTGCTATCAGTTTAAATCTGTTTCAAGAATCTACAAATATTCATGCATACAAACAAACATAAATTTATATTATGTACTTTGTGCCCCTTTCCTTTATCCTTTGATCTCTCACGACGTTTTCCTGCATTATATGAAAGCATCTCCCTATCGTAAACTCAATGTCGACTCTAATTCATCCGAAATGTTGTTTTGTATTTTAACTCTGAAATTGCTTTATTTGTAGTTGCCGTTACTAAATTTATCAGTTCATTTGGTATATTAAAATGTTTTAGGGATTTAAATAGTTAGTCCATTCTAATCGTCTCATAGACAGCCGTAAATTCAAGAAGCAGCATGATGGAACTGATTCCATAGTCAGATGCTTTCTCCAAGATTGTCTGTTGGAATGAAAATTTTTTTTTTGACATTCCTTTCCGAAATTCATGTTTTTCCGTGTATTGTATTACAGAATCTTCTGCAATACTTCGTAATCATTATTTAACGAAATGATACGTCTCTTTTTTTGAAAAGGGGGGGGGGGTTGAAATAGTAACACGCAACATGAGGGTTTTCCAGAAATTGGAAACTCCTTTTAATTGCATAGGAAGGAAATTTGAAGTGAGGAAGGCAGCCAAGAATTGACTAGGGTTTCCTGGCTATAGTCACCGAAAGACATGCTGGACCAACCCTATAAAACCTGCAGCAGGTAGGTAGAGGTCTAAGGTACCACTACGCAGATCCAGACATCGAACGCGAAAACGATCTTGAGTAGTAACAATGAGCTGCCGCAGATTTCAACAAACTTATAATAATATTAAAACTCGATTAGTATTTAAAATTTCCTTTCACAATTACATCGGCGAAATTAATTTTATTCAGTATTCAAATTTTCAGTAAAATATTTTCTTCGCAGAAGAAAAAGAATCTGAAGTATTTCAGATCTATTCAATATTTTTTTACAGCTTTCGTGTGATTATTTTTCATATTCAAACATTAACATCAAGATATATTTTATTTATAAAAGTGTAATTGACTTGTGTGTAAATAAATTTATTGTTCTGTTATTTAAATATTTGATAAGAGAAAGTGGGCTTTCCCGGTGTATATTATTCATGAACAATTCTCGGGTTTTCAACCGGGTAAGTATAAAGTTTGAACACGACGTTTCCATGGCTTGCTCTGTCTCCTGCTATAGCAAACATTTTTATGGAAGCTTTCGAGGAAAAAGCATTAAACACATCGCCCTACAAACCGAAATGTTTCTATCGGTACGTAGACGATACGTTCGTGATTTGGCCGCATGGGTTTCACACATTGGATATGTTCCTGAAACATCTAAACGGGATAAATTGCAATATTCAATTTACGATGGAGGTGGAGAAAGAAGGCTGTCTCCCGTTCTTGGATACAGAATCTTATATATATGGATATAATTACAAAGACACCGGATGGAAAACTAAGCCACTCTGTATACCGGAAACCGACGCATACAGTCCTGTACCTCCATAATAATAGCGACCACCATCCTGCCCAAAAAAGAGCAGTTCTTAAAACTTTAATTCACCGTGCAAGAGCTGTTTCGCATGCCGGAAATCTTCAACGGGAACTTGCACACCTGAAAAATGTATTTTTGCAAAATGGATATTCCAACAAGGATATCTCTTGGGCCATGAGGAAGTCTATAAGGAAAACTGTGGAGAGTGACGTGGCGGTTGCAACAGCAACCCTTCCCTATATAGGCAGTGTCTCCTACATGCTTGGAAGAATCCTAGCCAAGCATAATATAAAAACGGTGTTTCGGCCACAGACTAAAATACGACAGCTATTACGCCCCGTCAAGGACGCTATCGGATTAAAGGGACCAGGGGTGTACCAAGTCCATTGCCAATGTGGACTCACCTACATTGGACAAACAATCCGGAGCATTGAAGAACGCTGCACGGAACATGAAAGATGCATCCGTCTGAAGCAGCTCAACAAGTCTGCTGTAGCTGAGCACGCACTTATGACTGGGCACACAATAAACTTTGAAGAAACCAAGATCCTCGACCGACCTAGAGGTTGGTTTAACAGCGTCCTCTCGGAGTCAGTGGAAATCAGGATCCACAACCCTATCCTGAACAAGGACACTGGTTTCCAACTAAGTAAAGCGTGGGACCCAGTCTTAAGTAGCTTGCGAGCACGGAATAGAGAATACGGGAGCCATAGAAGCCGGCGGGCCGGTAGTCAACACGTCGATCCCTCACCCGCTCTGGAACCCACGTCCGAAGACGCAGCGGAGATCCAGAACAGATACTGGTTACGCAGCCACGCTGACAGCCAATCAGCGCCCTCCGCAGCCGCAACCCTGACAGCGCTATAAAAACCCCTGCTAGTGACTCGGCACCGTCAGTTCACCTGAAGAAGATAGCAGAGCAAGCCATGGAAACGTCGTGTTCAAACTTTATACTTACCCGGTTGAAAACCCGAGAGTTGTTCATGAATAAATATTTGATGTTTGAACATTAATTATTCCCTATCCTGTGCAATTGTTATTTATACTGCAAGCTGAACTTCATTACGTTAAAGCTGATATTAAATCCACGCTAAGCATTTAAACTAACTCAATAACATTAGAAACAACCCCATACGCTACAATATACTATTTAAAAGCCTATTTCCAATTGTCTTTTTAACTTAATAGTGTAATTAATGATCGAACATTAGCCAACTTAATTTGTACTTGGCCATGATAAGTTTTCTTTCAATTTTGTTTAAAAAACAAAGCATCACATGCTACTTGAAACTCTGCTGACAAATTTGGAATCAAAATCGGTAGATTATATCAACTTTGAACTTAATTTTTGGAAATGTTGCAGCACAATTAATAATATGCTTCACCTAATAAATGAGTATTACAAATTAAATTAATTTTCCTTATTCATTGAATTCATTACATCAAATTACTTTTACAGTTACTATTTTTACATATTGAAATCAGGCTGCTTATATTATCTTTGTTGTGGCTTGGAGGAGAGAGATAAGGCAGAGCTCCTGTACGTTATGGACGCCAGTTTTCATGCAATATAAGAAACAGCTACTGTAATAATTTTTTGAGCTTTTTCTATGCCGTAATTGTCAAAGGATGATTCCTAATACGTCAATATGGAGGTATGAGAGAGATCGCGTGAAGTCACTTCGCGGTTGGTGGACAGTGATCCGAACTTTTAGATGCCCTAAGACTGGTCTGATGCTACCCTCCAAACTAACCTATTTTACGCAATCCTTTTCACTTCCGCATAACTAGCACATCCCACATCCTCCCTAATCTGCTTAGCGCTTTCCATTCTTGGCCTCCCTCTTAAGTTCTTACACCACACATTCCCTCTAACAAGACCCTCACGTCTTAAAACGTGACCTATTAATCTATCCCTTCTCTTAGTCAACGTCCTCAATATTGTTCGCTCTTCCCCTACTCTGTTTAGAACTTCCTCATTAGTCATTTTATCCACCCATCTGGTTTTTAGCATTCTCCCATAGCATCACATTTCAAAGGCTTCTATTCTGTTCCTTTCCGCAACTCCTGTCGTCCACGTTTCGCA
Organism: Eucriotettix oculatus; assembly: GCA_034510155.1. Classification (NCBI taxonomy): domain Eukaryota; kingdom Metazoa; phylum Arthropoda; class Insecta; order Orthoptera; family Tetrigidae; genus Eucriotettix; species Eucriotettix oculatus. Next base: position 9,716,356 of record CM067378.1, on the reverse strand, counting down.
CCCATATACCGCCACGCTCCATACCAACATTTTTAGCAACTGTTTCCTAATATTCACATTCATATTACCCGTAAGTAAATTCCTCTTTTTCGCGAAAACCTTCCTTGCCTTTGGTGTCTTACTCTGTATGTCTACTATACTTCTACCATCTCTAATTATTATGCTTACCAATTATCATAATTCCTTAACTTCCTTCGAAATATCCCTTCCCAATCTAACAGCCTTTGTAATTCCACTGTTTCCCATACTACACTCCATTACCTTGGTTTTCCCTTAATTAAATCTCATATTGAACTCTTCTCCAAATATTCTTCTGACTCTCCTAATACTACAATATTGTCTGCAAGGCGTATATATGTATTCCCTTTTAACTTTCTTCATCTCCTGTTCTATATATAAGTTAAACATCATGGGGGACAGACTGCATCCTTGTCTTACTCCTTTCTTGATTTCTGCTTTTTTTTTCTTGACCGAATTACCAATTACTATTGACTGTCTGTGGAGGTTCTCCATACTTTATTCCTGGGTTCTTCAACGCTGTTGAATTTATTGAATGACTAAGTGCAAAGCGGAAGCCACAACTCTAAAAGCTTAGTAAAATACTAGATGACATGAAAGTTGCGGAGAGGATACAGCTAACGCACAGCAAAACCCTCATCAAGTACGCATTTGTAATGAATCGAAGTTACTGTAACCGCGTACCTGTCTCACAACTGAGTAAATGTTACAACTGGACCCGAGTACAACGACTAAGGTCGAGAGAGACCATGATGCGCCATTTCTGGGGCACAAAACCCGTATGCTATATAAAAAAAATACACAACTTGAGTGTAAAGCATATCTATCAATAGCTCTGACATTGACTCAAGTAGAAACCATCCACAATACCCTGATGATTGGTTTGCATGCTATTAATTATTATTATTAAGGCGATTGACCTCATAATATTTTTTTGTATTATTTAAAGACGCATCAATTGATAGTCATTGACGATTTTCTATAATTAGGGAACTCATAACGTTTTAAGGGAATTCAAGGTCTGGACGCTTACACACACATACTACACCCATGCCAGGATTCGAACCAGAACCTGCGTGCGTTGTGTGCGCCAGCTACGCTAACCACTAGACCACAGAACGGTGACCCCATAATGTTGTAAATTCCTTTTGCAATTCAATTAAGTTGACACATACTATTCTGTTATGTTCATCACTATAAATTTATATTGAGAGTTTTTATTGGCATATTTTTCATATAAAATGAAATTGGTATAAATTTTAAAACCAATAATGGTAGCATTCCTCAATTTCGTACATGCGGCATGGTATGTAGCTAATTCCGAGATGTAAACAACAGTTGATGTCAATATAAAATAATGTCTTACTTTATTGTCGTCTCAGCTGTGGGGCATCATTCATTGATTTTGTTTCAATAAATATTAATAATGTTAATAAAAATAGAATAGTTCTTGACCTTTTACGACAATTTTATTTATCCAATCTAAAGATAAACGACGTTTCGGTGTATATTCACACCTTCTTCAGATTTTTCTTTCTGTAGAATACATATTTACATACAGTTAGATTCACAAACAATTAAATAATAATTCGACATTAATTAGTCATTGAGAACATTTAAACCACAAAAAATAGTCCAAGAGTATATAAAAAATATTTATTTGTTATTAAGAACCGTTTTTATATTTTTGGACTGTTTTTTATGGTTTAAATGTTCTGAAACAATTAAATTTAAATTCAAATATTGGTGTGCAATGAATTAGATATGAAAATACCAAACTTATAATTTCCGCGTAACATATTGAGTCTTGCTTTCGTACACGGTTTGGATTAAAGTTTAATGTGTTGCCTCGGAACTATTGTTAAATTATTGTGCATTTAACTCAATATGTTAAGTGTTACCGATGTTTGTATATTATAATAACTTGGAAAGTTAAATCAAATATTATTCAACTTTGAGTTGCACAACAATATTTTTATTTAAATTTAATTGTTTGTGAATCTAATTGTATGTAAATATGTCTGCTACAGAGGGAAAACCTAAAGCAGGTGTGAATATAAACCGAAACGTCGTTTATCTTTAGATTGGATACATAAATTTGTCTGTAAAAAGGTCAAGAACGACTTTTATTAATTTACAACAGACGTTAAATTACATCTTTTACTATTAATAATACTTCTTACCGTCAAATAAAGATTAATACTTTGTTTTACAGATTGTCACATAAATCAATTTTAAGACGGTTTAATCATTTATAAATTCTGTTTTTAAAAAGTTTTAAAAAGTAGAGAAGAAGGGATAAGTTTTGGAAAAATTATCGTCATCGCAGAGATTTTCTGGGACGGAAACACTTCTGGAAAAGACGGCGAATGAGATGGTTCCATCAGCGTCCCACAGTTCCTGATTGTTCCGGCTTTTGGCCAGTCTTGGCTTTGTATTATAGCGTGCAAGACTTTTATAACCAAAACCACCACGGTTTATCCTGGGAAAAAGATGTCTCATTTGTTTAGCCCGCGCAATTGGGTTCATTCAGACCAATAGAAATTTCAATTGTAATTTATTTTATTAAACCCACGTTTAATTTTACGTGATTTATTTTATTTAATTCATTCCTGCGGAAAGAACCATCGCAGGTGGCGCCCAAATTCATGACCACGTGACATTAGCATAAACCACGTGGTAAATCCAAGAAGCTTACCACACAGTGGCGTAACAACAATGGTTTACCAGCTTTTTTTTTCTTTTTTAATTGAAAGTTTAGAGTCGCGTCAACCCTAGGGTCATTGGCGACTATTCACAGTTACAAAATTATAATCAGATAATAAATAAACCCAATTGATTTACTTAAACAGCTCATCCACTAAGCTGGAAACAACAAAAAAAATACAGGTGAACACAAGCAAAAAAATCTAAAATAATTTATACATTTAATTTCTTTTATCAGTAAAGGTTTTTTCCAGAAATAATAAAATATGCTTCATCGCTTCGGTTGACTCGTAGAAATATTTTTTCTCGAAGGCCTGAATACACTCCCTCCTTTTGTTTTCAATGGAAACAGAAATTCGTCTTAGCTGTTAAGTATTCACAGCAGCTGTGTCGTTATTTTCTTGGTAGTAATTCATGGTGATGAATGCTATTTTGATTCCATTAAACGCACGACATGATTGTTGGGGGCGTGCGACGTCCTTCGCATAGGTGTGCTGAGCAATTCTTTCCTCCTCTTTAAGTTCGTATATTTGTAATCATTTCCCGTCACCGATAACAATGTTCTCAAGGAATGGTTCCTGCATACGGTAAGAGACCAGTGAAGACATATGGTTATTCGATGATTTTTTTCACTCGTGGTATCTTTATTCCATGAATGCAAATAGCGCTCAATGGTTGTGTGACCACATTCCGTAATTCCCGCGTTGTTTGGTGAGCGTTATTGTGAACCAACTGACTCAAGCAGTTTTCGTCTACCAGTTCGTGGGCGAATTTTCCTTCTTGGATCCCTGAAAAAAATTCTGAGCCGTACTCTCAGCAAATTATTTACTCTACTTCTGCAGCACTAGGTCCTCCAGCGATTAAACTCCAAGAGTAAAATTGAAAATAGCCAAAAACGTGCTGTAAACAACGTGAAAGCTCCTAGAGAGCGAAGGCATCCAGGTAAACTGGCGACGATGCGGAGCTTACTGTCGAAACTGTGTAAGCAAACTTTGACCTGGGTTGAATCCCGAGAAGTGTATTTCACCTATATTTAAACAATTTATTAATCCCTACAAAAACAGAAACCACCTATCTAGAAATCATGTTTGATTCAAAACTCCTTTGGAAAGCTCACATTGATCTTCTCCTCTCCAAAATCAACCATAAATTCAGAACCCTATATCCCCTCCTAAACAGAAAAACCCCTCTACCGTCAACACAAAACGCCTGCTATACCTCTCCATAATACAACATACCTGGTCCCACGCCTCAACCATATGGGGAACAGCCAAAATCCATTCAGCCAAATCAAACAAAAGAACACATAATCCTACGCGCCATTACAAACTCTCTCTGGTACCTTAGAGATTCCGTCATCCGCCATAGCATCAAACTTATCAAAGTAACCTCCGTAATCTCCAAATCTATAACCTCCCTAATTAAAAGCGCCCTCAACCACCCAAACCCCACGATCCAGCAATTCCATGACCTCATCCTTCCCCCTGATCATTGAGGCACATCCTAACCCACTCTACCATCATGCCCGCAGACCACATCCTCATATATCCTCCAATAAGCAGTTCACTGCCTGTCAAACCTCACCCACCCACGTCGAATGCCTCTCAGGTACACACACAAAACAAAATCTACTAAAGTAGGTTAATCAATGGATTAACCTACCTCCGTGTCTAAATGTTAATTATATACTCTATTTTAATTTTGTAAATTCATTATTTTAATATTTTATGTACTATAATCAATTATTATATCGATTGATAATTGTAAAGATAAAAGTTTTTATATGAAACAATAAAAAATGCATATATTCACCAATATACTCCTATTTAATAAATATTACTAAATACGTCATTTTATTCAACCACAAAGTGCCACTTGGCCTCCAGTAGTAGCTTCCTCCATATGACTCTGTCCAGTGCTGTTCTTCTCCAGTTCCTCAAATCCATCATCCTTTTTATATCCTTCTCTACTGCATCTATCCATCTGTTCCTTGGTTTTCCTGCCCTTCTTTTGCCTCCCATTTCATTGTATAATACCTTTCACATGTTCTATCCATTCCAACATCTTTAATCTAATGACTGTTGCGTTGTTTGGTTCGTTATATGGATCATATATTTCTTTGTTATATCTGAGTCTCCAAATACCATTTCCATTTTTTTGGGGCCCCAGATTCTTGTTATGGTGTTCAGGGTAATCTCCTCTTTCTTGCTGAGTGTCCAGGAATCACTTCCATAATATAGTATTGGCCTAATCATAGTTTTGTAGATTCTCATTATTGTTATTCTACGTATTGCTTTTAATTTGAATGCTGGTAGTAGTGAGAAATACAATTCATTTGCTAAGTTTATCCTCCTACTAATTTCATGCCATTCATCTCCATCTTTATGGAATTTAGATCCCAGATATATAAATTCATCGCTTATTTCAATCTCATCTCCATCTATGTTCATCCATTCTTTTGTCCCATATTACCTACGCGACTGAATCATCATTTTTGTTTGTGTTAGATTTATTTCTAGGCCAACCGCTTTGGCATGTTTATTTATTTCTTTATATGTCTCCTCTGCTCAATTAATTGTTCTTGATATTATTACGTCATCAGCATATGCCATTATTTGTGAGGACTTATATGCAATAGTGTTGGTTGTATCTATTTTTGTTTGTCTAATGGCATACTTTAAAGCCAAATTAAATAATATCGGGGCCAATCCATCCCCTTGTTTTAGTCCTTGATCAATCTCGAAATTTTCTGTTAGTTGGTTCTGAATTTTGACTTGGTTTGTTGTTTTTGTTACAGTTTGTTAAAATAGTTTAACAATTTATTTGGTATCTTAAATGATTTTATAATGTTCACTAATTATTCATTATTATGCTATCATAGGCCTGTTTGAAGTCTGCAAATATCATCTTGATATCTATGTTATGTTCCCAACATTTTCCAGTTATTTGTCTCAGCATGAATATGTTTTCTGTAGGTGAAGGGATATTTTATTGTTGTTAACTAAGAAACATTTCCTTACTGTTTTGTTCTTATAGTAATTTATTTAAAATAATAAAAGATTATATTTGAAGCATGGGCGAGCAATCGACCCCACCACAAATAGTGATTCACCCTTGAAGCTTTGCTTTCTTCTCCCCTCCTTGCCTCTAGAGGGGAGAGTTTACCTTTTAAATATTATCTTGGTGCCAGCGTTAGGGGGCACAGCACATCCCTGGAATTCAATTACAACTTACTGATCAAAGAAATACAGAGCTCGCAACATCAAGGGGAATCCTTTGATAGTAAATATTTTCAATTTTAGAGCAGCAATTGAGTAGAATAATTTTTAAACCCGTAGAAGATAAATGAAGCTGGCTTGATAGCAGTTACTTATTCGAAATACAGCGTCGATGATTTATATTGTCTAATTTCGGCGTTTATTATACTTTTATTACACAATGAAATAATAAATAATCATATCCATTCAGTCAAATCAAACAAAAGAACATAATCCTACGCACCATTACAAACTCTCCCTGGTACCTTAGAGATTCCGTCATCCGCCATAGCATCAAACTTATCAAAGTAACCTCCGTAATCGCCAAATCTATAACCTCCCTAATTAAAAGCGCCCTCAACCTCAAATTTCTGCGTTTTGTGCACTAAGCAGATTCTTCTATTACGCTGGTTATATTTTGGTAATAATAACAAAAAGTAAGTCTATATAACAGTAAATAATATTGCAAGTCATTACTTTTATTACTAACGTGATGTCTGTTACGTTTCTATCAGAGTTTTATTAGTGATTAAAATTGGTTCAATAGTGTTAAACTAATTTTTATAACGATTTTAGCAATTTCTTGATGAATAAATTTTATATCTAGTTTTCTATTGATTACTAATATGAAATTACAAATGGTTTCCTAAACTATGTTGTTATTCTAGATAAAAACTTCATTGTGCAATATAACTAAGAATACAATTAATTTATAGTATAATACACTAATTTAATAGACTGGTCGAATAATGGTAGAAGAAGTAATTACAAACCTTCACAGTCTTCAACAACTTAATTATAATTGTCCGTCGCAAATTCAGAAGCCTATATACTATCCATAATCATCTGTATCTAACTGATATTAATGTTACAATTCCGACACGTAATGAGTATTGGAAAATGTCTTGTACACGAACGTCAGTCAGAAGGATACAGATGATTATGGCCAGTTTATAGGCTGAAAGCTTCTGAATTTGTGACCAACAATTGTAATAAATTTTATGAAGAGTATGAAGGGTTTTATTTACCACTACTAGTATTAATAAATGTGCAATTAAATAAATAACTCCAATTAAAACAGAGAAAGTTCAATATTCATTACAGTGTTAGTAAAGAATGCAAATAATAACAAAAAACATCCACTTACTAAAATACAATATTTAACTGCGCAATGAAAAATTACCAGAAGCAAAGGACGAATAAGGCATTTATCGGAGCGGCACGACCAAAAATTTGTCCTTCCGTAGTAACTCGAGGCAGAACGTGAATGAAAAAACAATGAAATGGGTATAAAAATATTAAGAGTTACGAAATTTAATATTGTATGTTATATATATATATATATATAAACACATTTAACATTTTTTCAAGAAAATAAATTATTAGATTAGGTGAAATATTAATCTCCTGTATTGAAAAATAGCGTCTTTCTTACAATCAATCTCTAAAGTCTTGTAGTTACCGTTTTCATTGCCTCTGCAGAAAGATCACTTGCATCCATTACTAATAAAGGTGTGTATATATATATTATATTTCTTTCTGTTTGTTTCTGTATCACGTGCATTTATAGTATATGGTGTCGAATTTTCTCAAAATATGAGCATAGAACATGTTGCATGTAGGCGAACGAACTAATTTAATAGATATTTCTTCATAAAAATTAGTTGATAATATTCATTTAACGTCAATGTCATTAACATTTGAATAGCATAAAATAATATGAAATTGCATATGCCTTACGTAAAAAATAAGAAACTGTACTACAATTCGCAAAACCTAATCATAAAACCCGATGCTGTCATGAAACGATGTATTTTGATACTTTTCTCTTAACGCGAAAGAGACGCCGAATTGTAACCAAGGCGAAGGGGAATTGTAACTGTACTTTTGCACCACAACATGCAACTAACTGGAGCGCAAATTTAATTATACCTGAACGTGTTTCCCTCGCGAATCGTTGTTAGGCAAGAGGATTTCTGTTGTAGGGAGTATATCTTTTCAATGTTTTTGAGAAAATTGCACGTTGGGTTCTTATAGTGCCTCTGCCAGGAAATCAATTTCTGCGTGTTGGTTGGTGCGCAGGCGCAGACGCAAACGTTCACTGGTGTGGCTTGTAATCATTCATCCCCGGCATGCGACTGTTAATTACCTTGGCTATATGAACCGCCGACACAAACGCGGTAAAACTCACCCTCTCGCCCCTGAGCCCACGTAAGCTTCTCACGTGCCAGACGACGGGATTCCGGGGGCTGCTAAGTCCAGTAATTGCGATATCTTCCAAAAAAAGAACGGAACTACAATGGTAAACATCGATATTGTTCGTGACGTTTGAACTAGGAATGAAAATTGAAGTAAAAAGGCAATATTGCAAAGTATTGATCTAAGTCGATAACAAAAATATCTTCATAGAATCGAGTGAAAACAAATACAAAAGTCATTTATATACATGTGTGTTACTAGACTATGTATATCTAATTCCTTGAATTGCAACTAACCAAATCCAACAAGATTATCAGTGATCACCCCCGAACATTTTGCCCCATCGGATCCTATTCCTTTCCATTCGCTCCTTAAATCTCTGCTCTTGAAGGAAAAAATTGATCCATCAATCATCGACCCAAACACGTCCTCACAAGTTCCTCCCTGGAAGTTATCTCTTCTTCCAATTGATGCATCCCTAACCAAACTATCTCAGGGTCCGCACTGGATAGTAGTGTGGGATTCTACCCACTAAAAACACCTCCCTTTCCAACGATGACTGTGTCTTTGAATTACTGTAGAGGCATATGCGCTTACTTTATTCCAGGTATTAAGTGAAAGCAGCATATTGGGTACCAAATTATCTGGTGTTATTGAAGTTCCAATATCGCTTCGTAATGCTCGTTTCCCATATGAAAATCTCGAGCAACTGAATAACACGTGTTCTGGTGTCTCATTAACTCCACATTCAGGGCATGCAGGTGAAATATCTATGGCAAACCTGTAGAAGTATGCCCTGAAGCAGCCGTGACCGGTCAAGAGTTGAGTAAGATAATAATTCACTTCTCCGTGTTTCCGATCAATCCTGTCTTTAATTGATCTTATTAACCTATGGGTCCATCGGCCTTTATTGGACTCATCCCAACGGCATTGCCATTCTTCATATGTTTTGAGCCTCTCAACTCTCTTGCCTTCCAGACCTCTGTTTGTTTGTAGTCTGCAGCACTCATCGGCCGGGAATGTCTACCGGAGGCATTCCTGCCACCACACAGACTATCGTCCTGTAGGCACAGGTAACGCGTAGTGCACATAGCCTGTGGACGGAACTAACCTTTCTCCTGTTTGATTTTACTGTCAAAGCACCATACAAGATCAATGATCGCACAACATTCGCGAAAAGAAGTCGCCGGTATTGTCTTGGACCTGCAACATTTGGCATAAGTCGTGACAGTGCAGATACTGTCCCAGCTACTTTACGTCTTACATAATCAAGGTGGTGTTTAAAAGACATCCTATCATCTATCATTATACCAAGATATCTGATAGGCGATTTCGAATATATTTCGCAGTTTCCGACCGTAAGGGTGATGGATTCTCTAGATTTTCTCCCAGTGACAAGAACTGCCTCTGTTTTTCTTCCGCCAGTTGCAATCCCATTGTCCGTAGCCATTGCCCAATCACATAAATAGCCTCATTGGCTATCTGAACTATTTGTTCCCGGTGCTTAGCGACGACGACAATTGCTATGTCGTCTGCGAAGCCAATAATTTTGCTTTCCGTGGGAATCTCAAGTCTTAATACATCATCATACATAATGTTCCACAACAGGGGTCCTAGTACCGATCCTTGTGGGACGCCTCCTGTGATTACGTACTTTTCCACGCCGGTTTCCGTATCGTAGAGAAGAGTTCTTTGGGAGAGATAATTCGTCACAATTCTCCTTATGTATGATGGCACCTGTAACCTGCGCAATTTCTCGAGGATATAACTCCATCTTGCCGAGTTGAAAGCGTTTCTGATGTCCAAGGTGATTATGGCCTCTTTTCCATCTCTTCCCCCGAATAGCTTGGCGAGCGGTTTCCACCACCAAATTAACTGCATCGATGGTTGAGCGTCCTTTCCTAAATCCATACTGGTAGTCAGAAAAACCATTCTTATCTTCTACCGCCTTCAACAGTCTATTGTATACCAACCACTCCAACACTTTCCCCAAAGTATCAAGCATACAGAGTGGACGGCATGAGGATGGAAGTCCGGGCGGTTTATTTGGCTTTGGCAGTAATACCAAGCCTGATTTTAAGGGCAAGGGTGAGTGCTTCTGGAATGACAATATTGAGTATCTTTTTGATCAATTTATTCATCCCAGAGTCTTATTCACAGATGGGTCATAGATGCTCGGTTATCTCTGCTGAATTCAATGATAATTAACGAGTATTCTTCAGCCACAATGGCTGAAACATATGTGGTACTGATGGCTTTACAATATTGCAAAGATCACACATCCGATTTCACGTTGATTTTGACCGACTCTCTCATGGCGATCAACTCACTGTCCAATCAACGGTGTAGAAGTGGTTTCATCAATGAAATCAGGAACCTTCTTCGGGAGATAAAAAGAAATAACCAACAAATCGCCATCTGTTGATCCTGGTTCATGCGGCCATCTGGAGAAACGAGCTTGCTGATAAAGCCGCTAAGCAGGAGGCCTCCTTTCAAATCAACCGCTTGGACTTTCCCACTTGTTCAAGGAAAGACCTAGTGGTCGGGTGCATCAACCTCCTAAAAAGAAAGTTGGATTAATGATAGAAGAGGAATCCTCTATAATGAAGTGGAGTCCTTCAAGGACTTGATATCTGGAGAAGACAGCAGGTCGTTGTTGCAAGACAGATCTTTCCACTCCCGCCTTACACATTTATTTCTCTTTTCTAGGTCTCCTCAGGCTTCACGCCCTGACCCGCTGTTACCCCATCAGAGGATCCACGATTGCTAAGTATTCCAGGCGGAAACTGTGTGTCTCTCCAGTGGCTCTTCACAGTCTTCTTAATTTTATTGTATAAATTTGAGTTTCGGAAGAAATCCAAGCAGTTTATATGTGCCGTTGTGACCGATTTTTTCTCTGTTGTAAAAGTGTGTTTTCTCTCACTCCTTGCATTATATTATTAGCAATTTCTATGTAATTTGTAATCGTTTCATTTTGTAAATATTTTTGTAGTCCACTGTTGTCGCGACTATAATTTCAACTTTTAAAAAATCCGAGCTTCACATGCATAACTTCGTAATTCGTAGCTTAAATGTTTAGTAGAAAATCAAATATTTCTCTCCATTTACTAAACGTATCAGTAAACAAAATCAATTGAAATGAATATTGTATACCTGAATTAAAAACAAAAGAAAATATTCATATGAAATTTCCGCATGTAATGCAACACTAACACAGAATATAAAACTTAATTTTATCTGCTGAACTGTCATGTGGAAACTGTTACATCCGAAACATATATCCCCTTATTTCTTACCATTAACAATGCGTTACCATCCATCAAAAAACACTCTGTCCTTCCGTATGAACTTAAAAACGTGTACAATTCTACCTGAAATAAGATCCTAGCAGATGAGCATTATTAGGATGGGGTTGGGGACAAAAAGAAACAAACGATATTTACTCACATATGTAACACGATATGCAGCATACTTGCACTACATTTTCCCTGTAAACAGATACTAAATTAAATACATTAAAAGCTTAACAGGTCCTTCACCCCACATCAGTAGCAGGTCATTATCATCGGCGTCAAACTGCCGCGGTTTTTTCCAACTTATCAACAGTATGTACATGAAATCTCAAATAATTAATGACTTTAAATATATTGTGGGTCACCAATAAACAGACATTCATTAAAATTTGTAAAAGAAATTAATAATTAAACTTATGTAAATTTGTAGAAATAGAAAAAATTTTATGTCAAATATACCAAAATATTTTACAGTTTGGTGTTTCAATTTAATTAACAGTTTCCATGATGACCTGAACACAATAACAAATCAGAGGATGGAATAACACTATTCACTACCTTTGACATAGGATACAACGGAGTAATCTGTAACGAACTCTTTGTCATAACGGCGGAGAAGAACATATTCGTGGTATCTAAAGAAATAATATTTACTGTACCTGTGGGAGTTTTCTCTCGCAGGCATTTCTTCCCCAGATTGACTGCGAGGCTCACCTGATTCCGTCTGGAATCTCTCCCTCTCCCTCCCTCTCTATCTCCATCTCCCGCTCCCTCCCCCTCTCCCCCTCTCTCCCCTCCTCCCACCCTCTCTTTCTTTCTCTTTCTCTGGGTCTACCAAAGTTCTCTCACATGCCGAGGCACCTCCACCTATTTTAGGAGGTGTATGTACTGGTGTCGAAGACCATGGACACAGGGTAAGAGTTGTTCCCTGATATCATTGGATCAGTCGACGAACTGCCTCGTAAAACTGATGGAGTCACTCAAAATGGAATGCTGCGTTTCCCGTCATTCGGAAGGGCGTGAGAATAGTACCCAATGCCCGACCCACCTGATGCAGGTTTTGTAGGGTTTTCCCTGCATCTCTTTAGATGAAATACCGGGTATGATCCATAAAATACAGCCCGGGTGCCCTTGGCTAACTTGCTCTACCTTCCGCATCCCCCCTATTCAGTTCCCTTCCTATACTATTAAAGCGGAATGACTGTTTCAGGATCACCTTCAAGTAGCCTGTTACCCCCCAAAAATCTACAAATGTTATGAACGTATGCCTGTTTTTTTTATCCCGTCTTCTATAATTAAACGCAAAATCACAATTGCTTCTCTTGTCCCTACATTCTTTCTAAAGTCAAACTGATCCTCTAACTCGCGTTCTATTTGACCTTCCTTCTCCTATGTACTATTTTCGTTAATATTTTGCACGCATGAGATACTAAACTGATTGTCCTGTGCTGTTCGCATCTATCAGCCCCAGTTTTGTTCGGTATGGGTATAATTATGTTCTTACTAAAATATTCTGAGATTCTTCCTGTTACGTAGATTTTGCAAACTATTTTGAACAGCCATGATATTACTTCTTCGCCCGATGATCTAATCAACTCCGCTGGAATGTTATCAATTCCTGGCGCTTTACAATTGCTCAGGTCTGTAGCCATGGCCCTGTAAAAATGCGACCTTAAAATTTTGTCCCCCAACTCTTCATCATCCACCTCCTCTTCTTCTTCTTCTATTACTGACTGATCTAGATTACCACCGTGCTACAGCTCTTCTACATATTACTTCCACTTCCTGCTTTTTCTTCTTTATCCAGAATTGGCTTCCCATCCGCTGTCCTGATGTTCGTGCTAATATTTATCTTCTCTCCGAATGTTTCTTTGATTTGCCTATAAGCTGCGTTTATTTTCCCTCTCACCGCGAAATCTTCAACCGCTTTGCATTTCTTTTGTAGCCAAGCCTGTTTGGCTGCTTTTCACTTCCTATCTATCTCATTCTTTAAATGCCTGTATTCCATTTTCATCTCTCGCGTTTTTATATTTACGCCTTTCATGAATCAATTTTATTATTTCTCTGTTATCTATGCTTTCCTATTGGTCTCAGCTATTCTCCCTATTTTTACTTCAGCTCCTCTAGTCATTTCTTCCTTTAAGAGTGCCCATTTGTCGTCTGCATCGTTTTTTCTCTATTAATCTACTGTTCATAACATCTTTAAAACTATGAAGCATATTTTTTTAATTCCTTTCTTGATTTTCTTCATTTTCAGCCTGAATTTCACAGTGAGCAGATTATGGTCGGAGTTTACGTCTGCTCCTGGATACGTTTTGGAGTCTAGCACCTGATTTCTATAGCTCTGTATAACCAATATATAGTCTAATTGGTACCTGCCCGGGTCCATTCTCCCGTGTAGCATTATTTAAACTTCCTGAATTCAGCCGCGGATTAAGTATTAAATATAAACATTATTACATTACATTTGTTAACGTGAGAGGGAAGTATGCAGTAATTATAGGAGAATAATTTCTTTTGAGGCGAAGAGTTGTTAATAAAAACATACGTCTTAAAGAAGATGTGTATGTGCAAGCCGCGTTGCCCCTAGAGACTTGCTACGCGCCAAACATTGTTGTGCATGCACCACTTTGCTGTAATCCTGGAGACGTCGTACATTCTCCTTTTGTTGTTAAACTTAGCGGAATAATCCAGAGCGCGCGCTTCGTAGAGCAAGCAGCCTGTCTCCTGCAGATACGCACTCTCTGGCTTGTTCTTGCCCCGGGATACGGCTGTTAACAACTGGACACTTGAAACGGTTCAAAAGCTGCTTCTAAAACTAAATACTACTCAGTAAAAATAATTTTCAGAACTTTTTTAATATTTCTATTGTTAACATTCAGACACAAACATTATAGTAGTTAATTAATTAATTATAAAATTTTAACTGACTGTTTTGGCATTATTAGTAACTCAATCTGTATCCCATACAACCCATTTTTATTGTAATGGTAATCTAAACTGCTACAAAACTAGTACAACGATTCTCAGAAAAAATCACTTTAGAAAATAATTAAAGGTCTAATCTAAAGAGATTCTGTAGGAATCGTAAAAGTCTTAACAATTATTAAATACACACGCCCATTGATGAGCAGTGGCACTTTACGAATCCTAGTTTTACTACTGTTCAAAATAAAGACTAATCGGAAAGCCAACTGTTACATATAAGATGCTTATGATAAAATCTAACAACTTGAGCTATGAAAATTCAATTAGACTAATTTACATAATTCTTTTATAGGTTGGAGCTCGAAGTACATTGACCGCAATTACTGCACAGAAATACTCATATCAATACGCAATAAGCGGGCTTGTGGTGCTTTGCCGCGGTTTCACCGTGTGCATGCTATTAGATGATGATTAATTCCTGAAATTTCAACCTATTCATTGAATCAGACCTCAAACAAATTTGGTAAAGCCGTCCGTTTTACCTTGGATCATAGGATTACCTAACATCAATCTAACCCTCAGAAGATAATAAGTATTTTATTTTATGCTTGAAGCAATTTTATGAACGAACGTATTTCAGACGCAGTTTTTAGAAACAATCTCATATATTGTGGTTCTCGGTTTATAATATTATGCATACATAATTTACTGAATAGATTAGCATCAGACCATTCTTAGGACTGAATACCACAACAAAAAACTGCAAATTTGCTATCAGTATTTGACGGAAATGTGGATTATAGCAGTATATTTACCTACCAGACTTGTGAATTCACAAATATTGTATTTAATAAGGGAGGCACTTACTGTTCCCTGTGAACATCTATCAATATTCCATTTCTAAAGTTATGTAATTATAATCAACAATGCAGGGTTCCAATTCAATCAACCTGTTTATGGAAATAAGTTAATTTTGCACGGGAATAAAAAAAACAAATACGAATAACAGTATTCTCATGCAACTACCAAAAGTAGAATCGATATATTAAGGAAATGAATGACATGTGAACAAATTACAAAGAGATGTCTTTCAAAGCTTCACTGATCATTACATCTAAAATATAAAGATAATCCAAACTAAATATAATTGGACATAAATATGAGTACGAAGGACTCATCAATTAAGGGCATCTATATTATAAATAAAAATGCGTAATTTCTAGTAATCATTGAACGATGTGGTGCCCCCCTACTCTTTATAATTCTCTTTTTCTTATTTAAATACTACCTGGGGACACGGCTTTGTCCGGGTATTTATCCCGGTATATTATTTCATTCTTGGTCAACACACGATTAAACCGGCATCGAAAACGTCATAATATGAAACTCAAATCTCGAGAGAGTCAAAAATACTCCTGGTACAATAAAGGGACTAAAAATACTTTCAGTACAGAATAAAATTTCTTCTCCACTTAAGGGATGAATTTTTACTTAAATCGCATGTTGAAGGTAATAATTAACGCATCTACCCCTTTAACACCGGTTTCGACACCAAAGTCGATAGTTTATTTGTTATTTTCATATGACTCATTGCCACCCCAAATTATACACAAATATTGCATTTCCTATCTATCTCATTCTTCAAGCTTTACCGTTTGAGCTTGTACCACCGGTATTTAATTTTGTGGGCCACATCTTACTTTGTCAACGTGTAGTGCTCGTAGTTCCACTAAATCGTTTAATTTAGCAGAAATAAATTCAAGTTTTACCACACTCCCCATTACGAGTTGGGAGTTAAATAAACTCGCCGAAACTCGTTGGTTAATTTGATAAATTTTCCTTAGTGAATCACATTTACCAGATTCATAGCTGATTATAACAACTGGCAATTTCAGAAAAATCCTGTAATTATTAGTTTCACTGTAACATATACAATGTTTGGTGATTAAAATTAGACTTTTATTCTTTAATTGTGATAATCAAAGTTCTCTTCGATTACAGAATTAATTGCTGGAATTGTAATTTTCCTTACATTGACCAGACGAAGAGAACTCTGAATACATCGTGGGTAGTTGAAAATCTTCGTGCCACCCGGTAGTGTGGGACGTTTTACCTCACTATTTGCCTTGGCCTCTCTATGGAAGCACCGTCATCCGTCATGCGGATTACTGACGTCGTCTCACGGCTTCGAATAGGCATTTTTAATAAGCCATCCGTTGTCAAGTAAAATTAAAATTGTTTTTAATCAATAATCCGTTGATAATGAAAATTAAATTAAGCACGTTATGAACCGTTGGAGTCAAGCTAAGGTCATGTGGAAGAAAGTAGGAAGAGAGGCGGAGTTGAGTAGGCATGCTGCTTGCTTACTTACGAGACTTAATAGAATAAATCAGATTTTCCTTTCTACTGTTACATCAGTCTATACTTGTTATTTCAAGAGCAATTTTACGGTTTTATTTAAATAATAAATGTGAATGTATAATGCAAGAATTATATGTGGATCAGAAAGCAATACATGAAATATTGTTGACCTCCACTATTAACTTGCTACGTTAGAATAAAACGTGGACCATGTTCTCTAGCAGTGACATCTCTCGTGTACAGAGAAAGATAAGCACTACTCGTTGTAGATGATCTCAGCAGTACTTTGTTAAGGAAAAATTATTGGTCAATCAATCACTCTCTAGTGTTCACGGATGCCCACCTTTTATTCCCCGAACCAAAAGTGGTGAATTGCGCAGTTTCGTTAAATACTATTCAGGCTGGGCTTTGGGAGACTTCAAAGAGGCTAGGAGGCGTTCCTTGTCGTGCTGCCATATTCGCTCTCTTTGCGCTTGAACGATTTGCATTCCAGATTAAACCTCGTTCCCTTTGTATATGGGCTGACGGCAATTTCGGAGGATAACTCGCGAGTACATGTCCGTCCTTTAGGCTAATTTCCACTCTTACGCATAAAAGATACGTGCAAGCCATCCAATAAATATTATAGTTTATCAAGAAGCAAATCAGTTATGAGCAAAAAGTTAAATATTGAGTAATATAATTTGCTCACTTTTTCAACACACTACTGGACTATAAATGAATACAATCTGAGTTGAAACATATTGTGACTGACCAGTGATCGCCACTGCGTCAGATGTTTTATGGCCATTATTCCATTCCTTTCTTGGCCCACGAATAGAATTTCTTCATACAGAATCGAATTTCTGTCTGTAATTTTCTGAAATTACCCTCTATTTTCAATATTTCGTTTCCTAATTCTTTTCTGTTTATCGCATTTTTTATCCCAAATATTTCTCTTACTTTCCATTATTCTTATATTTTTCAATACATCCAATTGTCGCCATAAACAGATGGCCAGAGTTACAGATAACATGATCAATGGCATCTTTATATTTTTCACATTGTTGATTTCTCTATCTCAAGAATGATTTTAATTAGTTTATACGCAGTTGATCTGTAATTATTGAGATATTTCCAGAGTCTCCCAACATAGGCTCCGCCCAAACTCGATTGCAGCGCCCTTAATTTATTCTTTTCTTGACCTTCTTTTTATTATTTAACCATCTTTTTATACCTATCGACGTAGAAAACTGTTTCATGATTTAATGTGTTATTTACTTAATTTTAATTCGTTCTATTCTCTTATAATTTGCATTTTTAGAAGTTTAATCCCCCTCTACTTTTCGTCCCCCACTATTTTTCATCAGAGATCACTTCTCGGTTTAAAGAAACAACACTTCGTCTCAAGCACTGGAGGGGAGAGACTTTAGTCACTTCGTTTTATAAATTCGCTAATCCAAGCTGGACTTAGACCGATGACGGTCCACCAGTCGGCTTTTGCTAGCCCAGTTTAGCGCTAGGCATCCGACACCACGCCCCCGCTATACTCGACGCGTCATCGAGAACTCTGAAGTACCCGTCGACCCAGAGGTAAAGGGTAGCTCATACCCATCTTTAAAAATAGAGTTTAACTTTACTTTATTATGTTTTAAGTATATACAATTAAAATATTGTATAACTCAAATATTTATTGTTTTATCAAATGGTATTAATTGTAAGGTCCGACTTTTTGCATATGACTGTGTGATATGCAGGGAAATAACTGGGGTAATCTTATTCTAAGAGCATGGTCTAATCCAAATAAACTAAAACTCAACAATAGCAAAAGTCAGGAGATCAGTTTTATTAAAATGCTGGGAGGTGATACGGTCCGGTACTGCGCTAACGCCTTCTTTGCAGACGCGGTAGCCAAGGAAGGTCACACCCGACAGAATTAAGACTAACTTCTCAGTGTTGAGTGCGATGCCGTTTTTAGCCAGGCGCTGGAATATCGCGAACAGATGTTCTCTGTGTTCTGCCGGCGAAAAGGTGTAAACAAAAATATCGTCGATATAAGGATATCAGAACTCCAGACCCTGCATAACTCGCCCATGAACCTCTGGAACGTTTGGCCCCCTCAAGTTACCGTAGGTGCTTGGACGGGAATTCGAACATTAAGAAAGGCCTGGTTATAGCCGTTTTCGGGCTGTACGGCGGATGTACCGGGATCTGTGTGTACTGCTTGACAAGGGCGAGAACGAAAAATATCTAACTGCCCCGTAATCTCATGACAAATTCTTGAACGTGGCGCACGGCGTATCTGTTCGGAACCGTTCCCCCGTTCAATGAGCGATAATCGCTGCATACTCCATTCCCCGTCTTTCTTCTTTGGGACGAAGTGAAGCGGCGATGCCCATGGGCTCTTCGAGCGTCATGCGGTCTCGTTTGCGATTATAGCCTCGAACCCTGCCCACACGACGTGTAGCCGCTCCGGTGCGAGACGTCGTCCGGATGTGATGGACGGCGCGTGAGGTCCGGGAACAGATCCAGTATCTCCTGGTGGGGCAAACCCGTCGTCAGCACCTTGACGCTGGGTTGCTTTGCTTGTTGCCGCAGTGACGACATAGCCGGAGATCCCGTCTTGCGCGCCCGTTGCTGTAGCCTGGTAGCAGTTTGAAGTGCGAAAGAAAGTGTGCGCCGATTATGGGCGGCGCGACGTCTGCCACGGGAAACTGCGACGAAGTCCTAGGTCCAGGTGCAGTGGTAGGTAGTCATAGGTGACGATGCTAGTGTCGTTCACCGCTTGCAGCTTGTGGGCGCTCGGTGGCTCTTAAGGAGGCCACGAGGTTCTCAAACAAGATTTATTCCGGATCACAAGCAAGTATGTCCGTCCGCAGCTATCAGCCAAGTGTCAGAGTCATGGGCGTCGCTCCTGCAGTAGGGTTGCTGCTGCGTTGCCGTCTCTCTCCAGTGATTCTACTGCCTCTGTTTGGCAGCCGTCTTTTTATCGTAGCACGTTTAAATTCATCTTTTGGTAAATCCAGATAAACCATACAGTATTGTCACTGCTAAATCAACGGCGTCGATAGCGTAACCAATGATTGTGAGTTTAGCAACGGTTCCATTCACTTGACCTAAATATAATTGCATTGAATTATAATCTTCCATTTTTTGTCAATAAAGCCTTCGACGGAGTTGTGCGATACGAAATCTACTGTCAAGTGGTGCATACAAAAGTTCGAGTTCTTCCCTAGTTATGTTGCTGTTGTTAGTTGTCAAATGTGCATTTATTGTTTCATCGCACAGAGAATGAGCAAAATTTGCACATGCTTTTCTTTGTCTCAATATGTAAGGGTGTCCCATAAAGAACGCAGTTTTAAACATAATAATAAAACACATCATTTGTTTGAAATTGCTAGTTTTATTATATCAATATGAAGCACAAAAACTGCTAATAAGCATGAGACAAAATTGAGCGCCTTTTTTCAGTTTGTTAGTTAACCGTACCTTTTACATTGCTATTAACGATTGTAATTTTCATGTTTGTACATTGTTATCAGCTAAAATGGAGTGATACACGAAGGATCAACGCATCCAGTGCATTTCAAGTGCTGTGAATGCCATGCAGACACCGTTAGAAGATTTCATGTAATATTAGGTATATTAATGCGGCTAATGTGTTAACAGTCCAGAGACTGGTAAGGAAATTTGAAGATCGACAGCGAACATCAAATCACCTGGACGCCCTCGCTCTTGTCCATCAGTAGAGAGTGTGTCGCTCTCATCAATGATAGCGTCGCTACGAGTCCATTGAAGTCCATTAATCATTCCGAAAAGCGGTTGGTCGTGAATTCTTTTGCATCATTGTAAGATCCAATTAACACAAGAGTTGCAGTCGATGGGCCATCTGAAGCTTCGAACTTTTGCCGAGTGGGTATTGACAAAACAAGAACTGGATAATGATTTTCATAAGAAATTAACCTTTGTGCCGAGGCACACTTGCAGCTTAATGGTTATGTGCCGGATTTGGTGCACAGAGAATCCTCGCATGGTCCGTGAGAAGTGTCTGTATCCAGAAGGAGTCACTGTTTGGTGCGGATTATGGGCTGGCGGACTAATTGGGCCATACAAGTTTGAAGACGAGACTGGAAAACAGTGACAGTCAATGGTGATCATTACCACCACATAACAATACAGTTTTTATAGCCGCAATTGCAAGAATTGGCTGTAAGCCTTGTGGTTCCAAGAGGATGGGGCAACCTGTCACACAGCCGGGGAAACAACAAGGTTGCTGAGAGAAAGATTCCCTCCTCGTCTCATCTCTCGCAACGGATATCAGAACTGGCCACCTAGGTCGTGGGATTTGACACCATGTGACTTTTTTGTGGGGATATGTCAAGTATTTTGTGTACAATTCACAAAATATCCCCCACCAAAGGCAGAAATTAGACGTGCCACGGCTCAAATTCAAGAAAATTTGCTCTAGAGTCGTCCAGAATTTTGTCCACAGATTGGATGTGTGCAGACGAAGCCGTGGAGGACATTTCCGTGATATTTTGTTTCTCGTTTAATCAGTCTTTGCGCTTCATGTTGACATAATAATATTAGCAATATTTAAATAAATTGTTTTATTATTTAATTAAAAATTGTATTATTTATGGGACACCCTTATTTTCTCCGGTTCTTATCAGCGTCAGCGTTTTTATAGGTCTCCTCCTCACCAGGTTTTATAACGCTCCACAAGTCACACTTCATCAATACCATTTTCATTTGGTAAGTTCACGACACGCAGTGTGTTCAATATAATTTTTCAATTAATCTTTGTTACGACATTTTGATAACGATTTTTTGTTATTTAACGATATGTACGTATTTTTACGTGTAATCTGGTCGCAATTTCGTGCTTAGGCACATAACCATTCTTAATATCTTCATTTGGTGGTTGTTAAATAAATGGCATTTGTAGATTTTGGAAATGTGAACTGGAACACACTGTTAAGTATTTTGAAGAGCACAGGAATAAAATATCGGGAAAGAAGGCTTTTACATAACCTCTGCTGATTGTGAAGGGATATTTGGTATTACCTTAAATCTTTATTAGTGTTCCATTTGCTGCGTACAATATTAATGGAGCAGAAAATGCTTGAGGCGTGAACTTGGTTTTAAGCAAAACCGAAATATTCGCCACAGTATCCTCCAGAAAGTATAGGTCGTTGAGGAAATCACAAATTACCAGGCGCCTGTAGTTGACGGGAGAGCTAGTTTCTGGAGGCTCCGACCAGCAGACGGATACTCTTGTCGGCTGGACCCAGCGAGAAACAGCGTGAAGATGAATTACGTCTGGATTCACGAGTGATCTTCGACAGTAACTATTTCTGAATAGTTTAAAAAATCTCCAATCATCTGCTGAAGTTTACGTACTTCCAATCTATGATTTGCTAATTTCACTTTGGACGCTTCGATGAAGCTTGAGGAAGGGGCGTAGATATACGGACCATACATTCCTGCAAGAAGGATTGTGAAAGTGAGCCGATCTGGTGCTGCAGTATCTCATATACCCTATCTGCCATACTCGCCAGTACGTCCAAATCCTGAGCCACGAATCCTAAAGCTATGGTTTCCTAGGAAAGCGTTGTCTGTCAGAAGCGGACGTAATGCTGCACGAGATGTAAAGTTACAACAACGTCAACGCTGTCAAACAGCAGGTATAAGGGTTGAACCTCTGAACAGGTAGTAAGAGGACTAATTACATAGTGGACTTGTGTCGATGATACTTAGAAATATATATATATGACACTTTACTTTAAAATATTTTTTATATATCTATTCTACGCACCATTACAAGAAAAATGATACCAAACAATATATACTTTAATAAATTTAAGCGCAACATATTTGATACAGAGCTAACGTATATATATATATTATATCGGGAAGCTTTTAAATGTTTTGTTGTTAATTTTATTATTATTGTTAACGTAACTTATTATAATTTTTTAATTAAATTATATTACGAATACAAAACGTGAACTGAAATTAGCTATTACTACGACATTGGGCATTTCAATAACAAAACTATATTAATCCCTTTTATTTATACAGATATTTTCATTTCACATTGGAAAATTTTTAGAAAATTTAACTATTATTACAAAAACTATCGAGTCTTGAAAGTTTGTAAATGTTCCTAATATGGTTTCTTTTTTACTTTTCCAGGATCATAACCAATAAAAAGGAAGGAATTAGGCAGATCCACCGTTAGAATCGGCATTTAGCTATGGCATTGATTTCATACAATTTCAGTTTTTTCTGTATTTTCTATATGTCAGGCAACTTTCCCAATTAAAAAGTTTATTCCGATTATTTACTTTATATAATACTTTAGTGAAATCTGTCCATCCGTTCTCAGGAAATACTCTCGCCTACGAACAGAAATTAATATTTATTTACATTGATTAATGAAATGTGACATTAGCGGACTTAAAATATGGACGCCATGTTGCTGTTTAAAATATTCAGTGCGTGAACGTAACGTGACATCGTCGTTTTTGCTGTGGTATTTAGTCCTAAGATTGATCTTCAAGCTAACTTCTCCTGCGCAAGCCTTTCACTTCATTTCTACATAGCTACCAAATCCTCCATAATCTGTGTGATGTCATAAAGTGTTAATTCTCGATTCATACGTATATTTCTTCAGAAAAAATCCTTCCACGTTTATGGTAGGAGTTTCTCACCCCGTTAGTGATTTTCCTTGCGGTTGACATGTGCAATCAGCACTGCCAACCTTCTCTATTATTCTATTTCAGTATCTATCATGCAGTGTCATTCCTGTATATATGTGTTATAATAATACTGTTGTGATAATGTTTCCATCGAGCTTCTTATTAACAGACATCAACCGAAATTTATAAGTTTAACCTACGTGAAATAATTATGAAGGTTTTCTATAAATAAAAAATTAATGAATTCCGATTCATCATTAAACCAGTCAAACACTTTAATAAATTTTTGACAAAACTAAAAGACTGACCTATCACATCAAAGTAACGTAGTTTATGTAAAACATTCAGTGAGTATGACATCGGCTAATAACAATACCGGAGTGCATCACCATCAACTGACATTTAAGACGACACAACTGACATTTAATGCCACTAGTATTCTTCACAAGAATAATATAAAAATTGAGCTTAGAATAGCTGAGGTAATTCATATTAATCATAACAGAAATAACGTCGTGAAGTACAGAAATGAACAGACACGCTATATGCGGAAGTCTTAAATTAACTCTGAAATAACTTATAGATATAGTAAATATTATGCTTTGGGGGGGGGGGAGCAAGGTAGCCAAGGGTTGACTAGGGACCCCGGACTGTAGTTTTAAGGATCTTACCTGGTGTTTCACCAGGGGAAACCCTAGAAAACCTGCATCCGATAGGTCGGGCATTGGGTAATATTCTCACGCCCTTCCCAATGACGGGAGACGAGTTTGCTGTGGGGTCGCAGCATTCCCTTCTCCATGTCTCCACCAGTTTCAGGAGGCAGTTGGCCGACTGATCCGTTGGTATCAGCGGACAACTCTTGCCTTATGCCCAAGGTCTTCGACCCCGGTACATATGCCTCCCAAAATAGGTGAAGGTGTCTCGGCACGTGAGAATTTTGAAAAAAAAAACAGAGAGAGTACAAGAGGCATTCCCGACATAGGCAATCACTCTGCCTGTAAATATTAAGCTGCAAATGCGAATTGTTTACGACACAACAGGAGGTCATCCTGATGGGAAATGAGTGAGTGGGATGGGACCATTCGGCGCGAAATTCCCATAAAATTACTAGACGTAAAGCTGCCGTTTCGGCGCGAAACTCACTTAACATTACAAGACATACAATTTAATATTTATCAAAATTTTAAATATATTTCTAAACACTTAATTAGTTGAAATACCCGAGATTTTTAAAACATTAATAGTAACACAAGCTATAAGTATGAATTCCACAAATAGGGACGAAACGTCTTACGTTTATTTAAATAAATATTTGGCTACATTTTTATGACAAATTATCTGGACTTTTCATTAATGTTTGAAGATTCCAAATTATTTATTTATTTAACAATTCGTAACAATAACTCATGAGACTTTTGTGTTCAGAATAAAAATCGAAATATTTATCCATCAGTGAAACATAAATTTTATAAAAGTAGCGATTTAAATTTAATTAAATTACTTGTCTTTAATAATAATAATAATAATAATAATAATAATAATAGGCGAACTGCGCCTCACTCATCAGTTTAAAATAAATATTATATTTTACATCTGAAATTATAATATTTTTCTAATAAATCTTATGGTTGTTTCAATATGTATTCTTCCACAAAACTGAATAATTTTTCACATTGAATTTGATTTTTTTCCAAGTCCCATTAATGCCGATATTAAATGTGCGCATAGTTTGGTCAATATAACTGTAATTACAATGTAAACAGATACCGAAATTATTAATTTTATTTTTAATATTTGAACATGGTTTAAATTATTGCAAGATTTTAAAGCAATTCGGATATCATAAATCATAAGTTTGTATTATTTCTTACTGCGCGATTTTACGGGTAAATTATTAATTTCATATTAATTTTAGTCATCCCAATTTTAATGGATTTGTAAACGATATGCAAAGGAGAAATATTAAGAAGAACGCTATTTATATTTTTCCCAGATTAAATTTGTGATAGCGCTGAGGATATAATTTGACGTCAATTTTTAGTAAATTATAAACTATAGTATCTTATGGAATAATGGCTGATTTGACATGTTATTAAGAATTATTCCTGAGTAAGTAGGTCTTTTTATAGCAATTGGTAACTATCTTATTGACAAAAAATAACCAAAACATCAAGAAAATTGACAGGGTGATCTTTTTCAGTTTCAATTGTAAAGTTTCTTTCAGGGTTGTAATTAATAAAAGAATTGAACAAATGGTTTATGTGGAATCTGAGGATGATACTAAAAAGTCATCATACCTGAAATATCTCAGTTGTTTGAAATCTAAAGATGTAATGCATAAGGCTTCCAAATCTCTCATAATTTAAAAAATTCCCAAGGTAGAACCAATGATTTCCTGATAGTTAATGTTATTGAACAAAAACTAGTGGAATTTATAATTACATTTATTAAGATAAGAATTTTTGATAAAATACTTTTTGTCAATTTGGAAAAGTAGTTAACCCATCTACTTTTAAAACTTGGTATAATTGATGCATGGGGTAAAAATTAAATAAGAACACTTCATCTAATTATAAGAAAACGTTATCATTAGCGAGGTTTAAATGGTCAAAAAACTTAAAAGACCTTTTGACTGTATAATTATTTTCCTCATTAAGAGAATTATATAAAAATATAGAAATGTTATGAAGATGGCTGATAGGAGAAGAAACGATAATTCTGAAAGATAAATTATATGGTAGAGCATAGGCTCTGGCACTATTATCAGAAGTTAAAAACTAGTACGAGTTAAAAGCGCAGAAGTCTTTTCAAGTTAATTTCTAATTGATCAATAATTAAAGTAATGGATTTAATTTTTATTGCAAGTTCTATGTATTTATTTGTCTGATAATAACGTTTCAACTTTATAAAACTATTTAGTCAAATTCCTTTGGCAGATTCACTAAAGATGACATCAGGATTATTAGAAATGTACATTTTGTTGTTTTGCACAACTTATGACAATTTTCTATACAAAATTGACTCATTGTTAATGTTTTCCATTGTAATTCTGGAACTAACAATACGCTTATGAGTTATTCTTTGTAACTGTTATTTCAGCCTCGTTGCTTGCGCGACAAAAGTTTTATCCATTTCAATTTCTTTTTTCCGTTAGTAATTTTTCATTTTATAACATAATTGTATTATACATATATATTGTAAATATTCATTTTTATTATAATCGTAACTTCGTGAACGAACTACAGTTAATGAAGTTTTTATTACTTTTTATGATATGTAGTTTTTGTCATTTTATTAATATTAATACAAGATGTGTATTTGTATAAAATAACTTATTTGAAACAAGTGTCCACAATATTGTCGTTTATCGCCACGTAATGTCCTTGCACCGAAACGGCCGCGCCGAATCGCCGTAGACCCATGAGTTAGAGCCACGTGGAGGTCGACTTCCTCCTTCCTGGTTTTCCTCTTTCCTTCCCCCCTTGGTCCATGTCCAAGGTAACTAATTTAAGACTATTAAAGTACGAGGTCTTTCCCGATGAATGGCATGTATAAATTCCTCTCGAGTTTCCACCCAGGTCAAAAATTTTAACAGTGACGTTTCGATGGCTTGCTCTGCCATCATCTTCAGACTGAAGTGCCTGAGGCAAGTCTGTGCAGGCACAGACCGCCTGTGATTGGCTAGATGTGGACGCGTGAGTGAGGGCGTCTCCCATTGGTCCACTTGCTTAGTCATGCTCTAGTCTCCCGTGGCCCGTCTCCGCTGCATCTTTGACCCGGTTGGAAACCCGAGAGGAATTTATACATAATTTAAGACTCCTGCACTGAGACGACTTTGGGCAGTTTGAGAGGTGTATGTACGGGGGTCGAAGACCTTCGGCATAGGGTAAGAGTTGTTGGCTGATCCTATTGGACCAGTCGGCTGACTGCCTCTCAATACTGACCAAGGCACTGAGGCGGTATTATTGCGTTCCCACAACAAACCTGTCTCCTTTCATCAGATGGGTGCAGCTGTAGTACTCACTAGTCCGACTTACCTGATGCAGCTTTTATAGGGTTTCCCCTGCAACACCTTTAGGTGAAACACCGGGTAGGATCTTTACATTATAGCCTGGGGGTCCTAGTCAACCCTTGCTCTACCTTCCACATCCCCCCTTTTCAAGTCCCTTCCTATGCTATTAAAGGGGGGTTGCCTGTTTCAGGAACACCCTCATGTAGCCAGTTACACGCAAAAAAAAGCAAAATGTTTACCTTTATCCTGGACACGGAAATGGAAGGTCAGTAATTAGGTTAAAGAAATGTTGAAAAAACGACGAATCTGTGTGAAGCGTAAGAAGGTCAACAACAACCACGGCAGGAGGATTCTGGAAGCAGATGGAGGGAAATATGCCTTTTTATATGATGAAATTTAGTTTGCTTGTGTGTGTTACAATTTACACAAGGACATTTAAAATAAAAAAACAATTTACACACAGCTTGTTTAATTCCATTTCAACATAGTCTCATCCTTATTCAAAAACCCTATCTATGTTTGTGTGCTTTGATCATTGCCAATTGCAGGGCCAATAAATTCATATTTTGTTCTCTAAATTATAGATGAAAATTGTTCTACCTCAAGAGATCCCAATCCAGGACGAAATGTCCTTGTTGGTTGAATACTTTTCGTAATAATCAATACGAGTTGTGTTACGACTCAACACCATTTATTTATTAATACTATTCATAAAAATCGCCATGTTATTAATTACCAAATGACAAATTGAACGAATGTATGGGACTATTTCTCACATGTAACCAGCGTGACTATCACTTGATACTATATTTATGGCCGTTTCAGAATAACAGTAATTTTAACTTGGATAACCTGCAACGCGATGTTTCAATTTTCATTCTTCATTCCCTTCATTTTATCACCCTACAATTTTTAATTTAATAAGGTGACTGGCAACAACGTTAGCTTCTTTTTTATTGTTTTCCGTAATTAATACTAACCTACTGTAAGAAATACAACTACGTTGAATATTTTTACCGTCTCGACTCTCCACGTAAGCAACAAACGACTTGGTTTGGCGTTACGATCGACGAAAAAATGAAATTCTGTCTACAGTCGCACCAACATCAAGGGTCAATAGCGATCTATAAAGTGGGCAACTGCTTTACTTTTAGTAAAGTTTTCTAAGTAAGGGAACTTGAAATCCGAGGCTTGCAAAAGCCATGAAATCACTGGGCCTAGAAAAATGTCAGTCACATGTAATAGGAAACACTTCATTTATTATTAGGCTATTGTGATATGGGTGGGCTTCTGACACCATCATTACTGATGTTTCAGTTATTTCTGGAAACTGAAAAACGCTTCATGTCCCAAATTAATAAAATTAAAAAAATGCAAGATAATTACAGACAATAATTTTGTGAAAAAAATTGTAACTTCATGTGAAGATATAGTAATTCCATTATGTTGTCAAGTGAAAGAGAGGCTTTTTAAATATTATGTCACGGATCGTAGTATTGGTTTAAAGAAACTTGAAAATAATAAACGTGAATATACTGTACCTTTTGAATCTAAGCCGTCTGCAAAAAAACAGAATTTATAATAAGTCTTTTCTCATTTTGTAATTTGATGTTAACTCTTCTGGCTAAAAGTAAATATCTTTATTTTTAAAGAAGTGTTTAGTTCATTTATTCATGCAACTAAAAGAATATTTTGTTTACCATATGTGATGTATATTGTAACATGAAAAGTTACACGCAACAATGCGGGCCAGCTTGCGAGTTGCAATTGTCGCAACTCGGGCCAACAATGGAGTCTGGCGAGACTCGAGCAGTCGTCATGGGGTAGTGAAAGGAGAAGGATGTGTCGGCAGTTGAGAGTGAAGGAGAAAGACCACGCCCTGTAGTGATAATTTTTCTCATGTTCTGAAATGGATTAAAGCTATTATAATCCACTGTTTTGGTATTTTTATTAAAAAATACCTGGCGCCCAAAAAGCATTAAATCCTCGAATACGGAGGAACGCCGGATCTTCTACAATATATTTATCTTTTACATGTATTAATTAAATTAAAATCTTTAAAACTCATAAGACAATGAATTAACACCAAATTTATACTTATTTTTTGAATTTATTAATGAAAGTTTAAAGTCTTGAGATGAGATAATCATCGATTAAATATATTTATGTACTCTGCCTTCATTATTTATGTTATTACATAAAAATCAATCTGAAAATATTTCATGAATTTCAAGTGAGACTCGCTTCGTCTTGCTACCATCTGGAGTAAGGTAAGATTTAAAATGGCGCTCGGCCCGGCCTGCAGCTACGTGCAACAAGCACATTACATCAATGCAATGGCAACAACTTCCACACAACCGACAACTGCGCCTGTCTAGAGACAGCCAACGAACCTGCTGCAGACTTAGACTATCTGATTTTCAGCATTCGCCTGTGGCACCACCAACATAGTCTTTAAATTGGAAAATTTTCTGAATATAAATGTGAAAATTGTCATGTTTGACCTGCATACCAAATTTCTTGGTGAGGTCAAGAAGGTGATGCTGAATGTTTGTAATATGGTGTTTCCTGGGTTTTAATTATTCAAGTCATTTTACTGAGAACATCTTACATGTTTTGTTAACAAAGTTCGGGAAATTAGAAAAATTATATAAAAAAGAATGAATTATTCTGAAATGTATAACGGGAGGAAGTTATTTGGAAACGTCTCTCAATTCAGCGAAGTTGTCTGTCTCTAGAAGCTCAGGCCTGGTACAGGAGGTCATCGACAGACTGCTGGATTTCCAGTATTAAGAAACTATGTACTTGGAATAGCTCGACACTACACCATACAGACTCCATGCGTACGCTCCCCAGCAAATAGCGTATGGAGCTCGACCATATTGAGGTGAACCTTGACTCACTTTCTACTATGGACATATTCGTTACTGTACTTAACAATCTTCTTTTTTAAAAAAAAGCTATAGTCGCTGCTTATTCCTCCTGTCCGCAATCTCTGCAATAATTGTGAAGCGAGATTGAGGATGGACCAGCAACGTTGGTCGCAGGTGGCTCCACATCAGCCATATTGACGTTTTTAAGTGGCATTCAATAATTTCCGGAGCTCTTCATGCCCATTGACAGAGTCTGAAGAGATTTACTATCAACTCGCATTTATTGAGTCCCCTCGTTTAATATTGGATATATACAAGCGCATTTCAACTAAGGGCAGATATCCATTAACTCCTGACGTATCCTTACTACTTCACTACTACGAACTGCATCACTCCATATATTGCAGGGAACAGATATTTTTCGTCGCTCGCCACACGTTCCCATTAGCTTGTCTTTTTAAACCAGTGTTGACCTTTCCCCTTGGAAAAATCAGACCTGTTCAAAAACTAATACGAGAATATTTTTATCTTATAATATACGCATTATTTATCAAAGATATATTCAGTGCGAAGAAAAATATTAGCAAGGATATCAACAGACCGGATGGGAAGCCAATTCTAGATAAAGAAGAAAAAGGAGACAGATGGAAGGAATATCTAGAAGAGAGTATCAGGGTGGAATCTAGATTAGCCAGTAATAGGAGAAGAAGAGGAGGTGGATGATGAAGAATTGGAGACAAAATTTTAAGGACACAGTTTAACAGGGCCATGGCTGACAGACCTCAGCATAGGAAAAAGCGCCAGGAATTGATAACATTCCAGCGGAGTTGATAAAAAGCACTGTCATATCTGTTCTGGATAGTTTCCGAAATCTACGAAACAGAAGAATGCCGCAAGGTTTTTGTAAAAACATAACCGATGAAGACTGGGGCTGACAGATACAGAAAAATTAGTTTAGTATTTCATACGTGCAAAATACTAACGAAATTATTATACAGAAGGATGGAACATCCAATAGAATATGTGTTAGGAGAATATAAGTTTGGATTTAGGAAGAATGTAGGAAGAAGAGAAGGAATATTGGCTTTACGACTAATTTTGGAAGACAGGATAAGAAAATACCGACCTACGTTCATGGAATTTGTATATTTAGAAAAGGCGTTTAATAATGTGCATTGAAACACACTATTGAGGATTTTGATGAGCACTGGAATAAAACATCGAGAAAGGAGGCTTATACATAACCTCTACAGAAGACAAGCAGCAGTAATTAGAATAGAAGACCAACAAAAGACAGCCGTAACCAAGAAAGACAAGGATACAGTCTGTCATCCATGTTTTTTATCTCATATATAGATGAGGCGACGAAGAATCCTAAAACGGAATATGGAAAAGAAATCATACTGCAAGGAGAAGAAATAAAATCAATACGATTTGCCCGTGATATTGTGGTATTAGGGGAGCCAAAAGAAGACTTGGAAACAACGGCATGAACGTGGTCCCGGATAAATAGTTCAATATGAGGATTAATAGAGGTAAAACCAAAGTAATGGAGTGTAGGATGGGAAACAGTTGAAGAAAAAGTGTCGTATCATCATCCAGTATCCTATTTTCATTAATATGGCTTATGCTTGAGCACGTCTATGAGAGTTTCTCTCTTAGGTATTCTCCCCAGATTGACTGTGGGGCTATTC
Organism: Eucriotettix oculatus; assembly: GCA_034510155.1. Lineage (NCBI taxonomy): Eukaryota > Metazoa > Arthropoda > Insecta > Orthoptera > Tetrigidae > Eucriotettix > Eucriotettix oculatus. Next base: position 9,684,332 of record CM067378.1, on the reverse strand, counting down.
TGACTCCTCCATTGGGAATGCCTCATACTGTCTCTGTTTTTCTTGAAAGTTCTCACATACAGAGACACCTCAACTATTTTGGGGTTGAAGACCTTGGGCATACGGTAAGAGTTGTTCGCTGATCCCAACTGCCTCTTAAAACTGGTGGAGACGCGGAAAAGGGAATGCTGCGACATCCATTCGGAAGGGCGTGAGAATAGTACCAAATGCCCGACCTATCTGATGAACATTTTCAAGGGGTTTCCCTGCATCTCTTTATGTGAAACACCGGGTTGGATCCTTAAACCATAGCCCGGGGACCCTATTCAACCCTTGGCTGCCTTGCTGTAACTTCCACTTCCCAGTTTTGAATGCCCTTCCTCTTCCATTAAAGTGGAGCTGCCTGTTTTAGGATCACCCTCATGTAGCTTGTTACTCAAACAAAAAGTTTTACATGCATGAAATACTAAACTAATTGTCCTATTCTGTCGCAACTATCAGCTTCAGTCGTCCTGAAATCTTCCGGTATTCTTCCTGTTTTGTAGATATCGCTATAATGTTCTTTTAGCACTGGTTGGTAGTTGTGAATCACAGGAAGACTGGATGGGACCAGCACCTGACCCCGTGTATGCCACAAGTGGCTTTACGGGGTGAACGCCCGCGGAAATTGGTGTACAGAGCCCCAAGGGACTCCCCACCGAAGGACCTCACTCGACTGTTGAAATCTCCACCCGGCGGGCTCGCGAGTTGCGGATATTTATATGCTCAAGTTGCGTACGGCTCCCACACCCGAGTCTTTGACCTGTTGGAAATGCACTTCACCCGCAACGGCGAGAGTGACGCTGCCTTACCCGCCCCCCACTCTTAAGTTACACATACCCGGGACAGCGACTTGCTCGCACCGCCACCGTTGGATTGTGAACCCAATTGTGAGCAGGGCTAAAGCTCACCCCTGTCTACCTGTATATTTCCCTGAAGGTTCAGGTCAGCCCCGTGTCGCGCTTTAAGCCAGCCCGGAGGGCCTCTTTCCCCAACAAAGGCGAGTTGGCCGGGTTCAACCTTACGGTAGCGCTGACACTTCTAGTCAAACGTAGCCTTTTTCCTTGATAAAGGTAGACGGCCACACCCTGATAAAGGAGAGTACTACGCTACGACTGGCATTCGAAGCTTCCTGCCTCTTCCGGATTGCAGCACCCGGTTTCCGAGGCCAAGCGCACCCCCATCCGAAGTAGAAGCTATCCCCTATGGATGACTTGCGCAACCACCCAGACAGTTTCATCATCTTCCATACTCGACACCTTCTTTCAAGTGCATGATGACCCAAGGGTAGGATGACTGTCTTGAGATGGACTACTCTGTTACTAGAACCATTGCGCAATGGCTCCGACCCGTCTCAGTCCATTCCCCGTGCTCATAGAGGATACTAGTTGCCGACGAGCCACCCTGGTCCGCCCCCTACTTTTAGGTTTCACATACCCAGGAATGGCAAGCGGGACATGAGAGATGCGCGCTGCTCCCCATTACGCCGTGGCCGATTAGATAACACAGGGGCACCACGGGTAGGATGAGAGGCTGTACACACATCATCCCCCTTCCGCCCCCGTTCTTTTAGCACAATTAAGTTTAAAGTAAAATTTAGCTGGGGGACATGGAATCGTGGTTTATCGATAGCTGCTGCAAAGGTACCGTAAAAACCCTGACGCCGCTTAAGTCGTTCCGAGGGAATGAGTTTTGAAATTTCACCCTTGTGGGATATTCCATGGTGATGAAACGGTGAAAAATATTGTATGGTGGAAGGTCACGTGAGGTTGACGAACAATCATCATAAAGTTGGTTTCAGATGAGTTTTGAATGAGGGCCCAAGATCTGCTCCAGACCGGGGATAGTCTTTGGAAGTCGACCCAAGAACATCGCATGGGTCGGAACGCTGCGGATGATGTGTAGGTGTTGTCGCGGAGGAAAGTCAATTGGTAAGCCATGAATTCATGTTTCCGGGTAACGATCCGATTTGCAAACAAATTAAACCATATTTAATACTCCCAGTATAGGCTGGGCTTATAAATATGTTTTTTATGTATAATAAATTGTTTTATTTAAAGCAAAAAAATTATTTCATCGCAAAGTTTACTGTAAAGCCTTGATATTTCTTGTTATCAAATCCGCTGGAATGTTTTCAACTCCTGGCTCTTAACCGTTGCTGAGGTTTGTACCGCCTGTCAAACTCCAACCTTAAATTGCTGTCCCGTAATTCTTCATCATCCACCTCCTCTTCTTCTTTGTTACTGGCTGATGTTGATTTCCACCCTGATACAGCTTTTCTAGATATTTCTTCCAACTTTCCACCTTTTCTTTTTTATCTAGAATTGGCTTCCCATCTGCTTTCCTGATGTTTTTGCTAGTATTTTTCTTCTCTGCGATTGTTTCTTTGATTTTCTATAAGCTGTGTCTATTTCCTCTTCCCCATGAAATATTCAACCGCCCTACATTTATTTCTCTTGTAGTCAAGCTTCTTTGGCTGCTTTACACTTCCTATCTATCTCATTCTTCAAGCGTCTGTACTGATCTTTACCATTTTCATCTCTCACGTTTTTATATTTACGGATTTCATCAATCATTTTTATAATTTCTCGTGTTATCCATGCTTTTCAACTCGTCTGAGCTATTCTTCCTACTATTTAGTCATCAGCTCTAGTCATGTCTTCCTTACAGTGTGCCCACTTCTCTTGTATATTGTTTCTTTCTCGTTTCTCCAATAATTTAGTCTTGATTTCTTCTTTAAAACTATGAAACCCCTCCTGTTGTTTCAGTTTTTCTAATTCCTATTTCTTTGTTTTGATTTCTTTCTTAATTTTCTTCATTTCCAACCTGTATTTCTTACCAACAGGTTTGCAGTCCACCATTATGTAGTCCTATTGGTACTTGCCCGTGTCCCCCGTCTTGTTCCATGTGTAGAGTCTTCTTTCATGATTATTGAACCAGGTATTCGTCACAACTAATTTGTGCTCAATACAAAATTCTACTAGCTTATCTCCCCTTTGGTTCCTTTGAGCAAGTCCACAGTCCCCAAATACATAACGTTCTCTTTCTTTTCCTATTTCTACGTTCCAATCATCCATTAGTATCAAATTCTCGTTTCCTTTTACAAACTTCATTATTTCAGCGTTGATATTCAAAACTTGAGATGAAGATTGTGTGCTTAACGAGATTTGTTGGAGGCATGCCAGTTTCTTAGTTAATATTTCTCCCCGAAATTTGTCTCGGTTCTCTTGTTTATTAATTTCACTGTGTCAAGCTCAAATAATATTATAAGGATAACTTGGGGGGTGGGGGTTGAAGGGGCGAGCAGTAACAGTCAAATGTAAACATTGCAACTTATAAGGTTCTTTGTGAACCACTGGACTGGAGGGACGAGTTCATTCAGTATTGAAAGATTGAAATTTATTCGTATTGAAATATCGTTTCCTTGCAACAGTAAAAATTAGTGTGTATATAGTGTTTTGATGCTTTACCATCGTGTTATTTATTATCAGTGATAAGAAAATCCTACCAGTGACGCGTCAAAATTTCGGTTGGCGAACGTGTAACGCAAGTCGAGATCATAATCTTCAAGTTTTTGACAATGAATAACAAACGTTTCGATGCAAACAGAATGCAAATATCTCAAGCGAGATCTGCCACGGGTCCGGAAGAAGCCATACCGTCGGTCAAACGTAACAATTACCTGTCAACGTTTGGTGTATAACTTCCCAACGTCTCCCCTAGGAGAAGGGGTGGAATTTTTAAATATAATAAAGGCTTGAGTCGAAAAATAATACTTGAGGTCAATTACATTTATAGTATATAGTGTATACAATATTTGTCTATAATTTAAACCCGTTGCAGCATGATAGGGGAGGGGGTCCAAATGAGTCATAAGATAATTTTTGTTGTTGTTGTTGTTGTTGTCCATGCTAACCTACCTTGCGCAAGCATTTCCATTTCCTAGCAACTAGCACAATCCATATCCTCCCTTATCTGCTAAGCGTATTTCATCCTTGGCCAACCCTCTTCTGTTCTTACCTTACCACACAAACTTCCCTCTAGTTCTAATTTAACAAAACCATCGTTTCTTAAAACGTGGCCTATTAATCTCTCCCTTCTCTTAGTCAACGTCCTCCACATTGTTCGTTTTTCCCCTATTCTGTTTAGAACTTCCTCGTCAGTAATTCTATCCATCCATCTTATTCTCCTATAGCAACACATTTCAAAGGCTTCTATTCTTTTCCTTTCACCAACTCCTATCGTCCAAGTTTCGCACCCATATAACACCGCGCTCCATGTGAACATTTTAGCAACGATTCCCTAATATTCACACCCATATTACCCGTAAGTAAATTCCTCTTCCTTTCTATCCTGTGCTATCCTACTCTGGTAGCAGAATTCCTTAACTTCCGTCAAAATATCCCTTCCCAATCTAACAGTCTTTGTTATTCCACTGCTTCCCATACTACACTCCTTACCTTGATTATCCCTCTATTAATTCTCACATTGAACTCTTTTTCCAGGACCACCTTCATGCAATTTATTATGCTTTCCCCTAATACTACAATACCGTCAGAAAAGCGTACGTTTTATATTTCTTCTCCATACAGTATTATTCCTTTTCCATATTCTGTCTTAACTTTCCTCATCGCCTGTTGTATATACAAGTTTAACAGCATGGGCGACAGACTGCATCCTTGGCTTACTCATTTCTTGATTACGGCTTCCTTCTCTTGATCTTCTATTCTAATTACTGCTGCCTGCCTTCTGTAAAGTTTATCGACAAAACTTGTATCTCAATTTTTTATTCCTCTGTTATTAAAAATTCGGTGTGTTCCAGTTCACTTTATCAAACGCTTTTTCGAAATCTACAAATGCCATGAACGTAGGCCGGTTTTTTCGTATCCTGTCTTCTAAAATTAATCGCAAAGTCAATATTGCTTCTCTTGTCCCTATATTCTATATGTTATATGAAAATAACTTTGGGGTCGAAACTGGTGTAAAGGTGGTCGCTGTGTTACAGTATCACCTTCAATATGCGATTTAAGTAAAAATTTATCCCTTAAGTGGGGAAGGAATTTTATTTCGTCAGATTACTGAAAATATTTTTAGTCCTGTTATTGTACCGGGAGTATTTTTGACTGACGAGATACTGGAAGTATATTTGAGGTTCATATGGCGACGTTTCCGATATCGGTTTAGTCATGTGTTGAACAAGAATTAAATAATATGCCGGGTCTCCAGCTGGTATTTTTATAAAATAGGAAGGAGGTTTCAGTATCAGAATGGAATAACAATTGTAAATTACTTAGGAAGAAATCCTTCCTTATCTTTATTAACTTATCATCAATACAAACTGATAATCATATATTCACAAATGAGACGGTAATGGTATACAATTTTTATTTTAAATGAAATGAATTTACAATGGAAACTTAGTAACAATACTTTTTTTGAAATCATTTTTGTTACAAAGTAAAAAACATTGCATTGATTAATGTAGTTATTTTCTTTCACAATATCCTTTATATATATATATATGACAATATTTTTAATATAACGCTGATCACATGTAAATTTTTCATATTTTTTTATATATTTTATTTTTGTTATCTCACAGTAATGTAGTGTATGTTTTCAATATATTCAGTACCTGTTAAAGTCTGACATTTTTAGTGGAGAACAGTATTTCTTTCGTATTAAGAAAGCAAGTAAGAGAAAGCACAACTAATTAATTGCTTAAAAAAGTATCTGATACACCAGTTTGACATCATGGTTCACTGATTGCATGAGTGTACATTCACACTCATTCAATTGGTTTCAAAATATTTATCATCAACCGCCTTCATAACAAATATCAATATAATACATGTCACAGAATATCTTTGATCTTACATGATTTCGTGACATATTTCTTGTGTATTAATGGCCCACTATAAAGATCTAAACAAGAGGGAGAGAGAAAGAAACTCTCCCTCTTCTGTAGCTGCTCCTTTCCGTTTCACTCTACCTCATCACATCTCTTTATAACTGTCAGGCAGTTTCGATTTACAAAAATTAAAGTTTCTGTTCCATTTTTTGATAATCACCTTAAAAATGTACTTATATTCAAATATCCTTTATTGTTGCTAAGACGATAATAAATACATTTATATTCTCTGTATTCTCAGTCCACCATTCATTATATGTTTTACTTATTTAATTGACTTAGCCATCAAGAATAATATCTGAGATGCTGGATAAAATTTTGTGAGTAGTGGGAAAAATAAATCAGTTTAATTATTTTGGGGAAATCATAAGAAGCATAAACCAATAAAATAAAATATATAAAAATGTATATATATATGTGTGTGTGTGTGTGTGTGTATTCTAATAAAAGACTAAAACAGCCTCCATATGAGAATATAAGTGGATAGATGAAATAGAAAATAAAAAATGGGTAAATGTAACTCAGAAATGAAGTGAATTGTAGAACACGTTTTCTGCCACTCTGTCAATAATTAAATAAGAAACAATATGTGAAAACTACATTCAATTTCAAAGAAATCTGGTGAAATTGGTTAAGTGGGATCACTGAAGGTGATTGACTGATATGTAATTTTGATCACAATTAACAGTGAAATTCCCATATGTGAAACGGTGTAACCTAATCTGGTGAAAACGTTTCATTAAATACTGGCCAGGCACTCAAGTGGTAAGCAATGAGCGGGAAAATCTGAAATTAATTCGCATGGTTGATAATATTAATTTTTCTTATTTTCAGACTAAAAACGCACAAGTAAGGAGCCAGGAACAGACAGACATAAAACTAAAATTAGTCATCTGGCTGTCTGAGTCTACAATGAAATTGTTTTAACACGGAAAAGGACAACTGTTCTCAGTGAAAGCCTCAATAATTTACTGCGCTAAACATGAATAGGTCACATGATTAGAAAACAACACTGATGAGCAGACTGAAAGGTCAGGAGCAGCTGGGAGCACATTGATGGATCAGTGAATATGGTTCATTCAAAGACTGTCTGGACATAAATCTCACACCAAGATAACGTTTAAAGCAGATGTGAATTAGGGTTACAGATGATTTGTGGGATGAGGTACATTAATAGGGTCGTAGGAGCTTGTTGACAACAAAGAGGATTGAACGAGCCAACGAAAGTCACAACGGTCACCAGAGGACCCCCAGATTCCTGAAGCTTCTCCAGCGACGTCGGCGACACCTGTTACAACGACAACGACATAAATTTCACCGCCTGCCGGACCCGGGGATCGCCACCGACGCCACGTGCTGGGTGTTTTCGCCGCCCGCGGATGACGAGACCTTTTGGGACGCGTTCCTGTCGCAGCCCTTCATCGAGTACGTGCGCCTGAACGTGCGTCCCGACGGACGCCTCACGCGGCCGCCGTCGGCCTTGCTGCGGATGCTGCCGCGCCTGCGCACTCTGGAGCTGCAGTACGCCAGCGTCAAGCACGTCGGGACGCTCGCCTTCAGCAACTGCTCGACGCTGCACACGCTGCAGCTGTCCCGCAACCAGATCGTGCACGTCGCTCATCGCGCCTTCGCCCACATGCCTCACCTCGAGTTCATTGCCCTCGGCGAGAACAGGATACAAGAACTCCACAGGAACGTAAGTAGCGCTCCGAGATCACACATGAAGCCAGCAATTCCCCTCAAGACTCATCCATCACGAGGATTGAAGCAGGTGAAGAGAATATTAAATAGTTAGAGAGGCAATGCCAGGGCTTGCCTACAGGCGGCAGCGTGATGTCATCAACACTAGCCTAAAAGTAGCGACGTCGGCAACTCCTGTTACAACGACAACGACATCAATTTCACCATTGAGAACGACTAGTAGACTCTTCACTTGGAGGCAAGCGCCGCGACCACGGCGAAGAGGATGGCCTTCTGTGTGAAGAAGAGACGCCCAGCAGCGTTGGTGCGCCCCTTGGATCAATTCTGGCGGCCGTAGCCGTAGCCGGGGAACTGCGACAGGTCTGAGAACTTGGTAGGGTGCACGGCAGCATGTGCGGAGGGATCTCAAGGAGATGGCGCATCCGCTGTCGGGTCGACGGCTTGAAGTTGCAGGCGTCGTCCATCTCGAGATCGCGGATCTCCAGCAGGTCCTCCTCGTCCAGCTCGCCCTCATCGACGACGCCAGGTATAGGAGAGTCCATGTTCTCCTTGATGAATCACGTGAGCTCCTCCAACGTGTTGCACACCTGGTCACTGTCTGTCTCATTACGGAGGACGTACATCCACGTCAGGCGGCAGTCGCACATCAAGCTGGTACCTGCATCAAGTCAAAAACTTTCTCTCTCATCCTCGTACCAGCCACTTGCAACTATCCACTACTAAATATTAAAAAATCTCCGATATTGGAAAATCAGTTCAATGAAGAAACTGTTGAACGCTGAAAATTTGTCAATTCAGAACTTTAAACTTTTATAGATAACTAACTTCTATGACGATTAAGATTTGCCTGCTTGTTTTGTAAACATTTCATTCAAAGAATGCAGTGGCCTTCCAACAAGCTCAACATTAAAGAACATAGATTTTCCCAACGAAGATGCTGAATAAAGAGTTCTCGGGATTCCAGTCGGGTGATGCAGTTTGTAGTCCACGTCGTTCCCAAGGCTGAGATCGCCTTCGTCTTCTAGTGAAGTACCGCCAAATTCAGGAATGGAGGAGCACACATGAAGACGATGACGGTCTCAGCCATGGGAACCTTGTGGACTACAAATCACATCACCTGACGGGAATCCCGAGATTTCTTCATTCAAGCTCAACATTCTCGAATATAGTTAAAAATTAATTTTCACTAGAATAAATGAACCCCTATGCTTCAAATCCCCTTCAACTAAGTGAATACATTACTGCAGGCCGCAGTCAGCACGGCAAGAATAGAGTTAGTCATCCGGATGCATGTGTAGTTGAAGTTAAGAGTGGATCTTTAGAATAAAATTAATGGACGTGGACCCACCTTCGAGGTAGAGGTAGCGATGGCATGCTTCATGCTGTTAATAACTGGCGCGACGACGTCAACGTTGAGTGTGATGAGGTCATTGTCCCTAAGGTCGAGGAGGCGCACCCTGGACACGTGCAGGAGGATCTCAGGCGACGGGAGCGCGGAGATGCGGTTGTCCTGGAGGGCGAGGCGACACAGGTGGCCCAGGCCGAAGAAGGCCCGAGAACTGACAAACTCGATGTTGTTCTCGCCCAGTTCGAGCTCGCGCAGCTCCGTCAGCAGCACGAAGCTGTCGTCGGTCAGCGCGCACAGGTTGTTGTCCCTGAGGTCCAGGCGGTGCAGATGTCGCAGGCCGGCGAAGGTGAGGCGCGTCACCGCGGGCAGCTGGTTGCCGTGCAGGTCCAGCTCCACCAGAGCCACCAGGTGCTGGAACGCTCGCTCGTGCAGCACGCCCAGGTTGTTGCGGTCCAGCAGCAACGTCCGCAGCTTGCGCAGGTCCACGAACACCTGGAAATCACGTCTAAAGAAATGGTCTTCCAAGGAGTATGTTGGTAACAACAACCAATAAATAACTTACAACCCGCTGACCGACGACTGCTTCGTGCTGCTGACGGAGCTGCGCGAGCTCGAACTGGGCGAGAACAACATCGAATTTGTCAGTTCTCGGGTCTTCTTCGGCCTGGGCCACCTGCGTCGCCTCGCCCTCCAGGACAACCGTATCTCCGCGCTCCCGTCGCCCGAGATCCTCCTGCACGTGTCCAGGGTGCGCCTCCTCGACCTTAGGGACAATGACCTCATCACACTCAACGTTGACGTCGTCGCGCCAGTTATCTCCATTTCTTTAGATGTGATTTCCAGGTGTTCGTGGACCTGCGCAAGCTGCGGACGTTGCTGCTGGACCGCAACAACCTGGGCGTGCTGCACGAGCGAGCGTTCCAGCACCTGGTGGCTCTGGTGGAGCTGGACCTGCACGGCAACCAGCTGCCCGCGGTGACGCGCCTCACCTTCGCCGGCCTGCGACATCTGCACCGCCTGGACCTCAGGGACAACAACCTGTGCGCGCTGACCGACGACAGCTTCGTGCTGCTGACGGAGCTGCGCGAGCTCGAACTGGGCGAGAACAATATCGAGTTTGTCAGTTCTCGGGCCTTCTTCGGCCTGGGCCACCTGCGTCGCCTCGCCCTCCAGGACAACCGCATCTCCGCGCTCCCGTCGCCTGAGATCCTCCTGCACGTGTCCAGGGTGCGCCTCCTCGACCTTAGGGACAATGACCTCATCACACTCAACGTTGACGTCGTCGCGCCAGTTATTAACAGCATGAAGCATGCCATCGCTACCTCTACCTCGAAGGTGGGTCCACGTCCATTAATTTTATTCTAAAGATCCACTCTTAACTTCAACTACACATGCATCCGGATGACTAACTCTATTCTTGCCGTGCTGACTGCGGCCTGCAGTAATGTATTCACTTAGTTGAAGGGGATTTGAAGCATAGGGGTTCATTTATTCTAGTGAAAATTAATTTTTAACTATATTCGAGAATGTTGAGCTTGAATGAAGAAATCTCGGGATTCCCGTCAGGTGATGTGATTTGTAGTCCACAAGGTTCCCATGGCTGAGACCGTCATCGTCTTCATGTGTGCTCCTCCATTCCTGAATTTGGCGGTACTTCACTAGAAGACGAAGGCGATCTCAGCCTTGGGAACGACGTGGACTACAAACTGCATCACCCGACTGGAATCCCGAGAACTCTTTATTCAGCATCTTCGTTGGGAAAATCTATGTTCTTTAATGTTGAGCTTGTTGGAAGGCCACTGCATTCTTTGAATGAAATGTTTACAAAACAAGCAGGCAAATCTTAATCGTCATAGAAGTTAGTTATCTATAAAAGTTTAAAGTTCTGAATTGACAAATTTTCAGCGTTCAACAGTTTCTTCATTGAACTGATTTTCCAATATCGGAGATTTTTTAATATTTAGTAGTGGATAGTTGCAAGTGGCTGGTACGAGGATGAGAGAGAAAGTTTTTGACTTGATGCAGGTACCAGCTTGATGTGCGACTGCCGCCTGACGTGGATGTACGTCCTCCGTAATGAGACAGACAGTGACCAGGTGTGCAACACGTTGGAGGAGCTCACGTGATTCATCAAGGAGAACATGGACTCTCCTATACCTGGCGTCGTCGATGAGGGCGAGCTGGACGAGGAGGACCTGCTGGAGATCCGCGATCTCGAGATGGACGACGCCTGCAACTTCAAGCCGTCGACCCGACAGCGGATGCGCCATCTCCTTGAGATCCCTCCGCACATGCTGCCGTGCACCCTACCAAGTTCTCAGACCTGTCGCAGTTCCCCGGCTACGGCTACGGCCGCCAGAATTGATCCAAGGGGCGCACCTACGCTGCTGGGCGTCTCTTCTTCACACAGAAAGCCATCCTCTTCGCCGTGGTCGCGGCGCTTGCCTCCAAGTGAAGAGTCTACTAGTCGTTCTCAATGGTGAAATTGATGTCGTTGTCGTTGTAACAGGAGTTGCCGACGTCGCTACTTTTAGGCTAGTGTTGATGACATCACGCTGCCGCCTGTAGGCAAGCCCTGGCATTGTCTCTCTAACTATTTAATATTCTCTTCACCTGCTTCAATCCTCGTGATGGATGAGTCTTGAGGGGAATTGCTGGCTTCATGTGTGATCTCGGAGCGCTACTTACGTTCCTGTGGAGTTCTTGTATCCTGTTCTCGCCGAGGGCAATGAACTCGAGGTGAGGCATGTGGGCGAAGGCGCGATGAGCGACGTGCACGATCTGGTTGCGGGACAGCTGCAGCGTGTGCAGCGTCGAGCAGTTGCTGAAGGCGAGCGTCCCGACGTGCTTGACGCTGGCGTACTGCAGCTCCAGAGTGCGCAGGCGCGGCAGCATCCGCAGCAAGGCCGACGGCGGCCGCGTGAGGCGTCCGTCGGGACGCACGTTCAGGCGCACGTACTCGATGAAGGGCTGCGACAGGAACGCGTCCCAAAAGGTCTCGTCATCCGCGGGCGGCGAAAACACCCAGCACGTGGCGTCGGTGGCGATCCCCGGGTCCGGCAGGCGGCAATAACAGTAAACACTGGCCTGCAACATCAACCTCATTACTTGCACCTGCCTGCCTGGCGACGGAACTCACAATATCAAAAAGAAACGTCAATAGTACTGGGTGACTGGAATGTAGTTGGGGAAAATAATAGAAGGGGAGGTAGGCAAGTAGAACTTTTTCATTGAGCACATATTAGTTGTGACGAATACCTCGTTTAAGAAACATGAAAGAAGACTCTACACATGGAAGAAGCCGGGGGACAGAGACAGGTACCAATTACATTTATAATGGTTAGACAGAGGTATAGGAATCAGGTACTAAACTGCAAGGCGTACCCAGGAGCAGATATAAATTCCGACCACAATCTGCTGGCTATGAAATGCAGACTGAAAAAGAAAATCTCAAAAACGGAATAAAAAAGATAGGAATTACAAAAACTGCAACAACAGGAGGTGCTTCAGAGCTTCAAAGAAGATATCAAAAGTGGATTAATAGAGAAAGGAGAAAGAAAAATATAGAAGAAAATGGGCACTCTTGAAGGAAGAAATGACCTGAGGAGCAGAAGGAAAATTAAGACCAATAGGAAAGCATGGATAACACATGAAATAATAGAAATGAGTATGACAGGGCCATGGCTGACAGACCCGAGCAATTGTAAAGCGCCAGGATTGATAACATTCCAGCGGAGTTGATAATAAGCAATATCATTGCTGGTCAGGATATTTTGCGAAATCTACGAAACAGGAAAATACCTGAATAATTTAGTAAAAGCATAATTATTACCATACCGAAGATACTAGACTTGATAGATGCAGGATAATAACTTAGGTATCTCATGCATCCAAAATATATACTCATACCGATGAAGACTGGGGCTGATAAATACAGAAAAATTAGTTTAGTATCTCATGTGTGAAAAAATACTTAAGAAAATATTGTACAGGAGGATGGAACATCAAATAGAATGCGAGTTAGGAGAATATCAGTTTGGTTTTAGGAAGAATGTAGGGACACGAGAAGCAATATTGACTCTGCGACTAATTTTAGGAGACAGGATAAGGAAAAACCGGCCTACGTTCCTAGCATTTGTAGATTTCGAAAAAGCGTTTGATATCGTGAACTGAAACAAACTATTAAGGATTTTTAAATCACAGGAGTAAAATATCGAGGAAGGAGGCTTATACATAACCTCTATAGAAGGCAGTCAACAGTAATTAGAATAGATGGTGTGGTGACTCATGCCCTCTACATAGAATCAGTAAAGCCGAGTCGCGTACAGGACGAAATATAGAATGGTAAGGGTCCCGTCGGGGTGAAACCTCGCAGATTATGGCACATTATTGCCTACGCTTTGCCAATAATATTGCAGTATTAAGGGAGTCAGAAGAAGACTTTCAAACCAAAATTAATGACATGAATGAGTTCAATAAAGATAGATAGATTTATTACGTTACAATGGTCTGAAACCGGTGGCAACACACATTTATATTCCAATAAAGGAATATAAGTTTAGAAAAAATTATACTAATATAAATATTCAATATACAAATACTTTAAACTTTAAAACTTATGGTGCATTATAATATATTTTATAATTATTTCATTTGTAGCCAACACAAAGCCAAGATTTGGAACTTTTGGGACAAAGGGTGACGCTGGAAAATCCCGAAAAGGCACAAACACTTCTAATTTGGCCCCCTTACTTTCTCAGGCCGGGCTAAGGAGGGGATGCTGGGTTTTGCCATGGGGTGGCCAATAAGAGTATGAGAGGAAATTTTACCGTCGTCTCAGAGATATTTCAGAGACAGACACTTGCGGTAAAGACGACGGGAGAGAGATGTTGAAGGTCCTGTAAAGCTATGGTTTCCTAGGAAATCGTTGTCCGTCAGTAGCGGACGTAATGCTGCACGTTTGACGGATACGTACAATCCAGAGGTGTTAAGTTAGAACGACGTCAACGCTGACGGTCAAACAGCAGGTGTAAGGGTTGATGACCCTCTGAGCCGGTAGTAACAGGATTAATTACATAGTGGACTTGTATCCATAATACTTAGAGATATTTTATATGACATTTTACTTTAAAATATTTTTTATGTATCTATTGTACGCACCATTACAAGAAAAATGATACCAAACAATATATACTTTAATGAATTTAAGCGCAAAATATTTGATACAAAGCTAACGTATATATATTACATCGGGAAGCTTTTAAATGTTTTGTTGATAATTTTATTATCATTGTTAACGTAACTTATTATAATTTTTTTATTAAATTATATTAGGAATACAGAACGTGAACTGAAATTAGCTCTTACTACCACATTAGACATTTCATTAACAAAACTGATTTTTAAAGGCAAATATTATATATTTTACTGAACTTCTAAAATTATTTACATTATTAACGTTAGCTTTAGCTTTTAAATTTCCAAATTCATTAAAAAAGGAATATGTTTCCGTTTTATTTACATAGTTTAGTTCACTTCACACTTGGGAAAAATTATCGAAAACTTTATAAGTGTTACAAAAAGGAATGAGTCTTGAAGAATGGAGCAATCATTGGTAATATAAATGGAGGTGAGAAGAAATACCAAGTATAAGACTATCCTTTAAGGTTACCTATTGGTATTAGTTACACAGGTTCACTTCTTCAAATCCTCATTACTTACTAAGTGTGGACTTCTGTCGATTTTATTGTATTCCATACATATCGATTCTACGCACATTAACAATAAATTATAATTAACAATTAATCAAATTATTGTACTGTAATCATAATATAATTTATTAAAAAATAATAATAGAACTTTATTACAATCTTAAATAAAGTAATTTTTACCAACTTAATAAAATACAAAGAATGGTCAAAAGCTATAAATGGAATAATTAATTAGACCATGTTTCGTCTCCAATTTTTAATTTCGGCCGCGGATTTTACAGGAGCAACAGGACTTTTTTTTAAAATTTAATTAAGGAACTTTCCTAAAGTTGGGGGACGAAACGTATTCTAATTAAATTATTCCGTTTCTGAGTTTTGATCATTCTTTGTGTTTTATTCATGAGAATCTGACTGATAAATAGATGCTGCATAATATTAGGTGTTTTATTCCAGTAATTTACGAATTAGAGTCACTTCTGATTCAAAAGCACACATCAGTAATTGTTAGAAGAAGAAGCACATCAAAATATATCAGCAATAGCGCCTAGATTAACAGTAATCGGGTACGGGGATGCAGGAAGTCCGCAGACGTTAACAATCCTTGCTATTGCAGAATTTATAGGGAAAAAGTTAAAAATCTACATTCAATGAACAAGACCCAAAAGCAAACAAATATTGTTGTTTCATATGTGATTGTTGGAGACAATCTTTTGTCCCTTGTACGAGAACTCGATGTAACTTTGTCCAAGACGTCAAACTCTACACGATCTATCAAAAGTGATATTTAACTATCGAATATCTCGAGTTCCATGGACCAGTGACAATACTTTTAGAATTATATGCGGTTATTTCAGAATGTATGGCTGCTACCACAAAACCTACAGGCAATAAAATACATTATGTATCTGACAATAATATATAATATTTAAAGTGCGGGAGAAGTATTTGCTACAGGTTAAAGAATGCTGATAATGCACTTCAATTACACATTGAAAACTCAATCTCAATGTCCGTGCAAGAATAGATTCCACTCATATTTGAGAAATGTTTAAAAATTACTTCAACGGACCAGGGGAGTTGAAAGGCATCGTAAACATTAAATCGCTGTGGTTAGTGATTTTACTTTAAGTCCCTATTTTATATAGGTTTAACTTTGAAATGACGTCCGTACCGTGGAGGAAAACGTTGGAGAACTGTTTGTGAACGCCATCACGGACGTAATAACGCTTCTTAAGAAACCTTTCATCCCCATCTGGCTACACAGCCAACGTTTGTGTGACGTCATCATCCGTTGCATTACGTCCGCTACTGACGGACAACGCTTTCCTAGGAAACCATAGCTTAACCGGCACGTTTTCATAAACCAAAGTTGAGGACATTC
This sequence comes from Eucriotettix oculatus, assembly GCA_034510155.1. Lineage (NCBI taxonomy): Eukaryota > Metazoa > Arthropoda > Insecta > Orthoptera > Tetrigidae > Eucriotettix > Eucriotettix oculatus. Next base: position 9,668,262 of record CM067378.1, on the reverse strand, counting down.
TCACCATGCTGCCCATCCCCCAAAGCTCGCATTCTATGCAAAATTAAGGGTGGCTTAACTTCGGTCGGCGGCTGGTCTCGTAATAAACTCAACATATGACGGCATAAGACCACGTTTATATATATTCTCAGCTGGGATTGACTGCAAAATATCAGTAACCGAGTTCAGACTAGCTTCATCAAGGTTGACTAATACATAATTATATTTAGTCAATTCCGAGGTAATGTGACGTAAGTGAAAAGCCGCCATTACCATCGTGAAGCACTCAGTCAAGTAGTAGGTAATTTAACGGGCTCCGCTTTGTCCATCGCCTTCGCAACGGATGGGATTATTATCACTTTTATAAAGATTTAAGGCAGCATCCCACAAAGTTTGCAGAATATATGAGAATGAATATGGTAACCTTTATTAATTAATGATCATTTCTGATCAACTCCCGAACTGCCACGTATGAACAATTTCACCAGAGGAAATGCCATACTCTGGAGCCGATCAAATCGTTACTGAGCAGGGATGTTGCGGATTTCGCAACTCCTAGTCATTCGGACATTGGTAACTGTTCGTGGCTTGCCGTGTTTCGGGGGTCATGTTCAGGAGTCTGACTCCTCCTGTGGTTTAGTAGCTATCCTTTTGGGAGCTACGGTACTGAGCCAATGAAGATTGACTTCAGGGCAAGGTGAGGTGCTTTCTCGTGGCGCCCGTGTTATGTCAACTTAGGTTCGTGACAGAATTTCTTCGGGTACGATGGAAGGAGGTCTTGTGGTTCTCCACGGGGTCAAGCTTCCCGTCCTGCCGGTGACAGCAGCTGAGATTGACTCAAGGCGGCCGTCGAGTCATTCCTGACTAAGGTCTCGGAAGTGTGGGGTCTGGTGTCCGTGCGTGGTGCCGGCTTTTGTCGGCATTGGGTCTGGAGCCTCTGGGTTGTGCTGACTCTCGCTCTTCTAGCTATCCGACGATGAAACCGCCTGGCCATGATCATCTCACAGCACTGCCCATGTTGTTAGTAGCAAGATGAAGACCTAACTTGAAAGCTCATTCAGGTTCGCCAGAATGAGACTAGTTTCAAACGTCATTTAAATGGCAAGTACAACTCCCCCCTGCGGGGCGACCCTGAACCGAAAGGAGCTATGCGCGCGGCCTACTGTTGCATCCTTGGCGTGCGTGAGGCCTCGAAAACCCATCTGGTGGTGGCATATCCACGTCCCCGGCATGTCTTTCTCAAGTGAGCAGGACCCTTGATTATAGCGCCCCCGTTGTCCCCTCAGAGAAAAAAATGCCTGGTGAACACATACATACAACTGCGGAGATTCCACGTCAATTTCGGTTATGCATCTGCATCCGCTTCTGCAATAATCAATGCGGTGTTCATGCAGATGTAGCGCAGGACGCGACAAGAAAGAAAAAGTTTCTACATTGTTGGAAGAGAAAATTTTATGTCCTCGCCATATACTAAAACCCTAGCTATAATCACAAGTTTTATACACCAATGAACGAGGAAAAGATTAAAGAAGATTTTATGAAAATGAGAAACAAAAGGGTGACGTTTCAGGTTCTCTTTATGCCTTGGAAGAATGAGAGATTACTTAGAAAATGAAATATTATAAAGTCGCGTATTGATTTGATTCAATAAAAAGAACATACGTAGGAATGTTTTAGACATAATTGATATTCTTAAAAACCGCGAAATTTTACAACTTAAATAAGGAGATATTTTCTTAATGAATCGTTATGACAATATGTTGAAAGGTAGAAAATATAGTATTTCTACTGTAGGCATCCAAAAAAAGGGGGGTGGGGAAAGACTCAAGAAGTTCAAGAAAAATGGCAAAGAATCGAGCACTGAAGAAGAAAATCTGAATGAAAGCTTCCCCTGGGAGTTTTCCCATCCAAAAATGATAATACATTGTTTTTTTGTGGCAATTAAGTATCACAGGATTCCGAGAACCTTTGGTCACGAGGATTGTGCCGAGTGTGTCTGCAATTTTTGCCTCTATATTAGTCTCTTTTAAATACATTCTGTACCTTTTATAAAACTTAAACCTAATTAAATTTTATTGTAATTATTATATTAATGTTAGTACTTTACACCAGATGGAGTTTCCTATGATTTACTGTCTTTTCCTAACTTTTTATCGTTATTTTGAATATTTTATAAGGGTCCCAATTTAAGCAACTATTTTTTTAACCAAAAATATTTTAAAAAATATTATTTTTAAGCTAATTTTTAATTACATTTTCTAAAATTAATTGGAAATGATACCTAACATGAAAACTTAAAATTATCATATTTTGAAACTTTTTCCATTTCTTTCAAACGAAAAATTGGGGTCCGGTTTCGGGCAATTTGCTCTGTTTAATATGGATTTAAAGAAGAGGTGGGGTTCCGAAAGTATGCGGGACGCCAAACTTCGGCGGTAAAAGCTCAAAGTGTAAAATTAAACTTCTGTATGTCAGCGACATTTAACCAGAATGGGAGCAAATCGTCAAAGGGGGAATAAAGCGACCACTAAATAGTTCAATTACAGCTAGCTGGGCTGTGGTGAATAATCGTCCGAGAGATTGCAGTAAATTCGTGAGGAATAAATGTATCAATGCCAAATATGTCCATTTCATTCCACCTCTAGCTGACTTCCTGTGCACAAGTTTCTAACCAGGTGTATTGTTTTCATTGACATTCATCGCTGGCCATTAGAATTGTTTCACTAGGAAGAATGCAAGGTAACCGAATGATAGACATAGGGAACACACCTTACAATAGAACAAACAATTAACTTTTAAGGATATTTGGAGAAACAGGTAGAGACAAATCAGTACCTATAGGAACACATACAACAGTACGGGCAACACATGGTTGTGCATTATCCTGCTGAAACGTAACGATACAGAGGCACGACAAAGCAAAAATTTTACAGCTGCTGTTCACAGTGCAAATAATTAGCGAAGGGCCAGGATAACACCTGTACAGTGTTCGGTGTGACTGCACAGCACCCATCCAGAATTTATTTATTATTCGATATTCTGCAGACAGTGGTGGGATCTTAACAAACTTGAACAAGCAATCCTTCCTCAAAGCTTAACAAACTTGAACAAGCAATCCTTCCTCAAAGCTTAACACACTTGAATTTCTCCTCCTTACTAGAGGCATAACTACGAACATTCTTACCTGAATACAAAGCTCAAATGCTACTTCTATGAGAGCCGGTTGTAAATCTTTTGCCTTTTAGGTCACTCTTGCCTGCTTGCATGAAAGTATTTAAAAGTCTACCACTAACAAACCACAGCATGTTAAATCTGTCCTACAAATTTCCTGGTGTAGTAATTTTATGGGCCATTAGTAATTTTATGAAAATTTACACACATTTGTAATTTTATTTCAATATAGATATTTTAGCCACATTTAAACTAAACGAATTTCCATCTCATGCTAAACAAAAATATAATTAAAATAATTAAGAGATTTAAAAAATGGAATCCAAAAAAACTAGAGTACACGCACAATGCCAATATCAACAGACCTTTGAAACAAATACAAAACTCTATCCTATTTTTTGGTTATGGATTTAGATATATTTGGGAAAACAAATAGAATAGAAAACTCATTACTATATTATTTTTATTGTTTTGGTTATGGACTAAGATATATGTGGGAAAATTCAATCATTTTATTGAATATCTGGTAATTTACATTTTTGATGAAGCATTGTATAAGTAATTTGTAGTTACTCTCTTCTAAAACTGAATTTGAAATTTAAATTTTGAATCAATGTGTGTCAAAAATCTTTTACATCTTCTTTGTACTCACAGATACATAAATAAAATGAAAACACAAAATGATATTACCATTTATTTAGTTGGACTTTGTTGTATTTAAGTTAAAGACCAACATAATATTTACAAAATTTAAAAATTTTAACAATAAATTTGGTATTTAATGGTTACCTTAAATTTAAGAGAAATAATGGGCAATGAAATAATAAGATTAATTTTAAAAAGTTTAAGGAAATCCAGGTACTTAATAGCATTCAAGGTATTCGAACAAATAGCTGAATGCTTCCAGTACAAATTTTATTGTGTTGTATTATACTTCAAATATTAACACATATTTTTGTGGATCTGGGGAATGAATAGACTGTGGCAAACATTGGCATTATGAAAGAGAATCTATTTGGCTATAAAGAATTGAAACCTAATCTCACTTTTTATTACAGCCAACATAATTTTCAAACAGAATAGTATTGTTAAAAATATGTACCAGCCATGATTCTTATTTTACACAGCCATTTTGTTCAACTTAATTGATCTAGAAATGTATTTTGAGAAACAGAACAATATCTTTAAATAAATGCATAGTAAGTAATAAGATTTGGAGCCTTTAGAAAAATCCTACAAAATATAGTAAAGTATATGAATAATTCAGTTGTACATCAAAAATTTTATGTAATGCTTTTCCTTCACAATTTAAATGAATCAATACATAAAATGGCATATGTAATACAATTTAGAGAAAACCTTAGCAGTTAAGCTGTTGCAAGACAAAACAACAAGTGCACTAATAATGTAGAACTAAAAATTTGATACAAATTATACACTTGCACATTGTAGCTAATTAGTGCTTATTATTTTGTCCTCTAATATTAAAATAAATACAAGGGTTGCTATCAATAATGTCTGTTTTTCACTGTGGCCTGCACATTATGTGATTGAAATATGTAATTTAATGCAGCAAATATTTCTAAACCTACAATGTTTGTTTGGTGAAATTTTCAACAACCATGCAGTATTATCCAATCAAATGTCACATTTAAACACAATTTCAAATGTCCTTCTAATTGTTATAAATAATAACACCTTGTGAGTAGGCATTTGCATATTTAAGTCACTTTACATTGTGTTTATTAAGAACAAAGTAAATAAAGGCAAAGCAGTGTAAATATATGTGCACAGATGTACATAAGTACAAATAGCACATACAAAAACAAAGCATAAAGATACAGTTCCTAGAAAAGTATAAACCATCAAGCACATTACAAGAACTATAAAGAACATTGTATTTGATTGAAAACAGAAACCCCTTCAGATCTAATTTTGAAATATGGTAATATGAAATATCTATGGAGCGAGGATATAACTAAGGTTTCTAAATGTGAAATGTGATCAAATTATAGAATTCATTTAATATAGAAAAAACTTTGCGATTATTGGAATAGCTCCCAACACAGTATATTAAAAATTAAGTATAACATATTGATTCTGGAGCTACATAGTAGTTCTACTTTAAATACAATATTTTACAATTAAACACACATTTTTTTTTTTTACTTCTGTCTCTAATATACTTTGACCAACCGTTGAATCAGTTATTTTGCAGTCATTTAAAAAGAATTACATGTATAATTTGACATACACAATTATAATGCCAGCCCTTTTATACCAGACCTGAACCTAAATTTCAATAAAAGTAATGACTTCAACTATGAGCAAAACCTAACAGAAACAAAAAATCTATACAAATATTTATACAGTCCAGCCTATTTTATATGTTATGTGCACTGTCCAATTACAATAATTTGCAAGAACGTTTCCAATTTCAGGTATCTATACTGTGCTCACAGTTATTCATACTAAAAATAAGAAAATTTTGGGCAAGTTTGTAGGCAATGAAAGGTAACATTAGTTTGCATAATGGAGGATGGAAATATAAAATCCAGCATAACCAAATTGTTTCCTACGCTGTTCCTATTTAAATGACAAAGGCTCACTGATCCAAGGAACACAAACATTTTTTATTCCAGCCCATGCCAACAAAAGGATTATTAATAATAAGAGGAGGAAAATATTGACGAGTGTAAATTCTACCCGTTTGTTTAGTTCAATTCCTCGCACATCTGACAGACTCACCATGCATTACTAACAAATGAAGTATAAAAAAACGTTATACATTTTAGCACACTAAATTGCAAGATTCTCTTCCGAAGTGTGCGTTGTCACAATATATTTCACACGAACACCTTAGCCAAAGCGTCTGCACCTGCACTGGCAATGTATGGCCTTGAGGGATGGAACGCAACATCAAAGATACTTTCATCAAATTTTTTGCGATGTGCAGTTATTTCTTGAACACAAGTCTTGTTCTCCACATTCCATAAGCGAATGCTACAATCGTGACCTAAACAATACGTCAATATAAATATAACTATATAACTGGAAAAGATGTATTACATTAGATAAGCTAGTTATCCACAATAATGTGTTTACTTTTTAACAGAGGAAAATTACTCATTTAATTATTAGGTTATTATAACTAAACTTACTTCCTGACAGTAGATACAGGCCATTGGGATCAACAGCAAGACTAGTCACTGAATCCAAGTGTGCTACCATCGAATGAACCAGCTTTCCAGTTGTGTTATCAAAAAATCGAATATGGCGATCTTCGTGAGCAGTAATAATCAATGGAAGCAGTGGATGAGCCACAACACAATTTATCTAAAAAATAAAAAATTGATTTATATAAATGAAAGAGAAAGCTTAACAGAAGTATTGATTTCCATTATAAATCAGTATTGAGAAATTATAATAAAAGAAACCAATTTAATATAATATTTACAAATGTGAGAATACAAATTCAAGAGTGAACGTTTTCCTGCAATAAATGCTTTCAACTGGGTAGTTGTAAAAATGGTCCACAATATGTTCTATAATACAAAAAACCTTTTGTCTGTGTGTTCGTCAATATGTATGTCACAGCTATGGAAGTCCAAACTACTGGCCCAAATTTGACCAAATTTTAACATGTTCCTCAGGGCCTGAAGTTGCTCATGATATTTAATTTTTTTAATACACTGGTTATATATGTGGAAAAAAGTGAAAATTTCAACAAATCTCCATATTTCCACTTTTCCATAGTTTTTCCATCTCTAGCAAATTCCATACTTAACTTTGAAGAAAGGGCTTTTTCTCTTTCTCTCCCAAAGATTTATCAGTAGATATCTTCATTTCCAAGGTACATAACAATAAAGAACTGCTATTTGGAACCCTTCCCGCTTTAGGCCCCTGTAGTTTGAAAACTGAGGATTTTAGAAAAATGAGGCGTGAATTGGAAATTCTATTCTCTACAATTTTGGTCATACAACCCTTTCTTCTACCAGAAATGGGTTAAAATGACATTTCTCTGTTAAAAAAAACTACCATTGACTATTTTTTTGCAGTTTACACAACCTAGGATTGAAAATAGATTGGATTTGACAACAAAAATAGATTTAGGCTGTTGGAAAACACACCCCTCTAGCTGAAAGTGATCCCACTGAATATGGTGTACCTTCAAGTACTGTAATAAATTTATCTTCCTGCTTTATTATTTACATGAACCTGAGCAATGCCAGCAATATCTAAAATAGTGCCTTCAGATGAAGCGACAAAGTGTTTCATGCTAATTATATACACTTTAGAGGAGTCTGGGAGAGGCTTACATTCTGATGCTATAGCTATGTTTGATCAATAATAATTCTATGGTGCCAGAGATCTTCCTGTCCCAATGTCCAGAGTTTTTCAAGACCCAAGGTATGGACTTTACACAATTAGAAACTTTATTTTTTGTGTGTGAACAGAATAAAATTCATCAGGCACAGCCTTTGGAGGGAATAGAAAACAAACACCTAATCTCCATGAAAGTATAAACATTATATAAACAACTTGCATAATACCAAATACCTCTTCAACATAAGCTATGGCAGTTTCAAATATCAAGATATTGTGGCCTAGGCCAGGTATGTTAATACCTGGTTGGAAGCCCAAAACTTATTTGCCTTATTAAAAAGTAGTAGTAGTAGAAGTAGTAGTGGTACAAATTTTTTTTTAACTTACTGGACTAGTTTCTAGTCGTATTAATTGATTGCCAGTCTCCAAGTCATAAACAATGCAATGAGCTGAGCTGTATGCCGCAACCATATGATTAGGTTCATCTCTGATAAAATCTACAGAAGTAGGAGCACCATCTAAAAAATATAACATTACTCATTAAAAGTGACATTCTAGAAAATAAATCAAAAAAATTCTTAAAAAATGAGTTACTTAAAATGTCCTGAATACAAATACAAAACTGTAAATATATATCTTTATAACTATCAATTTTTTTAAAAAAAATTTCTTTTGGGCTAAGGGGAAAATAGGGGGATATATGAAGATCTTTGATGGACAACTCCCCTTTAATAGCATAGGAAGGCAACAGAAAAGGGGTATGTGGGGAAGATAAAGCAAGGTAGCCAAGGGTTGGCTAATGGTCCCAGATTATCGTTTAAGAACCCTTTTCCATTTAGGAATCAGCTGGCTGACTGATTCAATCGAATCAGCAGACAACTCTCACTGTAAGCTCAAGGTGATCAAAAGTGATCAAGGTGATCAAAAGCGATCAAGGTGATCAAAAGTGATCAAGGTGATCAAGGTGCCTCAGCATGGGAGAACCTTAAAAAAGCTAGAGAGAGAACGAGGCAACCCATAATCACTCTGGGAAGAAATACCTGCGAGAGAAAGCTATCACAGGCAGTATCTTGTTAGCTATCAAACATGATAAAAGGATATAAAATGAAGTAATTTAAACCAAAATATAAAATTTTTATCAAATATGAACAGAAGAAATCAATGTAAGCAGTCATTGGTAAGTAAAATTATTAAGACAAATACATAAATGATACCTCAACTCTTGAAAAAATAGATTACTCCTAACGTATTGGAAACATCTCACATTAATGAAATGTTAAGAATCTCCATAAAATTAAGAACACACATATTAATCAAATTTCTCATGAAACCTCTGCCCTTAAAAGATTAATACAAAATTAACAATTTTGAAATATTCTTATTTCAAATCATCAATGACTTATTGAACTGGATGATCTTATTTGAAGATTGAATGCTGAAATAGTTTCAATGCCTAAGAAATAAGTGCTTAATATAATTCGGATTATTTTCATACTTTCGAGTGACAATGAATATACAGATGAGATCTGTTGTGTGACTCCATCATGTAGGTGCAGCCAGTAAATAAGACAAGCAATTGATAAGAAATAATAAAAACTATTTATTGTTAAACTCATAAGAATAGACCAGCAGCTCTTTGAGGAAAAGGGGTTTGCACGCTTCAAAGATCAAAGAGAAACTGCCTTGTATTGAGGGAAAGAAGGTTTGATCTGGAATGGAGAAAGGAAGGGTTGGTCATTGTGGCTAAACATCATACCCACTCTTAAATCTATACAAATGAAATGGCCCCAGTTATTAATTTAAAATTTAACAAAATTAGAAAAACTTTTCATCCACTTAATGCTATTTTGCAATATAGACTAAGAAATAATGCAGTTCTTTAAATAATGGTACAAGTTTGAAGAGCCTAATATTTTCACGCTAAAATTATAGCCAATATAAAAAACCACCATGACAACATTTAATTGCATACAGAAGTAAATACTAATATAGATCTGTCAAAATAAACAATGTATTTATGTCACATAAAATAAAATAGCAAACCTTGTTCAGAAGAGTAATTGGAAAGTAATGGTATCTTGCTAGTTGGGGACCACAGTTTGACAGTTCCATCTGCAGAGCATGAAAGTAATTGGAGCTGTTGGCTATGAATACTCAGTCCCCATACAGCATCAGTATGACCTTCCATACTGCCAGTCAGAACACCAGGATCTTTTGTTTAAAAAAATTTGTTTTAATAAATACATATATCTGATTATAAGTTACATGCATGTTAGTTTCTGACCTATAACAAATTGTGCTAGTAATTGTATCCTTGGTAAACTTGACAAAGCCTGCGACACACCCTTGGATACATTACCTCGAATGCCTACACTGGCACCACTGCATTCACAGAATCAATATCTATGATAACAGAAAACGGCAATTGTGAACCGCATGATCTTTAGGGAGTTGGCAAACGTTGAGCCAAGACACAAGAGTCCTTAACCCAGCACGAGACTCTCGAGCGTCTTGGCTTTAAATAATTATATAGTAAGTGTGTTTATTAAATTATCAAACAAGGAAATCTTTCAATAATTTCATTTGGTCAGCAAATAAATTTACTGTTAATGCCAAACTCAGTCCCTAGGTTCCAACATCATTGAATGTTACTGTCATACACTCACTCAAAGCTACATGCCATTTTATGTTATACTCAAGCTCACATTTACACACACTTAAAACTATATGTTAAGCTAACTACAAAATGATCACAAAGAATCCGGAATTTTAATTTTCTTCCTTTTCCCACCACAAAACTTCCACAAGAACCTTCCATTCTATCACTAGATTAATAGCACTAATAATGATGTAAAAACTAAAACCCTACACCAACTGCAAATTAATAGGCACACATTCAATTTTTAATCAGCAATACAACATTTACACAAAACATGCAGAGTTAGCAAAATTCAATGATTTGGGGTCCACAGTTTGAATCCATTTATTTTTACTACAATAAACTATTAGAACGAACGTAAATACTACAAAGTTTAAGAAGTTTATTAAATATTAAAATGTTTAATGGCACATCTGAAATATCTCAAAAGTAATTGCCAGTCATTGCAGCAAAACCACACACAATAAAACAGAAGGGGAAGGTTTACTTGTGGTTGATCTCATTGCAATGGTCAAAGATGTCCACATTCCAGATGGACCCCTCAATTGAGGTACATTTTACACGCCAATAAGCGGCCTGATCTCTCTGTCGGTCAGTCGCAGACGAACAGGCACTCCAAATCATAACAGCTTCACAATCTCAAAATCACAAAATAATATCCACTTCCATGCTGACTGGCAACAATAACGGACCATGCCCACATCTTACTAATATTCACAGAAAGCCTGAAGGGCAAATTCACTTATTACAAGCTATCTACTTGGTATAGCTTGCAGTCAAATACAATTATTATGATTGATTGATTGCTTTCATCGAAAATTAAGCATGTAATAATTATTTAAATATGTAAGTAGTACAATTTTCTTACCAAAAGAATCATAAGGATCTATATTGGTGCAAGGTAAATTCCAACAATGTATGCTGCCATCCAAACCACCGCTATAACACTGCTCTCCCGTTGCTGTCATGGCAAGACACAATACAGCACCTGTATGACCTCTAAATGTATACAGTGGTTCTACATCTAATGATGCTGATCTGAAAGAATACATCTCATATTCAATACAATCTCAAGTTTAGTTTGATAATGAATTAGCACATGAAAATCCTAAATTTCAGTAGAATATAACAGAATCTAGATTGGTGTACAATCTAATAATTATATTAGAAAAATATATAATGAAGGCAAATTTTATTTCAGAAGCAAAATAACTAAAATTTACAGCTTTCAAGTTTCTCTACTATATCAAACTATTTAGATTATTATGTGTTTTCTAAGTTCACATGTTAGACAATTTTAAAATCAACAAAGAAAGGTAAGACATTCAATAGATTCGATATTTTTTCCCTGATGTGGCAGAATTGTAGGCTAAATAAACAATTAAACACACACTTTTAATACTAAACTCAGTCAAGTTATAGAATTCCTTTGTACAGGTCAGTTCTTCAAGTTTTTTATATAATGAAAGGTGTTTTTCAAATTATTTACAACATAAAAAATGGGAGGGAAAATAAGTATATTATACTCAATATAAGATAAATTGATAAATACATTAAATTACGAGCAATGTACAGTTTGAATGAAATGCACCTTTAAAGTATACAAAACAAATTTAAAGCTATGGAGAAAACTTGGAGAACCCTCCCATTCAGCAATCTTCAAAATAGTGCATGGAAGGCATCTTTGGTTTTAAAAACTATGTAAATCTCTGTCTGAACATGTCCTTAATGGTATCTTCTGATTTGTTGGAAACCCTTTCAACTACTCACCATATGTAGTAATCCTGGTCATTTAAGTCAGTGGTTGGGGGGGAGGGGGCAAATTTAGTCATCGAGTACAAGGACTGTCTTGTTTTCTCTAAAAGGGCCACTGATGCGGTCATTCAAGTGACACTTCCTCACCAATACACTACAATCTGAAGTCTAATATTTCAGAATAACAAGTAACAGTGGAGTTTGATTTAAAAAAGGAAATTAATCTTCCTACTGAGCATCCAGTGTGAAAGACTTCAGACATCACAGTTCTTTTATTGTTTCAACATCATAGACATTTTGTGATTACTAGGGATATTGGACAGCACAAGAGTGCCAACAATACCAGGCCAAAGAATACTTTAAATTTAATTTGTCCATTTTGGTAATAAGCCTGGTATAAATATTTACGGTCGATTTAATCTGTCGGAGGTAATGGCAACTGACTCATTATGAGACCCACATGACTGTTTATTAATTTGTCTTCGGTAGTCATTAAGATCATGTATAAGCAAACTGTGTGAATCAAAAAGGCATTTCATTTGTATGAAAAAAAAAATATTTTGAAAATAAAACTGCAAATAAGGTGAAAAGAATAGAGGTGCAAATCTTTTATATCAGCCTGATATATACAAGTTTATATGGTGATTTCTCTTTAACTAAAATAGAATACATAAGTATATTATAAACTCACTTCTTTGCCGGTGCTGTCTTCAGCAAATTCCATAATTTAAGTGTATGATCTTCACTAGCAGTTATCAAAACTGGCTCAACAGGATGGAATGCCAATGCACGAACTCCATCAAAATGGCTTCTTAAAGTATATTTTGCATTCCAAGTTTTTCGGTAAGATTCCTTGGAATTGGCAATCTGTAAAAAGAGTGAAAACAGTTTTGTACTTACACATTATGACTGCAGAGTAAAATATGTATTTTAACAGAAACTAAGGCCCCCAAAATGCATGGGTTCAAAAACAACAATTAAGAAGAAATAAAACACTAAGCTGTCAGCACACCTAATCAGGATTATTTTGTTCAGCACAGAGAGTTTCTTGAGGTTTTTATGATTCACATAATTTTAATAATAAACCATGAAAGATCAGTCTTTTGGATCTGGTGTTAAATGTCAACATACTCTCAATAAATTGAATAAAGCACAGTTGAAGACATATAATACCCAATTTTTATTAATTTATAGTTTTCCTGTAAATTGCATAGTAGGTGAGATTGATAGCTTTCCCCATGACATCAATGTAGTGTCACTGATATTTGATTGAGAGGATTGTGTGTGATACAAACATGGTGTCACCGGTACTTAGCCAATAATTTTCACAGGACACCAATGTGGTGGCTTAGTGTTAACATATTATTCATTGGTGATTGAAATTTAGGTAGGTTGTATATTGTGTACATTGAAGAGGATATGTAGGGTAGTATACTACTGAATTAAGATAACCAAATAAATTTATATTATTCCCATATTACATATCTCACTTCCCTGAGTTAAAGCTAGTAAACATAAGCTTTATATCTCCTGATGTATAATATAAAAAAGCTACTATTGAAGTGTGAGAAATTGTAAAAAACAAGCACTACTCCATGGATTAAAAAGCATACTTCTGACAACCTTGATCGATTAATGGATGCTTTCCTCTACACAACAATACCAAATTCAGGCACGAGTAATGAGTTTGCAGATATACAAGGAATATTAGTTTTAATTTCTGTATCTTGCTGTTTTTTATCCTGTAATCTGGCCCACTACTGAGCTATCTTAAAGATGTTTCATAAATAACACAAAACTGAATAGTAAAATAAATAATCTCTATAACAATTTTACAAATTGGTTTAAAATAGGAAACTGACAAATCAGTTACTTTACATACTTTTAAAATACATAAGTACCGTTGAATAAAGGTAACAAAGATATGTAATTCAAATTGAAATTAAATGAACACAAACTTAAAAATGAATAATTGAATCGTGATTCTATGTTCATTACAGTGAACCATTTTGAATTAAATCACAATCAAAATTTGTAAAAAGATTAAATTCCATTCATCTGCTTAATTTTAAAATTTTACATTTACTTTCAGTTAATAACGACTGTCATACAGACATAGTGCATAAGAAAAATGAATAGACCAAGGAAGTGGCACTAACAGATATAATTTCACTCACATCATAAGCTGCTTCTGCTTCATTATTAACAGTCAACTGGGCTAGATCACCCAGCCCCAAAGTAGAATCTAAAACTTCTTCATCTCTCAGTCCAGTACCAATAGGTCGTCGATGACCACCTGGAAACTCTTGGAAACTCAAGGCTCTGCTTCCTGAAAATAGTTTCAACAACCATATGTCCAGGGTCATCAAGAGAAATATGGTAAATGGCATCTAGTAAACAATATGTGTAAACCAGACTTAATACACTACTCTACTTCATTATACATAATGTTTTCTACTTAATTACATTTTCTACAGTTTATGAGAAACACTACTTTAAAGCTTACTAGTATGTACGTCAAATTGAACCAAGATGTAATTGCTTCACGTAAAATAATATAAAACAAAATTTAAGAATGTAGTAATTAAATTTCCATTTCTATCCATTCAAAATTTAACTTCTCATGAAAATAGACTATTTATGTACCTGAAGAAGTAAAAAATCTGAAAGAATCGTCGTAGAGAACTTTAATAAAGTGTTTAAAAAGCTCATATATTGGCTGTTTGGTTTATTTGTTAATTTTAAAATCGACAGATAATATAGTTTATTCGATAGAAATTTATGTTCATAATTACACACAAATATATAATAGAAAAAACTAAATAGGTAATTAACTCACTCCAGTCAGGATCACCCTGTGAATGTAAATCTCCACTAGCATCCTCTACTTCAGTGATCATATTCAGTTCATTATAAACTTCTTCTGCCTCTGCATCAACATCATCAGCCAGTGTTTCACTGAGCATCAAACCCTGCTACAGAATGATTGTAAAGCCTAATAAAATTTTCAATACAAAACAAATGAAGTAATTATAACATAATTCATCAGAAAAAACCGACTAATCATTAATAAATGTAATCTGTTATGTTCTATTAATTTGATGCAGCAATGAAATACTGTGACAATATATAACGTTAAACTCTAAATTTAATGAAAGAATCAAAATACATTAGTAATTGGCTTTTCAGCACATTCTAGAACACCCTATCTGGCAAGATGTACCATTCCAAAGTTCTACCCACTAATTACATCACCACAAGAGGGAATGTTGTAGAAAGTAACTGAGGAACACACAGGAATTTAATGTACAAAAGATTAAAAATGTAATTGCACATACAACTTGAGCTAGTGATAGAAAACAAGAAAATATGATAAAATAGTAGGCTGACCAAACTTCAGGTATAGGAGGATAATAAGGTGGAGTGTTTCATGGTCATTTTATTCAATTAACTGTAATTAAATGTCAGCTAAATGACTAATCAAATAATATTTTCTTTTGCCCCTTAATTCAGCTATTAAAAGTCTTTTTTCCAGTTCTTATTCACTTTATTAGCTCCAACCAAGCTTCAGTCCAAATTCAATGTCAACAATTTAGTATGTTTATATCTACTCATTTTGACAAAAAGCGCCAGAATCAAACTCCTCTCAATAAACTACCAACAAGGGATACTGTCCAATTCTTTGCCTACCCCGATGTTACATTAAGACAAATGCCACTTCTTTGCTCAGAAACTCCAACCTCCAAACTTCTTATTGTGAAGTTCTGCCTCATTTCAGTGGAAGTGTGAGCTGGACAATGCCATCAGTAATCAATAGATGTGTCATTGTTTGCAACAGGCACAGAAGAAGCTGAGCGGTGATGTTTGACATTATGGAGACAAAGGAAAAGACATTTATTATTCACATTCTAACACAGAAACACCACAGTAAAGCAATTTAGAGGCAAAATTTAGTGAGTTAACAGCACTAGCTGGCAGAACATCACCATCAACCATAACACATTTCACCAGGACGTCTGCTGAAATTCAATGCAAGATAAGTCACTCAAACCCCTGGCACCAGCACCAAATTTTTGCTACTAAATTCAATATTCATAATCACTGGCCTTGAGCAACCACCACATTGATCATTTTTGCCACATTTACATAGAATGTGATGCAGGTTTATATGCACAAAGAGGAAGAAAGTGTGGATTGTAAAGGTAGGTTAAAGTGTAAGGTGAATAAAAATGCAACACCACCTTAAATTAGAACCAGTTCAAGATTCCAACTCACCAATCAGTTGTGAATAAAGATGAAAGTATTTTAAACCTCTCAATTAGTAAATAAAAAGACACAAAAACATCTTTCAGTTAATGATACAATTTCAGTAATTGCATTCACATTTGGAACATAACTATATTAACGCCCAAATAACATACTTCTAATTGGAGTTGTGTGGATATCTAACTCTTCCATCAAACTAGTCTCAGAGGTAGTATGATGTTGGGTCATAATGGTGTATTACCTACAATAATTAAAGGCTTTGTCATTATATGAGATGACAAAGTTCTCAGGTGAAAGATTGTAAAAATACAACGTTTTGACAGCTGTCACAGAAGTTGTCTTCAAGTGAAGATGATGATGTCCAAAAGTCTCCTTGCTTTTATATTCTTCTGCCAAGTTAGTATCTGCTAATATTGTTTATATTTGTTTAGACCCCTGTGTGTCAACAGTATTGTTTCATTTCACCCAAGATCCCATGTGGAGGGGGAGATGAACACCTTTCACTAATAGCTCCAGTCATTGCAGACGATCCGTCTACCTATGGGGCCGCAACAAGAAATACATAGATGTAAACAGGTATTTCGTCTTCAAGTTATTGGTTGGTGTGCAGTCAGCCAGCAAATTGAAGAAATGCTGTGCCAATTCATTTTTTTATTATTAGATTTTCAGAATGGCATTCTTGTCTGGGTATATAACTTACTTGTTCATGTAGTATATTCTCTTACTCCAGCAGCTAATTGATATTTCAATGACATACGTTACCAGAGGACTATATGAATACACTTATACGATTAAAATTTAACCACTTTCATTCTATTAAAGTTGATGGGAAATACTTCATATCCACACAAAGCTGAGGGCATATATTGATTTTATAAATTAATTTTGAAAGATTGTTTCTAATCATTAAAAATAAAAAAATTAAAAGCATATTGCATTCTTTTTTGGTAGTTGTACTTGGTATTGCTTGGAGTATATATATATATGCATATAATGGGGAAAGGACAGAGAGATAGAAAGAAGATGACTTACCTGAGGTTCATAGATGGTAGACACCTTGTGAGGTTTAGAGAACTTGAATTTTCGGAGGCACCGCCCCCTTCATCAGAAAGTTAGGAAGACATTTCCAGTGATCGGCTAGCCGACGACGATCACTGGAAATGTCTTCCTAACTTTCTGATGAAGGGGGCGGTGCCTCCGAAAATTCAAGTTCTCTAAACCTCACAAGGTGTCTACCATCTATGAACCTCAGGTAAGTCATCTTCTTTCTATCTCTCTGTCCTTTCCCCATTAATTGTTTTATAAACATGACAATGTCATTTCCTATCTCATATTTATATATACATACATACATACATATATATATATATATATATATATATATATATATATATATATATATATAAACACAATGAGTATTTATTTGGACATTAATCTCTTCATAAATATGTGATTTAAACAGCATTGAGTGTAACACAATAATAATATATTGTTAATATTACCACTTTAGAAGTACACAAGCAATACTAGTGTCTGTGTGAAAGCTTCCCACACCACCACCACCACTTGTCCAGCAATTTTTTCTGTACACCAAATTCAAGAATAGACACCAACTATCTTTTGCATATTTTATGTAAAACCCTTCCAGCCCATCTTTCCTGTTCATTGTCATTAGTTGTTGAAATTGTGTATTGCCAGCTTTGAACAAGTCAAAAATCAAAAATTCAACTTTTGTCTCATTTTCTTCTCGAAAATGATCGAAAAGCGCTAGGAAATCAATGCTAAAAATGTTCGTATGGAGTGTGGCGTTATATGGGTGTGAAACATAGATTGTAGGAGTTCCAGAAAGGAAAATAATAGAAGGCTTTGAAATGTGGTACTATAGGAGAATGCTGAAAGTCTGATGGGTGGCTAGAATCACTAACAAGGATAGAGGAAGAGCAAACAATATGGAGGACATTGACCAAGAGAATGGATAGGTTAATAATAGGCCACGTTTTAAGACACGAGGGTCTTGTAAAATTAGCATTACAGAGAAGTGTGTGGGGGCAAGAAGAGAAGAGGGAGGACGATGGAATACGGTAAGCAGATTAGGGAGGATGTCGGATATGGTAGTTATGCAGAAATGAGAACTGAATACCACAACACGAACAACAATATCTTCTAGAATTTATTATATAAAAACCATTAGTTTTCTTCCCATTTAAAATACAACATTTAAATATTTTTCAGTTAGTCTGAGATGGTCCAAACCCCAGATCAAAACAGGATAGAAAGTGCAAAACATTTCAGTTAAACATCAAGTAACAAAAAGTGCAAAGTAATGAACACACTTATTGATAGAGGTGAGTAGCCATTAACACCAAGAAGGAACCCAGCAGTTAATGGATACAGCACAAGGGATAAGAAAATTGAAACGATAAATTGAAATGCCTATCAGCATGATAGGATACTTTTAATCTCTACAAATTCAATTAACAAAAATCCAAATAAAATGATATTGCTAACTATTACATACTTTGTTCTTTCGTTTTGCTGTTTTAACATCATCTTGCTCATCATCTGGAGGTTCATCAAGATCATCACTCATATCATCATCATCATCCATGTCCACTTCTTCATTAGCCAAAAATTCAAAATTAGCCATAACAGCCGCTTCCGTATCAAGAATCATTGCCTCTGCCAAAGACGGAGGTGCCTACAATACAAATAACCACAAACAGGGTTATTATAAATTCCGTACAATGAGACAAATAGCCAAAATAACAAATCGATTCAAATTATGAACATCTCTGAAACAATTAAAAAATATATTTTTTTAAATAAGTAAAGCTATTTGGATGAAATCTTCACTGTTAGCCAACCGGGTCAGGCTTTTAAAAACACACATTTCTGTGACTGCGGCAGAAAATGGACGCAGAAACGTGTGTTTTTAAAAGCCTGACCCGGTTGGTTAACCATTAAGATTTCATCCGAATTATTCACCATTAAAGTCTACATTCATTAAGTAGTGCCATTATTATAAATTGCACAATATTTAAATTGCAACTCAGATCTTAATATAATTTCATATATACTGAAATTTGGATAATTCACAAAATTTGACTTAATGGATAATTCTAATATTTTTCTCAGCTCCTTCAATTTTACATTAAACATATATCAACTGAAAATAAGTCTAAACAACTTTGTCAGGTTTCCTTAAAAGAGGACATTGCATACATGTCACCTTCAACAAAAACTTGACATTTTCTGTCATTTTGTACAAGTATATGAATAGGAGAAATAACAACTTGAAGAGAAGAGATGCTGATTCTCTTGTCAATCCAGGTTCTTCGTCATCTGACAGACAAGCCAGTGAAAGTGGAGAAGTCTTTAAGAAATTAAACAAAGTTGACAACTTAGCAAACCTTTACAGACTAAACAGTAAAGCAATTACATTTACCAAGCTTCTTTGCAAAATTTTAATTCATTGACCGCATTAGGCTAAAAGAGTGATGACTATTCTCCTAAGTACTATTCTCATTATTTTAATAATGTAGTAATGAATAAATGATACATATATCGATTTCAAATTAAATTCGGTAACACAATAAAGAGCTAATAAAAAACTATTGCCATAACTGAAATTTAATTCTGTCCAAATTTTGTTCTATCTCTTCCCAAACTATTAAAGTATATTTCACTTTTTATATTCGAGATTCATATTTTTACAAACTGCACCAGTTTACTTAAATGAAATACCTTCTTAGCTGGTGTCCTTCGACCCTGATTTTCACTGGCTCGTTTATTAGACGATTCATTCCCATTAAGTGTACTAACCACTGCTGCGTTATTCAGATTCTCCTCACATTCTGCATTATTGTTGAGTCCCAAAAGTGAACGAACTCTATTTGATCTGACATCAATGATGGTATCAGTGTAACCTATTTCTTGAAGATATCTGCAAATAATTTGCATTGGTTATTGAAAATATATACATAAAAATTGAATAACTTAATTCTAATGATTTTTGGAGTAATAAGATTGAAAGATATTTTAATACATCATCTAGCACATTGCAAAGTAGTAACAAAAAATAGAATACTTCATAAACATAATAAAACAAGTGAAGCAAAGAAAAAAATTATAGTTGAACTTGGGAGGTGGAGTGGAATGTACATTGGGCACGGAAGGAATCTTATGCCCCTAATTTTTATACAAAACCACCATGCAACCTCCTATGTACAAATTTACTATGTTCCCCAACCAGCTTCTGAACACACAAAACCATAAGCTTGATCAAATTACAAATCCACTATTTTGATGGACTTAACCCAAAATTACTCATTTGATATCAATGATGCTGTACAGGTCTTTCACTGGGAAAATTCAGAAGCCACGGTTCAGACAATTGTTGCCCATTACTTTTAAAATTGTACACACTAATAATTATTGCACAATTTCCTAGCATATGCAAAATATCATGCTGATATATATGCATCATGAAATGACATTGTCATACTAAAACAATTAATAAGGAAAGGAAGAGTGATAGAAAGTAGGTGACTTACCTAAGGTTCATAGATGGTAGACACCTTGTGAGGTTTGGAGTTCTTGAATTTTCAGAGGCATTTTCATCAGAAAATTAGGAAGATATTTCCAGTGATCGGCTAGCCGATTTTTTCTGATGAAGGGGGCGGTGCCTCTGAAAATTCAAGAACTCCAAACCTCACAAGGTGCCTACCATCTATGAACGTCAGGTAAGCACCTACATTCTATCTCTCTTTCCTTTCATATAGTGAAATTTATACAACTTTCCAAAGTGATGGCTCCACAATGCAATACAAAATCTTAATTTATGCAACCACAAAAATTATTTCAATATTGAGGCTGAATGGAACTCTTCCAGTACAAGCCATAGAGTTGATGACATAATCAAATCAATTATGACATTACGTTGAGAATAGGGGACTGCACAGTGCCATACCACATTCTGCCATACAAATGCACATTGAGACATTAGTTTCGTTATAATTTCATGTAATGTTTTATATATATGAAATAATGACTAATTATTTTAAAAAATTGTTTGGTACATATAGAAGTAAGAAATTTAAAACATGACTACTCAAATGGCATTAGTTTGAAGATCTATCTAGAAAATAGTTTTTTAGTAAACTGGGGTTTGAAAATACTCTACATCAATTTTACAGTTTACAAGTAATTAATACAAAGGGTGGATTAATTGATATTACAAATTCAAAAACAATACCTAGAATTTCTACATGTCATATCACATGTTTAATATTTGCCTATGTTCAGAGCTATGCAGATTAAACTTTCAATTTTTAGAGCACCAAATTTATTTTACTTGAATTTTCTAAATTCAGTGTTTTCAAAAAGATTATCAATAGTCTCATTTTATAGAGCTCAAAAAATTAGATGGGCTAATTTTAATTTTTTTAATAAAGGAGAAAGGAGTTAAGTTTTTGTAGTCCAGGAAAGTAGGACTTCGGAGTGGACTACATTTTTTTATATTGATGGAAATGGGTAGTTGAACAGTGGATAAAGCATAGGATATTTGCTTCTAGGAAGAATATTCTTGTAGGATACTTTCTACTTACGAAAGCATTAAGAATTCAATGGGTGAAGTTACAAGTCTGTTCTACGGCAAGTGCAACAAATTTGGGCTACGCTAAGATCTAAGCAGTAAGGGAGGGAGCGTATGGTACGTTCAGGATGACAACTGATTAGTGAAGGTATTGTATATGGTCAGAAAAGTTACCAGATTGGACCAGAATTGAGGTGTTTATCACCATCAAGGAAGGTGATGTTGGTAGGGGAACAGTTCCAACTGAACTTAATGGGGAATTTTGTGTTAAAGTTTCGTAGAAAATCGCAAAAAGCCTCTAGGTCTACTTAATTGGTGGAAGATATTGTTTTGAAGTGCCGCCCAGCCACTAGCCCCATGCTGGACCAACGGCCATTTCAATGTCAAAACAAACTATCAATTTAAGGTTAGTCAGCCACTCTCTCCCTCACTCACTTTCCAATCCAAATTAAATTGCCAATACTGGACATACTTGGTGTTTACATAAAATAACCTGTCCAAACTATCAGAACAACTGACCAGAAAAGAAAAAGACATGTCCCACTCTACAGAACTCTGGACGAAAAGATGCTGAAGCAGAAACACTAAAGGGAATGGAAAGAGTTAAAGACGCAGCAACCAAAATTTGTAGGAGATAGACTAACACCATCTACCCACAATTTAAGTTGCCAATATTAAGATATGTCTTGATTTATCCATGTTGTGTATTAGATAAATATGGAATATTACACATTATTTAAACAGAAATTTTGAGTAATAATTACATTCATTTCTTACACTTAAGTGGGACGTGTCTAACAGTGGGTTTATGAAGAAAATGCCAGTCTTCGTTCCTTCTTAAAAATGACATTTTCAAACAAATAAAGTTAGACTGTTTGTATGTTCCTATATCACTTTCTTCATTCTCAATGACATAACTTTCATTCTTTAAATCATTTATGTTTGTATTTCATATGGACACAACACCTGTCACCTGCAAACTAATGTCTTCACCACATTACAAGAAACTGGTACCTCTAGGGGACTGCACAGTGTCATACCACATTCTGCTACCCAACTGAATATTGGCATATTTTGTGTCAATTTGCAATAAGTTGAAATGTGACATGTTAGCAATTTCAACTGGTTTCATCTTTAGCAATTATTGTTTTTGTGCATTTGATTGGCAATTTAAATTCAAACTGCACATTTTCTGTTTAACCTGATCATTTAAACTTGTCCACCTACCTTATAGATGTACTTGTTAATATGTTCAAGAGCACATGTGATAATTATTCATATTAAAGATTATTTTTAACATTTTAAATAACTAATTCAATTTTAGTTAATAAATTATTTCATGAAAAATTATATTTTACAATTAGCACTTCTAATATAACCCAAACTTTATTTATTTACATTCACAAATTGGTATACAAGCCACACACCTTAAACTGTTGTTATACATAATAGTTTTAAAATGATTACTTACTGTCGTAACAGTTGTCTACCTTGCCGCCAACTAACATTACTGAGTGCTGTGAATGATGCCTCCCCATCAACTGGAGCTTCTGGACCACCAGGTTCATCAAATATGGGGGGTTTCACATCACCTTGTTGTAATTCAGTGCCATATTTAAGTTTGTGGTATTTTGCTCTATAAAAATAAGTTTCTTATATCAATTAAATTCGACAAAATTAAATTTGTTGCACTTAAACTGCAAGTTTATTAATTAACGAAATAATGAATACCTTTCTTGTTTTAAAGCATATTCTAGCATTTTTATTCGTCTCACCAAATCATTCTTCAAGTTTTCTTGCCCTTTCCTTTCACCTTGAAGAAACGCTATCCTGGCCTGAAAATGTAAAAAACATATCATAATACTAGATTTTTTAGAGGTTAACGGACTGAACGACACTTACAACTGACTATTGACAACTCCAGTAGAGTCATTGGCCTATTGATATATGAAACAGAGACCAACAAAAACTATAACCTACAATTGAACCATATTTAGGAAATGAAGCACAACAATCTGAATATGTTTTACAGACTAAGAAAGAACACAATTTACCTGTAATTCAGCTCTATCCACTTCCCATTGCGACCTCTCCATTTCGAACCTAGCCCACTCATGTTGAATGAAATGTAAAATTCCTGGTATCGAATATTGAGTTCTTTGGTTTTCATCATCATTCTGTTTGTTTCCTACATTTACTCCACCACTAGGTCCCAGCTGCCCATTATGATTTTGTGATGGAGTACTATCTTCCATTGTGGGCCCACCGCACTGACTTGGTATCTTCATGACATGGCCGCCATTACAGCAACTTCATGAATATTAGTTAACAACTTAAGTGGAAGAGTATAATAAAATCCACAATAGGCTAATAATTTGATATTATTTATTTATTTAGGTTGTTTCTGTAAAAATTATGATACGAAAATGATCATTACAAACAATATAATGAAAGTTAATACATTGACCTTCTGAGTAACAGAGACCTTTCGATATCCAAAGATTAAAACGCAGTAAGAAACCATTTGAACGTTTTGAATGTGAAAGAACAGGAAGTCTTAATAAATGGGTATATGCTTTTAATGATGCTTCGGCCATACATGTACCACGCTATTTAAACTGTCCTTGTGCCCCTAGGTTTTAACTTTCTTTCGATAATCCCGCACCCGATTCCTTTCTCGCTTCAGTCCACGTTTTGCCAATTTTTAGTTTTGACTTTTATGGGAAACTATGTTGCTCTTGGGTTTCCTTTCTTAGCGGGACACGATTCTGAATATCCTCCTATGCTATCCCCACTTTTTGCATGTCTTTCTCTACCTCAATGAACCACGCCTTCACGTTCCTATTGTTTAAAAAAGTAGATTAACCCTTTCGCGGACAATATGCAGACATGTCCCTATTTATCAACGTAAAATTGACTGCGTATGCAGTTCTGTCCGCGAAATGGTTAAGATCCTATTGCTCAACCTTGTAGAACTCATACGAACAATGATCATAGAAAACAATCCTTCTCTTACGAATGGTGTCTGTATTCTTTTCTACCGTGTGTAAAGACTTCATGATTATGCGCTCTTCTGAATTCACCGCTTTCTTGAATATGCCTAGAATTTTCCTGAGTTTCTGTTATTCTTCTATTTCTAATTTCACAAAAACATTTCTGTTTCAATCGTGGCATTCCCCGGTCGTAATTACTGCGCAGTAATGAAGTATCTTGGATATTGGTTTCTTCTTTATGTGTTTTTGGTTAGTTTATATGCCATTTCCATTTTCCTGATTCGTAATACAAACTCTTCATTCTCAAAGTTTTGAGTCCATCCACTCTCGAAGATATTTGGATTTCTCCGTTCGATAATTTTTCATTTCTAATAATGACTTACTATTTGTTATAAATTCCGTTTCCTGAAAGAAGATCTGGAGTCGCACATTTCCTGTTTCTGTTTTCAGTTTATTGATTGGTTCTACGATTGGATTTGGTGAAAGAAATTTAAGATCATCTGCAAGAGCCAAGCAACTGTCAGATTTATACTTCTGTTACTAAGTCTGACCCTTTGTTACTCATTGCATTCTGTAATTCGCGGATGACAGTCCATCTCTTAACTCAACATCCGTCTTGATTTCAAAGCAACAGCGGAAGCTTTAATTTAATGATAATTGTCTGAGTCAAGATTTGCACTTCGCAGAACTTTAACATTCTACATCTCCTTTTATGGTTTCTTTGCGATATTGACATAATCTATTAGTAACTTAGCAAGGTCGAAGTCTGGGGACATCCAGGCTTTGTTTTATGGGCCAGTGTTTGAAGATTGTTGATCTCAGCATCAGATTGAGCATTTCTAAGAGTTTCCCTCTGATAAGGATACTTTCCAACAATGTTTAAGAATTTTCCCTCCTTTGTACAATAAATAAATATCAGACAACGTTTCTGCTATTCTCGTTGCTATGGTTTTCAAAATTGTTGTGCAATATTTATTTAACCATATAATTTGGCATGTTACTATGCTTAATTTTTATTTAACTAGTATTCATATACCACAGACATCTTACATTTTCGTATCTTCACCGATATAAAACGGAATTAAGAAAAATATTATCGTTGAAACCTAGTTGAGAATAAATTGTATTACCAAATTCACCTTTCTCTCCTTTCTCTCCGTACTATTGGTATTCTACTATGAGATTGTGATACAAAACTATGAGCTCTATATTTATAATAATATACAGTGTATTCGTAAAAGGAAGTCTCGGTTACAAAATAATATGAATACCATGCTTGTGGCAGGTTGTACGTGTAAATTCTGCGACGCGGCTGCAGTGCTCACTTGATGTTATCTTGCAGTATATTATATGCGTTGTTCTGCGACGGTTAACACGGGTGATCGGTGAAGTGCGTGATATTAGACGGTTAGCGGGAGCATCTGTGACAAAACGGCTCAACTGTTAAACGTTTCACGAGCGACAGTATCCACAGTAATGACAACATTCTAAAAACATGGTAAACCATCATCAGCGATGAGGAATAGTGGGCGAAAGCCGAAGTTAACTGACAGAGATAGACGAACATTAAAAAGGATTGAGACGACATAAAATTTCCGCGGCAAAAGTGGCTGCAGAACTCAACACTCACTTGAATAATACTGTTTCTACAAAATCAGTGCGGAGGGAACTTCACAAACCTAACATTCACTGAAGGGCTGCAATTTAGAAACCCTTCATAACGGAAGCCAACGCAAAGCTACGAAATAAGTGGTGCCACTATCATAAAACGTGCACACTGGATGACTGCAAGAATGTAGTATGGGCCGATGAATCATTCTTTACATAGTTTCCTACAAATGGCCGGAGAACACCAAATGAAGCCTACGATACGGCCTGCCTGCTTCCTATAGTCAAGCTCGGGGGAGGTTCTGGCTATATCATGATATTCAGCTGGCCGGATTACTGCGAATAAATTTCTCGAAATCCTTAACAATGAAGCGCTTACTGTGACTAGCATATTGCTGCCAGACACTGATATATTTCAATTTGCCCATACACACAGCCAAAACGGTTCAGGCGTGGTTTTTAGAGCATCAGATGTCATCAAACATCTTGCCCGGTAGGCACAATCTCCAGACCTCAACATCATTGAACCGTTATTGGGTGTTTTAGAGCAGAGAGTGAGGAGCAGATTTCCACCTCCAACATCGTTGCGGCAATTGACGGATATTATACTACAAGAGTGCGAGGACATTCATTTGGAAACTATTCAGACATTCTACGAATCACTTTCGAGACAAATGGCTGTTTTTCTTAAATAAAATGGTGGTCCAACTTCTTATATAAATATTGTGTAAATGCAGGTGTTCACACTATTTTGTCCAACCCCTGTATATATGTTAATAGTAACGCCTGTAATAGTTATAGATTCGTGTTTTAAGATCTCAATGAAAGAGTGACTCGAACAGTTTTAGATAATAACATGCGCGAGTATTGCTTTGTAGCGCTACGTGCGCAAAATGGCAAGTCCTGGACGTAAAGCATTTTATATTCTGTAGTTTACTAAGAGTGAATATGTAATTTCAGTTTAATTTGATTCCCAGTGAGACGAGAGCATCCGTCAATAGTATAGACAATTCTAAACGAGCACATGTCTGTGTAAAAGAAGAAGCACGGGACGTCCAAAAGTGTCTAAAGAGGATGTTGACTGTGTCAGAGCTTCTTACCTTCGTAGTCTTAAGATGTCTTTTCCGAAAGCAGGTCTTGAACTTCAATTTCCCAAGACGATAGTCTGGAAGATTTTAAGAAAACGTTTGCACATATGTCCATACCGACTATACATGACTATGGTGTCCGTAACATTCTATGCCACTTTCCACACGCTCCGTCTTAGTGCGCCAAAGTAAGCGCGTGCTTGAGGGTGGCAATACGGTGGTTCGTACAAGTGTAAAGGCGCGGCTTGTGCAATCCGTGACTTTCTCAAGACTGAACTGTTCAATTCTCGTTTTTCACAATTTTATTTTAGTATATGGGCTTGGATTCGAAACCGGGACCCCTGGGTTGTGAGGCAGCAACAGGAGGTTAGAATCACATTAAAATGAGTGATGTAGAAAATTATTCAAAGGTTAACTATCAGGGGGACATATAAATAAAAAGCGGCGAATAAGTCAGCATATAATATTATTAGTATTTAATTAATATAAATGCGACGTTTCGTCTCCCTTTCGAGACTTCATCAGGCATAAAATTTAGCAATTCATGTCCTTCACTCCTTGACTCCCTCGTTCGAAAAGATTATTAAATGAATTGAAGTATTTCCAAGAAAGGAATTCGGTGTTGCCAAATATCTCCCGCGACGAATACTGCCGAAATGATCTGGAGACTGGAGATATGGAGACGTCCTTTGAACACACATTTTACGTCCGAGTGTCTTGTGAAGTAAAGTCCCGCGACTTTCTACAAATAAAAAGGAAAATTACTGCATCCCACGGCGCTCGTTCAACCAGTTCCCAACTGAATGGATGAGACGAAGCGTAGAGTTCGTAGTAGAAGGGGAATTAATTAAAAGACAGAACAGACTGGTAGGTGGGTTCGGCCCTGTACGTAAATACGGGCGTTACAGATAATTGAAATTCTTACCAGATTCTACCTCCAGAAGCAAAGAGTGTTGAAGAGTATAGTATAGTTTATTAAAGAAACAAAGTAAAACGAAGGCGTAGAGAACCATACGAGCGAGCTGTACGAATCAAGCTAACTAAACTCTTCTTCGGCGTAGCTGTCCTCAACTATGGATTGAGTGAAGGTCCGAACATGAGACGTGGCCCAATGAGGAGCATTTTTGAAGGGAACAAAGAAAGTGCGAATTAGCACCCCCTACTTTTTGAAGTTGGGAAGCACATTTCTAGCAAATGTCAATGTTTCGATATCTTCCAGTGGAAAAATTCATCAACAAGTGTCATTACTGTTTTGCGCTTTGACGCAGCCAAATTTAAACGCGAATAAAATTCAAATATATTTCACTTGACGTAAAATATATCCTGAGCTGACGGCAATATATTTCCTAGCGCCAATAATTTCAGAATTGGCTTTACACTACCAAGGAAGATCACGAAGGGTGGAGTTGAAATGAGTCCTATCTATCTCCACTACAATACGGAAGGAGTTGTCCACTGTAACGATGGGCAAAACCTTTCTTTTCAGTGATCAGCTCTTTTTGATGATTCACCTCTCATTATATATATATATATATATATATATATATATGTGTGTGTGTGTGTGTGTGTGTGTGTGTGTGTGACTCTTACCTCGTTTCCATGAATGTGCACATCATTTCCTAGTGAATGTATGAGTTTATAATTTTTTGACGAAAATTATATACGCTTTTTGTTATTTATTAATAAAGAAATAAATTGTTATAAAATTAAATAAGTGACTCTAGGAAATTTATTTTAATAATTGAGGTATTTGGATGGTCACTAATGGATTAGGATTTTTCTTTTAAAGGGGAACAAAATTACTGACAATATTCATATACACATGTTTATATTGTAATTCTTATTCCACTGAATAAAAATTATTACACTACTTTACAGCAGCCAGGTAAATAAAATGAAAGTATTTTTCCTCTCAAAAAGTTAAATTCGTATTTTTTATACTAATCTTGTACACACGTCCTTTAAGATGAATTTAACGTAATTAAGGACTTGATCCAAATTCTACTTCGATATTACAAGAAATGAAGTTAATTATTAATAGATGTTAGTAAAAACATAATTTAATGTGAAACGATCTTGAGAGGCTAAAGTGAAAAGTGTAGGATAAGATTTAGCCAGAATAGGTATTATATTTGCACAATCAGATAAGATAATTTAATATTAACTTTCGGTTACAATATTTTGTGCACATACTACTTAATTTCATTTTACCCCACGATATAGTATCCAGAAAAAAAGATTGTGATATCCGCGATCTGATTCCTGAGTGAGTGATTCAAACACTGGGATCGCTGGCCCGGTGATCTGATTCGTGAGAGAGTGATTCAAACAATGG
This sequence comes from Eucriotettix oculatus, assembly GCA_034510155.1. Classification (NCBI taxonomy): domain Eukaryota; kingdom Metazoa; phylum Arthropoda; class Insecta; order Orthoptera; family Tetrigidae; genus Eucriotettix; species Eucriotettix oculatus. The sequence goes on along the minus strand of CM067378.1, from coordinate 9,638,489 downwards.
GATGACAGGCTCAGTATTCTGATTCGTGAGTGAGTGATTTAAAAATCTGGTCGCAGGATCGGAGTGAATCAAAAGAGCTACCGCTCTTTTTTACGATTCAATGATCACGCACTCCGCAGAAGGAGCTAGTTCTTTGAATCAGATCTCGATCGGATCGCCCATCTCTAGTCCACTGAGCATTGTGTCGATACACTACTACCTAAAAGTCCTGGACTGTAACTCAGTGTGCGTGTGTCCCAGGTCTATCCTCAAGGCGATCGACTAACTCTCTGACTAAGTTATTGAGGGTTTCCTCAGTCAACCGTTGACGAAACGGCCTGACAGCAGTCTTCCACGAGTGGGAGTGAAACCTCCCCAGCTTTCAATAGCACAGAGCGATCGGCCGGCGTCAGAAACCTTCTGGGTGAAGTTGAAAGCTTTAATAGCAGGTACAGGTAGGTACCCCAGGTGAACCCGAGATCCTGCCCCCGTTAGACGTTCCATTGGATAGGGAACCACAGATGCGGATCCCTGAAAGAACAATATCTAGAACCCTCTGTTATAGTTGGGTTGAACTTAAGCTCACCTGTTTCTGGTAATTATAGGATAGCAGCTCTGTTCACTGATGGGCGGAACTCGACGTGGTTGTGGAGTGCGAAAAATTACTCTCAAAGTAGTTTATGGATTTATTTGGCTCCCACCGGCTTTTCGTCTCGAAACTACTCAAGAACTGAGAAGACAACGGGGGCGCCTATATACATAATCCTCTGCGGAATGGGTCCTGCACCCTTTCGTGCCTGTGAAACCATGCTACTTCGAGTCCAATTTCAGTGTGCGTTGCCCTCGACGGTGGACAAGCCACACCAGGTAGGCTTTAGGGGGCTCTGAAAGATAGACCGGAGGCCCCACGCACTCCTAGGACGGCATTAGTCGGCCGTGCGCAACCCCTTTCGGTTCAGGGTCGCTGCGCCATTTAAATGGCTTTTTAAACTCGTGTGCTTTCAATTCATGTCTACATTCTGCTTCTAACAGCAGGGGCTGTACTGTCAGATGCTTATGGCCAAGCGGTTTCATATTCGAATAACTATAAGTGAGAGATCGAGCACACCACTGGCCAGCAGAGGTCGGCACCACGCCCGGAACCCCCTATGATGCACAAGCCCCCACACCTCTGACATCCTTGTCCGAATGACTCGATGACCGCCTTGAGTCAATCTTGGCTACTGTCACAGGCAGGACGGGAAGCCTGCTTCCCAGATTGACCCCATGGAGAACCACATGACCTCCCTCCATCGTAGCAGAAAAATCTTGTCACCACCTTAAAGTGGCTTAACACGGGCGCCACGAGAAGGCATTCCCTTGGCCTTAAAGGAGCAGAGGCTATGAAATAGCTTGCATTCTCCCTAACATCAAACCTTGCCCTGGGGACAAACCCCATTGGTTCAGTAACCGTAGTTCCCAAAAGTAGTCAGACTCGATAGTCGCAGTTACTCTCGCCACTTACCCGCACCCTCAAGGTAGCGTGTATGTATGTGTTCGGTTTATCACACAGTGTTGAAATTTCTACCATAGTAAGTGTAGTAAGTGGGGGTGATCAGTTCCGATATTCGATCGACAGGTGCCTGAGGAAGGCCACTATCCTTTAGGTGTCGTTGCGATGCTCCTATGAATATAGTATACAGTATTAGCCCAGTGAGGGGATCATACACAATATCTAATACCTTCCCTTACTCTCTCGTGGAGCACCTCGGGGCGCATTGACAATGATGATGAATATATCGTTTTCGGCTGTCGTAAGCTCGGTGACGGTACCTGCGAGACATCTACCAAAGGGTTCCTCTAGGCATGGTGCAGTTTATATAACATGCTTACTACCTTCCTAATCCTCACCAGATTATTGCGAGCGAATGTCATTGGCCCAGTGACGGTTACTGTAACATCACGGATCGGTAAGCTACTTAAGCAGTATGACTCCTTAGAGTCCTAGTTGCTCGCGCCGTTTATCTGCACCAAGAGTGGCATGCTGTACTCTGCTCAATTTGCGGAATAACGATACAAATTAAAACCGTATGATAAATTGTAAAAAGATCTAAATACATAGGGCCGGATTTAGACTTGATGAGGTCCTAGTAGTTTTGAAATATGTTTGATATTGTAATGTAAAAACGCAGGTGCCTGCTTATTTTGGTTACATAGTTAAGTTTTAAGGTACAAATGGTATATGGATGAATAATTTAATGTTGTAATGTGAAGGGGATTCGGGAGCAATTCTCGGTAATTGTTGTCATTGTGAAGTGCAGTTGGGCCTACAATGAAGAAAGTTTTGTGCAACGACAATAGAGGCCAACAACAATGAAGACTTAAATTGGCTAAAAATGGGTGAAGCCCCGCAGGAAAAATCCCGCGGGACGTGTGTAAAAACATCACCGCAGGCGAATCCAGCGGGAAACTCCCGCGGGCGTGTGTGAAACCCCGAGGGTAACCCCCGGAATTTTGTGGTGAAATCTGGTGGTGGGGAACTCCCGGGGCGATAAGTTAAAAAGGAGACGTTGGGAGGCTGAGAGATCAGTCGGGGAGAGAGAGGAGAAGAAGTCAGTCGGGAGAGGCAAACAGAAGGGATGGTGATGCGACAGGAGTTGGACCTGGAAATCAGAGGGCAGACGAGATCAGTCGGAGAGAGGAGCAGACGGTGATGTGAGAGGAGTTGGACCAGTTGCAGTGAAATAATAAATCTTTAACTAAAAATCTTTTTTTTTCGTAACTCAATAAGAGAAATTCTATTAGTCTAAAAACTTGATCAAACGACAATTAATGAATAAATAAATTCGTTTCTCAGTTAATTTCATTAAATCAAGAGAAATTCTTTTAAAAAACTAGACCCTGGTGTTGTTATTAATTAGTATGGCCGGCTATATGCGGCAGGTATTCAGAACCAAAAGTTGTGCTAGTCCAAAAAAATTCAGGGCAGCAGATACCCTATTTGAAGCAACAGAAAATATCAAACTTGGCCAAATCGTTAGCACCGCACGTCTTGATGGGCTAGCAAGCCTGGTTATTGACCATGAATCGAGTAGTAAATTAGATCTGGAAGAAGTTATTCGCGACTTTGCAGGGAATAATATTCAAAAGAGGTGTTTTAACTTTTTAAATCGTTTTACCACATTTAGAAAAGATAAATTTATATTAAACAACTTGTTTGAAAATAATTACTTTCCTCATTTAATGAGTAAATTCTGCATATTAGGTCTCCTATAAATTCAGTAAATGTGATAAAACATACACAAAATTTAAATTCCATTTTCAGTTTTATTATCATTTAAAATATTATATACTAATTCTTGTGCTAAAAAATCAGTTACAACGATCTTATTTTTATCTTTTTGAATGTCATCAATATATCTTAATTAGGATTTGAAATTTGAAAATATTTTCCGTTAAATAGTTTGTATAAATTGAAGTCATATTTTATTAATTATGCAAGTAACCAAGTTAAATTAAATTAATTTATTTTTACCTTTCTCATTATAATATTACATATTTTTTTTAGCTACAACTGAAGAGGACTCTGAACGTAAGAAGAAATCAATATGTAGTAAATGAAAATTTAAATAAATTCTGACTTTTAGGCATGAAACATTCATTTTATGCTTTAATTTAGGTTTATAAATGATGTATTATTTACCTAGTTCTGTTGTGTCGAACTTCTCATAAGCGGACACTACTGGGGAACGGGATTTTGTCCGCTTATTAGAAGGCTGCTTCATTTAGCATGCATAACAATGCATACATACATACTCTTAAATGAAAATTCGATTTCCGAAAACAGTTCAATACAGTTTCTTTCTTTTTATTGTTTATGGCAAAAGTAATCCACCGAACTGCGTCTAAACGCTCATTGTCTTTGAAAGTTCGTTTGAAGAGGTGCAGGGGCCCATCTGGGTAAAAAGATGATGCAAAATACACTTTTTGTAGTTCACTTTAGAATTTTTGATTATGCCGTGGCCTAGAGAAAGTTGATTTTAACATTAGAAAATTGAGTTTTGGGGTGAGAGGCAGCGTTGTCCGTTAGTAAAATAACTTTTCTACCTTGTCGCAAATTTTACTATTAACATTATTGGGCCAATCAGTCAAGATATCTATCATCATCCATGCTTTTTTATCGCCCGCCATTTTATGCCGAAATTGTTCAAAACCATTCGCTTTACACACCTGGGCTTATGGGCTTTGCCTATTAAAGCGGAGGTTCAAAATCGCCTTCTATGTTTGCACACAATATAATTGTCAACCTTTCTTTCTATATTTTCCCTCGTTTACATGTTTCGCCTTTTAATACCATCGTTTTATTTGGAGGAGCTCTAAAAAATAGTACAGTCTCGTCGCAATTAAAAATGTTAGTTTTTGAGTAGCCTTCAGAGATCCGCCAATTTTGTTGTCCGCTCTGGCACAACGTTAGTGTTTTGAAATAGTTTTTCTTTATTTTTTAAGTTTCAGCGACTTGGGTTTTCCCGATTTTGAATCTTAAAGCAAGAGCTCGGACACTGGCTTTCTCTTTTTCGTACACTTAAATTAACTCTGCCTTTTCTTTAATACAAAGAATATTTTTTCGCACTCATCTCCAGAAATCGTTTCAACCTGAAACAGACAACTCATTACGATTCAAAATACGGCTTTCTGAGAACTGAGAAGAGTTCGTGAAAGTGCTTCAGGATTGGAACATTCCTGGATCATCTACATCGAAGTAGGGGAACATCCATATGGCATCTCTGGAATCGTGAATTGTTTTCGACTTGCTGCCCGTTTATTAGAGACATTATTATCGAAAACTCCTATAAAAATAGTGTTCGTGTCCGTTTATTAGAGTGTCCGGTTATTAGAAGTACTTTTATTGGCAAAATTATATGGAATAATGCCGGGAGAAATAAAATTGTTCTTGTGTGAGATGTCCGGTTATTAGAAGTGTCCGTTTCGGGACGTTCGACTGTATTTCAATTATCTCTGAAAATTGTAGATGCTAAATTTAGTTTTAAAGTTTTTGTATTATTTTCTGGTTTGAAGATTTATGGTACGATTTTAGGGTTTTCTTATGGCGGTACACGCAGTAGGGACTGTTTGATGATAAATAAAGATTTTAAAATTGACGACTAAAATAAGGTGGTGATAAGAGTATATTAGATTATTATACAGTCTTTCGACCGATATTCAATTAAAAGAGTTTTAAGTCTTATTTCCAAAATTTGTCCTATATCTGCGATGTACAGTTCACAAGTGATGAGTGAATTTCAGTCGCTCACGACACAAGACAAGAAATTAATTTGACAAATTAAAATTGAATGGGTGTACAAATACTGAGAGTAAAATAATAGACGTATAATTCAGTTGAACCAAACGCTCCGTCGCCACGTCCTCTCCAAGTATCTTAAAAACAGTAAAAAAGAATCTTTGCAAACAACAAAATGTGTAAATCTAATTAATACATGATACGAATGGAATCTATGTTTTGAAATTCTGAGAGTCGGATTTAAATTTGATACCTGGTGGCCCTGTTACGCATTCGATCATATTCAAGCAAAAATGCCATTTATCAAATCTTGATTGAAATTGATATTCGTTTCATGTGGACAACCAACATGGAATAATATTCAATCCATTTAATAAAATACGCTGAAATGATAATAAATTGGCCTTGAGTAATAATTATTTATGGAAATATATCTAAAAATCGACATTGCAACGAATTGTTTTTTACGAAATGATACGATTGTCAGCTGTCATTGCTAGTGTAATGGGAAGTAGAAAGGTACTCGTCAGTAGAACAGGACCAGATGTTTCGCTGTTGTCATGTTCAGTTTTTATCAATACTTTCTATGGTTTTTATTTGATATTAGCCTACATCAGTGCATCACTAATTACTAGTTAGGAGAGGAAGAGGGCTATGTCAGAGTTTCATTTATGGTGTATAACGTACTCTTTATTTTCATGTTCTGTTCTTTGTAGGGTGGCAGATTTGAAGAATCCTTTTCGAATATTAATTTAATGATCCAATGACCGCAAGGAGGCGACGTGGTGCTTCTGAATCAGAGCAAGCACCTACTGTAATATCAATAGGAGGAGCGAGTAACTCAGAAAATCTGTGGACTCGGGAATCTGACAAGAAGCTGGTTTACAATGATTATGAATCCAACAATGGTTCATTAGGAACAGCTGTAGATAATTCTTCAGACATTACAGTACAAAAAATGACTTCACGAGACAGAACAACAGAATTCGTCAACGCAATTCGCTCATTACAAGGCCGAAATGTTGCGAGAGCTGTGGCTGTTCGTGATCCGAAAAAGGCCAAATATATTCAGAGCTATGCAGAATTTATGATGATTGCTAGGTAAATAAAGTTCTTTTAGGTTAGTGTTACATTTATGTGAATAGGTTTCCTCACTACTAAATAGCAACTAGTGAAAATTAGGTACTTTAGTTTTAATATTTAACTATTATTTTTGTTAACAGATTATGCAAATCTGTTTAAACAATCTCTTGATGCCCTGATGTGCATAGAATGGTAATACACAAATACAGTACTTATAAAATTGAAATCCTATAGCTTAGATGACACCATCTAAAATTAGATTTAAGGTTTCTAAACTGAAAGAATTTGTAATATGCATATCTCTCATCTAATTTTTATTGGTGATAGCAAGTTGAAGATGCTTTAATATGGGAAAGGAGAATAAAGTAATTTGTAGTATTAACTTGGATTTTAGTGAATAGATCTTGTTTCTGTCTTACTTAAATTAAAAAAGAACAAATGCTTTCATAATAGCCAAAAGTTTGAATTATAAGTACTGAATATGAATTAAAACATTTTGTCCCCAACTTTCAGGACCTCTTCAGTTCATTCTATAATGTGTGTGTCTATATATGTGTATGTATATATATTGGGGGGGGGATGTTATAGCTGCTTAAAATTAAAATATTGTGTTGCTACTGTTACACCAACTTGTGCATTCTTGAAACTTTGAATTTAAGTACTGTAGTTTAGAAATATTCTGCTACAACAATACAAGTTTTGGGATCTGTTTCTTTGACATTGTTTTCCCACATTTCGGCCCTGGATGTTGTGGTAGGAACAATAAAATTGTAAATAAGTACAACATACAAAGTTTATTTACATTCATCTGTGTATATGTAAGTACATACATATTTTGTATAATGAACTGAAAGATGTCCGAAAAGTTGGGGACGAAACATTTTAATTTTTCTATTTCTGATTTGGCCATTCTTCATGTTTCATTTTTAATATTCAGACAGATTAATTTAATTATTTTATTTATAAATGCTTGCATAAATGAGACCAAGTCATTATTCTTATATTGTAGCAAAGTATAAGCTATGAAATAAACTTAGAACATGCAACTTGAATTCTAGTGGAGAAATCAGATTTATACCTCTATTATTATTTACTGTTAGCACTCCATACACACACACATGTCCTCTCATTTAATAAAAAAAATGTGTTGCTAGTAGTTTTATAATGAATACCCAAAATAAAATTGATATTTATTGATGAAATTTCAAAAAAAAAGTTAATTTAGAAGTTGGTAAACAATTTTATGAATATTAAAAAAAATGAAAACAAGTACTTCTCATTGTTACTTTTATTTTCATTTAACATTATTTACAGATGTTTAGAGGCATTATAAATGGATTGATACTTGCAGAATTTGTTGACATTGAGAATACAACTAGACATGTAGAATAACACAATTTAATCGTAAATTGAAACACTTTTATTTTATTTAATCATGCGATTTCTTAGATATGAACCAAGTGGTCTTAATTCTAAAGGAAGAAAATTTGTACCCTATGTTGACCTCTACTAAGAAAGAGTGATATTTCTATAGTCCGCAATGCATATATGACCATTTTTAAAGCGATATACGTTTGTAGTAGTGAAATAATGTTTTCACTTCAGGAACCTTTTTACCATTTTGAATTGAAACTGCAGTTAATCATGTTCAATTGGCTTCCACATAGCAGTTAAATTCATCAGTATTCTTTTTTTCAGAACTATAGGAAAGAATATCAGTAGCACGTACACAAAACTGGAAAAGTTAACTTTATGTAAGTATGATGAGTATATATAAAAATTTATAAAAGCAAGTAAGGATGTAATGTCAAAATAATTGGCATGGAAAGGAAAGAGAAAGTAGATGGCTTACCTGATATTGAAGTTCGGTATTGCCATGTAGGACAGAAATAAGTTCTTTGTTTTCAGAGCTGTTGACCTCCTTCCTGCACTGGCTAATTAAAAGATAGATTAAAAGATACCCTGGTAGGTCCAACTGTTCGACACCAACAATCTACACCCTACAAAAACCCTTTTCTCCCAAGCAGAAAGAAAATTATAATAAGAATGGGATGATGTAAAAATAATTCAAACAATTTGTTTGGAAGATAGGGTGCTAATGGGTTATCTGAAATTAAAGCTCAGCACCTCCTTCGAGTATAGAGTAAAAATATTAAATTTTTGTGTGGTATCCACTTCCTTCTTCAGGAGAAAAGGATACACATTATAATTACAGACTTCTGGTGGGCTTTGGCGATCTGTTGCCCATAAGCAAAAAGCTCTCCACCAGAGCAGCATCAACTTTCCTTCTAAATGTTCCTTCCCTTGGAAACCACTAGCTGCACAGCATTTCATATACTGCCCATTTGGAAACTATAATGTGAATTTTTTCTTCTAAAGTGGTAGATTTCTCAGAAAATTTGAAATTTACACCATATCCACAATGGGGACGCTGAGCATCAATTTCAGCTAAGCCAGAAACCCTTAATTATATACTGACGTCCAAAGTAGAAAGGCAGTAAATAAAAATTTTAGTCTTGTAAAAATATTTCATGGATAAATGTATTATAATTAATTTATAAATACAAATTCATATTTCTTGGTACGAATAAAACAATTTTCAAAGAGATAACATTATGTAAATGTTGAAGCTCAAAAGAACTTTTTCTGTTGATTTCTCAAAAGCATTTTTATAGACTTACTGTCTTTCTCCATTTGATGGCAGTATACATAGAAGTATAAAAAAACAGTTTAGTTGGATAGGAAAGAGGGACAGACAGCTGATGACGTATCATACCTCATGTGGTGGTCAGCTGTTCACCATGAAATTCAAACCCCAGTTTGTCGGCTGTTTGACAGCTGCAACCTACACCCAACGAAGCCAACAACTCTCTCAAGAAAGGTCAAAATAATGGAATCACACACACACTAAAGTGCAAAGTATAAAGTAGAGCTAGAGTGAATGGGGAAATGTTGCTAGATCATGTTGAAAACTTGAAGTATTTAACTTGTATATTTAAAGTATCCAAATTTCAAAACGAAGTTACTAAAGTAGACTTAAATGAGGGACAAAGTAAATACCACAAACATATCTGCCATCTTTGTTGCAATTGACAGATGACTGATAGATGAGACAGGACTCCACACATACAAATAATTAGTTTTATTTTTACGATGTTATTAAAACCTTTTGAAAATTATGCCATTTAAATAAGGGTCATAAATTGACAAAGTGTTCAGTTTTTCTACTCTGTCCAAGTATATGAGGAACATTATATTTTCAGAATTTAGATTCAAGGGAAAATGGTTATTCTCCTCCAACATTTGTGATTAAAATAATTATTTAATTTAAATAATTTTTCTGACAAATATATAATGAATGATTTAATCAGCTTCTTTTGTCGGCATTTTTATAATTTAAATATTATGATGTTTCTTCTCTGATTTGAGAAATCTTCAGGTAAAAATTTAGCTGTACATGGGACTTCACGACTCCTTCAGCTTTCAAAAATTGTCGATATAACATGGCCATTTTTTGTTAATCTTCTATATAAATGTACATTTGTATATGATATTTGATTGACCCACTTTAATTTCCAACAATAGATATAACCTGATTTTAACATACAAACCTTAAAAAACAGAGTGAACTAATTAAGACATTTAGATATGCCCATATTTCGGTGTAAACTAAAAAATATTTCAAATTTGGTCTGTAGACTTTAAAAGCCATTTGAGTAACATGCAAAGCTAATATAGAAATGTGTGCTTACCTAAATTTGTTAATTTTGTAAGGTTTGTCTGTTAAAATAAGGTTGTATCTATTGTTATCAATTCCACAGACATTAATTTGTACATCACTTTTATTTCTATGTTATTGCTTTGAGATTTATTTTATGGAATTCAGAAATCACTGGTTCTTCATTGGCACTTGTTGATTGCAGAGCGAGCTCAAACTCTGGGAGTGGAGGAAACTAGTCATACTCTGAACCTTTCTATTGCTACTCTATCTATATTATATGCTCTGTATTGCCTACACACAATATCTTGCCAGTTTTAGATGATATTGCTTTTGTACAGTTTCTTAGATGTGATGAACAACTTATTATTGATTTTCTAGAAATTTCCCATTTGTAATTTAATTTATAGTGGCAAAACGAAAATCACTGTTCAATGACCGACCAACTGAAATTCAAGAATTGACTTATATCATTAAGGAAGATCTCAACAGTTTAAACCAGCAAATAGCACGCCTTCAGGAAGTAGCCAAGAAGCAACGACAGACTCAGCAAAATGGCCACCATTTACTTTCACATTCTTCAAGTGTGGTCCTCGCTTTACAGTCTAAACTTGCTTCAATGTCAACTGAATTTAAACAAGTCTTAGAAGTTCGAACAGAGGTAGGTCATGTTATTTTCTTTTGTGTTTAAGCATTTGAAATAGATACTTAGTTGTTAAATTTTCTTATACAAAAACTTATAATATGTGTATGCAGGTTTTTATGGTTTGGGAGTTGGTGATAAATTATTATTGTTATTGTATATGTGGCTGTTAATCTAGGAACAAAAAACAATATGAAAATAATACCCTTTATTACAAAAAAAATGTGCCGCCTTGTGTTATCAAACATTTCATAAGCCACCAAGATTATTTTTTTACAAAAATCCTAAAACATGAAACATTTTCCTTTGGATTAATGGAAACCTTGCAAAAATATGGTAAACAAAACACCCAAATCTGTCTACTATCTACCAAACACAACATGACTTCATTTGCTATTGCATAGGAACAGTAGAGATTAGCTTGTGTGTTGAATACATTAATAATAAGTTGCTTTTAGAATACAATACTGTACTATATTTCTTAACAACCTTGTTCTGTTTTGTGGATTTCATTATAAAATTATTTTTATTTTGTAACTACTTTTACAGAATTTGAAGCATCAGAAATCTAGACGGGAACAATTTTCTCAGGGTCCAGTTTCATCATCTTTACCTCTTTCTGCCATGTCAGGTCATCACCAAGGTTCTGTTTTGTTATCAGAAGAACAAGTTAGTATCAGTATGGAGAATAGTCCATTAGTACCTGCAAGTCAGAAACAAATATTGGTGTATGATGAAACGGTGAGTTTTTTTCCAAATATTGCATAATACAAATATTGTGACACACATTGTATGGCTTTTCATGTTTTATAGGATAACTACCTGCAAAGTCGAGCCGAAACTATGCAAAACATAGAATCTACTATTGTTGAACTAGGTGGAATTTTCCAACAGCTTGCCCACATGGTTAAAGAGCAGGAAGAAATGGTTGAGAGGTAATTGTGCATCATTATTATTATTAATAAAGCTTCTTATTTGAATTATAATATCTGTTTTGTTTGTTCAGGATTGATACTAATGTTGCCGATGCAGAACTTAATGTTGAAGCAGCTCATGGAGAGATACTGAAATATTTCCAATCGGTAACAAACAATAGGTGGCTTATGATAAAGATATTTGCTGTCCTTATATTTTTCTTCTGCTTTTTTGTTGTATTCTTGACATAGAACATGTTTAAAATTTATTTCTGAGGTTTGTATAATTATATAAAAGACAACTAGATGTAAATATAAATACATTGGTCAAGTGCAATTGATGATGTACATGAATAAAATTGGGAGTCAAGACTTTATACAATTTTTTAGTTGAAAAGAATGTATTAAATTTTCTAAACTTTATTAGTATAATATACCACAAAATATTTTAAAACAATCATAAATAAACAAGTTGTACAATTTAGGTAAATAATTATCTGGCAGTTAATTTGAATTATTTTATTGGCTGTGAATTACTCAAAATAATTTTTTGCTAGAAAGTATAGTTCTTGCCAGGAAGGTAAATACATCAGAAAATCTACCTTTTCTTATATGGAACTTGCAAAGAAAGATTTCCTGTTCAAGAAATATTTGCTATTCATATCACACACTGTCTATACCAAATGTTAGTTAAATTCGCTCTTGATAGCGGGAATGATACGAGTCTCCTTATGGAGCCTTAAATGAAAACTTAGAAACATTTGGCTGGTGCAGTTTCAGTATAATAATTGCACTTAAAAATTATAATTAATTTTTGTTTCTTCACTGCAATTAATTTAGGAAGAAATAAAAAAAACAAAATTTTACTTGTATGTTCATAGATTCTATTTTTAAAAAATAATTTGTATTGAGTTATTTATATTGTACAATCATTTTCAAATCAATATATTAAACATAATTTATATGTTAATATTATTTCAAAATAATCCAATTAACTTTAAATATTTCCAGTATTTTAATGATGATATTTGTAGGCTCCCCTTTTTTTTATTGTTTCCTGTATACCGTGCATGGTGGATAGTGCATACATGCTCATGTTCTTTCGCATAAATAAATTTAGGAAGAAATCTTTTTACTTAAATTTAAGAACCTTTATACTGGTGTTTTAACAGTGTGAATTTTTGCTTCGATTTCAAAGACTTTAAACTGCTTGGCTTGGCTAATGCAGCCAGATGGCTATCTCTGTAGTTGTCCACAAAATCTCTCCTGTTCATTTGCAGTATTCCTCTTTCCTCTCCCCTCAACCCCCCCCCCCTGCCCCCTCATTTTGCACTACCTGCAAAGGTTCACAAACTACCTCCTTTTGGTGCCAAAGGCCAGTGAGCACACAAAACAGCGCCCTCATGTGGCTTGTTCCTAAAATTATCTTAAAATATGAATGAAGGAAAAATACTTTTATGTTAACTTGCCAAGTTGGTATACTAAATTATTGTGCTTTTTTAAATATAGGCACTGGAAACTATGTATTTGGTAACACTAATTAATAGTGTTGTAGTTTTATTAATATTTTACATAGTTATCCTCGTAATAATTGCTGCTGTTACTTAGAGCAATATAGCACAAACTTGAGAAACTCTGTGAACTGCCACTACTTGCCATGTTTTCAGATTTCCTAAATGTGCACTGTAACAGAGTTAAATAATAGTGACCTTACCAGAAAAAAAATTTATAGCAAAAATACTTTATTTATGACCCTGATATTGTTTTCATTAAGAATGAATTTGCAGAACAATGCAAGTATGAAGAATGACAACCCAAGAAAATTATAATTATATACTTGGATTTGGATGATACCTAAATTTTTTGTTCAATTGCGCTTTCGATTCTATTTTGGTGAAAGACTAAATACCTTATTTTTTAGTTAGGGGTTTTCTAATCTTACAAAAATGATGAACTCTTTATGGGACCCAATTTTTTATACACAGTTACCAAAGGGCTCGATTGACTGGTTAAAATTTTAGTGTTTATTGGTGTTTTCAAAATATGGTAACAAGTAAGTAAGTTAAAATAAACTGCCATTAAACTTTGTTATATGCAGTTATATTGCAGTGTTGACTTGTTTATTTACTAAATTAATATTAACTGATTTGGTGTAATCCTTTGACAATGAAAAAGTCCTTTGTTGTCTTGCACTACATACATTAAGCCCACAAATTGATGATTCATTTCCACAGCTATTGTCGTCCAACTGCCTCCTAAAACCGGCCAATAACTTATTCTAATGTGAAGAATTCTCTGTTGTTCTTAATAGCAAATTTAACACAAAGCATGGAAAGACTAGCAAAATCCAAACATGCTCAAAAGTTGCATTAATTATAAGTAATGTTTATGTGCCATAATATGTATTAACATGCAATAATTGAATCATTTAATGAAGTTTAGAACTTCCATAAATAAAAATAAGTATTATATGTGTGATGCTTCGGAAATGATGAAACTCTGTTGCCTGCTATGTACGATTTCTCGTTCTCCTGCTTTTTATTTTATGGAATAATGTGTTAGAATAAGTCAATCACATTCAAAAGTATTTACAGATTCTTGTAATAAGCTTCATGACGATTGTTATCAAGATAAGAAGTCTTCACGGCCTTATTAAAAGACAAAAGAAATAACCTTGTTGAGGAAGCATTGCAATTGTGAAGAGATGGCCATTCCCGTAAAAAAAAATGCTGAAGAGGAACCACTGACATTGGACCAGGATCTGAAAAGATTAATGTTAACGTATATTGACTGGTTTTAAGTACAAATTTATACAAGTTGCAAAACCATGGAATGTATATCAGTTCGGTTTGTAGTCTTAGAACCCAGGAATTTGATTGAAACCTTGGAAAATGAACTTCCCAAGTTTGGCTGAACACTACGATGAAATTTCTGTACGGTATCTTCACAGAAATTTGATGTCTGACCATGTAGCCAAACTAATTTACTAAGAAATCTATGATCAGTAAATGTGCATCCACTCTAAATATGAAACCTGGTAGTTCTTCACCCGTGATTTTTCTTTCACTTGTGACTCATTGTCTTCAAAACAGTTTATCTTCTCATTTACAAATGATTTAACTAATTTCGTAGCAGTAGATACATGTCCTCTGGAAATCTTTTCAGTATTTCATGCCCAAAAATAGTAAAGTTGTTTCTAATGTATCTAGTTTGTTTCTTAAACTCCAAGCCATGTTTCTGATGATTCCTGATTCCATCATAAATAATTCAAACTTGATCCAATTTCTTCATAACCTTCACAAAGAGCACTTACTGCATCTGGACCACCCAGTTCTTGTCAATTGCTTTACCACTTTAAGACAAGATCCAAAATGTGAAACCATTATTTCCCAATGATTAAGGTTGGGATGTAAAGATTTTGAACAAATCGAAAAATGTATACTTTCCTGGTGTAATGACTTAATAAAAGATTCTCCATCAATAGACTAGGTGAAGTCAGTGTTCAAAAGCTGACTTCACCTGGTTGATTAATCAAGAATCTTTTATTGAAATCAAAATACATAGCGACATTTAAGGTACTATTTAAACCAAATGAACACCTACAAGATTCAAGGAATGTCCTGTGTATGGTATAAACAATGCACATTTATTTTTTTCCTTAATTTAAACGTGTAATCCAGAATAATGCCCCGACATTTTCTGCATTATCATAGGACTGGCCTCTACAGTTCAATAATGGTAAATTATTTTGATCCTAGAGCCAATACTATATCAACAATATTACTGCTTTATGGCTGTGTATGGAAATAAATTATAAAAATCTCTAATTAGGAACACCTTAATGATTCTACACGTCATATGAGGTGTTTAATCCAACCCTATGGAATATTTATTAGCTTTTAGCAGTTCAGCAACAATACTTTCCATCACTTTAACTCCCATAATTTGTATGAATTCTTCACAATTATTAGCTGATAGATATGACAGGACCCCTTTTCCCACATTACCATACTTAGTATTTTAATATAAAAATGGATAAAATAACAGTTGTTTCCAAATGTCTAAATAATTGTTATTCCTAGGTGAGCCTATGGACTGATTAAGTTCTTTTAGTGGCAAGCTTCTAGATACTAAAAATTTCAAAACTGCAATTAATCTTTTCAGTACTTCTATCCAGTACCGACGTTCATTTTCAAACTGGATTACCAATTGTTTGTTTATATGTCCATGCACTTTTAATTGACTGCAGTTCATCGACATACATTTTCTTGATGTGAAATTAAAAAAACAACAACAAACTATATGCCTCGCTTTTATAAACGAATCCCGATTTGGTATTTTTTCCTTTGGTAATGGTCCCAGAAACATTGCTGTTCTTAAACCCCTCAGAGTTTTGTTATCTGCACTGTTACTTTTTAACATATGATTTGCCATTGGCTATATTTTGGGATCTGAACTCTTATAATTATTACATTATTGATACTTATGTTTGATGTAGCACTAGCACATATTCTCCCTTTCCCTACATTTTCTCCGATAACTTCACTTTCACTGCTTTTAAATGTTAATTTTGGATTTTTTGAAATAGCCTTTGCTTGTTTATTTATCCTCTTTCTTTTGGCACTTGTGAGGGAAGCATGTTCTAATAGCCCTATCCCTATGAATTGCCTGAAACTTTAAATTTACTTACACGCCACACCGGACCTACACACTAACACAATACAATCTTACAAAGCTGAATAATACAGAAATATATTACAGTTAGTATTCAAATTCAACAATCAACCACAGCATGCTATTTAAATAATTTCATTGACCATGAGTCATTCATTGATCCAATGGGAGCAGATAACAAATTTTACCATATTGCCAATTTCTTCGATTCCACTACAAACGCATCCGAAAGTAGATGAAGGTGCCTCAGCATGTGAGAACCTTGAAAAAAACAGAAAGAGTATGAGGCATCCCCAAATGTAAGCCCCAATCTGGGGAACTCTCACAAAGGCATCTCTGATCTACTACCAAATGTTTTTTGGGTAACACATTACACGAGGATGATCGTGAAACAAGCAATTCCTCTTTAATAGCATAGTAAGGGAATGGAAAAGGTGGGATGTACAAGGTGTTGACTAGGGCCACCGGCTACAGTTTAAGTATCCTACCCAGTGTTTCACCTTAACCTAACTCAAACCTTTACTTGTGGAATACCTGAATAAGATTTTTAAACAGAAACACATATAGCCTGTTATATAAAAAAGAACACTAAAATATAAGTGACCCTTTAGGAAGACAGATCATTTGTCTGCACATTAATTTGTGCCATTAAGTGTCTGCTGACTGTAATCCTTCTTTCAAGTATACCATATGTCATTCTAGCTTATATCACTAATAAAATTAAGGTCACAAAAGAAAGTTAAAACAAGTAACATTGTACTAGAGAAAAGAAAGAAATTTATAACAGTTGTGTTATCTGTTTTTCTGGCAGATACAAGTATGTGAGATATATATCAAATTAAACTGCAGACATCATGAAAGTAAGACACTAATTTAATTTTTTTAAGAAAAGAAAAGTTTTTCTCTATAGTGAAAAATGTAGAAAGCAGATGACTCATAATGACCTAGAAAATTAATCAGTTCTGCCTCCAAATTATGTCTCAACTTCAGATATTGGAGTTCAAATCAATATTGTTCGCACGTCACCGTGCTCCACTCCACGTCGTGTAATCTACGGTTATGTTCTTTCAGGCACTCATACGACATCAGACGGAAAGAGTAAGTCACAGATGTGCCATGTCACCATGCCTGGCTGTCAACTTCTATGCTTTACCCACAAGACATGGTCGGAGACAATCGACTTTCAATCAGTGTCTGCTGTGGAAATATCAAATTACATATGTGAACTTCTTTTCTAACACGGCACCATCTTTCTCTCTGCACAAACTTATAAAATCTAGTGATTCGGTGTATTGCTAAATTTAAGAGCTCTTGCAGGAAACAATGGGCTTAGTGTCCAGGCTGAAATTCAGGCGTAATATAGATGAAGCCTAAACAAGTACTGGAAAGAAATTAGTGTTCAACAATAGGAGAGCAATCTTCAGGATGACTGTAAAGAAGGGAGCAAGATTAGCTTGGGCAAAGAAAATTGATCCATCCAACATCAGTGGCGGCTGGTGCACATGTCCTCGTGTGCTACAGCACATGAATTAAGTTAGGAAGACATTTGTTTTGTAATTTTAAAAACTTCAAAATAATAGTATCTTAAGACTATGATTTCAAATACTTTAAACTGCTCGCCTTCCAGCGTACATGTGAGCTACATTCTTTATATCATAGCACGAGAATCCTGTCAAGAGTGCGAAATGCGCATGCGTAGAATTTCGTTCTCACACCCCTGCTTGCCCAAGATTTAAAAATTATATGAGCTACAAAAAGCGCGGCGCCGGGCTGAGCGTGCGTGCTGACAAAGAGGCGGCCTCATTAGATGTTTTTTAACGAATTTATAAAAATATTACCGTTTATGGACTTGGTGTGGGTTGATTGAATTAACGAAAGGTTATTAGAGAGAGAAAAAACATTTAACGGATAGCATTTCGAAGATTTTCATAACTGAGAAAGTTACAGCACGACCCTGCATACAATACTGCCATAATGTGTAGCTTCTTTCTAAAATTAAAATATGTAAGAAGTAAAAAAAAAATAGTAATAGGAATTTGCGCCAATTTGATTTTATATTTTTACAATTTTAAAAATTCGTTCATATTACACGTTATGTTGACGAAATTAGAAATGAAACCGCCTGGCAGGACTGTCCACGCTGTTAGTAGCGGTATGCAGAGCCAGCTTAGCTTAAAAGCTCACTCTGGTTCGCCGGAATGAGGAGACTAGCTCGTCCTCAGGAGGCGTGGTTTCGCTCCCGCAGGTCCCCGTCGTCCCTTCACTTCTTCAGTTATTACTAAGTAATTCCGAATGCTTTGAGGATTGTTCGCAAATCGACCCTGAAACATTTTTTCATCCCGTTTTATTATTTTTCTAATGCTAGAGTGTGTTCGTTTCTATATGAACCTCAACATGTTACGCGATATTCTAATATTGTTTTTTCTCGTGTCTTTCCTCAAGACCCTGTTTACTAAGTGCAGCGACCTCGCTCACTTGATTGCCACAATCTTTACTAATCCTGATCCCAAGATGTTTACAGTTGTTTACCTAGTTACTACCTCGTTCCCCATTTTATATGGAACTGGAGGAACATTTTTCCTTTTTGGTAAAACGATTACCTTACTCTTCGTTGCATTTTATTTATAACTGACCATTAGTCTCAGCCAACCTGAAGAAACTGTGCATCCTACACGTTTACAATTTCCCTATAAACCATACAATCGTCGGCAAACAGTTTAACCTGTGATTTTTTGCCGATTGCCAGTCATTTACGAACGTAAGAAACATGGTGACGTGATTTAGACAGCGTCGGAATATTTGTCATTCTCGCGAACTCTGAGTGAACGGTCTTTCAAGAATCCTGAATCCACTTCACCACTCGAAAATCTATACCTGTACTTTTTAAGTTACTTAATAACATACCACGTGGCACGACATCGGAGGCTTTAGAACAGTCAATAATGATAGCGTCTATTCTCCCTCCCTTACGAACCCCGTCCGGCAGATCTTGGCAGACCGTTGCCAGTTGTCAGTTGGCTCTCACAAGAAAATCCAGGTCTGAAGCCATGTTGCCCACTGTTCATTCGTCCACTTAGTCCCAGTGCTTACGCAAATATTCAGCTATTAAGCGTTCAAATTTCTTGCATGTCACAGATGTGTGGCTAACCGACCTGTAATTTACGATCGCACACCTAATTTAAATATCGGAACTACAATCGCCTTTCTCCAATCACCTGGAACTTATGAGGTACATAATCTTGGCTTCAACTCCTAATTTTAGCACTTCTCCTAAAATCCAAACTGACTTATGAGGCTTAACTTTTCAAAGATTTTTTCGTAAGTTGGCGAACATAAATTTCGAAGACAGGCGGCAGCGTGAATTGATTTCATTTAATAATACTGATGTTAATAAAACCACACATAAGTTTAGTGTTCTTACAATTATTTGTCACGTGCTATTGTGTTTCTATACGGAAGGATAATTTCACATCTTTCATTGTTAATTTATTTAAGGGATAATTGCACCTGCCTTGATGATACAAAAATTCTTATGTATTTATTTTAACTATTGTTACATTTACAAAATAATGTGATCGAGTAGTAGCGGTTGAAATACATTAGAGTAATCCATATTTTGCAAGCTTTCGTTCTTTTTTAGATAATTGTAAAAACTTTAGCACGTGTAATACATATTTTTAAATGTTTTTACTTATATATGAAATAAATTTAGGATTTATATCCAATGGTAAATGTAGATAACTATTAATTGAACTCACCCTGTGTAATACTTCATGCCATGAGAATTAAAGTAACAAGGCAAATTGCCTCATTATGTGAAGTATTTTCAAAATAAATTTGACAATGGATTTTATGATTTTGTGAGAGGTGCGGAGTTTGTTTCAGTTTTATGCTATCGTAAGTCCCATATAGCTGGGTGGCTCCTAACAGCATCGATAAATTTCAGAGTCCGCTCTTGGGACCAATCCCAATCCGACGTCGTCATCACCATCATTATCTTGAAGGTATATCGCAAATGATCGAGACAATCGCAGAACACAAGCCACGGTGCTATGATCTCTGATACAAGCCAAAGTGCTCAGCTCGGTTGGCGTCCACACTACGACGCACGCGAACCGAGCATTCCTTTGATGTTTCGTCAAAATACCGACAACAGATGGAAAACACGGCGAGCAATCCTGGCTGATCTAGCGCATGCGCACATCAGGTTGCGCATGCGCACAGCCTCGTGTTCGGTTCGTTGCTCGCAAGTGTGGACGGGGCTTAAGAGCCCATGAAAAGCAGCGCTAAAATATATCTTAACAACAAAATACAAATAAATTTTGATGACGAAACATGGCCATTTTTCTTAATATTCCGTATGAATTAATATTTGTATCTTACATATTTGAAAGATATGGTGTAAATATCTCATGCACTTTAATTTGTCTTTTCCTGCTTTAAGATAGAGTTTATTGGGCCTCAAAAGCGCCGTTTTTACATTGGCTCTTGTGGATCTACGAGCGAGTTGATCCTCGAGGAGTGGGGATGACGATCACAACCCGAGTACTGCAATTTCCACTCTATCTATTTGAATTAGGTTGCGCAAGTAGAACTTGAAGTCGACGTGAAATCAACTATACGGTAACTGAGAAAGAGTGTTTAAGTATTTGTGGGGACAGAGCTAGAGAGAGATGGCAACGCTGCATCCGAGCGCGTGCGCCTAGCAACGCAACGTAACGCAGCACGTCCCGGTGACATCGCACCCATACACGCCTTCCTTCAGCGGGAGCTTTCACTGGCCATTCACGAGCCCGGACTGTTTGGTAGTGGGGTGAGGAGGATTAACAACTACTATAGTCACTTATTTCAGTTTTCTGTATGTTTGTTATGGTTAAGAGTGGAAAGAATACATATTTTAAAAAAGAAAGTCGTAAGAAATTAATTAATAAGTGTAAAGAAAGGTCTTCATTATGGAAATTAAATGGCTAATTTTATACAAATAAAAAATTAAAGATAAGAAATATCAAGAAGTTCTCAATTCATTTCTGGATGAATACCCGGCAATATAAAAGTATCAGTAACTTACATTGTAATGAGTTGATATAAATTTGGGAAGAAATAAATTTTATTTTTCAGTTCCTTTCGTAATCTGTAGAGACGTCGACCTGGTAAGAACGGGGGAAATACCTGGAGCATAGATGTCTCCATGTGTGCTGACGGTAATGTTTTCCCTGACAAAAAGGGGGAGGGGGCGGTCAGAAAATTCAGAAGAGTCGGGAAGGAGATGCACGCGAAATACGATACGGACAAGTTTATGAGGAGTAGTATTTTCGACACCAAAACGCGCCCAGGGTGAAGGAAGCCGACGGACTATTCCCGCCGACCAGAATTATGTCAGGAATGCCTCGCACTCTCTCAAAGTTCTCACATGCCGAGACACCTTCACCTATTTTAGGAGGTATATGTACTGGGGTCGAAGACCTTGGGCATATAGCAAGAGTTGTCCGCTGATCCCATTGGATCAGTCAGCCAACTGCCTCCTGAAACTGGTGGAGACATGGAGAAGAAAATTCTGCGACCCCAAGCAAACTCGTCACCCGTCATTCGGAAGGGCCTGAGAATAGTAGCCAATGCCCGACCTACCTGATGCAGTTTTCTAGGGTTTTCCCTGCATCTCATTAGGTGAACCACCGGGTAGGATCCTTAAACTATAGTCCGTGGGCCCTAGTCAACCCTTGGCTACCTTGCTCTACCTTCCGCATCCCCCTTTTTGAATTCCCTTCCTATGCTATCAAAGTGGAGTTGCCTTTGTTTTGTCATGTCTTGTCAACACTGTGGTTAACTCTCACGTGGCAGGAATTTTTATTTTTTGTCTTTCTGCTATTTGTGGAAAAAAGGTTTTTGTTACCGTTCCTTTTTTGGTCTCGGTCCATTTCTCTTGTTATTCCTGAAATAGTGACTTTTTGTTTCCTGATTGAGTGTGGACCTTAAATTTATGTCAGTATTTTCTCTCATTGTTGCCTCTTTTTCCAATTTATCAGCCAGTTCATTCCCTGGGAAGCCCACATGAGCATTTACCCATCCACTGTGGATTCTCCATTGGGCTTTTTCAAGATCAGCTATATTTCTGTGGATGCTGTCTATGGTTACTTTTTAGTGCGTCTATCGTTATCTTGCTGTCTGTATAAATGACCAGTGTGTTCTCGTTTGGTGTGATTTGTCACATTGTTGTAAGTGATTGTACTGCTTTTGGAAATGCAATTTGTTGGGCTTGGTTGTTTGAATATCTTCTGTTTAATTTATACTGGAGTTTCGTCTGTGAATATGACTGCTGCAGTCCCCACATATTCCCCTGACCTGCTCCCATCTGTATAATATTTCCATTTGGTAAACCTTCTCTGTTTGTATTTCATTAATTTCCGTGGTGTTTGCTCCATTCCTGGGGTTTCATTGGTTCTTCATATTCCGTGCCGTTGTGCGTTTTTGGTGGTATCCCAGATAGAGTTAAATATTAAAAGGAAAATCAAGGCGCATCTCTCGTCCACTTGGTTCTGAGCTCATGGCTGTCTGTTCTAGCACCTCACTTCCATCATCCCACACCTCGCTCCCAAATATTGTATGCTGTTGTAATCATTTAACGCCCTATCTTTTAGACAGTCACTTGTAACGGTCTGCTCGGACTTTGGCGGTGCGGAGTCAAAAGAAAGAACACAGTATTTTAGCGGTGTTCCCCAAGCTATGGTGAGATTTGGCGGCATCGGGTGGTCTTTTTCCCAAAAAGTGACCATAAATATTATTGGTGAATATCTATCTCTGCCACATTGGTGATATGAACTAAACAAGTGGGGAGTAGGTTTTAAAAGGGCTGACAGAGAGATTTTTGGACAGATTTTCGAGAGGGGAGAGACGGAGAGAGATTGCTGGACAGATGATTGCAATTTCGGCACGGGAGATTTCGAGCAGATGATCGACATTGTCGGACAGGCAGTCCAAGGACAGGATGATAAACGAAAATTCCTCCTGAACAAGGAAGAAAAGCGGTGGCTGTGATTTGGATTGAGTACGAACCAAATAGGAGAAAGACGGTAATTACCCCTGTGACTTTTTACTGATTTACTATACTGCCAGGACCGAGTATAGTTTCTGATCTATGAGAAGGCACATGACATACGACCCTGAGTTTAGAGATAGAGAACTGTTAGTTTTAAGGAATTTATTTGTACCGTTTTTTATATAAATATATATGTAGCATTAATTAAGAAAGAATTGCCGGCTTAAAGTATGAAAATATTAACATTGTAATATTAATGTAAATTTGTTTTGGATCAAGTAAATTGTTTTATTTTTTATTATTAAGAGCTCATTATTAATATATCACTATTACATTAAAATAACTATTCATTTCACACTGATCATTAGAGCCTTGTCTGTTCATTTGTTGTAATGATTCATCAAGTAGGCTTGAATGGTGGAGGTTAAAACTAATGGAATTTGATTATGAACTAGTCTATAGATCAGGAAATGCCGATTTATTGAGTATGTATCCCGTAAATATTTTATTAGCCGAAGCAGATTTAACCGAATAGCAAAAGTTAAAAATTATCAAAGAATTTTACGCTTGCCCTATCGGAGGACATCTAGGCATAAAAAAACAAGAGAAAATAAAATTATACAGAAATTGGACAAATTTGTCGAAATATGTAACACATCGAGATGTAAAACGTGTCAAATAATTAAAGCGGATTAACACGTGGCAAAACATGCCAAAAAATTAGTTTAGATCAAGGGTGGCAACCTTTTGAATACCAAACGCCAATTTTTTAAAGAGGAATTCACATAACTCGAGCGTATTTTATCGGCATGGGGCGTTTACATAAAGCGGCTGTTCTTTCAGGATTGGAATTATTAAAAGTATTGAGCTAATGGTTTATGTGGAATGAGGATAATACAAAAAAAACGTCAACATACATGAAATATCTCAGTGGTTTTAAATCTAAAGATGTAATTCATACGGCTTCCAAATCTCTCATAGCAATTTGCGCGTAAAAAGGACAAAGAAAAATTCCCAAGGGGAGAGCCACTGATTTCGTGATGGTAAATGTTATTTAACGAAAAATAGGTGGAATTTATAACTAAATTTATTGAGATAAGAATTTTTGATAAAAAAAAATATTGTCAATTTGGAAAAGTAGTTTTCCCATCTATTTTTAAAACTTGGTATAATTAATGCATGGGGTAAAAAATTAAATAAGAACACGTCTTCTGATGATAATAATGATCATTAGGGACGTTAAATGGTCAAAAAACTTTAAAGACGTTTTGACTGTAAAATTATTTTCCTCATTGAGACCTTCATTGAAGAGCTTATATAAAAATATGGACATGTTATGAGAAGGTCTGCTAGAAACGATAATTCTGAGAGATAAATTAGGTTTATGTATTTTAGCTAGAGCATAGGCTCTGGCAATATTAGCAGAAGTTAAAAACTAGTGTTGCTGTCCACGTAATTTTCTTCTTTAAGTCTTTTCAAATTAATTTCTAATGGATCAATAATTAAAGAAATGGAATTAATTTTTATTGCAAATTTTATGTATTTATTTGCCTGATGACGCTTCAACATTATTACAATATTTAGTCACGTTCCTTTGGCAGATTCAGTAAAGATTACATCAGGATTATTAGGAATGTATATTTTGGTACTAATAAGATTGCACAACTTATGATAATACTTACTCTATTCAGAATTATCTCACTGTTAAATTTTTCCATTGTTATTCTGAAACTAACAATATACTTATGAGTTATTCTTTAAATAAAAATCAGGCTTTAAAATAACAGTCCTCGGTAATGATAGTAAATGGCGAAAGCTTCTGTTGTTTTAAAATTTGACTGTTTGCTATGTTTCGCAAATAAAAAATCGACGACTGTTGTTTGAAGACTGATTTTTATTTAAGTTATTCAATTCACAGGCTTATTAAGAACTTTTTCCATTTTTGAGTCATTCATTACAAAGAATGTTATTGTTACTTCGGCCTCGTTGCTTGTGCGACATGCCCAACAAATTTTTTTATACATTTTAATTTCTTGATTCCGTGAATAATTTTTCATTTTATAACATTATTGTATTATACATATTGTAAATATTTATTTTCTTTTATTATAATCGGAAAAGATGAGGTTCTAAAATTTAGGAACGAAACGTCGTGTACGAACTACTGTTAATAAAGTTTATATTAGTTTTTTTTATTAATGTAGGCTGTAGCTGATATTAATATCAGATGTGTATTTGAATAAAATAGCTTGTTTGAAACAAGTGTCCACGATATTGTCGTTTCTCGACATGAAACGTGTCGGTAATTTATAGCGTCTAGCGTTCGTGGTTAGCGGCTAGAGAGGCAAAGTAAAGAAGTAAAGAATAACTTTGACACAGTGAATCTGCAAAAGCCAAGCATGAAGGTGAAGTGAAAACAACTCTGGGCTACATCAGGGTGGAACTTGCAGTTCTCCTGGTCGTGGCGTTTATTTAACAACCTAATTATGGACATTATAAACTTTGTTTAATGATTTTATTTTATTATATATATTACGACATGTAAACGTGACTTACCAATTGTTTGAGTCTGTTTGGATTTCTCTACTCTTTTAATGTTTTTTAAATTCTTTTTATTGAAATCAGCAGAGAAAGCAAATTTACTGATGAAAATGCTTTTAGACATTATGTTGTTACAAAGCGATATAGATACATATATTTTTTTTGCAAATTTCGTTAACTCTGGTAATTGTTCACGTGGCAATGAATGTATTTTGATCCAGAAAAGCTCATCCAATTTCATTTTAAGTATGGATTTATTTTTACATCAATAAGTTCCATTTTTCTATTATTAGGCATCTGCATTCAGTTTACTTCAATAAGAGAAAATATAATGGCATCTGCATTCAGTTTACTTCATTAAGAGAAAATATAATGGCATCTGCATTCAGTTTACTTCATTAAGAGAAAATATAATGGCGAAAATGCAGTTTTCATCTTTGAATATATTTATTTAAATTGGTATTATTTTCAGCATATTCACTTTACTCTATCAAGCTTGGAAATTGGCCCAAATAATCATTTCCTGAGAGAGGAACAGTTTTAATTTAATTTCAAATGAAGGAATTTACTAAGCTGGGGAAATAATTTATTCTTTCCTTGCGGTTGTAATTTAGTTTAATATCAAATAAAAATGCCAAATCAAATAGCCAGTAGTTTTCATCAAGTAGTACATTTAACAGTTCTAAAAAAATAGAAACAGCATTTTTAATTTCGAAAACCTACTCAGGTTGAAAGCCAGAGCATTTAACAATAAAGGTTAAGATCACCATATTCCAAATGTAGCATTCACGATATCCTCTGAATTTTCGTTTGTTTAATGTTCTAGCTCTAAATTTTTTCATAAACTTCTCAAGAGTTAGCATAACATGTTGCATATTTGCCACACAGTACCTCTAGGTGTATAATGCAGTGATATTTTAGTATTGAATGAAGGAATGAAAATAGCCTTATGTTGTCCCATTCAGGGCAAAGGCCTCCTACAAGTAGGGGTAGCTTTTAGTAGTCTCACGTGGTGAGCTAATCCGTGTAAGATGTCTTATTAGTTCACTACACTACACTGTCACTTAGTTGTAGTTCTAGTTCTTTCCACTTATTTCTGTCTCTGGCTATTCTCATCCTTTGTCCTCCTGCTTGTTTTTGGAATAGGTCCGTCCACTTGCGTCTTGGTCTCTTCCCTATGTAGGGGTCCCATGTGGTAGCTTGTAACGTAGCCTCACAACGTGCCCTCCCCATTTCCATTTGGTCTTTGTAGCCTGTTGAGCAACGTCTATTGTTGCTGACATCCTATGAATCAAGATGTTTGATACTCTATCTTTCAGAGAAATTTCAAGTATTTTCCTCTGGCATACTTGTAGAGTGTTTCTCCCTTTTACTCTGAGAGCCCATGTTTGACACCCATTCAACAAAAACGCAGTTTTCTTGTGTCTCCATTTTGAGCCTTCTATTTTGGGTTCTGTCCAACAATATAAACTGTAGGGACCAGAAAGTTTTCCAGGCTGCTGAACTCTTATCTATTTCTTCTTCCATTTTGTTGCTAAAGGAAATTATTTTAGTATTAGCTGATTTAAAAGATTTTCAAGCTAATTTAAAGTGTCGTTGGCTTAATCTATCACTGTTGGTGCTCTGTCAATACACTCACTCATAAGTTTGCTACAATCTAATTTTATATTTCCTAGGTATTATTTTACTTTTTGATCTATGTCTGAACCTCTTGTTTTACAATGCAATGACTCCAGGCTGGCAAGTTCTTCAAATATATTAAAATGATCTTCAATTCCTCTTATGAAAATATTTACCTGTGCAATACCAGATATATGGTGACAGGCAGGTAGAAGTAGAATTTCCTGGCGCCAGGCTGCCGGATGGCAGACGTGACTATCTGCGGATTTATAATTATAATTTATAATTTCCGAAAGGCACTGTTCCCTGTGTCATGGAAAATTTCACTCGCTGGACCAAGGACTCGTGAGGATCGGTAGAAAAAACATCACGTGGGATAGCGTTTTCCCTTGGAGAAGGGACATACTAGTTTAACCGAAAAATATTCTAAATGGTTCTAGACGTTGAGAGGGCGAGGAGGTAGAGATGGAGAGATATGGAAGGCGAGGAGGCATAGGAGGAGAGGAGGAGGTAGTTGTGAATTACAGGAAGACTGGATAGGACCAGCACCTGACCCCGTGTATGCCAAAGTGGCTTTACGGGGCGAACGCGCGTTAATTGGTGTACAGAGCCCCAAGGGGCTCCTCACCGAAGGTGCTCACGCGACTGTTGAAATCCGGCCGAGTGGAGTTAGCCAAGGATTGCTCCAAGACACTTCTCCACCCGACCGGCTCGCGAGTTGCGGAATTTATTGCTCAAGTTGCGTACGGCTCCCACACCCCAGTTTTTGACCTGTTGGAAATGCACTCCACCCGCAACGACGAGAGTGCCCTCGGGGCTGCTGCCTTACCCAAGGGCTGGTGGCTTCAATTGCCGGGCCTGGTCCGCCCCCTGATCAAGACATTGAAAAGGCGACGAGGCAGAGGAGGAGTTAGTGAAGTGGTATTGAGAATCACCGGCAGTACGAAGTTCACCCCACTTTCCGCAGGTAGAGGGAAACCGAAGGAAGAAGGAAGTTCCGGTCGCATGAAGACACGAATGAAAATAAAATGTTCATAAAGTGAACGAAACTGTGCTGCACGTGGTTACCCAGTAAGTAATTAAGCATGATATTTAAAAATCGTCTCCTTAAATTAATTTATTTGTTTGTAATAGCGTGCAGGACCCCGTTTAACTGATTGTTTTTTTATAAATAAAATTATTATATTATATCCTAAAGCGCAAGTAATTTCATAAAATAATTTAAATATAACCCCCATAACCATTTACACTGTGCAGTACCAGATCTGTCCGTCGATTTATTGGGATACCTTCGGACTTTGCAGCAGCAACATGAAATTGTATCATATTTTAATTAATAAACTGAGGTGGTTCCGAAAGTTCGGGAACAAAACGTTTTCAAATTAAATTATTCTATTTATGACTTTTATAATATATGTAGAATACTTTTTAACAAATACGAACAGTGCATGCAAAGCGCCACTGTTTGGACACCTCTGATTTAAATATTATGGGTCCTATCCAATGTGGTGTTCGCTGTTTACACCATCAAAACTATTTTTGTACAATCAAACGAACAATAATAATAATAATGTATTTATTATTAATAGAAATATAACTCAAATTAAATTATAGTGGAAAACATATAAATTTACGATATCAATTTAATCATTAGCTCAGTCGCTAAAAGCAAAAATAATACTCTACGCAGCGTCTTAAATGGCTGCTCCCGGGAACGATATAGTTGAAAATTAAATTCGCGAATCAGACGAGAATGGTTTGTGTGGAAAAACCGAGGTAAATTGCCGTTACCGGATGTTAACGCCTGATGACGTCGTTCTTCGTTTTTGTTCGTATGCTGGTTGTTCCTTTGCTGGGTCACGTCTTCTTCATATTAAGATTCTCTAGTGCCTCTCCTTCAGATCAAATGTTGTCTTTTTATTTTCTGTACTCCCACCAAATGAATCTCCTTTCTTAAATGTGCAGAAACTAAATTTTATACATGTCGCCTTGTTCTGCCACTGCTTCGTCTCTCCCTCGCGTCTCTCTCAGGCAGCCTCCCTGCACCAACTGTCCAATCTAATCTCTTCCAGGCCATCAACAATGTCGCAGACGGTGACGTTTTCCCGCCTACTCGGCCCCACCAAGCCATTCTCGTCTTCCGTCCTGTATACGTAAATAACAAAAACTAAATTATTTTTGCTTTACCCGACTGTAAGGGTCATGAATCACCACACCAAATGAGCGAACGAGGTAATAAATACATATTACAAAATCTTTAGTGGCTCCTCCTGTTCCTGACGGTTTTAACTGATAGAGAGACGAATTTCATGATTGATATTTTCAAAAGAATATGCAAGTTGTTTAAAATAAACAAAATGGCTACTCTAGCATATATACATAGACTTATCATAATTATTTTTTTTTAAAAGTGGGACAGATTTGAGAATTTGTTCAAACTCATAACACGGGCGTTCGTTCGATTTTCTGGAAGAGAGGCGTTAAAAATAACGAGAGTTGAGGAGGAGGATGTTTTTGCTCCTAAATATGCAGAAACTGAAGGAAAAAATCAGGAATTTATTTTATTTCGAGTGAAATTATAAATCATATTTCGATATAATAGCAAACATGAAAAAATGTATAACAGTGTGTTTAACAAACAGACATTAATTAGATAATTCAAATCATAATAGTTTTCGGAGAAAGAATAAATGAAAGAACACTAGAGACATTTTTATCATGTTGGTCCACAACATCTTTAGGTGAGGGTTAATTAAACAAAACTTTTTATCGATAATACTCATAACTACTGTTAACTTGTTTTAAAAAGTCCTTATTGTTTTTAATCGAGTCGAAAAATTCGCTACAATTTAGTACATCATTGGCTTTGCAGCGTACTGTTTATTCAGCCATTTTGCCCATTTCTCCAGACCATGTATTATTCATTATTGAAAATATTCTTTCAGCGGTGCACAAGTGTCTGGTAGGCACAAAACATATTCTATAATTTGAGAAAGATTTGGTAATCAAATGTTCTTTTCTTTAAAATGACTAAATAGTTTTCTCTTCGCAACTTGAATTTTTTCAAATGGCATAGACTTCACAACCACAACTTCATCAAATAGTTCATCTAAGTTAATTAGGGTATTTCCACGAATTTCACTAATTTTCAAACCGGAAGCTTCAATTTCAGGCTAAGTTAATTGATTTTTGTTAATCCAAGTAAAAAAATTATGCTCCACCAAAACTGTTTTCCCATAACATATTTTGTCCACTAAAGCTTCTATTTCAACGGATAGAACATCTCAATTACATTCCAACAGAGCTGATAAGATCATCAGGCGAGGAAGAAATATCACGGCTATTCGGGATGGTTTGCAAAATCTACGAAACAGGAAGAATCCCAGAAAATTTTAGTAAAAACATAATTATACCGAAGAAAACTGGGGCTGATAGATGCGAACAGCACAGGACAATTAGTTTAGTATCTCATGTATGCAAAATATTAACTAAAATAGTATATAGGAGAATGGAACGTCAAATGGAATGCGAGTTAGGAGATCAATTTGGTTTTAGGAAGAATGTAGGGACAAGAGAAGCAATATTAATTTTGAGACTAATTTTAGAAGACAGGATAAGAAAAATCCGGTCTATGCTCATGAGATTTTGTAGATTTAGAAAAAGCGTTTGATAATTTGAACTGGAACAAACTATTAAGTATTTTGAAGAGCACTGAAATAAAATATTCCTCTACAGAAGACAGGCAGCAGTAATTAGAATAGAAGACCAAGAAAAGAGTAAGACAAGGATGCAGTGTCACCCATGCTGATTAAGTTATATATAGAACAGGCGATGAATATGGAAAAGGAATCATACTGTAAGAAGAATAAATAAAAACCTTACGCTTTGCCCACAATATTGTAGTATTAGGGGAATCAGAAGAAGACTTGGAGACCATAATAAATGGCATTAATGGAGTCCAGAAGAAAGAGTTCAATATGAGGATTAAGAGAGGCAAAACCAAGGTAATGGAGTTAAGTTTGAGAAACAGTGGAATAACAAAGGCTGTTAGATTGGGAAGGGATATTTTGACGGAAGTTAAGGAATTCTGCTACGTGGGAAGCGTAATTACTAGCGATGGTAGAAGTATAGTAGACATAAATAGTAGGATAGCACAGGCAAGGAAGGCTTATGCAAAAAAAAAGGAGGAATTTACTTGCGGGTAATATAAGTGTGAATATTAGGAAATCGTTGCTAAAAATGTTCTTATGGAGTGTGGCGTTATATGGGTGTGAAACATGGACGATAGGAGTTGTGAAAAGGAAAAGAATAGAAGCCTTTGAAATGTGGTGCTATAGGCGAATGCTGTAAAGCAGATGGAGGGATAGAATCACAAACGAGGAAGTTATAAACAAAATAGGGGAAGAGCGAACAATATGGAGGACGTTGAGAAAGAGAAGGGATAGATTAATAGACCACGTTTTGAGACACGAGGGTCTTCTAAGTTGTGTGTGAGGTAAGAGCAGAAGAGGGAGGTCAATGATAAAAATTAGGGAGAATGTGGGTTGTGCTAGTTATGAGGAAATGTAAAGGTTTGCGCAAGAGAGATTAGTATTGATGGTTTAATCAGATCAGTGTTGGACTGAATAGCACAACAACATCAATTATTTACTTACAATTTATAATGTAATTGCAAAAAACATACAAAAATTCACGTTAGAACTCGATTTCACTGTACAATATGCACTAATTGACTAACTGACTACACTATGGGTGCTGGTTTCAACTCGCTCTCAACCATGGTATAAGTACTCCCTGCTCTCAACTATCAGTAATAAAAATACATAGTATCGGGCTATCTATTTGGAAAGTCTACCTAAACATGAATCAGTAGGATCGTTGGTGCGAAGTCATGTGACCGTGGGAAATTATTTCAGGGCATACAGAATCCAATAGTAAGTAAATGGGATGTGTACTTACCTTGCGCAGTTTCTGTTTACAACACTTCTAGACATCAAGTGACAAAGTAGAACTTACTGCATTTGAGTTAATGTTTGGTAGAATATGCAGAATAATTGATATCGTAGTTTGTAATTATGATGATTATGTATCAGATGTTAGGAGGCAGTTACTCGTTTCAAACCAGTTAGCAAGAGATCGCTTCTAAGGAGAAATGAGGCTAGAAGAAAATTGACGCTAGATACTCGGGACTGTACGACGCCACGGAATTAAAATTTCCAAATGCATTGATGCAGACTAATAAAGAGGGTCGTGTATTGAAATCCACACAAATCAGCTGAAGCACTATAGGTCCTCGTGAGGCCTTGTGAAAAAGCTGCGGCATGCTGTGGTGTGTGACCACGTGGCTGGTCCACATTGAATATATCACTATTCATTCACAAAAGCGACGTTTCATCCCCATTTTGAGACTTCCTCAGGCTTAAAATTTAGCAATACATCATATTTACTCCTTGACTTCCTCAACCGAAAACATTATTGAATTTACATGTGAAGAATTTTGTGTCACTCATGGACCATCTCCAGACCCTGATGGTTATGGCCGAAATGATGATCTAGGAGTAAATATGATATATTGCTAAATTTTAAGCCTGAGGAAGTCTCAAAGTGGAGATGAAATGTCACTTTTGTGAATAAATATATATATTTAATGCTGACTTTTTTGCCATCTTTTTATTTATTGTGAATTTAAAGTCTAATTACTGCAGACAGCCTTCTGTAGAGGTTATGTATAAGCCTTTCTCGATATGTTATTCGTTTCATCATAAAAATTCTTAATAGTATGTTCCAGTTCACATTATCAAAAGCTTTTTCTAAATCTACGGATACCATCTTTTTGTCCTCTAAAATTAGATGCAAAGTCAATATTGCTTCTCTTGTTCCTACATTCTTCCTAAAACCAAACTTATCTTTTCCTAACTCGAATTTGATTTTTCGTTCCATCCTACTATTCTTGCTAATATTTTGCATGCATGGGATAATAAACTATTGCCCTGTGCTGTTCGCATCTATCAGCCCCAGTCCTCTTCGGTATGGGCATAATTATGTTGTTACTAAAATCTTCTTGTATTATTCCTGTTCGGTAGATTTGGCAAACTATTCTGAACAGCCATGATATTGCTTCTTCGCCCGATGATCTTATCAACTCCGCTGGAAAGTTATCAATTCCTGGTCTTTACAATTGCTCAGGTCTGTCAACGCCCTGTCAAACTGCGACCTTTAATTTTGTCCCCAACTTTTCATCATCCACTTCTTCTTTTATTTCCGATTATCTAGATTTCCACCGTGATATAGCTTTTCCATATATTCCTTCAATCTTTCTGCCCTTTCTTCTTAATCCAGAATCCTAATGTATCTTCGATTTTCATATATGGTTCATCTATTTTCCCTTTCACCATGAAACCTTCAACCGCTTTGTATTTTTCTTGGCACTTCCTATCTATCTCATTCTTCAAGTGTGTGTACTGTTCTTTACCATTTTCATCTCTCGCGTTTTTATATTTACGCCTTTCATCAATCATTTTTATTGTTTGTGTTATCCATACTTTTCCCATTGATCTGAGCTATTCTTTCTATTTCTTCATCGGCTGCTCTAGTCATTTCTTGCTTCAAGGGTACCCATTTCTCCTCTATATCGTTTCTTTTTCATTTCTCTATTAATCTATTCTTGATTTCGTCTTTGAAACATTGGAGCACCTACTGTATTCAGTTTTTCTAATTCCCATCTCTTTGTTTTAATTCCTTCCTTGAGTTTTTTTCATTTTCAGCCGGTATTTCATAATCAACAGATTATGGTCAGAGTTCACATTTGCTCCTGGGAAGGTTTTGCAGTCCAGCCCCCGATTCCTATATCTGTCTCACTTGTCTGTGCCTCCTGGCTTCTTCCATGCATAGGGTCTTCTTCTGTGATTCTTGAACCAGGTATTTGTTATTACTAATTTGTGATCAATGCAAAATTGAAGTTCATAGTCTTCAACTACATAACATTCTCTTCCATTTCCTATTTATGCATTCCAAACACCCAATATTTTCAAATTCTTGACATACTTCATATCTCTTTGTAGTTTC
The DNA here is from genome assembly GCA_034510155.1 of Eucriotettix oculatus. Taxonomy (NCBI): domain Eukaryota; kingdom Metazoa; phylum Arthropoda; class Insecta; order Orthoptera; family Tetrigidae; genus Eucriotettix; species Eucriotettix oculatus. The sequence continues at coordinate 9,603,941 of CM067378.1, read as the reverse complement.
TCTCAATATCTAGATCCTCTGTAGTACTTGTGGCCATATAAACTTGAATGATTGTTGTTGGCTGTGGTTTTATGTCTAACATTTCACTATATTGTTCATAATAACTTATTTGTGCCCCAGTCTTTTATTCATTACAAAACCTACCCCTGCATACCCTCTATTCACTTTTTAGCTAATGACCCTATAATCATTTGACCAAAACTCTTGCTCTTCCTGCAATCTAACTTCACTAATTTCTACTAAACTTTCTACTAACTTTAATCTTTCCATTTCCGATTTTAAATTTTCTTATCAACCAGCATGGTTTAAACTAACGTGCTCCAATTCGTATAACGTCACTCTTTGTCTTTCATACATGCATGATAAAAATCTAGTTTATGTATTCCATTATCCAATAATTTCAGATCTGAAGAATAAGTTGTTTAGATTAATATCTTTTCCATTTCAATATAATATGAATTTGTTCTTATTTACTACTTGTGCTTTTATAATCACTGATGAACTACATCAAAAGTAAGGTGTAAGAACATACGAGAAACTAATGAACTTTAAATGATGGAAAGTACTTATGTGCAGATTAATAGGGTCTGTGTGAAAGAAAGTTGGTTAAATTAAATACTATATTATAGATACCCTTAAAAGGAAACAGTTTTTTTTTCAATTTCAATTTAACAATTCACAATAGGATTTAATTTTTAAGGAAAGTTAACTTTAGATATTGGTTGTGAAGCTTTTATGCCACAGGTAACAATAACCAGTGTTAATGAATTTAATGTAAGTTTTGATTATGATTAATTACCTAAAGTACCTGTGTCTGATTTGAATGTAAAATTCCACAGTGTATCTAGTGATGTGAAAATTGTGAACAGTTCATCAATAATGTCAATTTCTCATCGAAATCCTGTAAGTTAGAACAAGATCACAAACATTAACAGAAGAAAGACAAGAATGGAAAAATGTCGACCAGACCAGGGATTGGAACCCCAGACCGCCAGTTTTCTAGGTGAGAACTCTGTGCACCTTTGATCACTTTACCCAATGTCCATTCTTCACAAATTTCCTGGAATTAGGGTGTTAAGAATTGATTCATGAATTGTAGGTGAGCCTGGCTTAGGTTTATGGGAATGGAGGGATGTTGAATTGGTCCTTGGACATTACTATTAGCTCAGTGGTAGAACGAGCGCCTGGAAAACGAGAGGTCCAGGGTGCAAGTCCCTGTTCCGGTTGACATTTTTCCATTCTTGTCTTTCTTCTAAATTAGCTATATGCTCCTACTTGAGCTTCAATTGAAGCATTTCTAATTCCTTCGACTTGAAACATTAAAATTAATATTAACAATTCAAACAAGATCATGATTGTCATGTTGTAATGCAAAAATTCAAGATAAATTTTAGTATTTAAAGTCTCGGCAGAGTAGAGTATTTACTGCGTCTAGCAAATCTGTCAGTGTGAAGAGGTTGCTTAAAGGCCGAAGAGGGAGGTTGACATAATTTATGGCAGGCGACCCTGTTTGAGGAGTAGATAGTAAAAACAAGAACAGTTGCAGATGTGGACCGTACGAGTGAACATTGCAAGCAGCCATAATAGATCTCGACGCTGGAAGTGCAACCAGATATAAAAGTGATAAATTTGGCGAGAAGCACAGACATCAACGCGGCCATATTCTGGACAAAGATAAGAATTTAATTTCTGAAAACCATATCACAGAAACTTTAAAGCATAAAATCCACCAAAATTTGCCTGTAATTTTGTAAACCAATTTTGTCCTAAAATAAACTTCAAAATATTCAAACCAATTTGATTTCTTTAGAAAATTCAAATAAACTAAATCTCAAATCACATAAAAATTAATAAATCTTTAAAATGTATTGTTTATAAACTCAATTTATTGATTTCTTTTTTTGTTTTATTTTGATTGCTTTGATGAGTTTGGTGAACAAAGGGGGGGGGGGGGATAAAGACCTTCCCTTGGTCCACTTTCAACATCCGCTAGTTCATCCAGGGCAACCACTGGTCTCACAAACACCTTCCCTCGAGGGGGTCCTAGCAATTGCTTAATTGCTAGTCTTCCTTTCCTACCTATTCTTTATATTATTGTGTTGACTGCCTTAGGCACAATAAACTATTCTTTACTGTGAGCATTTCTTTAAAACATCCACCAATCAGCACTAACCCTTGACTGTCATCAAGGTGACAGTGATCCTGTGCTGCCGACTTTTGTATAAACTTATTCTCATCTCTTTCTTTTTCAGGACATCACAAATATGGGATGAATCACTTGGGGAAACAATCACCTCTCCCAAATTGTGATTGTCATTCCACTGTCCCTCTTTGCCCGATAGAAGATGAGATTAACATTTTGTCAGCTCTCGGAAAGCAGGGGGCATGAAAATCTTGTTTTCAAAAAATGTGACACTTTTTCTGAGTTTAATCACATGTTGACAAAGGCACTACTTTTGAATTAAATACTGTAGCCAGAAATATATAAATAATTTAAATTTCGTTCAAAATATTAAAGACAAAACTAACTTTCTGGAAAGACATTAATGTTATCTACAGAATTAATTGTTTAGATTGTAATGCGTTGTATATCAGACAAACTAAAAGAGCTTTAAAGCTCTCATTAAAGAACATAAAAAAACATCAAATTAGACATTCCAAAGTACAGAGTTGTGGGTATCCAAACATGCATATTAATCAACACAATTCGATGGGCAAAAGGTGGAAATTTTAGACAAAGAAAATAATTACTTCTCAAGAATTATGAGTGCAATGTTGTATATCAGGCTGTGCAACCCTCATGCAATCAATGTTAAAAATGACATGATTAATTTGAACAAAATTTATGATACTCTTTTGTTGTAGTAGTTTAACGTTTCCATATTCTTCTCTATCGTTAAAATTTAACTGGCGTAAGTACTCATTGTAACTGTTGTCAAAAGGCTAAATAAACCCAGATAAGAACAAAAATAATACAAGCTATAACATTATTGTAGTATGAATTCAACACATAAAAACTAAAATAAATAACAATTTCATTTATTATGTTATTTTACAAAAATTATTAATAACTAATGGAACATGAAAATAGTACAAATGTTTAATGATTTTTCTTATAAACTAATATATTAATGAATTACATTAAATCTTTAACTCCGCTTTCTTGGTGGTCACTCAGACTCGATGACTTTAAAGATGCCTGAAACATTAATAATTTTAGAATACACATTTCAGTTTATTTTTAATGTAAATGGTTTATTTTAATTTTGTTAAAGAATTTTTTTATTATTTTACAGATATTCTAAATTCCACTGCTAATTATTTATTTGCTATTACCTTATCTGGGATTTCATAGGGGAATGTCTTTCCTTCTGCTGTAACAGCTTCTTTCAACCTTTCAAGCACTTTGTTAGTTAAGTTTTCTAGATTAACAACTTGAACAGCATTTTCCAGAGTAAGTAGAGCTTCACTGTTATTGCCTTGGTTGACTATATTAGACCAAAAACAGTTGAAATTTCATATTTATTTATTGAGAATTTTGGAATGCTTTACATGCTAAGCACTATTTAACAACACTATAAAATCACTACTTATCAGATGTAACATTTGTTCAACAAACACAAGAAAAATTATGAAAAAATTATTACTAAATTTCTCTATTACTGTTTTTGCAGTAAATTATATAAATAAGTAATTTAGTTACATAAAAATAAATGTCTGAATTACTTTTTTGAAGCATATAAAAGATACATTATAAAAGAAAATCATAGTTCATGAGAAAACTTACTTAATTTTTAGAGGGTAAATAATCCTACAATTATTTTGGGGTCCTATATAATAAATATTTGAGGGAAATCAATCTTCAGAGTTTATGAAAAAAAAATTTGACTAATTAAATTTTCTCTTCCAATTACTAGTGGCAATTTAAGCATACCTTTCATGACCTGGTTTCCATAGCATAAATTCTTTGTTTTGTTAGGTGAATATTATGGCTCACAGTATAATCTGTTTTTTAAGGAAATATATTGGCATAATATTTATAACAACATACAAATTGTCTGAATAATTCTAACAAACAAGAAAAGGGATTTTAATCAACACTGGCCGATGCAATTGCTAACTGTAAAACATAATTTATTTATCAGAAATATAATGTTACTCACTCTGAATATGAAGAAGAATAGAATAGACCATTCCTAAGCGTTCTCTTGAAACAGGAATGGTTTGCAGTTTTGAAAGTAACTCTTGTAAGAGAGCAGTATTATTTTCAACTTTTGCTTTAGTAACAATAGCTTTGAACACAATATTGTCATATCTTGATAGAAATTCAGACCACAATTTGTCAGCTGCATCTTTCTGACCATTCATAAACATATGTATCCAAAGGACGTTAATAGGAGAGTTGATACCTTTAGCTGCATATTTACGAGCTACAATTTCATCTATAAAAAATAATAAGTAATTATTTTTAAAAATCTTAAATTTGAGGTAATTTTATTATTATTTTTATGTATTTAATACAAACACTGTTGTGCAATATCAGGATAAGTTTGAAGAAGTCTTATGGCACCTCCTTTGGGAAATGAATCAGAAATATTTTTCAAATCGTCATTTACTGAATTTTCTATCAGTTTGTCCAAGTTTTGAAGAAAAACATTAGCTTGCCCAGATGTGATATAAGCTTGACATACTTTATTATTAAACGAAATATTTTTTTTCACATCCTGAAACAAAATAATTCAAAATGAAATTAATCAGGAATTTTCCATAAATTAAAACACAAGGGAGAAAGTAAAGTTATTTAGAAGTAAGAAATTTTTTTTCAGACAAATTACCTGAACTTCATTCAGAGAGAAAATTGGTGGCCCAGTCCTGTCCATTGTTTGTTAATAACAGATAGCTATGTTGTGTCAATTTATACTACAAAATCTATGGCTAGTCATCACTGCTACTGCAAAGGAGCTCCATTTATGTTAAAATGCTTCTGAGCATATAAGTCTGTCTGGCCTACTAAATATTATTCAGATCATTAAATAAAGTGTCCTATACCTCATCATTATTTTCCCATACATCTTAATTCTAAAATTTAATTATATATATATATATATATAAAGTATATATTGGATAAGTGGTTAGAAAGAAAGATAGAAATATTTGGGAGGCAGGAAATTCGCTCTTTGAATCATATGTACGGCATGGAATCATGCACAAAGCAATACATATGTTAAGCGTAGAAGGGAATGTAATAAGGAAGAAAGACTGAAAAAATTCGATGTGGCCAGGACTCGAACCTGTGTACACAAAATCAGCAGTGTAACCACCAGAAATTACCCCATAGACCTCCTCCAAAAGCAAATAACCTCCCAAATAGTCAGTCCCCCCCTAACCATCATACAGAACGTAGTCTTCCTCTAACCACTACCTCATTCCCCGGACTACGTAAATTCAACTCTTTCCTCCGCCTTGCCTACACTGGACTACAATACAACCCTGACATGAAGAACATCCTCCCGACCATACTACCCACCTGTCCAAGGGTTGACTTTAGGCGCCCACCCAACCTCCGAAATATCCCGATCAGACCCTACAAACCCCACACCCCCAACCACAATTGGCTGCAGACTGTGTGGCAGAAACAGATGCCATGTCTGCCCAAAACTCCCACCTACCACGACCTTCCAGAACCCCACCAACAGCACTACATACAAAACTAGGGAAAACATAACCTGTCTGTCCTCTCACACCATCTACAAAATAAACTGCACACTCCGCCCAGCCTTTTACATTGGCCAGACAAAGAGACCCCTCCCTGAACAGATTGCCAACCACCGTAGTACAGTAAAACTCCACAAAACCCAATTCCCCATAGCCACAACACCAACAACTTCAACCAGTGCTTCACACTGACCCCCCTCAAAGCCCTACCTCATGACTCTTCAGAAGCTGAACTCCATCTATGGGAACTTTCATTTCAGCATGTCCTACAGTCCAGACAAAGCCCTGGTCTCAACATTCTATAACTCTTCTTCAAACCCCCCCCCACAGCACGAGCTCATTGGAATTTGTATATGTAATAAAACCTTCTGTGTGTGTGTGTGTGTATACCTTGCTATTTGTTTGAATGGTGGTTGTATGTATGTATGTGTGTGTGTGTCTGTCAATATTTAAATATTGACACCTTTGAGGACGAATGTGTTTGAATGAGTGTGTGTCAACAAGATGGGGGTGTTAGTATGCATCTCCCCAACCCCCATCAAGCCCTTGCCTCTTCCCAGACCCTCATTGAGAGAGAAAGTTGGTGACTTGGTGGGGTCAATTGTTTACAACCTAAGCTAGCAGCGCAGCAAATTTTGGCTACTCAGTCGTCGGCTAGCTGATCACTGGAAATGTCTTCATAACTTTCTGATGAAGGGGGCGGTGCCTCTGAAAATTCAAATACTCTAAACCTCATAAGGTGTCTACCATCTATGAACCTCAGGTAAGTCACCTTCTTTCTATCTCTCTGTCCTTTCCCTATTAATTGTTTTAATTAACATGCAAGGGACACTATCACAGAGTCCGCACTAGATAGTAGTGTGGGATTCTACCCACTAAAAGTACTTCCCTTTGCAAATGATGACTGTGTGAATCTTCCTGTGGGACCATCATTAGACACAGGAGACAATTGTAGTGTCAAGCTCTGTCTCTGTTAAACATTATCATTTCTCTTTTTCGAATTGTCATAATCTTCGAATTATTGTAGAGGCATATGTGCTCACTTCGTTCCAGTTACTAAGTAAAAACAGCATAATGGGCACCAAATTATTTGGTGTTATTGAGGTCCTAATATCGCTCTCTAATGTTTGTCTCTCATCTCAAGATCTCAAGCAACTGAAAACCACGTGTTCGGTGTCTCAAGTCCACATTAAGGACATACAGGTGAATTATCTATGGCAAACCTGTAGAAGTATACACTGAAGCAGCCATGGCCGGTCAAGAGTTGAGTAAGGTAATAATTCACCTTTCTGTGTTTTCGGATATTCTTATTAATCTACGGGTCCATCAGCCATTATTGGACTCATCCCATCGGCGTTGCCATTTTCATATGTTTTAAGCCTCTTGATTCTCTTGCCTTCCAGACCTCCATTTGTTTGTATTCTTCGGCACTCATCAGTCAATAATGTCAACCAGAGGCATTGCTGCAGCCACACAGACTGTATCGTCCAATGCCGTCCTGTAGGGATAGGTAACATGCAGTGCACAGAGCCTGTGAACGGAAAGTACCTTTCTCCTGTTTGATTTCACTATCATTGCACTACAACATATCGAGGCACCATACAAGATCACCAATCGCAAATTGTTTGCAAAAAGAATTTGCCGGTACTATCTTAGACCTGCAACATTTTGTATATCTCAGGTCAGTGCAGAAACTGACCCAGATACTTTACATCTTACATAATCGAGGTTTTGTTTAAAAGACATTTTACCATCTATCATTATACCAAAATATCTAATAGGTGATTTTGAATAAATTTCAGTTTCCAACCATAAGGGTGATGGATTCTCTACATTTTCTACCAATGACGAGAACTGCCTCTGTTTTTTCTACTGCCACTTGCAGTCCCATTGTCCATAGCCACTGTCCAATCACACAAATTGTCTCATTATCTGAAATTGCTAAGTTGTCTGATGTTATGAATACTACAATATATACCCTTGACCATTGAAAACAAAGTAGACCACCCTAAACCACAACTACTTTCCTGGGTACATTCTCTGTCTGGTCTACACTGGATTGGAATCCAAGACATCCTTCCCACAATACTTTACTATACAGTAAATGTTTGAACAGAACTTATTGGTATATCCAACAAATGATTTAGAGGGGCCGAACAATAATATTATTTTCAGTTTAGCACTTCTTTGAGCTTAAGAGTAACAGAAAATGATGTATTCAATTGAATATGACTATTTACACTTCTAACAAATAATTTATAGAAGTCACAGTTGTATAATATTTACTTAGAAACATATTGTCAGAAACATTTAAAACACCGATATCTGAATTATTTGATCTCATGTAAAGCATCTCACTTGTCAGAGATTGCATCTACATCTAAATTAGCAATTTAAAGAAATTTATGATTTGCTGTTATAGACTTCTTGCTTCACTTGTTGTTGAACTTTCCATTGTTATCTGAATTCTAGCAACATGTTATAAAGCTGTTGAGTTTATCTGTCATTTTGGTCTCTACGCTTGTGCACACCAAAATCTGTTGTGTTTGAATTTCTCTTTCTGTAAATTTCTTACAAGTAATTGTTATTATACATATTTTATTGTAAACATTTTATTTGTATTTTTATAGTTAAAATATCAGATAAAGTCCCAAACCAAGGAACGAAACGTCTTGTAATGAACTGAAGTCAATAAATTTAATAATTATTCTGAGATACTTTTTACCATTTATTATTTCAAAATATTCAGATAATATAACTAATTATTTCATTGTTGTATACCAAAATCAGATAGTTTGATAAAGCATCAAAATATACCATCTGAAAGAGAACTACATCAAATTGCAAAAGTTTTACATGGAAACCTCCCCTTTTGTATGCAACAGGCAAGACAGAAATGTGGTGTGCACATCATGGGATTACATGACAAAAACAGAAGAGAATTCACTAACTCCAAATAAACATCTCCATTTCAAAATATGACTTCACCAGACATTTATTGCCGAAACATTGTGTACAGTAAAAACTCACTTGGCTAGTGACCCGAGAGAATTTATTACAAATTCAAAACTGAGAAAGCTTATGTTCAAGAAATGAAATCTATTGTTTATGACAGCTAGTTAAACATTTATGTTTACAAAATACTATTATTATGCACTAATCATTATTTCAATTACCAATAATTGGTTCATAGAGAAAATCGCTTCAAAATATGTCAATAGTTCTTGATTAGAAGTTAAATTATTTTCATTAGGCATAAATTCTAACTACAAATATTTGGAAGCAAATACAAATAATATTTCAAATAAGCAGAACTTAACTCTACATATTTTAATGTTGAATTTATGATCTACAGTAAAAACAAGTTTAAAGCTCAGTTGTTGAAGTAAACTGAATTGACCTAAGAGATTGAATATACTAAGTGAAAAATCATGAAATAATCTACAACTTACTTCTGTTAAGAAGGAACCAATTTTTGAAATATTTTCAATATCACCAGCTAAGGCAAGTTGATTAAAAAACTCTCTTAAGGTTTCTGGCTTAGGATATAAATTTTGCTCCAGCATTTCATATATCAATTTTAAAGCTTCACTTAGACGTCTAGCTTTTGATAATTTTTCCAGGAGGTTTGATAAACTGGTCACTGTTAGTTTTGATTTCATGAAATCTGATGACCTGGAAATGAAATTGTATTACAGACCTTAAACAATGTACTTCTTATAAGCAAAACTGATGGCTTGTGTGTATGTTTACAATACATGTTCATTGCAACTTGAAAACAAACAGTAAGTTCAGACACAACTGTCACCCCTCAGGGTAGTGGTGGCAAAATATGGCCTATATTTGTGAAGAATAATTGCTTTTTGCAGTCAATGTATTAACGAGTTCTGTGAGATTGATACAATTCCTCCCAATGTTGTGTATAATTTCAACCCCATTTGGCATGGGAAATGAGAGGGTTCGCAGCAGTGGGACTTTATGTAAAAAAACAACAACACAAAAACAACAAAGAATGGTGTTGAATCTGGTATTCTGACATTCAATATGCTGCCTAAACAGTAGTTCAACAAGGAGTGGAAAAAAAGGAGGAATATATCTTTATTTCCCACCTTAGTCTCCTTTTCGCTTGATACATTTTTCCCAGCCATTGTTCAGTAGCTTCGATACCATGCTCAATGTGAGAACCATCAAGTTCTTTGAGCGAGGACTCTATTCCTTCATTGTAGGAAAGTATTTTACAACTTAGTAACATTTACAATTTTGGAATGAGAAAATCTGAGGGAGCTAAATCTGACAAATAGAATGTGTGAGGAAGCAATTGAAACTTGATTTTCTCTTAATAAGCAGTAATTTGTTCCAATTTTTCAGTCATAAATTTGGTTTTAGTCCTTTGTCCTACCATCCCAGTTGGACAAACTTAAAAGTTTTTTCTGATTTGTCTGTACTGCTTCAAAAAGCCCAAGTCATCCTAACAAAATTCAGAAAATTCTCTACAAACAGTTTGCACTATGTATTTATTCTAAAGCAGTATTTCTGTATCTCTATTATGGTACCAGCATTATTTTCAACTCTCTTATAGTACCAGGTGTATAATCAACTCTTTTAGGATATCAGGAATATTTCACCTCTCTTATGTTAGTGAAGAATTAAATGAACCAGGTTTCAGCAAAGATATTACTGGAAACTTGTTCATTTAATTATTCAGAGGTGAATTATTCATGACATCATAAGAGAGTTAATTATACTCCCGATATTGTAAGAGATGAGAGACATTAAAATAATTATGGTACCTTAATAGAGTAAAAAATAATCCTGGTACCTTAAGGGTACCTCCACAAATGGCAGTCAGCAGTAATTACAACTGAAGGGCAATAAAAGAAAGCACAAATCAAGAAAGGAATTAGACAGGGATGCAGTCTTTTGCTCTTTAACTTATATATAGAACAGGCGATGAAGAAATGAAAAAATGAATATGGAAAGGGAATCGAACTGCAAGGAGAAGAAATAAAGACCCTAAGGTTTGCTGATGATACATATTATAGTATTAGGGGAGTGAGAAGAAGATTGGAAAACATAATAAATCACATGAATGTGATCCTGGAGGAAAAGTACAACATGAGGATTAATAGAGGGAAAACCAAGGTAATGGAGTGTAGTATAGGAAATGGAGGAATAACAAAAATGTTAGATTGGGAAGGGATATTTTGCAGGAAGTTAAGGATTTTTGCTACTTGGGAAACTTAGTAACTACATATGGACATAAAGAGTAGGATACAACAGGCAAGGAAGGCTTTTGCAAAAAAGATTAATTTACTTACGGCTTATAAAAGTATGAATATTAGGAAAGCCAATATTAAAAATGTTCATATGAAGTGTGGCAATTCATGGGTGTAAACTGTGGACAATAGGAGTTGCAGAATGAAAAAGAAGAGAAGCTTTAGAAACGAGAATACTGAAAATTGGATGGGTGGATAGGGTAACTAACCAGGAAGTTCTACGCAGAATAAGGGAAGAGAGAACAATTGGGAGGACTTGGATCAAGAGAATGGATAGATTAATAGGCCATGTTTTGAGACATGAGGGCCTTATAAAATTAGCATTAGAGAGAAGTGTTTGGGGTAAGAACAAAAGTGGGCAGTGAGAATGGAATATGCTAAGCAGATGAGGGAGGATGTGGTAGCTATGTAGAAATGAAACATTAGCACAGGACAGGTTATCGTGGAGGGTTGCATCAGACCAGTCCTAGGACTGATTACCACAACACCAACAATTCAATATCATTATCAAATAACAAAAGGTTTTTAATAATAAACATTAACTCTGAATAGCTTAAATTCAGTTTTAAATATAGCCAAAATCAGACAATAGAAATTATGATTGATTTAATTTCACTTAATGACTTTTTTATATCCAGATGTGTACCCTACCCTCATCAGGTTGATAAAGATATTAAAAAGCATTAAATTTGTTCATTGTAATTAATAGTTATCATAAAAGTGTTGCGCAACTCACCTACGCTTTACATCCAAAGCTGCATCAAGATCACCTTTATTTATAGCAGATTTGAAAGCATTCAAATTGTCTGTGTCAGTTGAAGACTCTTCTTTCACAGGACTGAGCTTGGGAATAGTAAATGGCACTTTTCTACCATGCTTTTCCAAAAATGAACCCAGAGTGAACAAGAAATCATCAGTAGTGTGCACATCCTCTTCTTGCATTCTTGTCCACAGTCCATAAGCTTTGTCAACATCATCTACCTTACCTAATATATGGAAATAGGTTTAAATATTTTCCTAGTTCAATATCTAATACAATTAAAAATTAAAAGGGCAGCCGGAACAAATTAAAGCTGCTAGAATAGATTACACAAAACTTTTTAAAGAAGAACACTGACAAAATTTTGAGGCAGTTGAGTTAACTTATAAATATTTGTTCTTCATGCACAAATAAAAACATTGTGCACAGATCTTGACATTAGAGACAAGTTTTGGCTCAAAGATTTGATAGGATAGAGCTGTGGTCTATCTTTTTCCAAGATAGATCTTCATTGTTTATTTACCATTTGTTACTTATTTGCCTACTTCCTGCCTGCTCTTGACAACAACATATTTTTTTTTGTCAGCTATAAAAAGCTGAACAGTTTGCAATTAAACTGGATATGATGTAAGAGATGTATGTAATGTTTTGTTCAATTTTGTAGTTGGCAATTGTATTATCACATCTTTTCTACAGCTATAACATAAAGACTGGGAAGATCAGAGATAAAATAATAAAGGGTCAAAAAACTTAAAATAATAGACCGCACATCTGATTGTAATTATCTGTGTCATGTTTAACTACGTTGATTTTTAGTAAATAACATTTCAGAAATTAATTGTTTTTGAACTTGTGGTTCCCTCTCCAAACTAGAAGTGTTGTCAAAATAAAAACAATGGTTCAGATAAATATAATGCTTGGTGATAGGACATTTTACCAGTAGACATTTTAAAATGAAACTAACTCTCTTTAATTTCTATATTCAGAGTTCTCATCATTCAGCCAACATAACAGAAATAACCATTTGAATAATTAATTTTATAAACAAGTAAGAGGTAGAAAACTTATTAGTAGGGTCTTTGTTTTCTTCAATAAAACCAGAAAAAGAAGATTTTGATTTAAACATTACTGAGATATTGAGCTTTTTTAATTAACAATTTGAACAATTTGAACGTAAAATTTGAAAGTAAAAAATGAATTCATTGAGTCCATTACTCCATAACACATTGTTTAGATTGTGGCTAGAATTAATTTAAGATAATCTAATGTTTATGTACATAATCTTTCAAAAAATTCCAGTCGCTTATTAATAAAATTGTAATAGGGAAAGTTAATTTCAAAGTTAGTTAAGGTCTTAAAAGCCGGACAGTAGACGCTGAGTAGCGGAACATGAGAACCCTGGCCACCAGCTCCATCGCTGTAGCCCATGAAAAGCACTATCTGGGCAACCCCCTCTCTGGAAGCCCCTAGATGCTGTGTTCACTACAGTCAGCCTTCTTCCTTCTAAGTGTTAACTTGTATTCTCTAAACTGCTACATTTGGAATAAACTCTTTACCTATTTAGACTTTGCATTCTTGATTGAGGGGCCCCCAAAATCAAGCTATCTACTAGTTAACTCCAGGATTGACTCTTTCCCAAACTACCAAAGAATCTTCCTTTCCTATCAAGAGAAATCGTTTCCTATTTCCTGTGAAACTCATCAAAGCCATGCGATGAGTGTTACAAAATCTTTATGCTTCTAAGCAAATGATTAATAAGCTAGGAAGATTTCATAGCTTCATTTGATGAATTTTGGAACATACTACACATCAAAATAGTAAAGATTCATTGCCAGGAGGAATAATGAAACAATTTTTTAAATTCAACTGAAACAACTTTAACAAATGATAATTAAATAAATAAAAGAAAACCACTTTAAGTTGTCAATTTTGTATTATTTCAGAAGCTCTCAGTCATTACCATTTTCAACTGTAAGATATAAATATTATACATATAAAAGTTATTAATCATAAAATACCAAGAACAAAAATACTTATATGCATTTGTCAAACATTATTTTACATGAATATTTGAATTATCTCACATACAGATTTTGCAAATCATGGTACTATGCAATAGTTGACTGGGTTAAACAACGGAGGATAAAGCTAAATTAATAAAATTCATATCATTCAACATCTGTGTATAAGAATGGCATCACTGTGTCCTATGAGAACATTGTCAAGTACCTAGGCATGACTCATGGGCACCAAACTTAGGTGGAAAGATCACTATACAGAAACGAGTACAATGAAGCATCAAATATAAACAATACTACTGGCCAATTGGAAGAAACTTCAAGCTTCTAATTTCCAACAAATTGCATATTTACAATCAAATCCTGAAACTAACATGGCTCTATAGTATCCATCTTTGGGGCTGGGACTGTGCCTGTGAAACTGACGTCATGTCTCTCCAAAACATTTCAGAACATAGAGTTACAAGACATGGTGAATGCTCCCAGAAATATCAATCTCCATAGGTATAGCTAGGTTCCAATCATCAAGGAAGAAGAAAAAAAGGTATGCTATGAAACATGAGTTGAGGTTTCACCTCTACATCAACACAAGGGGAAGACTGAAACAATGAAAACCAGCTGATCTTGTATATTGTGCAGTGTATAAACAGTGTATAGCACAGAGCATGAGTGAAGCATACATATATCCTATATCTTCATATATTCTAGAAGACAACATTTGACAGATTCTAGTCTATTTTAAGTACACGGTGGAAGATATGCTAGGCGAAAATTAAAGGTTTGTCTTTAGAGACTAGTTTTAAAGGCATGCACACTGACACTACTAAAAATGATAAAGGTCTACATACTTGTGAAATGTTACCAAAGAAATTAAATAAAGGAAAATTATTTAAGGTATATCAATGATAATGTTTATAATAACCTAACGGGCTTATTTTACATAATTATAAAAAGCTCTACACTATCAAACGGCTATTTTAATAAAATGTTGGAATACAAAAGTAAGGTACAAAAATCTTTCATGCATGGATATATATTCAGCAGATTTACATTGCTGAATGACTTATATATGACAGCCCACATACAGATGAACAACCAGCAATTTGACAAATGTGATATGTATACAAAAAGGCAACAGCAAATTTCATTTCTTAGACAGTGATCTGTCTCAAATTGGGTGATCTGATCAGCCGAAGAAATATGCTCATGTGTAGCAGCATAATGAGTCAATTGGCATGGGCAGTGGCTATTGAGACTACAACTGCCAGAAAAGGCAGTCCTCGTCACAGGGGAAGTGGTTACTTCATTTGCCTTTATATAAGTTCCATATAATTTTATTTCTGATTAAAACATTTAGGTACATACTTTTAGCCTAAATAGTATTTATTTATCTTTATTTTTTACAACTCCAGTGGGAAATAATCATGTATTGAGTGATAGCAAGAATGATAACATAAATATTGTATGTAGGCTGTACTTACTGTATAATAATAAAAATATTTTTTAGTAAATCTTTCATAATATAAAAATTTTCTTCTCATATAACTGAATTATAATCCGTATCTAATAACTCAGAAGAACAAGGAAATCCTATATAATGATAATACAATGGTTTATAATTATTTTTTTAGTGTTAACCACGTTTTAGAAAATTACTCCATGGTGACTATAAATCAGTCATAGATTAGAAATTTATAAGAATGCTCATCGCTTCACATGTGGTTCATTCAATGATATTTTTGGGGCATGACTATAATATTAATTTAGTATTGATGTTGTAGAGAACTTCCCCCCCCCCCCCCCGAGTGATCTCGCAGAACACACACTTCCCGTGTCCATGCCTCAAAGAAGAATGAGAGATGTGTCGAAATAACTTACACCAGAAATACTGTTCATCCAAATGATAAAACCAGAAGAGAACAGGAATGTTATAGTGAACTATGCTGCATGTGTGATAAAGTTTTCAGATGTGAAAGAAATTGGTGGTCCATTGGACAAAATTAATATGGCTTGGGGGTGTTTCAACAACTAACCCTACAAAATAATGCTTGAATGGTTCCGAGGAGTGGTTTATATTTTAGTAGGGAACCTGGAATGTAATTAAAGACAAGTTTATTACAGTACTTGAAGATACTACATTCATAGTTCTACCATTTTTTGCATAAACAAAAATACTTTTGTCTGAGCCAACCGTAGAGCAACAAACAAACTAAGGTGTGTCGATATTTTCACATAAATAACCTCAGTATATTTAGAAAATTTAAAGAGCATAGGATTTGGGCACTGAGGAATACATGTGCCAAAATTCAGACCTGTAGTTTGGACACCAATTGCAGGGACATACTGATTGGATGCAATGAGAAAGGTTTGTAATGTTATAGATTGAGTCCCACATAATTTCAAGTTCTTATACATGTGTAAATACATTTCTACCACCTGTAAAATAAAAAAATACATGTGAACATACTATAAGAGGAGACATCATAATACACACAATTACTGGTCACATTTTGTAACTCTCAACCCAGTTAGTTTGCTTAATATATCTGTGTATACAATACCATCAAAAGATTGTTAAATCTTGTTATTTAGACTGGAAGTATTAAAATAAACCAACTTTTTTCCATCATATCTTCTTTTGTTATATTATCGTTAATTAGATCCATAATTGGGAACATACCTCTAATTCTTATTCTACTTGACCTGTGTGTTTTTCAAAAGTGTATTACTCATAGATTTCAGAAAAGCATGTGCGAACTAGTAATTATGAATATTTTTTCGAAAAACGGCATATAAATTGGGGAAAAAAATTGAAACACGCATGTGACCACGGAATGCCATCTGATTGGTGTGACGTAGTAGCACAGGTTCACGTTCCGCATGTCTTTGTAGACCGTGGCGTATTGAATACTGATTTCAAACATCTTGTCTATTAAAACCAGACACATGTACATTCAAATGATGTAATCGTGCAGATATTATAAATACCACTTCAATAATGCATTATCATGAGATATTATATTTTCCTCATCTTGCCTAAAATACAATTTGAAATGGTGACCAGTAGCATAAGTGAAAATTATGAAATAGTCATATCACTTGCAACATGATTCAATTTTTTTTGTATACACAGGAATAAAGAGAAATATATTATTGGTCAAGATTTCAAAAATGAGGGTTCTATATTGTCAGTATAAAAATGTTTTGTTAAATAATTATTTAATAGAGAGCAGGTTTACTATAAAAAAAATACAAGTAAAATGGAATCTATTTTATAAGCACTTTGTTTACCAAATCAAGTAACTGGGGATATATATTTGACTTCCAAAAGATCTCAACATTATTAATTAAATTAAGTATGTAGTCTCTGTTGTAATCAATCAACAATATTTCCATTTTTATGAGTCTCAAAATCAGAATAACGAACACAAATACACATTTCAATATGCCTGTGAAGTGCATTTGTGTTTGTACCTGATCCATGTACTCTGTTATCTGCCCATTTTTCTGATTTCATCACTTATTAGGCATTTTATTTACACAATGAAGTCTTGTGAACTGCCATCAGGACATGCTCCCAAGAAAAGATGGTTTGCTGAAAGGATTTTTTTTAATTTTCACATTGTTTTTTTTTCCAGGACAGCTAGTACTTTAGTTCCTAATGCAAGTCCTCTTCCTATGTGCTCCACAAGAGTTCTATCAGGAGTCTTGCACTTCACTGCCTTGTGTATTTTTGAGGCAGTTATTCTCATGTATCGTAACTCTTGCCACATAGCATCACTTTGATTTTTAGTGTCCTGTTCTGCTAAAAATATTATGTCAGGTGGCACATTCTCTCTTTTCTGTCTACAAATTCATTGTACTCTACTCATGAACCTTGAACGAACTGCAACATCAACTATTGGTGTTAAAAAAAACTAGCTACCATAATAGCATCAACTTTCGGTAGATTGGCTGACCTTTCTGAAAATCTTCCTCTGTCATAATTGTGCTTGCGATTAAGAAACAATACTCTCAAATGTACAAACAGCAGCTTGTGACAAAGGGAACTTCACTCCGACGTGTGTTCTGACGTCACGCCACCGGGACTGACGTCAGAGCCGTTGCGAGCACTTCAAAATTCTGCCTGAGAAAGGTCGTTTTTCTTTACTTAAAGGCTACAATAAGACCTATAATGCAGTTTTTATAACTAATTAACACCCATAACATCTGTAGTAATAATAAAATTTTAAGGGCTCAGTTCCCAATTGTTTTCTTTGGGCTTAATTTTGCAGCATTTCCAGATCTTATTAAACTGAATTGGATTCAAATGAAATTTATACAAAAATAAGTTCAAGTTAGTTTGTTATTTTTTAATCTACTATGATACGGGAGGACTTTTGATTATCACAAGAAGGTGAAATACACAATGTTGTTTAAGTTCAAGTTCTGGCTGTTAAATAAAAAGAGATGTGAGAAGGGACTAATATAAAATTTGCAGAAAGTTCAATATTTGTGTTGAAATCAGAGATGTGGAATTTGGTCAATACCTTTAATATAAATGTTGAGGAAGAAGAGGGGATGAGGTAAGGGATGAGAACCGGGAAATGGTCCCTTGATATTGATAAGATGAACAGTAACACTCAGAATTAGTTAGGTGACAGATGCAAATCTAGTCAGAATGCAGTAGGAAGAAAAAGGTTTACAGTAATTATAAAACATTTGAAACGGCTAAGAAATTAGTGCATTTTCTGGTTTATATAATTGAGTATGAGGGTAATTCAGGATACCCTACTTGTTTATATTAACCGCCCCCCCCCCCCCCCATACACACACACCTCACCCAAATATTACAGTGTGTCCATAAAGTCATTGAGCACCTTTAACCAGTCACAGGAAGTCAATGCAACAAGAATCTTCACCAAATGAAAGGAAAACTCTCCAAGATTTTTACCTATTGAGTTCCATTTGTTGCTCTACACACATCTAAATAAAATGTTACTTCACATAACCCACCAAGTAACAGTCTAAGGGTGTCAGATCCAGGGATTGTGGTGGCCATGGCTTGACAGAGCCCCTGCCTATCAACTGTTGGGGGAATGTTGTGTCAAAAATTAGTGAACAATGGTGGCATAGTGTGGAGGAGCCCTGTCAGTCTGGAAATTATCTCGGTGTAAGAATGAGGAATTTCAGCAGTCCATATTTGGACATTATGGCGATGAAGATGTCCGGTGATATGAAATGTCACCTCAACACTTAACGCACTGTTCGTCATTATCGATCTCATGAAGCATATTTGTAGCAATTGTGAATCATTTGGGTCTATCTACCCATTTGATAGCATGCAACAGCTGTAAACTGTAACTTGAAAAACACAGACATTTCTTAAACATCTTAGTAACTGTAGTCTTGCATAGTTGCAATTATCGAGCACAAGCACACACGTTTTAGGACTCCATAGGCAGCTATCCCATATAACCTCAACTGAATCATCACTTACTGATGGCATAACATAAAGGGGTTTGTTTTTACAAACTGCTGGTATCCTTAAACTGAATGTGCCACAGAGTAACATTTTCTTATGTGGTGGCACTTTTTTGAACACAATGTTTACATTTCACTTTTGGGGCGGATTTAAATTTATCAATTCATAGAACCGACTGTCCACATCTCGACTGGTGTGGCCAGGGTTTGATCTGCTGCTGCGCAGTTTGTGGTGTTGCATCTTCACCTGCATGCACACACACTTACTGTGGAAGCTTGGAGGGTTATCATTTTATTTGGTACAGAATTTACATTTATATCATATTTTGTTGCTTTCCTATGACCAGTTAAAAGTGCACCATGACTTTACGAATGCGTGGTACTTATATTCCATATATGATAAGAAAACCTTCAAAAGCACAATGTGCCCAAACAGCTTAAAATCTAATCATCTTAAAAGACACCTTATCACAAGCAGTTCCCCAACAGATCTGACAAAAATCTCAAAAGAACAAAAATTTATTAAACTCATGTAAAAACGATATGTAATAATACTTACAGTATGACAGTAACAATTGATAAAAAATAGCTGATCTGTTGATATATGGATTTTCACGAGTTACTTCAATTAAACCTTCCAGATTAGAAATTTGTCCGTCTTGTCTATATCGTTCGCATGCTGATGACAGTCTCTGCGAACTTCTATGAAGACCAGGAGTCTGAAAAATATTTATTGTAGATAACAATTCCAAGTAGTCAAAGAAAAACCTACAATAAACAAATATGTGCATCTGTGAGGGTATGAACAGTTGTCGGCTGGCCAATCACTGTAATTGTCTTTCTAACTTTCTGATGAAGGGGGCGGTGCCTCCGAAAATCCAAGAAGTGGTAAGTGGGAGTATTGGACAGACACAGCATCTGTTTCTACCACAGGGTCTGCAGCCAATTGTGGGTGGGGGGTTCACCTAACACGACCTTCCAGAATCCCACCAACAGCACTACATACAAAATTAGGGAAAACATAACCTGACTGTCCTCTTACACTATCTACAAAATAAACTTCACACTCTGCCCAGCCTTTTACATTGGCCAGACAAAGAGACCCCTCCCCGAACGGATTGCCAACCACCGCAGCACAGTAAAACTCCTCAAAACCCAATTCCCATAGCCACAACACCAACGACTTCAGTCAGTGCTTCACACTACCTCCCGACTCATCAGAAGATGAACTCCATCTGTAGGAACTTTCATTTCAGCATGTCCTACAACCCAGACAAAGCCCTGAACTCAACATCCTATAACTCTTCTTCAACCTCCCCCCCTCCCCAACAGCACGAGCTCATTGGAATTTGTATGTGTAAGTTGTTTATACCTAGATATGTGTTTGAACGGTGGTTGTATGTATGTATGAGTGTGTGTGTCAATATTTAATATTGGCATCTTTGAGGATGGAAGTTGTTTGAATTAATGTGTGTCAACAAGATGGGGGTGTTAGTATGAATCTCCCCAACCCCCATCAAGTCCTTGCCTCTTTCCAGACCCTCATTAAGAGAAAAAGTTGGTGACCTAGTGGGGTCAATTGTTTACAACCTAAGCTAGCAGCGCAGCAAATTTTGGCTGCTCAGTCGTCGGCTAGCTGATCACTGGAAATGTCTTCATAACTTTCTGATACCTTGTGAGGTTTAGAGAACTTGAATTTTCGGAGGCACCGCCTCCTTCATCAGCTTGCAGCTGGCGGAGTGCCTCCGTCATGTAACTGTCAGCATCCATGACGACAGTGGTGGAACCCTCGTCAGCTGAGAGGATATATGTGTGTGTGTATATATATATATATATATGTAAGGTTTGGAGTTCTTTAAATTTTCAGAGGCACCATCCCCTTCACGAGAAAGTTAGGAAGACATTTCCAGTAACAGTCTGAACAGACAAAAATTGTTACGCAGCTACCTTTTGTAAACAATGAACCCCACCAGGCCACCACCTTTCGCTCTCAATGAGGGTCTGGGAAGAGGCAAAGAATTGATGGGGGCTGGAGAGATGCACATATACCCCCCATTTTAACACACAAGCATATATCACTGCATACACACACATACAAGCACATATCAATTCATACACTCATATCAAGGTTTTAACACATACATATTAAAATGGATACACTTGTGCTCATGCAGAGATTGGTCGTCAATTTGGGATAAACATGATATTAAAATATTGATTCATTCCAGACACAGGAATGTTAATTGTGATATTGATCACTTCATATGTGCAATCTAACTATCTATGCTTTATGAACATGATATTACATAAAAACGTAATTTAATAGAATTGTTAACACACTTGATTATGTATAATCTAATAATCAATATTAATTTTGGTTTGATCATAGCTTCACCTGCCCATTATCAAGCTGAATATGAAATTAGAAAAAATTAGATATGTAGAAATGAAATAATTACATAACAACCTCAAGAATTTTCCGAGCTGCTCGAATGCGTCCACATTCAACAAAAGCAAACACCAAATCATACAGACTATTGCTCTCTCCATGTACTTTTGTACTTAGATCTGTTAATTTCTGTAACTGTTCAGGATTATCTGCTTGTATTAGTCTCACAGCAAGTTCATTTTTCCAAGGAGTGCAAGAATGCTCTTTCACACACATTTCAAAAACATTAAGAGCTCCAGGCAGGTCGTCCCTGGAACATACAAATGAAAATTAGGAAATTGATACAAATTAAAAGCCAATTCTGAAAACCAATACATACCTTACAATATATGCTTTAATTAAAGGCCCAAGAAGAACATTATTCACTTCAATATATTTCTTTTGCAACAGAGTATCAAACAGTTGTTTCACAGACGTAGGTTGCCCAAGTTCAGCAAGTGTATTGAGCATTCTCCAACAAGTTGCTTTATAAATGAAATTATGCTCTGTTTGCTTGATCTGATATGGATATTCTTGTAAAAACTTAAGGCATTCTGCATATGATTTAATCAAATGAACCATAATTAGAATCACTAACAAATATGATGGCATTATACCATAGTTGCATTGTGTACTCACCATCCAGTCTACCATTCTTTATTAGCAATTCTGCTACTTTAACAATTTTTAATCCTGGTAATGTAAATTCTAGATCATTCTCTTGTAATTTCTTCAAGCAACATAATGCTTCATCTAATTTTTCATGGTGACAGTAGAGATCTATTAACTGTGCATATGTTGTGGCAGGGAATAGAAAGCTTTCAGCTTCCAACTCCTATAAAATATATTTAAAAAATGAATCATTGCCTTGCAGTGATAAATCACTAATAAAACCAAATTCTCAAAATCTGACTGCATTAGCAGAAGCGAGTGTGCCACAAAGTGATCAGTTTATAGTATTTGAAATCAAAGCAGATAATCACACTGTTAAAACATAATTATTATAATGGTACTTGAAACAGAAAAAAAAATCTTCCTAAACTATTTTATGTGCTGTAGCCCATGAACACACAAGCAGCAGTCACCACTGAAGCACATTTACTATATTAGGTATGATTTCTTTCTAATTTATTACATATTATCTGATAAATCCAAAATTAGAGATGAAACACAGTGTTTCTGTTTTTGCATGAATATTTTCAATGTTAATTAATTAAATTTACATGTTCTGACTTTTGGCTAATTTATACATTTTGTATTATTGTAAACTGCAGTTTCATTTTATATATTGCACCCTGAAAGGATAATGTCTCAAGAAGTGTGTAAATATTAATGTATTAAAAATTGTCCAAAATTCATGTAAAATAAACAGGGGAGGGGGACAAAATTAAAGAACAAAAACCCAACTTACAAACTTTTAAGGCATTCTACATAAATTATGCAACAAAAACATGCACAGAAAGAAGCCAATCAGGTAGAACATACCATCAAAGTTGGGCAATTGACCTGCTATTGTGTTAATAGAATTGTGTAGTAGACAAGTATGACTCCTAAAGAAAGATTAACTTCCATTAGGGAATAAATGCTTTAAGTTCAGCCCATGAAACAGAATTTAGATCAGAATGGAAAAATCTCGACCAGACCCAGGATGTAATGTATGTGATAATTAGCAAACCGTAGGTGACCTGACCTACAGGTATACCGAGTGAACAGATCTCACAACTGGTTCTGGCATCGAACTGGACAAACCTAGTGGTAAAGAAACCGCCTATTAAACAGAAGATCCTGTGTTCAATTCCCAGGTCCAGTCAAGATTTCCTGGTAAATTTATAGTTTAAAAAAAGTTATCAGGTTTCCCAACAAATAGAATTGTTTCATCAACAATCACTGTAGATATCTTCCAAGTGAAGAATTATTCACAATTAGGAAAGTAATTAAATTAATTCATAAAAAGTTTAAGTATTCCTGTGTAAGGCTAGTTAACAGACCTGTGGATCTTGAGTTTTAAAAATTAACTTATAGAGGAAGTTTTAAGGTTTTTCATACTTTATTCTGAAATCAAGTTTTATATTAGAATTGTGATACTGGCACAATACTCCCCACCTGTACAAGGGTTGCCTTCAGGGACCCTCATAACCTCCTTGTCCACACTTGTATACCCCACCCTCACACTCTTCCACTCATGCCACATTTTCAGTAACAACAGGTAAAATGTCTCCCCACTAGTTCAATCTACTATAATACTTCACAAATAGATACCTACAAAATCACAGAAAATATTACCTACCACATCTTTTACCTTCTCAATTGCATATTTTTCCCTACTTTCTATAATGGTCAAACAAATTGACCTGTTCCAAAACACATTGCTAATCAGTGCAGCACTGTGAAATTGTAAAACATAATTCTCAACAGCTGCTCACAACCCAAAGTCACAACACTGACAATTTCAACCAATGTTTCACATTGACTCTCCTAAAGGCATATCCCATGGTTGATCAAATTCTCTTTCCAATACATCCACACAAAGTTCTGGACACATCATCATCAATCATCTTAACAAATTGCTGCACACACAAAAAAATATTGGGAATCATTTTGTTCCCCATTATACATTTTTTTTGTATGTTTTATGCAATGATTCTGTATGTATATTTCATTAATAATAATATTACAATATAATAATATGAAAAAAAAATCTGTTAAAGTCAATAGATAATAATAAGCAACCTCGCAGGGGACTGCATAAATATATATTGTAACATGAAAAGTTACACTTGACAATGCAGGCCAGCTTGCGAGTTGCAATTGTTGAGGAACTGTCGCAACTCGGGCCAACAATGTAGTCTGGCGAGGGGCAGAGAGTCGTCATGGGGTAGTGGAAGGAGCAGGTTGTGTCGGCGGGACAAGAGAATGACCACGCCCTGCAGATATAATTTTTTCTCATGCTCGGATTGGAATTAAGACTACTAAAATCCATTTTTGGTGTTTTTTATGAAAAATACCTGGCGCCCTAAAGGAATTGAGAAATCCTCGAATACGGAGGAATGCAGAATCCGCTACATTTGGCGCCCAACGTGGGGCATCGAACAACGAACATGGCAGGATTTTGGTGAATGTGTTGACGGACATTGTACGGTGGAGAATTAACATGCTGCATTTGGCAAGCCATCAAGTGGCCTAGAACAACTAACAGCGGCAAGACATCTGTGAGGCTCAGAACATCGAACTTTTGTGAGGTTACGACGACAGAAGGTGTGGAGGACGAGAATTATTCGAGAGAAGTAGAAGGAACGCTGTGGAAGAGAGCTGATCTACGCATAGCTGAGGGGTCAAGTGTTCCAGTGACCGCTGCGTGGATATCTTCGAAAGGTGTGTATGTGTCTCTGTGTAAAAAAGCAGAGTACGGTGTGTATGGAGAAGTGGAAGTAAGAGTAAGAAGACAGGTTCCACAAGTTGGTAGCAAATAAATGTATTTTGCGTAATATTTTGGTTGCGGTTTCTGTAGTGTTTTAAAAATGGAAGAAGTGCAGGAGGGTATTGAGAAGGCAGAGGACTCTATGCTCAGGAAATTGTCCCTGGTACTTAATAAGATATTTGATGAGCGGATGGAAGATTTCAATAATAGTGTTAAGAAAATGCAGGTAGAGTTGAGGGTTGATTTAGACAGAATGGCTGAGTTTCAAGTTCGGAAGTGTGAGAAATTGGAGAGTAGGTTAAATGGAGAATGTAATGAGAGGCATGTGCAACAAGAAGAAAGATTAGAGGAAAAACTGCAACAAGTTACAAATATAATATTTGATGAGTTAAAATCTTCTGAAAGGTGTGTACAGGAAAATGTGGAGGAGAAGGTGAAGGTGGTAGAATTAAAAAGTGTGGTAGTTTTTAAGGTTAATAGTATACGCAGTGATTCATGTGCTAAGAGTGCCAAAGAGAATGTAAAGCTAAATGATACAGATGTGGTAATGAAACCTTTCTGTATGAAAAATTGTGCTCATTGCCGTAAACGGTGAAATAGAAAGAAAATCCCCTGAACAACACAGAGGAAACAATGTGTGGAAGGAAATTTAAAGCGAAAGAAATGGCGAATTGTCAAATGCAGGTGTAAAGTTAAGAAAGTTGAAGTGGAGGTTAATCATAATGTTGAGAGGGACATGAGGTAGTTAAAATTAATTGATGTATTTGCAAATAAGTTTAAGAAAAAATTTGAACGTGTAGAGCATCAGATGGTAGCTGATAAGTGTGAAAGTAATGCGAACGCTTCGGACAAGCAGGTTAAAGGACAGCTGATCATGTTTGTAAACAAAGACGAGTATGATAAAAAGAGAGTAGGAAGAAATTTGTATGTGTTAAGGAATTGTCGTGGTTATAGATTTCCTTGGAACCCAGGTGGAAAAAACCCAATGCGGTATTTTGGTAAATGAAAAAAAAAGTGTTACATTAAATGCCAAAAATAGCTGTTCTGCCAGATGTCAAATGACTTTGTAGTAGATGTAAGAAACAGCTGATGGCAGATAAAAAAAATTATGTACTCCAAATGTAATTAACTGTAAAAACCATGTGGTCAGTTGACTGTTTTCGACGTACATCAAAGAGCTGAATGTCAAACTAATAAATGTCATATGATACATTAAAAACAGCTGAGAATGAGTAAAATTTTATGTAAACACATTGTAAAGAAACAGATGTTCTGTCAAAAACAGCTGATTGAAATTTAAATTGTGAAATGACAGAGTAATACGGACAGAAATCTGCTGTTATTCCCAAAGATTCAGCCAAATGTCAATAGATGTAAATGTCAAGTGTTTAAATTGATTTACATTTACTTTAAGAAAGTCTCCCAAACAACACATCAGAGAAAATGTGTGGGAAGAAAAAAAAAAATTAAATGGAAAAATTGTTTGGAAAAATAAAATGTGTAATTAGAATTAAGGTTGGTTAATTGAGTGATTCGTATATTTACTCAATGTTTGCTCTTATGAAAGAATATGTCAAAGAAAATTGTAATTAGTTCTAAGTGAATTTTTGTAAATATTTTGTAATTTTGATTAGGGGCGTTGGTCATTCATATTGTTTACGACTGGTTCACTGAGTGTCATTTTAAAATATTGTACAATTTTTTAAATTCATTGGGGGCGGGGAAAATGTAACATGAAAAGTTACACTTAACAATGCAGGCCAGCTTGCGAGTTGCAATTGTTGAGGAACTGTCGCAACTCGGGCCAACAATGTAGTCTGGTGAGGGGCAGAGTGTCATCATGGGGTAGTGGAAGGAGCAGGTTGTGTCAGCGGGACGACGAGAGAATGACCAAGCCCTGCAGATATAATTTTTTCTCATGCTCGGATTGGAATTAAAACTACTAAAATCCATTTTTGGTGTTTTTTATGAAAAATACCTGGCGCCCTAAAGGAATTGAGAAATCCTCGAATATGGAGGAACGCGGAATCCGCTACAATATATATAATAAATGTTTGAATAATGAATAGCTCCCTCCAAGTGGCAGTCTAAATGTATATATAATGCCTTTCACCAATGAAAAACTATTTCCAACCACCAAATTAATGTGTCCAGCTCTAATTGCCATATTTTCTTTCCTGAGGATGAACAAGCCTTTTACAGTACAAAACATCCAATTCTTTCTTACTCTTAGACAATGATAAATTATAACAACAATAGTCTTACAATTTGATCCTTTCAATGCAGATCAGAAAACTATCACTTACCTTTTTTAATTTTTCAGCTTTATCTAAATCTTTGTTTCGGCAATATAATCCCAACAAATGCTTTTTGTCTAATTGTGTGGGCTCTCCTTTATTTTCTAATAATTCTATCTTAGATTTCAATTGCTTATCTGTCTGTAATTGAAAAAATAAGTAAGAAAATTGTAAATTGTTAGAGATCATTTTAAGAAAATATGGAAAACCAACCAAATAAGCAGCAGATTGTTGCCTTTTCACTGGAAGTGGTGTTAAATCACCTGACGTAAGTGTTTCCAATAAAGTTGATATTTCTCCCATTTCTTTTTCCTCACTTAATTTATCAGCAATTTCTTCAGCAACAACATTGCTAATACTCAGCCCATGTGCAATAAGACCCTACAATATATTAAGTCATATTTTTTTTACATAAATAAGATGTATAAGCAACTATTTGATGAGACTTAAGTACAAAAGCTGAATGAACTGTGAATGCAGGCAAGTAAATGCAATGAAATTGAAAAAGTAAATTATTCAGACAAACCTCCAGAATTTTATGAAAAGTTTCACCCTTATTTTTGATAGGACTTGCCAACAAATCAGTCAAGAATTGACCTGTTATCTCTGCACCACTGAGAGTGGCACTCCCAGAACTTTCATCATCCTGTCTTGCATCAGAGGCCCGTTGCAAACCATCATGAACTAGATGAAGCATACTCACATAAGACTTCACATCTTTAGTAAACAAAAATGCCCCAAGTAATGGTCGTCGAATCATTGTGGGAGAATAATATGCACTATTGTCAGATGCTGAAAAATAAATTTAAATTATGTATACATATATTTATGCAAATCTATACAAAATATATGTTATTTAATATACAAACCAACTTTAACAGCATTTGCCAATTTGTTTTCATTAAGGAGATGAAATACAACAGCAAATGCAGCAGATGCATTAGTTAACCCAGCAGCTTTCAAGTTCTGAATTATTTCACTTGGACTCAAATGATTACAAAATGGCACCACATAATCCCTCAGTGTTTCGCCATTTGGAGAAAGACTGAACTGAGACTCCATTCTTCTTAAAACCTCAACAAGTCCTTAAAAACAGAAAACATAACTTACATAGTACAAGTATAGAACTAAAAACATGTATACATTTTCACTTAAAACTGTTGACAGAAGAAAATAAAAATTAATGACATTTAGATCAGCAACTTAATCTGCTGCAGTGTAATTCTATTGTGACATTACAGAATCCTGGAGCTCCGATTTTGGTTTACTTTGTTGCCAATGTTTTCTGGTTAAACTTTGACTGTCTCCAGCATGTTCCATATATACACCAGGTGTGTAATATGAAAGCATAATATTTTGTATACAAAGTTACATATATTGTATGCAAATGATAAAACATGTTATTCAAAATATTGACCATCATTAGCTATACATGTTTCCCATCTCTCTAGCAATTTATGAATGCCACACCAAAAAAAAGTTGCAGTTTTGAGGCCAACCAGTCTTCAAGCCGTTTTCATAAAAAGTGAAGTGCTACTGAGCAGATGTGTTTCTCACAGATGCAAATAAATAGTAGTCAGACTGAGCCAAGTCTGGTGAGAGAGCCACATATTTCCCAAGTAAATGCCTCAATCTGTTCCTTGACCGGTTTTGTCATGAGTAAAGGTTCATTATCATAAAGTAAAATATTGTGTTGCCTTTCTCAATATTCTGGTTGTTTTCATGCAATGCTTGGTTCAAATCAATCATTTGTTGTTGGTAGCATTCATTATTATGGTTTGGGCAGGTTGTAGCAACTCATAACAAATCACACTCTTCTATTCCCATCATAGACAGAGCATTGTATTCTTTCCATAGTGACTTGGCAATCAATGTTTATGGTTCACCTGAAGTTACCCATGATCTTTCACACTTTAGATTCTCGGGGAAAAAAAACAACACTTTTCATCACCTGTCACAATTTAATGGAATAATGACTTTCTTTTGAACCCGGAGAGCAGCATTTCGTAACTTTTTTTTGGGGGGGGGGGGGATTTCTTGCAGTCTTTTATTCAATTCAGGTGGAACTTATTTTCCCACCTTCTAGGCCTTTCCCATGGCTTTCAAACATATGGAGATGGCTTCTCACTTAATTGATCCACAAGTTCTTGTTGCTTCTAATTCACTGTCTTCAAAATTTTCATACCAGAAACCATTACATATTTGATTGCAGTAAATTTCTTTCAGAAGCAAGATGTTTACATTTTAATGAATGAGCTTTTACATGCTCATGTAGGTTGAGTAAATTCACTTTAAGTTTTGAAAAATTAGAAGAATTTTCAAATGAAGTATCTGGACTTAGAACAATGAGGGAGATACAATAAGGATAGAGAAAGAGAGAATTGATGAAGTAAAACAGTATAAATACTTAGGTACATAGTTGACTGAAGATTAGAGGAGCCCAACCAAGATAGGATAGCATTAACAAAGGGAACATTCAGCAAGAAATATAAATTGCTTTGTAATTGAAATTTGGATAATTGAAAGAAAGAATTAGTTTAAAGTGTTATAAATGGATGCGAAGACTGGTGATGTAAAAGAGAAAAAGAGTTATGGAGAATATAAGATGGGTAGAGTGAAGAAGTACTGAGAAAAGGAAACTGCCCCTAAAGGAAAATGAGCCACTAGATGCCTAATGCCATACGTGGAGTAGGCAATGTGAAACCACTCCATTAAAGATCCATTTGGATATTCCAAGTATAAAGAGCTCAAATGATGAATGCTGTAATTAAACTCTCCAGAAGGTGACAGCTCAAAATGTCAATTCATATTACAAAAAACAAGAGAATAATTGGTATATGGGATGTAAAGATACTATTGAAGGCCAGGAAATTAAATAACTTGGCAGTTGAGATGAAGAGATTGAAATTAGACATGCTGGGTAAAGGGGAAATGAGATGACCACAAGGTGGAGATTTTTGGAGTGGAAATTCTTGAGCAATTCATTCTAGTACAGCAAACAATAGATCACGATATGGCAGAGTAGAAATAATCATTCATAAGAAACTAGGAAGTAGAGTAAAGGTATACATGCAATATAATGAACATTTAATCTTAATAAGGACCACCAAAGGAGAAGACAGGGGACACAAATAAATTAAATATTAGTGAGGGAGAGGTACAAGAACCAGCTAATAGACAGCAGAAGTTACCCTGAAGCTGACATCAATAGTGAACATAACCTAGTTATGATGTGCTGTGAGCTTAAGTTCTATCTCTATAATTTTGACATTATTCATATGCAATGCCCCTCTATCCCCACCACTAGGGTATTGCCAAATGGGGTTAAAATTATTAAAAATACTGGGAGAAACACCATCAATCTAATTGACCTCAAAAAAATCTTTATTCAAATATAGGTCATTATCTGGTATTTTAAAATTTCAGTTTCCATCCCTGTCCCTAGTGACAGTAGTCGTATCTTAAACCATCTCTTCTTTCTGTTTAGCAAGAAATATTTGTAAATTTAATGAACATTTTTAAAGTAATAATAATTATAACTTACTTTATATGAATACAAAAAGGTTTTACAACTCACATGGTCATCATTCAAAGCTCCATAAAAATAGGAGGACTGAGGCCAGTTAAAGTCAATTTTATTTATTAGATAAGAAGATATGCTTACCTTCAGTATCTTTTTTCTTTCCTTGATGTGTCAAGAGAGGCCAAAAATAATGGGCTCTTATAGGAAATCCATCCTTTTTCAGGATGGCTAACAACGAACAGCTCAGATCTACTAGTCCAAATTGGAGACTAAATTCTGCAGCTTGTATCAGTGCTCCAGAATGCATACCGGTTTCTTCCAAACTCTGACAAAAGCTCTCTATTTCTTCAACAGGCTATAGAAATTGTAGATTTGGTATTAGTTAAATTCAACATATGTATTTGTTAAGAAAGGTAATGCTGACAAATTGGCCAAGATACAGAAAGAAAATGCAATATAGTAACATAAGCATATTTCCTCTACTTATTAGAAGAATTCATCAATACAAAAATTACTCAGAATAACACATAGATACAGGTAAAATGAATTTTCTCAGTTTCCGCTGACGTCACATACATGTGATCATAAATGGATTCTGTAAATATATCACTGAAAACAGAATAACATACTGCTTCCTCACGTAAAATAACGGCCAAATGTCATCCTCTACAAAATTTAAATTTTTACAATGTAAGAAACTTATCAAAATAAGAAGAGTAATAAATGATGGACACAAATAATCTCTATAAACAAAGAAACTATAAAGAAAAACAAAAAAATATAAAAATACTATACAAAAAGCAGCAAATGAAAATCATTATGGGGAAAATCTAAAATAAAGTTTGATGAAAAGTTTGGCATTTCTTATTTGCAATCAATTGGCCTAGTTGCAAATGTTGCCCACGATGCAACTTGCACACAGGTTTCGAAGCACACATCAGTTAACCTCAATCGGCTTTAATTTTTAATTATTATTATTTTATTTTAAAAGATTGACATTTGTCCAACTTTATAAATAAAGTAAAACATTTAACATTAACAATAAGAACACAGCTATATTAATATTTTATTTAAAATACCTACAACGCTTTAAATTTGAGGATTTTCTCGGGTAACTGGGCAAAAGTTTTAAAAAGTAATTCTAATTTTGAATACAGATCATTTGGTTGAAATATAAAAAATATAGCCTTCAATTAAATTATAAGAAACTTAGATACTGATAATTTTGTGTCATAGGCTGTGTCCAGCTACAAATATAGCCGAAATGCATTTTAACAATGTGTTACATTAGTAATGTAGGCAATTTAATTTTACAATGGCAAATGAAATAATGTAAAAATTAAGTTACTGTAGCAAGAGAGTATTAAAATTTGTGTGTAAATTATGTGTCATTTTTTTACATTCAGTGCATTAGAGTTGCATCAGATATGGAAAAATTAGCTTATCAGTCTTGAAAATAATTTTCTTCATCTGAAACTTTCACATTTTGCCATTCAAAATTATGAGTTTTTAGATAAACAAGTTTATATAATTAGGCAATTAAATGTGTTCATATATTACCACCTTTGCAGTACATTAACTTTACCAGATGCCATCCTTCATATACCAAACAACCTAACAATCAGCCTGGCCCTTAGGGAAGCCCACATTTGCTCTACTCAGAACAGTCCATCATCCTATGCTTTGATAGAAAATATCCTCTTAATATTTCTCACCCCATTCCCTATCTACTTGCCAAATAGAAAAGCTTATCGTTCATCAAATTACAATCTTACCTCAACCTACTTTCATGGACTACTAAAACTCGAACTGCTCAGCCTAGCCTACACTGGAATGCAATCCGACCCCTATAAACGTTCCTCCCAAAATACTAACAAACTGCCCTTGGGTCATCTACAAAACTTCTTCGTCCCCCCCTGTAGGATCTGACCTCACACTCTACCACCTACCAGGTGTACAAGTTTAAAATGTTTCTTCTTCAAGTGTTGGCGAACAAAGCCAATTAATTTTTATCTCAAAACTAAAGAATATTTTGTAGCTATGATAGCCCACTAGTAAATGCGATATTAGTTACAGATTAGCAGCACACTTCTTTTCAGAGGTAACATGTCAAATATTTAGTTATTTGCAGCATGCGCTGATTTTTTTGATCAACCTAAAGAAAACAGCATCTGAAAGGCATCAAATTCTTGTGGAAACTTACAGAAAGCTTGCTCCAACCATCAAGACCTGTAAACGCTGCTTTCAACAATTCAAAAGTGGGGGTTTTAATGTCAACAACAATTGAAAATCAACCAAAAAAGTTTGAATATGCCCAATTATAGGGATAATTGGGTGTGGATGATATATAAAAACAAAAAAATGATGGCAGAGCAATTAAATGTCACTCAACAAGCCGTTTCCAATCACCTGAGAGCCATGGGAAAGATACAAAAGGTTAGAAAATGGGTTCCACATGAACTTAGCGAACTACAGTTGGAAAAGCAAAAAAAAACTGTGAGAAATGTTGCCTTAACACCATGAAAGAAAGTGATTTTGCATCAGGTTGTGATGTGATGAAAAATGGATTTATTTTAAAAATAACAAACACAAGACATGGGTAACACCATGGCAACCATTAACGACGAGTGCATCGTGTGCAAGACCAGATCGCTTTGGAAAGAATGTATGTGTGGTGGGATCAGAAAGGTGTCATGCTCCATGAGCTTCTCAAGCCTGGTGAAACAGTTAATAAAAAATGCCAACAGCAGAAAATGATCAATTTGAACAATGTGCTGTAAAGTCATTTTTCAGCACGACATTGGTCCTGCACATTCGGCCAATCTGGTCAAAGATGTTACATTACTATATTGTAAACTTCACATTATATTTTAATCATGAAGTGATTTGTCTGGTTCAAAATGTTTGTCTGAAATATTCATGACTTGTAATTTGGGTCTGGTCATATGTCAGAGTAATAAACTGCAGCTAAGTTCCTACGCATGTCATGACGAATATTTCACTCAAATGGATTTACTACAGGTATTTGAGATTTTCTTTTTTTTCTTCAAATAAGATATCTTTTGATGGTTAAATGTAATTAGTAATACTGTATATGTTTATTTTATTTCCATGACATTATCAAAGAGAAATATTATGTTATGGATAAAAATTACATTGTATTGTTGTTAGTTCATGATAATGATCTTATATGATCACATTGTTTCAATAAATTGATAATTATTGCATTAATTATTAGTGTAATTTCAATAAATTTAACGGACATTCAGTTAAGCTGTTTTCTAAGCATTATCTGTTATTGGTTTACTATGCATATTTTTATAAAAAATTAAGAGTAAAGTTTATGTGATTGGTATTTTTGAAAGTTGACTCCATAGGGATCTCAATTGGAGTCAATATTTGGAAATCAAGACACATTCACAGAGAAATGTATCTTTTGTGATAGCCAAGCAACAATCACTGCAGCAAAGGTCCAACATAAGACACCTTTCCCACCCTGTAGAAAACAATGGACGATATATTGAATATAAGATATTTCGTCATTATTATTGTGCATTTTAATGAAAAAAAAAAACATTTTAAACTTGTACACCTAGGGTATGGTTGGTTCCCAGCCCTGTGGCAGGAAAGGATATCAAGTATGTCTTGAACTCTGTCCTGCTTTCGTTTGGCTAACCACTGCAGCACTGTCAAAGTGTCCAAACTCAATTCACTATAGCTGGTCATGCCACAAACCATTATGGGTGGTCAGTTTGAGGAGGGTGTGTGGGGAAGGTTACTACTATCTAGAGCAGGTCGGACAACTTATGGCCTTTGACATTTTTCTGGCCCACAAGATTCATTAGAATTTTACAATAGTGTGATAGTTTTGTTATCTGAAAATGATAACCAACATTTCTTTCTTTTAGGGTGACAAGCTACATGGCTGTAATCCAATAAGTGGCAACTCCACTTTACATGGGGTTATATAATTTTATATGCGGCCCATGGGGCTGATGCATCTCTCAAGTGGCCCGCAAGATCATTTGGGTTGGCCACCCTTGATCTAGAAGATGATGAGCCCAGAGCTTTGTATTCTTTGCAATACATGTAGGAAGGAGAGTTCCCATAGAGGAAGATTACTATCACCACAGCACAATCATACTTTTAAAAATTCAACCTCACTGCTCCCCATGCCTGGAGCCACAGTACTAATACAATAGAACCCCTTTTTAATTAATCTCTAAAGAGCAGAAATTTTGTTCCTTAATTAGAGGTATTCATATAACTTCCACTAGAATCCTTTTTTAACTAATCTCATCTATTTTCCTTACATCTTAGGGTATTCCTTGCATGGGAGTTTGCATAAAGTAAATATGAATAGCTTTCTAATGTTAAACTAGTTTACTAAAGACAGGCTGATTTAGTTTAATATTCATATTCCCCCTCTTCTGTACATATTGGTTTAAAGGGCTCATTATGAGTCTATAATTTTGCCAATAAATCAATTCATTGAAATAGTTTAATGATACTTCTTAATCTCTCTCTTTGCTATTATCTCCTCCATGGCATTTATTGCCCCAAAAACTATACGTTTCTGATGGGAAGAGACTTAAGAAAACCCTGACTTTAACCATGATATTCAGCTAACTCAGAATTTTAAGTTGCATTTACTGTTACAGCAATTTCCATTACACTGCCTTTTTTATCATGGAAATCTCCAGCATATCTCATAAGTCGGTAATTTGAACTTTTCTTCCTTCTGCTACCTTAATTTTAAAACAAAGTTATAAATGAATAATTAAAGCTTTGACTTAAGAGAAATTTGAAACCAGAAATATCTGCCATCTTTTCTTACCCAGGTCTCTTCAACCAGCTTGGATCTTAAAATGTATAAATTAATAGAGTACACTAAAATTTGAAATAGTTCAAATTGTTACACATGTAGTGTGTGCGAGGATTAAATTCAAATATAATGTTCACTTAGTTCTTAAAAAGGTGTAAAAGAGTGGAAATCCATTGCAAAAAAAGTCCCTTGAAATCAGAATTTTGTTTATACCAGGGTAACTATAATAGAGAACATAACTTATAACACTGTTTACACATGTCTAATTTTGCTACATTTCCTGAGCAACAGTTGTGCTTCAAAAATAATTCAATATGATCTAAGAGGATTAAAAGAACTCCTTTCTCATCTGCATTAAGCATTAAGTTTTTAATACATAATTAGATGAGACAATGTAGCCCCTTTCCAAAACTAGAGAACATTAACTTGTGTTAGGAAGCTTAGGTTATAAAGAATTGACCCCACCAGGTCATCAACTTTCTCTCTCAATGAGGGTCTGGGAAGAGGCAAGGACTTGATGGGGTTGGGGAGATGCATACTAACACCCCCATATTGATACACACTCATTCAATCACATCCATACTCAAAGTGGTCAGTATTTAAATATTAACACACACTCACACATACATAGAACCACCTCTCAAACACACATCAAGGTATACACAACATTCACAGACACATCAGGTTTTATCACATATACAAATTCCACTGAGCTTGTGCTGTTATAGGTGCTTTGGTGGTGGTGGTCGTGGGGGGGGGGGGGCAAGGTGAAGATTAAAGTGCTATAGGATATTAAGTCCAGGGATTTGTCTGAACTGTAGGACAAGCTGAAATGAAAGTTCCCATAGAAGGAGTTCAGCTTCTGAAGAATTGGGAGGTAGGGCTTTGATGGGGGTCAGTGTGAAGCACTGGTTGAAGCTGTTGGTGTTGTGGCTATGGGCATGGGGAATTGTGTTTTGTGGAGTTTTACTGTACTGCGGTGGTTGGCAATCCGTTCGGGGAGGGGTCTGGCCAATGTAAAAGGCTGAAAGGCTGGGCAAAGTGTGCAGTTAATTTTTTTGATGGTGTGGGAGGACAGACAGGATATGTTTTCTCTAATTTTGTATGTAGTGCTGTTGGTGGGATTCTGGACAGTCATGGTGGGTGGGAGTATTGGGCAGACATGGCATCTGTTTCTACCACACAGTCTGCAGCCAATGTAAAAGGCTGTGGGGGAGGAGGGGGGTGTTTGAAGGGTTTGACCAGAATGTTACAGAGGTTAAGTGGGCGCCTAAACGCAACCCTTGGACAGGTGGGTAGTATGTTCAGGAGGATGTTTTTCATGTCAGGGTTGAATTGCAGTCCAGTGTAGGCCAGGCGGAGGAAAGAGCTAATTTTACGTAGTCCAGGGAAACAGGTAGTGGTTATAGGAAGACTACATTCTGTAAGATGGTTAGGAGTGAGACTGGCTATTTGGGAAGTGGATGGGTTGTTCGTTTCTGTAGGTGGTCTATGGGGTCATTTCTGTTGTCAGTATAGGATGCTAGGCTGTTGTATATGTCAGGAAATTACATTGTCATATTCATTGAAACAATTAAAAGGGAAAGGACAGAGAGATAAAAAGTAGTAACTTTCTGATGAAAAGTAGTAACTTTCTGCCTCCGAAAATTCAAGTACTCTATCCTCACAAGGTCTATGAATATATATATATATATACACACACACACACACAAGCGAAAGAACTCACTCTATTTAGCCGGACCATCTGCTTCAGCATAAAATTACCAGCACGTGCAGGACTTCCATCAGATTTCAATGGCCTGGACATTGTGAGAAATATTTTTTTAGCAACATCATCCTTGCTCTTTGTTATCAGTCTTAGTATTAAATTAATTGCTTCTTGATTATATCCTTGGGTGTTATTCATTTTACCAATAATCTGAAAACATAATATAAAGCTAAGAAAACAGAAATAAGAATGTCACTTTTAGATGAGTTGAATCAGAAAATAATTAGGTATAACAGTTTGAAATTATTATGGACTTTTAATGTAAATTTAATAATTATTTTCTCAATATGATATTAATTAGTGTGAGAGTATTTTAATCAAATGAATTATTTATTGATGGGACCAGAAATTACCTCATCTATTACAGCGGTGTGGTTATTGACAGCTAATTCATATATAATATCCATGTAGTCTCTAGCCATAAAAGATATTTGCTTAGAATCACATTCCTCTAGTACACTTCTTACTGCATTTAGATCACCACATTTTGAGTAGCCACATATAAGGGTTTTGTACGTTTCTGTTGAAGGTTCCAGACCTGCCTGCTGCATGACTGTCAATATTCCAGCTGCACTCTCCATATCACTAGAAAAAGATAGTTACACAGTTTTACCTGAATTGCATCATTCATAAAATTACAAATTATCCCACAAAAACTTATAATTAACTCCGTGAAAAGAAAAATATAGTAGGACTAATGTTAAGACTTCAGCTATCGACATATATTATTGAGTTATAAGATATCTAAATACATAAAGTAATGCGTTGTTTTATCTTGAATTCTGATGTGTCATTAAAATTGTTCCACCACTATTCTTAGTCATCTAATCTTGTTGCTGCAATTTACATAGTGGCTGATTAATTACCAAGTATATAATACTAGTAGTAATACACAATCCTTTTCAAGAAAAGAAATAAAGTTTTATGTTAAGTGGCATGACAAAATATATCTCTAATATTGGGCAAATGGTAACAGCTTCAATTAAAACATCTCATTATTAAACAACTTTTTGTCCATTAACAACTAAAATGGGAAATTTCTTTTTGACAAAACTGACAAAGATTGAGGAAATTTTTTAAATTAATTTACTTTCATAACAAGTATTGTATTTTTGGTTCATTTGGCACTAAAATAGAAAATGCCCTTCTTATTGGTAATTCATAATTAACAATTATTGTGATATTGGAATTCATAAATGTCTGATTTGATAATGTGGAGGGCTATAAGTGGTACCACTGCTGTTAAACAGATTTACTTCAAAGATAATACAAATTTTTTTAATTGACAAACTAGATCATCTGAATGACATTCACATTCTCAGCTCTGAGTATATACTTTTTCATGTGTTAGTCAGCTCTCTGGTTGGAAAATGGCACATATAATGAAATTTTCTATTCTCATGATTTGGAGGGAATCCAAGAATTTTACAACTATTTCTTCTTTTGTTTATAACACAGTTAATCATATGCTACTGTTCCTGACACACAGAAAAAGAACTCCCTATACTAATATATACTGATATGACCTTATGCAACAATTCTAATAAAAGTAGAATTATTGTAGAGCAATGTTTCGATGACTAGCTCTTTCATCATCTTCTGGAAAAGTGCCTGTCCAGGATGTAGCTTCCTATTTATAGGGAGCTTCAAGTTCCTTCCCTCACCTTGTTTGTCAGGTGGCGTGGCATAATTCAGCAAATGCACGCTTTCCCTACTTCTTTATATCTGAATGAAGAGTTCTCAGGATTTCAGTTGGGTGATGCAGTTTGTAGTCCACAACGTTTCCATGAGTGACACTGCCATTATCTTCGGGTGAGGTGCCATCAAATTCAGGAATGCTAGTATAAATATTTGTGTTTGGATTATCTTGTCCAATCAGGGGCTTTCTGTCTAGTCCACTCTGGAGTTTTCTGTCAAGTCCAATCAGAGGTTCCCTTGCCTAGTACTAGGTGGTAGGAGTGGGTCGCTCCCTTCATACCCCCTCCACCAAGTACTCTGGATTGTTGTGTTGACCTTGCGCACCTCAACCGAGGACGGCCCAGCCATGTCTCCATTGGCGGCCTCAGCCTCTGGGGTGTCCAGTAGGTTGTCCTGTGCTCGAGTTCTCCACATTTTGGATAATATTGGGTCCCACACCTTACTCAGATGGAAACCTGAATCTCTGTTGATCAGCTGGCCATTGGAAGTTCTAATGGCAACCACCTCCAGTAAAATGCTGTCCCAGAAATGCTTAGTGGAGTCAAGAATCATGGTTCGATTAAAATCCATCTTATGCCCCATAATAAGTGCATCTTCTGCTACTCCTGATTTGGGCATTTGTTTGAGACTCTTTCATCTATTGTTCTTAGAGCTTGCCCAAAGACTATGGTGGTGTCAGCCATGGAAACATTGTGGACTACAAATTGCATCAACCAAACGGGAATCCTGAGAACTCTTCATTCAGCATCTTCGTCAGGAAAATCTACGTTCTCTATTAATCCTTTTAAACTTCTTACCTTGTCAGTAATACAAGCCAAGGCCAGGTTCCAAGCAGTACTTATCAATAACCCTCAATCTCTAATAATAACAATAAATAGGAAGCTACATCCCACACAGTCACTTTACCAGAAGATGATGATAGAGCTAGTAATTGTAATGTCACTCTATTCAAATCTACACAAAAGTCCATGAACTGTTTACACAAATCATTATTATTAGGTACAATATTTGACTGTTTGAAAATAAATTTTGGACCATATTTTTCTCTTTGGTCTCTTTGCTTGTGTGACATGCACATAAATTATCATGCTTTTTAATTTCTTGATTCCAGTTTGTATGACACCAAATGAGGTTCCAAATTTAGGAATGAAATATTGTATATTAACCAATGTAAAATATAAGATTACATTAAATTTCTTTTGACACATAGACTGTTGTGCTACTTACAAATCATTATTTAAATGGAAGTAAATTAATTATAGTATGATTAGAATCATGTCACACACACCCACAAATAAACTTCATATACAGCTCACTGAAAACATACAGATTGTATACTTATTCACCCTTCATTTTAAGCACTGTAATTAGATCAAGATCACATCCCTCAGTGAAAATAACAGCTAAGAACTACAGAAATTCACCTCAATAGTTTCAAGTAAACAAAAAACTTACTTTGAATGAGAATGCCCCATTATCAATGCATTGAAGACACTTTCATTTACGGGCAAACTCCTCTCCCTCATAAATTCTAAAATTCTTGTAGCACCTTCTACATCACCTAGTTGGCAATATCGAGCAATTAGTCTTTGATATGTTACTCTGTTTGGTTCAATACCCTTTGATTCCAAATTTGACAAGAATTCAGTAGGAGAAAATGTATGCTCATTTTCCAGGTAAACACGTAGCAAAGCATTATAATGACTTACATCCATTTGCACACCTGGGGAAGAAAGATTGAAAGATAAATGTATTTCAAATAAATACTAAATACAATTAAATTAAAAGACACTCGCTTGATCACATGCACAGAGATACATAGAAAACACCTAAGATAATTTGACAATGAAATTTATTGATATGGCCAGGAAAGGCAAAAGTGCATAGGCGGTTCGGAAAAAGCTTGGGATGTTTACTCAGTGGCACATTCTGGATTTTGGATGAATGCACTTTCAAACAAGATGACTCCCTGTTGTAAGTGACAATAATTAAAAATGGAAAGTTATGAGGGAACAACTGACCCATATTTTCCAAAGTTTTCCATAACTCATTGACAAGGAATGTTCTAACTTCTGGGGCTTCTTCTGGTATAAGATTTCCACAACACCTGATAATTAGAAGAGATTGAGAACTTGTTGCATATCCTGAAAAATAAAAAATAAACAATTAAAATATGTTAAAACATGTCATGTATTTAAAAACGTATATATAGAAAGCACATACGAGCATGTTGCAATTCTTCTAAAATTTCTTCAAATTCTTTTCTAGATATTCTTCCTGATCGGCGAACATCTTCATCAAGCCGACGCAAACTCTTATCCAATCGATTGTCTTTGAATAACGTAGACTGAGCAGCTAGTGTTCCTTGGCATCTAAAAGATAAATTAAATTAAAATATACAATTTATACCATAAATATTATTGTTCAGTAGCAACAGACAAAAATCTGGCATTAGTTACAATTGAAAACATAAAAAAGTCTATAATTTCTAAATCAAAATTGAGATTCTGAAAGAAATTTATTAACTTTTGGCCAAGGAGTAATGGAGAGGGATGAACAGATGTTTGTAAAATATTTAATTGAAATGACTAACAACATTGTATATTTAGCCTCCAAAATATTTTGAAACACAAGTAGGAGAGATATTGAATGGTATTATAAAAATTGCTTATGTTTCTTTCTTAAATAGTAGATAAACAGTTGCACAGTTTAACCTGTTTGGAATTAAGCTAGTTAGTATGATTACAAAACCATTATTATGTATTTAATACCTGGTACACATTTTATTACACCATTATAATTCCATGTAAACTGCAGTGTTTTTCCTTGAATGACTGTAGGGCAGAGGAATATTCCCCATTTAATTCATCATTTAATATACTATTTATACAATTAGAGGAAAATATATTCAAATACAGCAAGATACAGGTGGCGGGGCTATGGAATTTATTGTCTTGGTCTGGCACTACAGCGTCACTTTTCAAACCCCAAGTTTATGCCCACAATCACCACCAGGGGGGATAACCAGTGGAAATTTCCCCAGGGTCAGCCCTTTTTGTTGAAATTGCAGATTCCAGGCTATTGGAAAATTCAATATTACTGGCACAGACACATCATATGGATTG
This sequence comes from Eucriotettix oculatus, assembly GCA_034510155.1. Taxonomy (NCBI): domain Eukaryota; kingdom Metazoa; phylum Arthropoda; class Insecta; order Orthoptera; family Tetrigidae; genus Eucriotettix; species Eucriotettix oculatus. The sequence goes on along the minus strand of CM067378.1, from coordinate 9,561,627 downwards.
GTGTTTTATCCCATAGTCGAGACACAGAGAGATGAGCTGGGAAGTCGCAATTAGAAGAGAAGGACATTTTGTTTCACAACTCAGGAGGAGGAGGATATGGAAGAGAGGAGAAGGAAGATAGAGCAATTTGGCTTAAGACTTAAAAGGAGGAGGATGGGGAGAAGGGAATGAGTGGGAAAGAAGATAGCGTAGTTAAATTTATATTCTAGAAGGAGATCCACAGAGAAGGAAAGAACAAGTTTTCAGTAATTTATCAAAAGCAAAGCCTAAGCCCACCATCTTGGCCTGAATTCTCAGGTGAGTAATAAACATCTTTGTGAAGAAAGAAAACTGGTTTTACTTAACATCGGACAGTCAAACCCACTGTCCTCTGCCTGCTGAGATCACACCTGCCCCTGAAGGAGGAAGAGAATTACCAGAACCTGTACCTGCTGAATGCTGAACAAGCTACATTAACTTCTCAGAAATTGCCTAGTACCTGCTCAAGACTCTTAAGTCACAAAGCTCAGAACTAAAGGTTCATTTTCCAGCTCAAAGTAATAATCAAGATCTTTTATGCCTGTTTGTTTTCCTCCCCCCACATATATGACCCTGATGGTTAATTTCAGTCTCGTGTAAATACAATACCCTCAATTTAGTCATTTTTTTCTTCAATATTTTAATTTTTAATAAACATGTATATATTATGTAATAGTGTTTAAATAGTAACTAAATAAACATTAATTAATTATTTATTTATAGAGTTAAAAATTTTGTTCTTAATCCCCCCTCTCCTCCTTTCTTGCCCATTTTTGTACAACTTAATATTTTGATTAGAAAGGCAATTAGTGTTTTTAGTTGTTTTGTTCAAGTATTCTTAATTTTCCCTATGACTGAGTTATAACTTCCAGCTAATCCCTCACATTATATATAGAGATTTAATAATGTATTAACCATGGAAACATTTAACCAACTTTAATGTTACTTTATGTCTTGATAATTTCCCAAATTGTTTTGATTTTATCAGATTTGTCAACTTTTCTTGAAAAATGCAAGTTTGTGCTGCCTACTAAATATTACACAATTTTATAATGGTTTTGTACAATTTGCCCAGCCATTTCTTATTTGTGCAAAAGTAACTTGTGTAGTGCTGAATTCCTAAATCTGTTACAAATTCAATAATTTATTTTAGAAGAAGAGATTACTTTTGTTGGTTTCTACTGGTAAGTTTATTGCAAAATGTAAAATTAACATTTAGAAAAATGAAGTTACTATTTGTGTTTCATGTTTATGTTTGATTAGATGGCTACCAAAGAACTGATTCTCTCTTCTTTAGCCTTTTTTTTTATAAAATCTTACAATGAATTCAGTAAGGCACTGTTCATAAGATATTTAAAAACTATAACACAAAACTTATGATTCCAATCTCTGACAATGAAGAGAGAGATTTTATGCCAGGTATTGATTTCACATTCATTTTCTTTATTTTGATATATTCTTTCATGCATTTATCATTTACTTTTCAAACAATAGAGTAGGAAAACAAATCTATACCACTGTATGGTAGTTTGGTTGGAGCCACTCCACCCCAGTGTCAGAAAAAAAAAACACCTTAAATTGATAGCAAGTGTTGACTGCCCAGAAAGTACGAAAAAATGACTTTCTTGTGTCTAACTTCCTTCTACATACCTCCATCTCTTTGTCTGCCTGCCCATTCCCACACACATACACAGTTAGGTTGCAACAATGGTAAACCGAAGAGAAATGGAAAAAGCTTCCAAACAAAAAATGGGACACACACACAAGTACAAGAGAAAAATATCTACAAAATGGAAGATAGAGGAAGTTGAGTGCAGGATTTTGCCTGGACTGAAGGATGTGTTCAAAAGAGGGTCAGTGTAAAGCACTAGTTGAAATTCTTGGTACAGCATGATGGTTTTTAGAAACATCTCAAAAATGTAGTTCGGCATCTGATGAATTAGGGGCTTTGAGGAAGGTCATTGTCAAGCATTGGTTGAAATTATTATTATGGTCTTTGGCATGAGCATCTGAGGAGAATTGTGCTTCCGACAGGTCAGATACCTGCCTGTCCTCCTTTATGCCTTCTAAATCAGCGAAATTAAATGACCTCTCCATGAGAGTTTTAGGCTTTGTTAGGTTTAATAGCTGATGTTTTTGTTGTGCTATTCAGTCCTAAGACTGGTTGGATGCAACCGTCAATGCTAACCAAACTTGTGCGTTTTCCTTTTTTACATAACTACTACATCTTCCTAACATATTCCATCATTGTCTTCTGTTCTACCCCACACACTTCACTCTAATGCTTAAGATACAAGACCCTCATGTCTCTTGGTCAATGTCCTCCATATTGTTTGCTCTTCCCCTATTCTGTTTAGAATGTACTCGTTAGTGATTCTATACACCCATCTGATTTGCAGCATTCGCCTATAGCACCACCTTTCAAAGGCTTCTATTCTTTTCCTTTCCCCAACTCCTATCATCCACCTGTAAGTAAATTCCTTTTCTTCAAGAACGCCTTCCTTGCCTGTGTTATCCTACTATTTATGCCTACTATACTTCTACCATCCCTAGTTATTATGCTTCCCAAGTAGCAGAATTCCTGAACACCCTTTGTTATACCACTGTTTCCCAAACTACACTCTATTACCTTAGTTTTCCCTCTATTAATCTTCATATTGAACTCATCTCCAGGACTCTCTTCATGTCATTATGGTTTCCAAATCGTCTTCTGATTCCCCTAATACTACAATATTGTGAGCAAAGCATAAGGTTTTTATTTTTTCTCCTTAAAGTATGATTCCTTTTCCATATTCTGTTTTAACTTTTTTTCATCGCCTGTTCTATATATAAGTTTAACAGCATGGGCGACAGACTGCATCCTTGTCTTACTCCTTTCTTGATTACGGCTTTCTTTTCTTGGTCTTCTATTCTAATTACTGCTACCTGTAGAGGTTATGTATGAGCCTCCTTTCTCGGTATTTTATTCCAGTGCTCTTCAAAATACTTAATAGTTTGTTCCAGTTCAAATTATCAAACGCTATTTCTAAATCCACAAAATGACATGAGCATAGGCTGTTTTTTTCTTATCCTTAATCACACGGTTAATATTGCTTCACTTGTCCCTACATTCTTCCTAAAACCAAATTGATCTCCTACTAACTCACACTGTATTTGACGTTCCATTCTCCTATATACTATTTTAGTTAATATTTTGCATGCATGGGATACTAAACTAATTGTCCTGTGCTGTACATAACTATCAGCCCCAGTTTTCTTCGGAAGGGGGTATAATTAGGTTTTTATTAAAATCTTTGGGGATTCTTCCTGTTTCATAGATTAATCATCCCTTCCGTTGGTCAATGTTCTTCATATTGTTCACTCTTCCCCTATTCTGTTTAGAACTTCCTCATTAGTGATTTTATTCACCCATCTGATTTTCAGTATTCTTCTATAAAACACTTCAAATGCTTCTATTCCTTTCCTTTCCGCAACTCTTATCGTCCACGTTTTGCACCCATATAACGCCACGCTCCAGATGAACATCTTTAGTAAGCATTTCCTAGCATTTACACTTATGTTACCCATAAGTAAATTCGTCTGTTTTGCAAAAGCCTTCCTTGCCTGTGCTATCCCACTCTTTATGTCTACTAAACTTCTACCATCCCCATGTAGCAGAATTCCTTAATTTCCTTCAAAATATTCCTTCCAAATCTTAACACCCTTAGTTATTCCACTGTTTCCCATACTACACTCCATTACCTTGGTTTTCCCTCTATTAATCCACATATTGAACTCTTTCTCCATGGCCCTGTACATGCCATTAATTATGGTTTACAAGTTGTATTCTGTCTCCCCTAATACTACAATATTGTTGGCAAAGCGTAGGGTTTTTATTTCTTCTCCTAGCAGTATTCCATTTTAACTTTATTCATCATCTGTTCTACATACAAGTTAAACAGAATGGGCAACAGACTGCATCATTGTCTTACTCCTTTCTGGATTTCTGCTCTTTTTCTCTTGTCTTTCAGTTAAAATTTACTGCTGACTGCCTTCTGTAGAGGTTATGTATAAGCCTTCTTTCTCGACATATTGTTCCTAGTCTAATGGGTGGTGACCCATAATTTGAATCTTCACCGAGTAGCTAGCCATCCTGAAGGTCAGATGCATTTTTATCCTTTCCACCAACTACCAATTTAAGGCAAGCTGACGACTTTTTGACTGCAGTCGATGGCTGGGTGTCACTTGAAATGCTTTTCTAACCTACTGGTGAAGTGGGGAGGTACCTCTGTAAATTCAAGAATTTGTAATCCTACATGGTGCCTGCCATCTGTGAACTTCAGGTAAGTCACTAATTTTCTGCCCCTCTTATTACTGTCTTTATTGTTTTAATTAACCTAACAATGTCATTTTCGGACACACACATACAGTCGAACTTCTCGAAACTGACACTTCTAATAACAGGACATCTCTCATACCTGAATAATTTTATTTCCCATGGCATTATTCCATACAGGTTTACTTTGATGTAGATAATCCCGGAATTTCCCAATCCTGAAGCACTTTCACTAACTGTTCTCAGACAGCCGTATTTTGAATCATAGTGATATTCTTTCTCTTTAGGAAAAGGTGGTTATTTAAAGTATATGAAAAAAGAAAATCAGTGTCCTAGTTCTAGCTTAAAGATTGAAAATACATATTATATAATTAATAATGGAAGGAAAGGGAGATAGAAATTTGATAGCTTATCTTAAGTCTAAATTTGACAGGCATCATGCGGAGTGCAGGGTTTAAAATTTCAGATGCAACTGCCCTGTTCAACAGAAGAATAGGATTAGTATTCCAATTCAGGGTAGCCATCGACTGAGCAGTACAAATTGCTGTGTGTAGTTTTCCCTGTTAAACAATAGACCCCAACAAGGCCACCTACTTTCTCTATCAATGAAGGGCAGGATAGAGGTGAAGAATGATGAGGACTGGAAACATGCACACATACTACCTACTGCAACAATTGGAAACCTGCAGTGATAGCTGAGTGGTATAGAGCTGGACTGCAGAAATGTTGACTTGGGTTTGAGTCCCACTCAACACAACCATTTTTATTTGTTTACTTTATTTACATTTCATTTCTAGTATTTTCTGTTTCAAGAATGTTGTTTCTGGAATATTCCATGAGTGTACAACTGTACTGGACTCTAAATTGGAGTTAGTCTTACGCAGTATGAACCTTTGTACAGCACTTTTTTAAATAAACATATATATATATATATATATATAATTAATGGGGAAAGGACAGAGAGATAGAAAGAAGATGACTTACCTGAGGTTCATAGATGGTAGACACCTTGTGAGTTTTGGAGAACTTGAATTTTTGGAGGCACCGCCCCCTTCATCAGAAGGTTAGGAAGACATTTCCAGTGATCGGCTAGCCGATTAGGAAGACATTTCCAGTGATCGGCTAGCCGATCACTGGAAATGTCTTCCTAACCTTCTGATGAAGGGGGCGGTGCCTCCGAAAATTCAAGTTCCCCAAAACTCACAAGGTGTCTACCATCTATGAACCTCAGGTAAGTCATCTTCTTTCTATCTCTCTGTCCTTTCCCCATTAATTGTTTTAAACATGACAATGTCATTTCCTATCTCATATTTATATATATATATAATTGGATAGAAAGAAAGATAGAAATATTTGGGAGAAAGGCAGGAAATTCGCTCTTTAAATCATATGTACGGCATGGATTACATATGATTTAAAGAGCGAATTTCCTGCCTTTCTCCCAAATATTTCTACCTTTCTTTCTATCCAATTATCAAATGCGCGAGTTCGTCACTTATCCCATATATATATAATGTGTATGTTATTGTATCTCACGATCCTTCGGAAACATGACTATACATTGCCACAACCTTTACCTGTTGTATAGTGACGGAGTGCACCAATTTCTCAGAAATCACCTAGTACTTGCTCAAGACTCCCAAGGGAAAGAAGGGGATGGGGGTGGTGTGAAGCACTGGTTGAAATTATTAATGTAGCTCTGGCCATGGGCAGCTATGGAAAATTGGATTTTTAAAAGTTTGACTGTTGCAATGGTTAGCAATCTCTTCAGGGAGGGGTCTCTCTGTCTGACCAATGTTAAAGGAACTACTGTTGATTTTTAGAGGATTGATTTTCATTCTCCATTTATTGCTCCAAATTTTGATTTTGTGTAATTTATCTTGAAGGTTGTTGTTGTATGGTGCTGCTAAATTATTATCCATTTTGGAGAATGGCCAGGCCATCTGTGTAAAATGCTACTGTTGGTTAGTCAGGTAGCGGGATGTCATGAGAATATTTCAGATAAAGTAGAGTGGCGATCACACTGCCCTGGTACACCCCATTGTATTGGTTTAGAAGCGGAGATATAATTTTTGTATTTAACTTAAGATTTTTAAGTTAAGGTGTTGAAAGATAGTTCTTTATTTTACTCATGAAACCTTGATGATACACTTTATCAAAAGCTTTTTCTGTGTTCAAATATACTTCTAGGCAGACTTCCTCCTGTTCAAAACTTTACAAAATAGTGTCAATTACTTGGTGGAGCTGCTGAGGGCATGAATGACAGGATTGACATCTGAACTGTGAATCGGGAATGAGGTGAGACATGTTCTACAAGGTATATATATACAATTAATTGGGAAAGGACACAAGAGATAGAAAGAAGGTGACTTACCTGAGGTTCATAGATGGTAGACACCTTGTGAGGGTTAGAGTACTTGAATTTTCAGAGGCACCACCCCCTTCATCAGAAAGTTAGGAAGACATTTCCAGTGATCGGCTAGCCGACGATATATAGGAATGTGAGTGTGCATAGAATTGAATTGTATGTATGTGTCAACTGCAAAATACCTTTCCAAGGTAAAGATTTCAGTAACCAAGTCATTAGCCAGTGTTTTCTTAACTTTAAGATTATTACTTTCCTCAATTCTGAGAAAGGCATAAGCTGAGTGGTTCATTCATAGAATTCAAGGTGTGTCGTTCTTCTACTGGGTCTTGAACAGTGTTCGGTGTGAACTGCGTGGAAAGCTCATCTGAGAACAGATCAGCTTTCTCCTTCATGGTGAAGTACCAACGACCTCCTTTGTGAGGGATTTTGTTTTTTGCCAAAGGGATCCATCCGTCATATTTAGGCTATGCAGTTTTTTATGATATGCTATGACTTGTTCATCCTTTAGCGGCTGCTTGAGAGCCCTGGTGGCCTGATTGTAAGCTACTTTAGCATGAGAGTCACGTGTTGCTTGCCATCTTCTCCAATACTGATTCTTTGCTCTAAGGATGTTGGTGATGAATGGGGATCTGAAGGGTGTTTGATGTGAGAAGGCTGTCCCAGCCATAGCACAATCAACATCAGAAGAAGTTTTCAGCAGTATTTGTAGTCCTCAAGTTCCTGTACTCTTGATTTATATATGCCTCATTCAAATGGATATTTTATAAGTTCAGGTTTGTATTGTTAGAGTTAGAGTAGTAGTAAAATGTAAGTCAACAATGACTGGATAATGATCAGAACTCAGTTCGTGTGTGACTTGACCTGAGTTAATTAAATGAAAGGCTCCTTTGCAAATAAAGAAGTCCAAGGTATCTGGGATAGTTTCGTCTGGGTAGTATGTTGGTTCACTAGGGCATATCATTTCCATTGAGTTTTGGACTACCAAGTCAATAAGCAGTCTACCTCAAGGATTAGTTGTTTTGCTACCAAATCTGGAGTGTTTTGCATCACCACCAAGAAGGAAGCAAGATCAGAGCTCATGTAACGACAGTATATGCCTCCTATGGACTTCATTTTTGGTGCATAGTAAAATGAGCAGACTCTAAGTTCAGCTAATGTTGGGTGACGAATGCATATTTGGCTAGCTTGTATTTCATTTTCAATCATCGCTGGTAGTTCATATACTCGATATGTGATTTAATTACGATTGCAGAACCACCCTTTCGTTGGCCTGAGGGATGATCTGAGCAGAGAATTTTGTATCCAGAATTTATTCTTTTTTAAGAGAATGGGTAACATATGAGCAATTATTTCAATGTGTGGTTAAAAACTCATCATTTCCTGACATAGGATGTCCATGGAATTCGTTTGGTTGCACAGCAACACTTCTGCATAGGTTCTCTGAGATTCATTGTTGGAGTACATTTTTGGACCGATATTTGTATTATTAACAACTGGAACACTTTATGTCAGTAATACGCTTCTCCTACAATTAGGAATTCTCCATTTGTTTGGGAAACTTGTAAATACTTGTGAATAGGGCATCCTTACACATGATGTAGATGCACCAAGTATAAAACGATTTAAAATGTGAACTAAACAGAAAGCTGTGGAGAATATAAGTGTAAAGAGGGCAAGCTGCAGGAGGCAATTACAGGACATGTTCTTCATTAACGAATTTCATCCTCTTCCAATAAATAGAAAGCAACAACTGCTGCTGCCATTCTTGTTTAAGCTACAGTAACTCGACTCTTTTAAAAAGAGGAATATGACCAGAGACACGTGTAAACAACTAGTTTTCTCTAGCATCGACTCCGACAGAAAAGTGTATTAGAATGACGTATATTATGCTAATATGGGGGTGAAAAACATTGAAAAAAGTTTTCCTTCTTGGAGACAAGCCGTTTTAGACAAAACTATTGGCAGACAAAAAGTTGAAATTATAAGACAGCAAAGGATTTCGTCAATTTATCAATTAGTTTCAAAACAGAAAAAACAACAGACTCACCGCTCAGGTGTATATGAAAGCATTCTGTTATAAATGGCTTGACGGTTCGATACTGAATTAAAATGCACACAATTCTTGTGAATTGAAGGATATCTAATACTTCTGACATATCTTAATAACACAGACATCATTACTCGAAATTAGAAACCTATCGGCAAAAGACCAAAGATTTTAAACACACATGCAACCAAGTAAAGATGTGCTTATTCAACGTAGTGATGGGAATAATCGAATGAGTATAATCGATCATTCGATTATTAGAGATCGTTCAAAATATCGATTACTATCAAGCAAAAACCGAATTAGGCTAGGTTTACACGGGCAGTGATGTCAGTGGCGTGACAACGTACGTCAGTGCTGGACTGACAACTGACAATCCTTCGCTGACACGAGAGCACTGTCTCACTTTTCTTGGAGCGTGTCAACAGTATGTCAGTCATGACTGGCGTTCCCCCTCCAACGACCTAGACGCTGCCCTCATGGGAGGATAGTCAGTGGCAAGAGATACGAAAGCTTTAAGTATAAGTATAAAATCATATTCCATAAATCCTATAGAGAAGCACACAAGCTTCAAGGATGTGGAACGAGTCAGAGATTTTACATAGGTTGCTTTATTAATATTAGAATATACTGTAACTATTGATTACTTTTAACTTATAATAAGATTTTCTTAAGTTCTATACAGGAGACATACAATTTGTACTTTATATATAAAATTGATAAATATTTTTACATCCTATACTAAAAAAATAGTGTTCTACTTTTTTTTATATATAATGTTCTTACATAATTATAAATATCTACCCTATGATACATTCAGCTTCATAAATTCTTCAACAGAGTAGAAGGAGTGGCTTAGTAAGAACTTAGTTAGTTCATATTTGAACTTGTTTGGATTTATTTTTAATTGTTTAATGGAGGTGGGAAGTTTATTAAATATGCTAATAGCATTGTAATGTACACCCTTTTGTATTATGGTTAGAGACTTCCCTTCCTTGTGTAAATTGTTTTTACTTCTGGTATCAAAGTCATGTATATCTGCGTTTAGTGCGAAGAGGTTACTGTTATTAATAACAAATAACATGAGTGATTGAATATGCTGGGAAGTGAGTGTCAGTATTCCAGTTTTCTTGAAAAGACCCCTACAAGATGTTTTTGGTGAGACCTGACATAATATTCTAACAGCCTTTTTTTGAAGTGTAAATATTTTATCTTCCCCTGATGCATTGCCCCAGAATATTATACCATATGTCATTATAGAGTGGAAATATGCAAAATAAACTAATTTTCTTATGTTAGGATCACTACAACTTGACATAATTCTAAGAGCAAAGGTTGCCGAGCCTAATTTTCGTAGGAGAATATTAATATGATCCTTCCAGTTTAATTTATTGTCCATGAATATACCTAAAAATTTTGTACATTCAACTTCAGTTATTTCACAATTATTTGTTGCTACTTTTATTGAGTTCAAATTGGCATTCTTTGTCTGAAACTGCATGAAGTGAGTTTTATCACAATTGACTGACAAGCTATTGGCTGAAAACCAGTGAAACATCTGACTTAATGTAACACTGGCAGCATTTTCCAGACTATTTTGTTTATTTGTAACCAAAATACTAGTATCATCAGCAAAAAGTATAGTTTTAGAAGAAGAATTTATGGATCTAGGTAAGTCATTTATATATATTAAGAAGAGCAATGGACCTAGAATGGAACCCTGTGGAACCCCAGTCTTTATTTGTCCCCAGTCTGAGTTAATGATTTGTCCAGAGTTAGAGTCTTTTAATGTAACCCTCTGTTTCCTATTTGTTAGGTAAGAGGAGAGCCAATTATGGGAAATTCCTGTTATTCCATAAAACTTCATTTTGTTTAGAAGGATATTATGGTCTACACAATCAAAAGCTTTGGATAGGTCACAAAAAATTCCTAATGGGTATCTTTTTTTGTTTAGTTGTTCCAATATTTCATGAGTGAGAGTGAAAATAACAATGTCTGTTGAACATTTTTTCCTGAAGCCAAATTGTGAGGTGGTAAGTAGATTATATTTATTTAAGTGATCAACTACTCTATTATAGACTACTTTTTCAAATATTTTAGAGAATACTGGCAGGAGAGATATTGGTCTGTAATTGCCAAAGTCTTCCAAACTTCCTTTCTTAAAGATAGGAGTAACTGTTGCATATTTTAGCCTATCAGGAAAAATTCCACTGCACAATGACTGATTACATAGGTAAGTTACTATGGGGGTGATGGTGTTAGCTATGTTTTTTAAGACAATACTCGTTATTCCATCATAACCTGAGGAATGTTTATTTTTTAATGATCTTATAATTTTTTTAATTTCAAATTCAGTTGTCATCGTAAGATAGAGATCACTTATGTCACTAGATATAGTTCCTCGAAGTAAGTGTTCTGCCTCTGTATTTGATTTACTCTTATACCCGACTAATTGTTGGGATGCAGTTAAAAAGTAGTTATTAAATTGATTAGATTTTGTCACTAGCTCAGATTTAATCTCACTTTCCATTGAGCATAAGTGATTTTTGTTTGTTTCATTTTTAATTATCTTCCAAACTGTTTTAATTTTGTTACTGGAATTGCTGATAACCTTATTGAAATACATATTTTTAGCTGCAGCTATGACCTTGTTTAATACTCTACAATAATTTTTGTAGTGAGTTTTTAAACAATTATTGTTTTTAGTTGCCAAATATAGTTCTCGTTTATGTTTGCAAGATATTTTTATCCCCTTTGTTATCCATGGAGTACTGACATTATTTTTAGAAACAATTTGTTTCTCAGGAAAGCAAGATTCATAGTGTAGATGTAAAGTTTTAAGGAAATAATTGAACTTATCATTAACATTGGACATGCAGTATAAATCTTGCCAAGATTCTACCATTAGTGTCTGTTTAAAGTTGTTTTAGCGAGCGAGCGATGAGCAAATCATTCGATTATGCCCGGTGTAATAAACGTGCAAGTAAACGATTATGCGTTGATATAAGCTCATTCAGACGGTCAAAGTACATCATTTATGGCTTTTCCTAAAGACAATTATGTTAATCAAAGGCTGTTTAGGTGACATACGAATTTATTCCGAATGTGGGAAGACTTAGCGGCGATAATGGAATGTTTATAATTTTTATACTCTTATTTCAATAATATATGAATAAGAATAAAGCCAATAGAATTTAAGTTTATATTTAATTACATAAATTATTATTTAGGAACAGAATTTTATTTATATTGCTACTGCTTATCAGGCTTCTTCTGTCTTTTGTTAATTCGCCAGCTTTTGAAAACACTCTTTCTGACGGCACTGATGTTTCTGGCACACTCAGATATTTTTTCGATAATTGGTAAAGTTCTGGAGCAATTTCTTTTTTCGATTCGCCAAACTGTAAGGGATTATGAGTTATTTCTAATAGGAATAACTCGAAGTATTGTTTTACTTGAATAATCGCTGATATTGCAGGCGTTGTTGCGACTCTGTCGTATCTTGCTTTTTTTTTCTTCAAAATGTTGCCACAACAAATTAGTTTTTGGGTTTTTTCGCCGGAATCTGAAATAGTAATATATATTATGAACTGGGTCAAATACTAACTTAAATTTCTATTAAATTAAGAGTGATACTTTACCTTGAGCTGTTTTAACTTCAGGCGTTCTACAGGCTGCATTCGTTCGATTTTTACTGTTGGCAGCTGCAATTACTTTTTCTATTTCTTGGGTAATCAGCTTCTGTGCCTCATTCTTGGCCAAATTCAACTTTTTTAAAGCGGGGGTCCAAGAAGGTTGACTTGGCACAAATTTTGCTTGTGTCCATGGTCCCAAACCCTACTTGTGATGACATCTTGTAATTTGCTTTTCAAACCAGAGCCTATGCCCAACTGACCGCTCTAATCCTTTCGGATACCCCAGAACCTATAAATAGTTCCAAACCAAGGCCTTTAACAAGAAAATGTCTAATTAGGATTTTAAACAACTATATGTCCCCGGTGTTATTACAACCTTCATATTTCATCAAAAATAATTTATTATATTCCTTTTCCGGTCAATTTGTAACCATTTCAAGTCCTACACGAATTCAATTTAATTCCATATGAAATATTAAACTATCCCGATAAATAAAATTGAAATGTGTGTTTGTCTAGAATAGACTCCGAATCGGCTCGACGGATTGCAATGATTAAAATAGGAATTTTAACTTAAATTTTCATTTTGATATCTTGGATGGTTCAGAAATTATTAATATAATTAATATTTAACTTTTGAGGAAATTGGTGACGAAACGTGGGTTAAATTAAATAAAAACTTTGTAATTTAGTCGTTAAGACTACATTAACACGATACTTACAGTAGTACAATTGAGTGTAAATTTCTATATAACGGTCAATGAGTCAGTGATGAATTATTTATCTACTTGTACAGTATGACTATGTTATCAAACATTTACTGAAACACTAATGTTTTGTCCTCCATCCGCGATATTTATTAGATGTACATTACAAACAATGTGAAACAACGATATGAAATACATGAAATGAAAGCTGCTAACACAATGCTTTTAAGCGTATTTTTGATAAATAAAAATAACAATAAAAACTTGTCAAGTTTATTTACAATAATGTCATAAACCCTACTAAATTATTCGTATTAATTTTTATATTTATAGCCGAATTATTACATTTTATGTTAACATTGGATTTATAAATCTTGAATAATATATACATTCATCGTTTTGCCAAACCAAATGATATATGTCGGCTGAGTAATTCGTCCTTTCATGTTATTCAACATTTGAATGCATCTCTTCTTGAATGAATAATTTTGAAAGTTGAAATTCAAATTATTTTTTCCAATTAATAAAGAGCATTTTGTTGGCACGATATAACAAGCATTTTAATTTAAACAATAAAATAATATATTTCGTTCTATCTGTTTGTTTTTTAAAAAATATAAATCTATTGACCACTTTACATACTATTCATAAGTTTTATTCTACTACAACATTTAGTCTTCAAAATCGAGGCTTTTTTTATTTTTGAATGTATGTTATTAAAAGACATCACATGTTTGGGAAAATACTTATCTTATTGTTATGAAGACATTTAAAGGTTTTTAGTAAGTGTGCTCGAATTAAGGATATAAATATTCTGACGGAGTTTCCTTTTTTTGCTTATTTTGGCGTTAATTCCTTCTTTAGACTTATTTATAATTTTGTATAATTCAATGAATTTTATAATATATATTTTCAAATCTTTTTAAAAATAAATGTATAAATCGTTTTTATTTTACTAATCAAATCACAACTGCTGTTAATCTTCAGTTTCTCGCTTCTTATCATGAATAATAATCAAAAATGTCGTACGGTGGGATCTTGAACGGAGTCGCGATAAGTCGATACCCCTCATTCCTGTACATTATTATCATACCGTACTAGATGCTCTTCCAGGAATGTAATGGTACGTGACTCTCACAACCGAATAGGCTCTGCGTTTTAGCACTGTCAATAAAACGTTAATATTTCTTTTACAATGAAATGTGGACAGTGTAGGCCCGTAGTTGTTACCTCAGAGTGATTTTAGAGCAGGGATGATGATAATGCCAATGTAGTATCCTAACATAAAAATTAGTGGTGGAATTGTTTCATTATAGACTGGATAGAATACACCTTTTTTCCCTCAGCAGCCAATGGTGCGATAGTGAATGATTCGATTATTAAAATTACTCGATGGTGAATGATTCGATTATTAAAATCATTCGATTATGCGCATCACTAATTCAAAGATAGTAATAAAAATAATGTTAATGAGAAACGATAAAGCATACACGGGCACTGATGACTGCCAGAAAACGAGGGACAGTGAGATCAGTGGCGTCAGTGCTGCACTGACAATCTTAGTGGCAGTTACGATTGTCAATTATCGATTGTGTACAGTGTGGAAGGGCTGACTGTCGATTGCGCAATGGTAAACAGTTTGTATTGTGACGCGTGCAGTTTGGTATAGTGTGCGATTGGAGTAAGTAAATATTTTTTATGAACAGTGGCGAGCAGTTTGGTTCAGAAAGCATTTGGGATAGAGTTCGTATGTTGCACCTACTCGACTATAAATATTTAGGTTAACTTTCCAAAAAAAATTGCCCTCCCTCTAACACCACAAACTAAAATTGGCAAAAAAACTACTTGAAAGAACGATATATCTATAAACGCACTACAATCACACGAAATCAAAAAATAATATATTTTTGTTTTGTTCAGTAATTTACGCCTTTAAGGAGAATAAAATAACAAGTAATAAAAACCGAGCCAATTTAACACTGAAAATCCTGCTTTAAAGTACAGCCGCTGTTTTTATTATTCCCTAATTCTGTGGTAATAATATAAAGCAATATTACAAAACAACTGTTTTCATATTAAGTATTTATAGTGTAGTGTAGCCGACCTCCTGTGGTGTAGTGGCTAGCCTCTAGTTGCTGCCTCTGAAGCCAGGGGTCTCGGGATCGAATCCTGCCATGGGCTTGGATGTTTGTGTTGTCATTGTCGCGAAGACTGGGATTAAGGTTGCTGGAGCATTGATACACTGACCACGTATCACTCCAAATTCGGAATGACAGTCCGCAGCCGCCCCGGTAGGCCCAGGCCCTCAATGGGCGGTAGAGCCAGAAGAAGAAGTGTAGCGTAATACTGAGTTTGACCTTCCTCCTCATTCGTTACGCCTTTTCTAGCACAAACACAAAGTGATCAGTTTCGTTTATGAAACACGGACATTATGCGCGCGCGAAAACACAAAGGGGAAAAATATTCAACTTTATATAATCAATATATCGATTCTATGCAACATCAACATTCCAACCGGTCGTAGTGGCCAAGAAATAGCAGAGAAGTATAAACGTGCATCAAAGTTTCTGCCCGTTCTGTAGTGAGGGCAGCACTTGCACGATCTGCCCAACCCAACTTCGATGACCATCACTACCCGTGTAAACCTAGCTTAAATAAAAAGACTGCCAATAAGTCAGCATATAAACTTATTACTATTTAATTAACTGAAGTACAACGTTTCGTACCCCTTTTGACAGATCCCCATGGATACAACAAAAATAATATTACAAATTTTAAATATGGATTTTATATTACAACTTTTTAAATATATGTAAAAACATGGCTCGAAAATTAGATTGAATAAAATCAGATATTCCGACAATTTTTCTGTTATAAAGAATAATAGCAGATAAATTAATTTAATAATTTTAAATTATATATCAAACAAACAATATAAACTAATTGATTTGTTTCATAATTACGATGTAGATGTTGTTTTAAATCAATAAATAATTTAAATTTCGTTCAAAATATTAAAGACAAAATTAATTTTCTGAAAATACATAATTGTAGGGGATTCGAAGGTAACTTAATTTTAATCACATGGCTACACACAACTGCACACTCAAAGTTCACCCGACGACTGACAGTTTATAACTTTTCCCGCCGGATGGCACTGTCCACTCTTACAATTCCCCCCTCTGGGCAGCACATCCGAGCTTCAACATCTCGATAGCTGCTCGTAGTTTTCTTTCAATGATTGGTTTAGTTAGGAGATCCGCCTCCAATTCTTCTGACGATATATGCTGTAGTTGTATTTCGCCGTTGGTATACGAGTCTCTGAAAAAATAGTATAAACGGTTGATATGTTTCGTCCGACTCCTCACTCCGCAATTTTGGATCCATTGTATGGCTGCTTGGCTGTCACTCTCGATAGTTGTCGTCTCACTAATGAATTCTTCTAACTCCAGCTCTTCCAATAAATTTCTCGACAGTTCCTTTGCTGCTCGATTGTTCATGGCTTCTTCCGCAGTTTTAGGAATTTCAACCGCGATATTTGCAACATGTTTTTCCTCAATTCGTTGTGATATATTACTCCACTTCCTCTCAATAGTTGTTCATTTCTTTCTCGCTCCATACGATGTCTTTCTTGTATTTTCGTTTCACCCAGTTTTCTCCCTCTTTTATTCGTTATCATTTCAGCTATCGGGGGCTCGTTCTCCTCTGGTTCCTCCTCTAGTTCCTCATGGCTACTTTCATCTTCTTCATTGTTTACATTTGTTGTGTTTTCCAATATTCGGGTTTCCCCTTCTTTCGCTTGTAATTCTTCTATCATCTCGACCAAATAATCTTCAGTCTCTTCCGCTTGACCTTGTAGTAAGTCTCCTCCCTTCTTGTTTTCTTCAAAAATAATAGATCTCGACTCAAATAACTTCTGCTTCTCTGGATTGTACATTCTGTATGCAAGTCTTGACTTGGAATATCCCACAAAAATTCCTCTCTCCGCTCTTGGGTCGAATTTCCCTCTGCATGTAGTCGTCGTTGTGTAATATCCCACGCAACCAAAAACTCTCAGATGTCCGAGATTTGGTTTTCTTCCAGTCCACTTCTCAATTGGCGTCTGGTCTCCGTTGTGTTTATTTGGCGAACAGTTCAGCAGGTATGCGGCTGTTGATACCGCTTCATCCCAAAACTTGTGTGTTAACTTCGAATCTTGTAATAGTGCTCTTGTCTTCTCTAATATTGTCCGATTCATCCGTTCGGCTATGCCATTACTCGCTGGGTTTCCGGGTACCGTCAATTCGTGTTTTATGCCTTTGTGTCGCATTAGCTCTTTCATCTGTCCATTTGTAAATTCAGTTCCATTGTCGCTGCGTACTCGATTGACTCTGTTCCCTGTTTCATTTTCTTTGCGTTCCACGAAGTCCTTAAAATTGTTGTAAGTTTCATCCTTCGTTTTTAAGAAATATGCGAAAACTCTTCTACTGTATCCGTCGACCATTGATGCTACCGGCAAAGGTCCATGAGTAATATGTCTAACACGTACTTTGCACTCTCGTTCGTCACTGTCTTATGTGGTGCTTGTGTTGCCTTGATGATAATGCAATCCGTTCATTTATCTAATTTTACATCCTTGTATTCGATGTCGTTGACCATTTTGTCTTTCGTCATCTTGTTTAAGTATTTCTCTCCCGTGTGACCCATCCGTCTGTGCCACGTCTGCTTCTCTACCGCCGTCATGTTGGAATCATATTTTGTTAATGCGGTGACATGTGAATGCTACATCCGGAATCGATTCCCCAAATGTATTCGCTATCTGGGTCCTCTGATACTACATTAGCCACGTCCGTTAATTGGCACATCTTTCTGTGCAATTGACAATGTTTTACAATTTTTGTACAGATTATTTTTGTTCCTTGTATTGAAAGATGAATATGAGAATTATTCGAAAATAAGTGCCTATTTGTGATTACAAATAACATCAATGAATTGGCGCGTCAAAGTGAAAATACCTAACTTTTTGAACAGAGTTCTGCAAGAAGTTCGCGAGGTAACCTGACATATTCCTCTAATAACACGTTTTAGACTAATAAAAATCTTATCTATCCTTGCTGAGTTGCCCCAAAATATAATATAATATGATAAAACAGATTGGAAATATGCAAAGAATACTAATTTTGTTGTTTTTCATCCCGATTTTCTCTGCAATGGTTAAAAAGTGATCATTAAATTTATTTGTACGTTCATCTGTTTTGAGTTTACCTAACTGTGGCAGTGTCAGTTCTTTATTACCTTCATTTGTTTCTTTTTTAATTATTTTCCAAATAGTTTTAATCTTATTAGCAGAATTGTCTACTGATTTCTTAATATGCACATATTTTGCAGCTTTTGTGACCTTGTTCGATATTTTACAGTATTTCTTGCAATGGTCACTCATATGATGATTAGGATTATCTCTTATTATCAAGTACAGTTCACTTTTGTGTTTACATGAAACTTTAATTCCATTAGTT